>JAWRVZ010000206.1:0-600000 GCA_037043235.1 Rhodeus uyekii
GTTGATAAAGAGCACAATGCTGAGAATGAAGATGAAATCACTGATGAGACACTTCATGATCGACAACAACATGGTTTATTTATGGATTCATGTTTACAACCAGTGGATATTGCACAAGAGGTTTTAGATCAACATTTCGATGGCATTATGTCACTTGCACCAGCAGAGAGCAGTAATCCTGTGAGAATGTTAATGGATGAAACTAATGAAGCCAAATGCTTTCCAGTGCTCTTCCCAAAAGGAACGGGTACTTTTCATGACTCACGAACTGAAAAATTAACACTCTCGAGATATTTAAATAATAGAATCTTAAATGCAGATGGACGTTTTGCTCAAAACCTTGATTACATTTTTTACGGACAATATTTGTCTGAGCTCAATCAAGTTATCTCAAATGTATCCATTGCTTTGCGAAAAGGTTATGACACAAAGAACAACAAAAAAATTACTTCAGAAATGCTGACAAACAAAGAGTCAACTTGGAATCCCAACATGGTTCTGCTCATTTTCATCAGCCGACTTACGATGGACAGAGCTTATGCAAACTATTGTGAAACAAGAGGCCTGTCAAACCCCTATTGATGAGCTGGACTGGGCTGATAGATGTGGGATGCTGAAACGCAATCCAGTAACTGCTGCAAGAATGTTTGATCATCGCTTCCATTGCTTTTTAAAAGATGTCATTATGTCACCAGCACAGCCAATCGGCAAAATAATTGATTATTTCTATCGAATAGAATTTCAGCAACGAGGATCACCTCATACACATTGTCTGTTTTGGGTTGAAAATGCACCTCAAGTGGATAGAGATGATGATGATGAAGTCATAGATTTTGTTGATCGCTATGTCACTTGTGAAATGCCAGATGAAGAGCAAAAAGAAATGTATGAAATTGTGAGCACTGTGCAACAACACAGCAAAAGACATTCAAAAACATGTAAAAAGAAAGGAACTGTGTGTAGATTTAACTTTCCTCGCCCACCAAGCAAAAATACTTTCATTACAAGAACCAGTAAGAGTGACAATGATGAAAAAGAAACCGATCATGGAAATCATACAAGTACATGCAAAAAGGCTAATAACTGCAAACAAATATCAAAAGAGTTAGCTGAAGCTATAATGAAAAAAGTGAAAGAGTGTTTGTTGAATACTGATGCTGTATTTGACTCCGTTGACTCAATGTTTGCATCTATTGGAATAAATCAAGAGACATTTGAAGCAGCTTACAACAAAGTTTCAAAGAAAACAAATGTTGTGTTGAAGAGAAAGCCCAGTGATGTGTGGGTGAATCAATATAACCCAGACCTTTTACGATGTTGGAACGCAAACATGGATATACAATTTGTTGTTGATGCGTACTCTTGTATTGTATATATCATTTCCTATATTTCCAAAGCAGAGAGAGAAATGGGATTGCTGCTGGCTAATGCTCAGAAAGAAGCGCACAATCAAGGAAATATGGATGCAAAACAAGCATTAAGAAAACTTGGAAGTGTGTTTTTACATAACAGAGAGGTCTCAGCTCAAGAAAGTGTCTATCGACTGACTAACATGAAACTAAAAGAAGGATCAAGGAAAGTGGTTTTTATCCCAACCGGTGATAAACAGTAAAAATGAGTTTACCCTTAAACACCATACATAAAAAATCTGCATGTGGAGAAAATGACAGTGACAGCATATGGATGAAAAGCATCACAGACAGATACAGAGCACGGCCAAAAACTCAAGAATTTACAGTAATGTGTTTAGCAACCTTTGCATCAGAATACAGAGTTCTATCCAAAACTGAAACCTCATGTTCAAACAGAGTAAAATTGGACGATGAAATGGGATTTGTTCGAAAAAGAACACGTACAGACTTTGCCATTGTACGATATGCTCGTTTTTCACCCACTAAAAATCCAGAAAATTATTATCAAAGTGTTTTAGAATTATTTATGCCTCATTTTTTGCAAGACCAACTGAAACCACCTAATTTCACTTCTCACAAAGAGTTTTATGAGATTGGATTTGTAACAATGAACAATGATGAACTGGAGTCAGTCAAAATTGTAGTGGACACAAACATGGCAAAATTTGAAAAAGCTGCCGAGAGGATTTGTAACAATGAACAATGACAAAGAGCTAAAAATGATTTAGAGCAACACGGACCAATGGAAGATGCTTGGGCCCAAATCTGTCCAGAAGCAGAACTTGAGCGTTTAGAATGTCTTGAGATTAAAAAACAACAAACAGAAACAGAGGAAGGTCATGATATCATTCCTGATCTATTACCAAACACTACTGCTTCCGCAATAGACAAAAATCCATCTGCTATGACAAAGAAGGATGCAATAGCTTTATTACGTGCCATGAATGAAAAACAATCACAGATTTTTTATAAAGTACGGCAATGGTGTTTAGCAAAAGTACAAGGTGAAAACCCAGACCCATTCCATGTGTTCATATCTGGTCCAGGAGGTGTTGGAAAGTCACTACTGATTAAAGCAATCTATTATGAAACGTCCCGCATCCTTTCAAAGTTATCAGAGAACCCTGATGAGACGCATGTGCTATTAACAGCTCCGACTGGTGTCGCGGCGTACAGCATAAATGCAGCTACTATACACAGCACTTTCAGTATTGGAACAAATGCCTCACTGCCATATCAACCTCTTGGAGATGAAAAAATTAATTCATTGAGAGCCAAATTTGGAAAACTGCACATATTAATAATTGATGAAATTTCAATGGTTGACCATAAACTTCTAGCATATATTCATGGAAGATTGAGACAAATCAAACAAACAGGAGATTATTCACCATTTGGAAAAGTTTCTGTCATAGGAGTTGGAGATTTTTATCAGCTGTCTCCCGTTAAAGGAAAAGCACTTTATAATGAACCAGTGAACAGTGTGAATCTTTGGGAAACTAACTTCAGTGTCACTGAACTCACAGAGATTATGCGCCAGAAGGACAAAGACTTTGCAGAATTATTAAATCGTTTACGGTTACGCAAAAAAGATGAACAATTGCTAGAAAAAGATGTGACCATGCTTAAAAAATGTGAAACAGGCAATGGTGATGATAGTACAGATATACACATTTATGCAACTAATAGTGCGGTTGACGAACATAACATCAAGATGTTGCACAAAATATGTTCAGACACCGTTACCGTGAATGCCCAAGATTTTGAGAGAAATGCAAAAACAGGACGAATGGAAAGGAAAGATGGCTTTCATTTCAGAGTTCACAACAGCTGTTTGGAAAAATCCCTTGAATTAGCAGTTGATGCTCGAATTATGCTGCTAAAGAATGTTGATGTTTCAGATGGTCTTGTAAATGGCACCAGTGGTGGTGTCAGAAGGCAATTTCCTTTAAGATTGGCCTGGGCTTGCACAGTTCATAAAGTACAAGGTCTGACGTTGAACAAAGCTGTTGTTTCACTGAAAAAGATATTTGCTCCAGGTCAAGCATATGTGGCATTAAGTCGAGTGACCTCTCTTGAAGGACTGATAATAGAAGATTTCAAAGAAAACTTGATTTATGCTAAAGACAGCATTGAACGCGCACTGCAGAGCATGCCTCCATTCATTGTTCCATGTGAAACAATACAGAATCCAATATTTAAAATTATTTTACACAATGTTGAAGGGCTCATTCCTCATATTACAGATATACGCCAAGACAATAGGTATTTTGAAGCAGATATGATATGTGTAACAGAGACATGGCTCAAACCAAATTATTTTGAAAATGATATCAGTCTTGCTGGATACAATTTCCATGACAAACCTTTAGTTGATTTACCATGCATTAACATTGAATGTCTAGTATACAGTGTTGAAATGTTCACATGACTAAAAGAGGATAATCATGGTGGAGTTGGTATATATCACAGAGAGAAAGTAAGAGTTGCTTTAGTTGATTTACCATGCATTAACATTGAATGTCTAGTATACAGTGTTGAAAATGTTCACACTACTTTGGCAGTCGTATACAGGCCACCGTCATACAGCATTCAATTGTTTCGACAGAAGTTGATCATCTTAATTCATCAAATGAACTGCTTACCAGGTGGGAAAATAATTCTAGGAGATTTCAATGAAAATATTTTCAATACATCAACTATTAATGATTTAATGCAGCCTTTTGGTTTCAAACAAATTGTTCATAATGCAACAACAGAAAACGGCACATTAATTGATCATGTATATGTGAAAGATATTGATTTAGATAAACTAAAGATTGATATCATGCCTACGTACTTCAGCTGTCATGAATGCATTGTACTAAAGTGGTTATTATAATGTTTTGTCCATTCTGATGAGGGGGGGGGGGGGGGGGGGGGGGCTCTGTGGTAATGTATGTTGCTTTCTTTCTTTTCTTTGTTTATTTGTTTTTATTTTTTTAGGATTATTTATCTGATGGGGGGGGGGGGGGGGGGGGGGGGGGGGGGGCTCTGTGGTAATGTAGCTTTCTTTCTTTTCTTTGTTTATTTGTTTTTATTTTTTTAGGATTATTTAGTTATTATTTTCATTGTACTAGTTTTTGTTTTCATTCATTCATTCATTGTCTGTTTCTTTTTTATGTATTTTCCTGTTAAAAATGTCCATGCAGTATGCTTTTACAAATCCCATTTACAATGAACTACTGGGTGATGTAAAAAAGGAAAACAGTAAAAACAAGACATAAAAGGATAATGGAAGGCGAAAGACAAACTTCCACAAAGCTTTCCCTATCTTTGCTTCTGCATTCTCATCACATTCCAAGATTTCAAAAAGGTAAGATGATTTTCTAATCTTCTCCTAAAATTTTCTTATCTTCTTAGATGTTCTTCTAATTTCATCATAACTTTTATTATATTCATAAAATATGACAAGATGACACTTTGTTTTCTAAAGATATTTTGTTTGAATATAAAACGTTGTGTTTAAAGTGACCATTTACTGACTAGATTAGCTGTTTTACACAAACTTATTTTTCTAATCAGAGCCTCACATTTACTGACTACAGATTTTTCTAATCAGAGCCTCACTTTCTACAGACACAACAAATGCCTTATGCTGCTTTGATGACCACATCATCTTCATTATTTGGACACCATTGTATTGTAGTCACTCCATGCCCAGCTCACATTTCCATTTTGTGTGCACATCAAGTGAGGATGGTTTGACTGCACAGAACATCTCTGACCATGACACCACCAGCACCATGCTGGACTGCTGGCTCAAGGCATGTATGGTTCAAGGATTTATTCTCATTATCAAATGCCACCTTTCCAGTGTGACTGTTCTTTTAAATGTTTTTTTTTTCATTGTATACAATAATGTTTTTATTTATTGTGACTTGTTAGCTTGAAGACTTTACTATAAAATATGTAGAGACTTGAAAACCACTGAATTAAATCATTAACTTTACAATTATTGTATGTGCTTTGTTTAAAAAAACATATTTTCTCTCATGTAAAAATTGTCTTCATGTATCACTTTACTGTTTTAGCTTTGTATAATATTTGGTTTGCTTTCTCACTGGATTGACAACATTTCCTAATCAGAATCTCTTTATCTACAGGCACAACAAATGCCTTACACTGCTTTTCTGACCACATCATCTTCATTATTTGGACACCAACTCAACTCAACTACTACTGAACTCCATGCCCAGCTCACATTTCCATTTTGTGTGCACATCAAGAGAGGATAGTTTGACTGCACAGAACATTGTTCTGATCATGACACCACCAGCACCATGCTGCACTGCTCGCTCAAGGAACATTTGTTTCCTGGATTTGCTCTTGGCACCAAAGACTCTGTATTCCTCTGTACTTGCACATTTTTGTTTCATAGTTCACTATTTTATTCAGTTTTTTGTATGTAATATTTTACTTATTTTGAATACGTGTTGACATGAAGACTTTGCTACAATAATATATGAGAATTTCAAGAATTTCAAAATGCCTGAATGAATGAATGATTTCATAAATTTTTATTTACAATTATTGAATACGTTTAAAAAGTTTCTTCATATACTGCTTAATTTTTGTTTCATTTGATTTTTAATTTAATTCTCAACATTTCTAACTATTATTTACACAAAGAACTCAAATCTAATGCATGAAATAGTTTGTATTGATATCTTATGTGACCCAGTTTAGGATAATGTACTTTGAATTTTTAATGCTGTTTAAATAAAAAACTACATCATTTATCGCTCCATACTTTCATTTGACCTCATTACGCAGAAATCATACTTCTTTTGAGTCTTGTATATGTATTTACTTTGTATTTACTTTCTTTCTGTAAAAACAATTACTTTCTTTTCTTTTGTATCCACATATATTAAAAGAAAAACAAATTCAAAAATTGGAATAAGATTTCCTGTGGTTCCCTCTTGTGGACAAAAGTAATATTACAGCCATCATCTTTCAGTTGTTAATGATCTGTTCAGTATGAGATCTATCAAATTATAATAATATTGTGTGGATGTGTGAAACAACCTGATTAAACAGTCTTAAAAATAAAAATAAAGTAAAATATTACATAGTTGTTAAATATGAGAAGACCTATCAAATGATATTAATATTGCGTGTATGTCTTTAACACCAAATGTCATGTCATCTGAACTGTTATGTCAGTCTATGTCAATCTGACTTGTTCTCCACATAAAAATATTTCCTAGCCTGATGGCGCCTCTTGTGGACAAAAGTAGTATTACAGCTTTTCTAAGATTTTAAAATATAGATCGTTTATTATTTATTGTGAGCCCTATGAGCATCAGAAATACATGAGACCTGACACATTTCTTCAAAATGACTATTTCTTAACATGTTCACAGTTCTGTGACGTTTCTCTTGTGGACAAAACTAGTATTACAGCTTTTCTAAGATTTTAAAATATAGAGTGTTTATAATTTATTGTGAGCCGTACGAGCATCAGAAATACATGAAACCTCACAAGTTTCTTCATAATGTCTTGTTCTTAACATTTACACAGTTTGGTGAAGTTTCTTGTTTTTGGACAAGATATATAGACATTTTAATCACAATAGGCCAAATCAGAAATATATGAAAAATTGTATCTGCTGAACGGTTTAACTAATCAAAAATCCTTTGACAACTTTTTGTCTTGAGTGTCCCTAGATGATGCGTGTGAATTTTCAAGACAGTGAGATTGACGGCCTATGACGAGTTCGAAAAATTTGAAATTTCAAAAATCTCCAATATTTCGCAAACAATTTGATTGACAGCAGTGGTTCTTGAGGCAAAGTTGTTCAGTATGAGGAGATCTATCAGATGATATCAATATTTTGTGGATGCGTGAAACACCACGTGAGTAGAGACGCAAAAAACTCTTTAGCGCCAACTAGTGTCCGATTTTCTTCAAAATTCTGACAGACCACTAGGGCCCTGAGTCAAACACGCCCATCGAGTTTCGTTCCGATCGACCTTCGTTAAGCTAGTCTAATTGATGCTCAAAGTTCATTGGCCGATGACGGTCATGTTTTTTGAGATACACCAATGTCCTCATAGACCATCATGGACCCTTGGACAAAGACCGTGCATGACAAGTCTCAGGTCAATCGGACTACCATGTGACCCTGTACAGGTGATTGAGTGTTTTTTTCGCAATATAGCGCCACCAAGTGGTCAATCATCGCAGTTTTTTCGGTGTGACCACAAAATGAGCTTATACATGACTATGTGAAGTTTGGTGAGATTATCTCTTTGCGTTCTAGAGCTATTACGATTTTAGCAAAAGTGTCTCCGCCCTATGCGGACGTTTTATTGTCTTGTTGCAAGCGTGAATCACCGATTAAAATTCCTTTGACAACTTTTGGTCATGAGAGTCTCTAGATGATGCGTGGGAAATTTTGCGTGATTTGGACAAACGGCCTATGAGGAGTTCGAAAAAAATTTTTTTCAGAAAATTCAAAATGGCGGAAAATTTTTATAGGCGGAAATGAAATCGGAGATATACATTTTTTAAGTCTTGAGCCAAGGATTCCAGGGATATAAGACACTTGAGTGTACGACAAACGGTTTACGAGTTATAAGCGTGTACGCGTTTGTAGTCGCTGTAGCGCCACCTATTGCCCGATTTGCGTCATATTTTGATACGTTCTCCCCAAATTGAGACCTACTTGAGTGTACGACAAACGGTTTACGAGTTATAAGCGTGTACGCGTTTGTAGTCGCAGCGCCACCTTTGCGTCATATTTTGATACGTTCTCCCCAAATTGAGACCTACCATCTGACCAACTTTCAAGTCTCTACCTTACGGTTTGGTCTGCACGATAAGAAGTACGGCAGAATAATAATAATAATAATAATAATAATAATAATAAAAATCCTAACAATTACAATAGGTTTTCAACGCTTCGCGTTTGAACCCCTAAATATAGCTGCAAGCAGCAATGACCGGAGTTCAAACGTAGCAGGACCATCTGAGCTGTCATGACTGTTTGTGGTCAATCTGACTAGTTATCCTAATGTGCACAGTTCTGTGAAGTTTCTACTTTGTTCAAACAATGTATAGACATCTTTCAAAGATGTTCAGAATGAGAAGATCAAATGATATTAATATTGTGAACTGAACATCTGAACTGTTATGTCGGTCTATATCAATCTGACTTGTTCTCCATATAAACACATCTTTATATATCGTTTACACAAACTAGAAACTTCATAGACATATCACATTACACATTTTTTCACTATAGGAAGATCTATCAAATGATAGTAATATAGTGTGGATATGTTTAACACCACACATCATATCATCTGAACTGTTATGTCAGTCTATGTCAATCTGACTTGTTCCACACATGAAAAGATTTTCTAGCCTGACGGTGCCTCTTGTGGACAAAATTAGTATTACAGCTTTTCTAAGATTTTAAAATATAGATCGTTTATAATTTATTGTGAGCCCTATGAGCATCAGAAATACATGAGACCTCACACATTTCTTCAAAATGACTTGATCTTAACATGTTCACAGTTCTGTGACGTTTCTCTTGTGGAAAAAAGTAGTATTACAGCTTTTCTAAGATTTTAAAGTATAGAGTGTTTATAATTTATTGTGAGCCGTACGAGCATCAGAAATACATGAAACCTCACAAGTTTCTTCATAATAACATTTACACAGTTTTGTGAAGTTTCTTGTTTTTGGACAAGATATATAGACATTTTAATCATAATAGGCCAAATCAGAAATATATGAAAAATTGTATCTGCTGAACGGTTTAACTGATCGAAAATCCTTTGACAACTTTTTGCCTTGTGTGTTCCTAGATGATGCGTGTGAATTTTCAAGCCAGTGAGATTGACGGCCTATGACGAGTTCGAAAAATTTGAAATTTCAAAAATCTCCAATATTTCGCAAACAATTTGATTGACAGCAGTGGTTCTTGAGGCAAAGTTGTTCATTATGAGGAGATCTATCAGATGATATCAATATTCTGTGGATGCGTGAAACACCACGTGAGTAGAGACGCAAAAAACTTGTTAGCGCCAACTAGTGTCCGATTTTCTTCAAAATTCTGACAGACCACTAGGGCCATGAGTCAAACACGCCCATAGAGTTCATTGGCCGATAACGGTCATGTTTTTTGAGATACACCAATGTCCTCATAGACCATCATCGGACCCTTCGTTAAGCTAGTCTAATTGATGCTCAAAGTTCATTGGCCGATAACGGTCATGTTTTTTGAGATACACCAATGTCCTCATAGACCATCATGGACCCTTGGACAAAGACCGTGCATGACAAGTCTCAGGTCAATCGGACTACCATGTGACCCTGTACAGGTGATTGAGTGTTTTTTTCGCAATATAGCGCCACCAAGTGGTCAATCATCGCAGTTTTTTTGGTGTGACCACATATTGATCTTATACATGACTATGTGAAGTTTGGTGAGATTATCTCTTTGCGTTCCAGAGGTATTACGATTTTAGCAAAAGTGTCTCCGCCTTATGCAAACGTTTTATTGTCTTGTTGCAAGCGTGAATCACCGATCAAAATTCCTTTGACAACTTTTGGTTATGAGAGTCTCTAGATGATGCGTGGGAAATTTTGCGTGATTTGGACAAACGGCCTATGAGAAGTTTGAAAATTTTTTTTTTCAGAAAATTCAAAATGGCGGAAAATTTTTATAGGCGGAAATGAAATCGGAGATATACATTTTTTAAGTCTTGAGCCAAGGGAGACACTTGAGTCTACGACAATTTTAAAATTCAAAATGGCGGAAAATTTTTATAGGCGGAAATGAAATCTGAGATATACATTTTTTAAGTCTTGAGCCAAGGATTCCAGGGATATAAGACACTTGAGTCTACGACAAACGGTTTACGAGTTATGAGCGTGTACGCGTTTGTAGTTGCTGTAGCGCCACCTATTGCCCGATTTGCGTCATATTTTGATACGTTCTCCCCAAATTGAGCCCTACCATCTGACCAACTTTCAAGTCTCTAGACCTTACGGTTTGGTCTGCACGATAAGAAGTACGGCAGAATAATAATAATAATAAATATAGCTGCAAGCAGCAATGACCGGGGTTCAAACGTCGCAAGACCATCTGAGCTGTCAAGACGGTTTGTGGTCAATCTGACTAGTTCTCCTAATGTGCACAGTTCTGTGAAGTTTCTACTTTGTGCAAACAATGTATAGACATCTTTCAAAGATTTTCAGAATGAGAAGATCAAATGATATTAATATTGTGAATATAGTTTTTACAATTAACAATTTCTAGTTTGTGTAAACGATATATAGACGTACATATTACACATTTTTTCACTATAGGAAGATCTATCAAATGATATTAATATAGTGTGGATATGTTTTTTTTTTTTTTTTTTTTTTTTTTTTTTTTTTTTATTGGAGGATCAAAGATATAACATGTTACAGGAAGTAAAACAGCTCTCCAGTTTCATTTTATCTTAAACGGTTAGAACACCCCCCCCCCCCCCCCCCAAAGAAAACAACAACCACATCAACAACAACAGCAAAAATGATAATAATTAAAATAAAATAAAAATAAAAAAATAAAAATATATTATTCACAATTATATTTAATCACATTCTGGGAGAACACCTTCCCTTTTTCTTTTCTTTTCCCCCTCTTCTCCCTTCCTCTATCCTCCATTTAGTATGTTACATAATTATTTCCACCATTGTTGATCAGGCTACTCAATTCCTACCCCATGGAGGTAGCTGCACACTGATTTGATTAAACCCCCCCTTCCCCTAGGAAAAAAGAAAAGAATATAAAATAAAAAGGTACCTCATACTTCAGGCAATACTTTAAGATTCTCAAAATATGTCACAAAAGGCTGCCATTTTGAGTAAAATTTCTGAACTGACCCTTTCAACGTAAATTTAACTTTTTCTAGTTTAAGAAAATATAAAACATCCCTTAACCATTCGGCCACCGCTGGTGGAGTAGCGGATGTCCAAACTAATAAGATTCTACGACGGGCTAGAAGTGATGTAAAAGCAATGATGTCCGATTGATCCTGGGTTAAGGTTAAGCTCTCATCTGAAATTCCAAATATTGCAATTAGCGGGCAGGGGTTAATTTTAATTTTTGTGACTTCGGATAAAGTTTGAAAAACAGATGACCAGTATTGATTTAGATGAGGGCACAACCAAAAACTGTGTGTTAAATCAGCTGGAGAGAGGGAGCATCTGTTACAACTCCATCCGTTCCTGGGTATATAGCTGCTAACCTGGCCCTACTGAAATGAGCCCTATGCACTACTTTAAACTGAATGAGTCCCAAGCGTGCACAGGATGAAGAAGAGTTAATCCTTTGTAGTGCCTCTTCCCAGTTTCTCTCTGACAGCTCAACCATCAACTCGCCTTCCCAGCCGTTCTTAATTTTTGAAAGGTCATGACTTTCAAGAGACATTAGCTGAGAATATAGCCGTGATATCAGTCCTTTTTTCGGACGGAAAAGGGTAATTTCCTCCCATGCTGCTTCAATAGGGAGGACCGGGAAAGAGGGGAACAGTGCTTTAACACAGTGGCGTATTTGGAGATATCTAAAAAAGTTATTGCGTGAAAGATCATATTTCTGGCATATATTGTCAAAACTATCGAACCCTTCTTCACAGTACAAGCTCTTAAAACAGGAAAGCTGCTTCCTGTCCCACTGAGTGAATGTTGAGTCAAGAGAGGAGGCTGGAAATAGATGATTCTTACAGATAGGGCCTAGGGGGGAGGGAAAGGTGAATTTATAATGGTTTCGGAACTGGGCCCAGATTTTAAGGGTGGACAGTACTATGGGATTAGAGGTAAACTTGGACCACTTTGTGGGCAGGGAGGAGTACACCAAAGCAGGGAGGGACGACGAGTGACAAGAGTGCGCCTCAAGCGTACACCAGTCGGCGTCTGGCACATGGAGCCAAAATAAAATTTTCTGCAGGTTAGCTGCCCAGTAGTAGTGAATAAAACTGGGGAGAGCTAGTCCCCCCACATCGCGACCCCTCTGAAGTAAGCGTTTGTTAACTCTTGGAACTTTATTCTTCCAGATGAAGGAGGTAATGGATGTATTAACTGCTTTAAAAAATGATTTTGTCAGGAATAACGGTAGACATTGAAACAAATACAGGTACTTTGGGAGTACGTTCATCTTCACTGATTGTACCCTCCCTGCTATAGTCAGAGGCAAACTGCTCCACCTTTGAAAGTCAGCTTTCATTTGGTTAACTAGAGGTGTAAAATTAGCCCCCAGAAGAGAGGTGAAGGAACGCGTAATGTTTATTCCAAGATATTTGAAACCAGAGTATGTTAAGTGGAAGGGGACTGCTTCTTGTTTAATTTGCCTTGCTGAATCATTAATGGGAAAACATTCACTTTTCTGGTAATTAAGTTTGTAGCCAGAAAAAGACCCAAAATTGTTCAGTAGTGATACAATCTCAGGGACGCTGGTTTCTAAATTGCTTATATAAATCAAGAGATCGTCCGCATACAGTGAGACGCGATGCTCCTCAGTCCCGCGCCTAATCCCCCGTAACACAGATGACGACTTTAAAGCAAGCGAAAGAGGTTCGATTGCCACTGCAAATAGTAGCGGGGATAGAGGACATCCTTGACGTGTCCCACGTGACAAGGGGAAAAAATTGGAAAGGGATTGGTTAGTTTGAATACATGCCTGTGGGGACGAATAAAGCAGACGAATCCATGCCAAAAACACGTCCCCGAACCCAAACCTTTCTAATACAGAAAACAAGTACTTCCATTCTACCCGATCAAAGGCTTTCTCTGCATCCAGAGAAATTACAGCTTCTGCAGTCGAAGACGGACCGGGGGAGTAGATCACATTAGCAAGCCGTCGAATATTTGAAAAAGAGTGACGACCCTTTATAAAACCAGTCTGGTCCTCAGAGATGACTTTAGGGAGAACGGATTCTAAACGATGTGCCATCACCTTGGCTAAAATTTTTATGTCAACGTTTAGGAGGGAAATAGGCCGGTAAGAGCCACTGTTGGTAGGGTCCTTATCCTTTTTGAGGAGTAGTGTAATCTTAGCTTGTGTGAGGGTTAGGGGCAAGTAACCGTTTCCCAATGATTCATTAAATACTTCTAGCATAAGAGGAACAAGTTTATCTTTAAATTTCTTAAAAAATTCGGGAGGATAACCGTCAGGTCCTGGCGATTTCCCAGTTCGCATGTCTCCGATGGCGGTAGTGATCTCTAACTGTGTGAGAGGTCGCTCTAACTCTTCCCTGTCTCCCGGCTCAATAGTAGGCAATTCTAAATTATCTAAGAAACTGTTCATATTCGTAACATCTGATGGGAATTCAGACGTGTAAAGTGTAGAGTAAAATGTAGCAAAAGTATTATTGATTTCCTTTGGGTTGGTGACTATATTTTGATCTTGATCTCTCACTTGGGGTATGAGCCGTGAAGCAGCCTGACGTTTCAGCTGATGAGCTAGCAATCGACTAGCTTTTTCACCATACTCGTAGTAAGTGCTCCGGGTCCTCGTTAATAAGTATTCAGCTTGGTTGGTGGATAGAAGATTAAGCTTAGACTGTAAAGCTATCCGTTCTTTATATAATTCTGGGGAGGGGCTTTCCGAATATTTGCGGTCTAACTTAAAAATTAAATCAGTCAGGTCTTCTATTTGTTTGCGACGCTCCCTATTGACATGTGCTACGTAGGAGATAATTTGTCCCCTTAAGTACGCTTTTAAGGTTTCCCAAAGTAGGGAATATGATATACCTTCCTTCTTGTTTACTTCTAGAAAAGTATCTATATTAGTAGACACATGTTCGCAAAATTTCTCATTTGAAAGCAGCAGGGAATTAAGTCTCCAGAAGGATTGTTCTCTAACATTCAGAGTGAAACAAAGGTCTAAGATAAGTGGTGCATGATCTGAAATTATGATGGACAAATATTCAACCGATTTCACTGCAGGTACAAAAAAGCTATCTATAAAAAAGTAATCTATTCTTGAGAAAGACTGGTGGACATGAGAAAAGAAAGAGAATTGTTTGGAGGTTGGATTTTGAAACCTCCATGGGTCTTGGCAGCCATTTAGTCTCATAAAGTCTGAGAAGACCCTTGACATTGCAGATGGAGAGGTAGATTTAGGGCTAGATTTATCAAGCAAGGGGTCCATTGTACAATTAAGATCGCCTGCAAGGATCAATCTATGTGTATCTAAATTAGGGAGAGATGACAGAAGCTTATTGGCAAATTCAGTATCGTCCCAGTTAGGGGCATACACATTTACTAAGAGAACTGGTGTTTGAAATAGGAGGCCTGAGACAATGACATATCGACCATTGGGGTCTGTTATTATTGCATTTAGTGAAAACTGAATTCGTTTATTAATCAAAATTGCCACCCCTCGTGATCTACTATTAAATTTGGAATGGAAGATATGATTAACCCATGCTTTACGGAGTCTGTTGTGATCTTCTAAACGTAAATGTGTCTCCTGTAGAAACAAAACATCAGTTTTCAGTTGTTTAAGATGGGAAAAAACCCTAGTACGTTTCACAGGACCATTTAACCCTTTAACATTCCAGGACAGAAACCTAACTGGAGCTCCCCCTACTGGATTTATACCCCCTGCATTATTTATCATAGAAGACGTCTAAGATGTTTATCATGTAAACAGAATGTTCCCCATTTCTCATTAAACTTAAGTTGGAATAATAATAAAAAGAAAAAGAAAAGTAAAAAAAGAAAAAGAATGAAAAAACCCCTGAACACCCCAAACCTAGATTTTCTTCCCCAAACGAAGAAAACCGCAGGAATTCCCAAATGAATAACTTCCAAGAAATCCAGCGTAGTCTATAACTCCTATCCTAACCTGAGAGTGGCTCCTCTCTCAGTGAGTGTTTTGTGTTCTACCTATATACAATTATCTATTTGGCACATCTTAATAAAACTGAAAACAGGGACCAAGCTAAGTCAACAAATAATATTGAAAATATAAAATATCCTTAATCTGCATCAGAAAACCACATTAATGCAAATATCACAGCGTAAGCTTGAAGTTTACTTGAGAAGAAGAAAAAAAAAATATCTCGTTATTTCCCGTTTATATAGTCAAGCAAACAAATAGTCCCAAAATCAAAGTGTCTGAGCCGAAAGCTTACTTTCACCTTCTCATATAGTTTGTGCTCCAGCATACCGGTAATTTACTCTCCCCAATGAAGATCGTAAAACTCTCTGGCCTTCTCTGGAGTCTCGAAGAACCGCGTCTGCCCGTCGTGAAGGACGCGAAGCCGGGCGGGATAGATGAGAGCGAACCTGACATTCTTCTTGTACAGGAGGGATTTCACTTCTTTAAAGGCGGCTTGTTTCTTCCCAAGTTCCGCGCTGACATCCTCGTGGAAAAATACCTTATGGCCCCTAAATAACAGCTGCTCTCGTTTCCTCGTTATTATGCGATGTTTGTTTTGGAAGGCGTGGAAGAGAACCAGGAATATCCTCGGCCGTTTGGAGCCGGCGCCGGAATCGGCGGTCGGCGCGGGTCCCACTCGGTGTGCACGGGAGATAATGAGGGGGTGCGGAAAGAAGTCTTTACCCAGCACTTCCTCGAAAAAATCAGTCATGAACTTGATTGTGTCTGGCCCCTCCATATGCTCCGGGATACCGACGACTCGCAGATTGGACCTACGGGAGCGATTTTCCAGATCATCCACTTTGTTTTTCAGCCTCTGGTTCTCAGCTAGAAGTGTGGTGCATGTCGTTTCGACAGCCTCGATCCTGTCGCTGTGGCCGTTTAGCCCTTCCTCCATCTCACGAATGCGTTCTTCGTGTGAGTCAAGAGACGATTTTACCAGTTCCAGGGATGCTGAAATTGGTGCCAGTGCCTCGCCGAGTGCTTTTTTCAGGAGGGAGTCCGTTTGCTGTGCGAGGTCCGACAGAAGCAACGTGTGTAACTTCGCAAGATCAGCAGGTAACTCCGAGCTTGGCCTTGCTTGTGAAGCGTTAGCGTTAGCCATGCTGTCTTCACTTGTGGTATCTTCGTCCATTTCAGTCGTTTTTTGCCGTCGATCACGTCTTTTTGGACTCATTTACTCGTGTAAAGTTGAGTCTTAATGTACACGTAATAAACTCAAAGGGTGCCAAACTTTATGCCAAAAAAAAGAGGTAGAAAATAAAATGTTTTCGAGAGCCACTTCTCACACGTCTGCCCGCTACATGCTCAAACCGGAAGTCGTGTGGATATGTTTAACACCACACATCATATCATCTGAACTGTTATGTCAGTCTATGTCAATCTGACTTGTTCTCCACATGAAAAGATTTTCTAGCCTGACGGTGCCTCTTGTGGACAAAAGTAGTATCACAGCTTTTCTAAGATTTTAAAATATAGAGTGTTTATAATTTATTGTGAGCCGTACGAGCATCAGAAATACATGAAACCTCACAAGTTTCTTCATAATGTCTTGTTCTTAACATTTACAAAGTTTTGTGAAGTTTCTTGTTTTTGGACAAGATATATAGACATTTTAATCACAATAGGCCAAATCAGAAATATATGAAAAATTGTATCTGCTGAACGGTTTAACTAATCGAAAATCCTTTGACAACTTTTTGCCTTGAGTGTCCCTAGATGATGCATGTGAATTTTCAAGCCAGTGAGATTGACGGCCTATGACGAGTTCGAAAAATTTGAAATTTCGAAAATCTCCAATATTTCGCAAACAATTTGATTGACAGCAGTGGTTCTTGAGGCAAAGTTGTTCAGTATGAGGAGATCTATCAGATGATATCAATATTTTGTGGATGCGTAAAACACCACGTGAGTAGAGACGCAAAAAACTCGTTAGCGCCAACTAGTGTCCGATTTTCTTCAAAATTCTGACAGACCACTAGGGCCATGAGTCAAACACGCCCATCGAGTTTCGTTCCGATCGACCTTCGTTAAGCTGGTCTAATTGATGCTCAAAGTTCATTGGCCGATGACGGCCATGTTTTTTGAGATACACCAATGTCCTCATAGACCATCAGGGACCCTTGGTCAAAGACCGTGCATGACAAGTTTCAGGTCAATCAGATAAACATGTGACCCTGTACAGGTGATTGAGTGTTTTTTTCGCAATATAGCGCCACCAAGTGGTCAATCATCGCAGTTTTTTTGTTGTGACCACAAATTGAGCTTATACATGACTATTTGAAGTTTGGTGAGATTATCTCTTTGCGTTCCAGAGCTATTACGATTCTAGCAAAAGTGTCTCCGCCTTATCCGAACGTTTTATTGTCTTGTTGCAAGCGTGAATCACCGATTAAAATTCCTTTGACAACTTTTGGTCATGAGAGTCTCTAGATGATGCGTGGGAAATTTTGCGTGATTTGGCCAAACGGCCTATGAGGAGTTCGAAAAAATTTTTTTTCAGAAAATTCAAAATGGCGGAAAATTTTTATAGGCGGAAATGAAATCGGAGATATACATTTTTTAAGTCTTGAGCCAAGGATTCCAGGGATATAAGACACTTGAGTGTACGACAAACGGTTTACGAGTTATGAGCGTGTACGCGTTTGTAGTCGCTGTAGCGCCACCTATTGCCCGATTTGCGCCATATTTTGATACGTTCTCCCCAAATTGAGACCTACCATCTGACCAACTTTCAAGTCTCTATACCTTACGGTTTGGTCTGCACGATAAGAAGTACGGCAGAAGAATAATAATAATAAATATAGCTGCTAGCAGCAATGACCGGGGTTCAAACGTAGCAGGACCATCTGAGCTGTCATGACGGTTTGTGGTCAATCTGACTAGTTCTCCTAATGTGCACAGTTCTGTGAAGTTTCTACTTTGTGTAAACAATGTATAGACATCTTTCAAAGATGTTCAGAATGAGAAGATCAAATGATATTGACATTGTGAACTGAACATATGAACAGTTATGTCGGTCTATGTCAATCTGACTTGTTCTCCACATAAACAGAGCTTTATGAAGTTTCTAGTTTGTGTAAATGATATATAGACATGTTAAAAAAAATTTCAGTATGGGAAGATCTATCAAATGATAGTAATGTGGATATGTTTAACACTACACGTCATATCATTTGAACTGTTATGACCTTTTTTGTCAATCTGACTAGTTTACCTAATGAGCACAGTTCTGTGAAGTTTCTACTCTGTGTGAATAGACATCTTTCAAAGATGTTCAGACTGAGAAGATTAAATGATATTAATATTGTGAACTGAACATCTGAACTGTTCTGTCAGTTTATGTCAGTCTATGTCAATCTGACTTGTTCTCCACATAAAAAGATTTTCTAGCCTGATGGTGCCTCTTGTGGACAAAAGTAGTATTACAGCTTTTCTACGATTTTAAAATAGAGAGTGTTTATAATTTATTGTGAGCCCTATGAGCAGCAGAAATACATGAAACCCGACACATTTCTTCAAAATGACTTGTTCTTAACATTTACACAGTTTGGTGAAGTTTCTTGTTTGTGGACGAGATATATAGGCTTTTTATTCACAATAGGCCAGATCTGAAATATATGAAAAATTATATCTGCTGAACGGGTTAACTAATCAAAATTCTTTGAATAACTTTTTGCCTTGAGTGTCCCTAGATGATGCGTATGAATTTTCAAGCCAATCGTATTGACCGCCTATGACGAGTTCGAAAAATTTGAAATTTCAAAAATCTCCAATATTTCGCAAACAATTTGATTGACAGCAGTGGTTTTTGAGGCAAAGTTGTTCAGTATGAGGAGATCTATCATATGATATCAATATTCTGTGGATGCGTGAAATACCACGTGAGTAGAGACGCAAAAAACTTGTTAGCGCCAACTAGTGTCCGATTTTTTTCAAAATTCTGACAGACCACTATGGCCATGCGTCAAACACACCCATCGAGTTTCGTTCCGATCGACCTTCGTTAGGCTGGTCTAATTGATGCTCAAAGTTCATTGGCCGATGACGGCCATGTTTTTTGAGATACACCAATGTCCTCATAGACCATCAGGGACCCTTGGTCAAAGACCGTGCATGACAAGTTTCAGGTCAATCAGATAAACATGTGACCCTGTACAGGTGATTTAGTGTTTTTTTCACAATATAGCGCCACCAAGTGGTCAACTGGCCCAGTTTTTTTGGTGTGACCACAAAATGACCTTATACATGACTATGTGAAGTTTGTTGAGATTATCTCTTTGCGTTCCAGAGTTATTACGATTTTAGCAAAAGTGTCTCCGCACTATGCGAACGTTTTAGCGTGTTGTTGCAAGCCTGAATCACCGATCGAAATTATTTGAATAACTTTTGGTCATGAGAGTCTCTAGATGATATGTGTGAAGTTTCACGTTATTTGGACAAACGGCCTATGAGGAGTTCGAAATTTTTTTTTTTTAGAAAATTCAAAATGGCGGAAAATTTTTATAGGCGGAAATGAAATCGGAGATATACATTTTTTAAGTCTTGAGCCAAGGATTCCAGGGATATAAGACACTTGAGTGTACGACAAACTGTCTATGAGTTATTAGCAATTTAGGTATTTTGATCGCTGTAGCGCCACCTATTGGCCAATCGGGGTCATATTTTGATACGTTCTCCCCAAATTGAGACCTACCTTCTGGCCAACTTTCAAGTCTCTAGACATTACGGTTTGGTCTGCACGATAAGAAGTACGGCAGAATAATAATAATAATAATAAAAATCTTAACAATTACAATAGGTTTTCAACGCTTCGCGTTTGAACCCCTAAAATATAGCTGCAAGCAGCAATGACCGGGGTTCAAACGTCGCAAGACCATCTGAGCTGTCAATGACGGTTTGTGGTCAATCTGACTAGTTCTCCTAATGTGCACAGTTCTGTGAAGTTTCTACTTTGTGAAATGATATAAATATAGTGTGAATGTGTTTAACACAACATGTCATGTCATCTGAACTGTTATGTCAGTCTATGTCAATCTGACTTGTTCTCCACGTGCATGACAAGTTTGAAGTTAATCGGACTAACGAGTGCACATGTACAGATGTTTTTGAGTTTTTTTTCATAATATAGCGCCACCAAGTGGTCAATCGTTGCAGATGTTTTAGTTTGACCACAAAATAAGCTCTTACATGAGTATTTCAAGTTTGGTGAGATTATCTCTTTGTACTCCAGAGTTATTACAATTTTAGCAAAAGTGTTAAGTTGGTCTAATTGATGCTCAAACTTCATTGGCTGATGACGGCCATGTTTTTTGAGATATGCCAATATTCTCTTAGAACATCATGGACCCTTGGATAAAGACCGTGCATGACAAGTTTCAAGTCAATTGAATAAACGAGTGTACCGTGAAAGCCAATTTAGAAATTGTTCACATATTAAAAGAAAACAAATTCAGAAATTGGAATAAAACGATGTCTTATCCTGTGGCTCCCTCTTGTGGACAAGTAATATTACAGCCATCATCTTTCAGTTTTAATGGGTTACTCAATATTAGAAGATCTATCAAATATTAATATTGTGTGGATGTGTGAAACAAGATGTGAATAGAGAGTCTGCTAACTGAAAATAGAATAAAAAGATTTCCTAGCCTGACGGTGCCTCTTGTGGACAAAACTAGTATTACAGCTTTACTGAGATTTTAAAGTATAGGTAGTTTATAATTTATTGTGAGCCGTATGAGCATCAGAAATACATGAAACCAGACACACTTCTTCAAAATGACTTGTTCTTAACATGTTCACAGATCTGTGACATTTTTTGTTTGTGCACAAGATATATAGACATTTTAATCACAATAGACCAAATCAGAAATATATGAAAAATTGTATCTGCTGAACGGTTAAACTGATCGAAATTCTTTGAATAACTTTTTGCCTTGAGTGTCCCTAGATGATATGTGTGAATTTTCAAGCCAATCGTATTGACGGCCTATGACTAGTTCGAAAAATTTTAATTTTCTAAAATCTCCAATATTTCGCTAACAATTTGATTTACAGCAGTGGTTCTTGAAGCAAAGTTGCTCAGTATGAGGAGATCTAACAGATGATATCAATATTGTGAGGATGTGTGAAACAACACGTGAGTAGAGACGCAAAAAACTCGTTAGCGCCAACTAGTGGCCGATTTAAAAAAAAATTCTGACAGACCTCTAGGACTATGAGTCAAATACGCTCATCGAGTTTCGTTCCGATTGAAGTTCGTTAAGTTGGTCTAATTGATGCTCAAACTTCATTGGCCGATGACGGCCATGTTTTTTGAGATATGCCAATATCCTCTTAAATCATCATGGCTCATTGGACAAAGACCGTGCATGACAAGTTTGAAGTCAATCGGAATAACGAGTGCACATGTACAGATGTTTTAGTGTTTTTTTGTAATATAGCGCCACCAAGTGGTCAATCGTTCCAGGTTTTTTAGCGTGACCACAAAACTAGCTCATACATGAGTATTTGAAGTTTGGTGAGATTATCTCTTTGCGTTTCAGAGTTATTACGATTTTAGCGAAAGAGGCTCCGCCCTCTTCAGACGTTTGGACGTCCTGTTGCGAGCGTGAATCACTGATCAAAATTATTTGAATAACTTTTGGTCAGGAGAGTCTCTAGATGATGCGTGTGAAGTTTCGCGTGATTTGGACAAACGCTCTATGAGGAGTTCGAAAATTTTTTTTTTCAGAAAATTCAAAATGGCGGAAAATTTTTATAGACGGAAATGAAATCGGAGATATACATTTTTTAAGTCTTGAGCCAAGGATTCCAGGGATATAAGACACTTTAGTGTAGGACAAACGGTTTACGAGTTATGAGCGTGTACGCGTTTTTAGTGGCTGTAGCGCCACCTATAGGCCGATTTGCGTCATGTTTTGATACGTTCCCCCCAAATTGAGACCTACCATCTGGCCAACTTTCAAGTCTCTAGACCTTACGGTTTGGTCTGCACGATCGGAAGTTCGACAGAATAATAATAATAATAAATATAGCTGCTAGCAGCCATCACGGGGCCAAGCGCAAGGAGGGCATTAAATGTCATGCCGACATGGCTGGCATCATCAGACCAACGGCAGTAAGAATCTAAAGACATTTCAATATGACTTAAGTCTAAATGGCTGAAAAATCAACAATACGGTCTTTAGTATTTCGATTTAATGGTTTATCACATTCAATCAACAGGCAGCGCTGTAACCAAATTGTAGTGTCAATTCATGTGGTACATTGAGAGTGTGGTGACATTGACACATGCAAAGTTTGCTTTCAATTGGGTAAACCATTGCTGACAGAGCACTAAAGTCATGTGTTTGTTAAACATAGCATCTTATAAGAAAAATCGAAATGGCAGACGCTCAAAATGGCCGATATGGGAAAATTTGGTATCACAGGACTCGGCATGACCCACTGGATCTAAAGACAGCAGTTTCATGATTTTTAGACAAAGCGTTCAGGAGTTATAATCAAAAATGTCAGTTTTTTAATATCTCCTGACCACTAGGGGGCAGAGCGCCAAAACTCTGCAGGTAGCCTCAGACCATGATTGACATAACACACACCTAGTTTGGTCAGAAAACGCTAATGCGTTGCGGAGATAAAGCCTCAATTTCATTTTTGCGACCATTACGTCGGATTCTTTCGCGAGTTATTCGTAAACGGTTTGACATATCAACTTTCTTTGGATAACTTTTTGTCATGATGGTCTGGAGATGATGTGGTTTAATTTTGGTGAAAATTGGACAAACGGTCTGGGAGGAGTTCGAAAAAGTAGGTTTTTAAAGAAAAACAACATGGTGGACAAGAAGTTTGGCCGACTATGACAAATTTGGTATCTATGTTCTCGGTTTGACCCAAGGAACGTAAAAAGATAATTTGTTTTGCCATAGGTTAACGCACTCAAAAGTTATTAGCATATTTGTAAATTTGGTTATAATTTTTTACCACAAGGGGGTGCTGCCTCGAAACTTTTTGAGTCGTATCAAGGTTAGGTGCCGAAGACACATATTGAGTTTCGTAACGATACGCCAATATCTTTGTTAAATATAGCAATTTATGACAATATTCAAAATGGCCGACGCTCAAAATGGCCGATATGGGAAAATTTGGTATCACACGACTCGGCATGATGCACTGAATCTAAAGAGACCAGTTTTATTATTTTTGGCCAAAGCGTTCAGAAGTTATAAGCAAATATTTAACTTTTTCATATCTCCTGACCACTAGGGGGCACAGCGCCAAAACTCTGCAGGTAGCCTCAGATCATGATTGACATAACACACACCTAGTTTGGTCAGAAAACGCTAATGCGTTGCGGAGATAAAGCCTCAATTTCATTTTTGCGACCATTACGTTGGATTCTTTCGCGAGTTATTCGTAAACGGTTTGACATATCAACTTTCTTTGGATAACTTTTTGTCCACATTGTCTGGAGATGATGTGGTTCAATTTTCGTTGAAATCGGAAAAACGGCCTAGGAGGAGTTCGAAAAAGTAGGTTTTTCATAAAATTCAAAATGGCGGGAAAAATTTCATGACGGAAAATGACGTCATAGGGTGCAATCGAATCGTCTTGAGCCAAGGAATCAGTGGACATAAGAATTTTGTTTCTAGGTCATACGGTTCAAAAGTTATTTACGTAAACGTGAGTGCAACTTTGGACCGTTGGTGGCGCTATAGAGATTGAGTTAGAGACTTCAATTTTGCTATGGTCAATGATTGGACTGTCCTTTATGATTGTGCCAACTTTTTTTCATTTTCCCGTTTACGGTTCTATGGGCTGCCATAGACTTCAATGGCAGAAGAAGAATAATAAATATAGCTGCTAGCAGCCATCACGGGGCCAAGCGCAAGGAGGGCATTAAATGTCATGCCGACATGGCTGGCATCATCAGACCAACGGCAGTAAAAATCTAAAGACATTTCAATATGACTTAAGTCTAAATGGCTGAAAAACCAACAATACGGTCTTTAGCAATTCGATTTAATGGTTTATCGCATTCAACCAACAGGCAGCGCTGTAACCAAATTGTAGTGTGTGGTACATTGAGAGTGTGGTGACATTGACACATGCAAAGTTTGCTTTCAATTGGGTAAACCATTGCTGACAGAGCACTAAAGTCAAGTGTTTGTTAAACATAGCATCTTATAAGAAAAATCGAAATGGCAGACGCTCAAAATGGCCGATATGGGAATATTTGGTATCACAGGACTCGGCATGACCCACTGGATCTAAAGAGACCAGTTTCATGATTTTTGGCCAAAGGGTTTAGAAGTTATAAGCAAAAAAGTCAGTTTTTGATAACTCCTGACCACTAGGGGGCACAGCGCCAAAACTCTGCAGGTAGCCTCAAACCATGATTGACATAACACACACCTAGTTTGGTCAGAAAAGGCTAATGCATTGGGGAGATAAAGCCTCAATTTCATTTTGGCGACTTTTACCTCAGATTCTTTCGCGAGTTATTCGTAAACCGTTTGACGAATCAACTTTCTTTATATATCGTTTTGTCCACATTGTCGGGAGATGATGTGGTTCAATTTTCGTGAACATCGGACGAACGGCCTAGGAGGAGTTCGACAAAGTAGGTTTTTCATAAAATTCAAAATGGCGGGAAAATTTTCATGACGGAAAATGACGTCATAGGGTGCAATCGAATCGTCTTGAGCCAAGGAATCAGTGGACGAAAGAATTTTGTTTCTAGGACATACGGTTCAAGAGTTATTTACGTAAACGTGAGTGCAACTTTGGACAGTTGGTGGCGCTAGAGACATTGAGTTAGAGACTTCAAATTTGCTATGGTCAATGATTGGCTTGTCCTCTATCAGTGTGCCAAATTTTATCATTTTCCCGCAAACGGTTCTATGGCCTTACATAGACTTCCATGGCGGAAGAAGAAGAAGAAGAAGAAGAAGAAGATGAATAATAATAATAAAGAACCGGAACGGAAACAATAGGTGCCTCCGCACCTTCGGTGCTTGGCCCCTAATAATAGGAACCGGAACAAAAACAATAGGTGCCTCCGCACCTTCGGTGCTTGGCCCCTAATAATAAATATAGCTGCAAGCAGCAATGACCGGGGTTCAAACGTCGCAAGACCATCTGAGCTGTCAAGACGGTTTGTGGTCAATCCGACTGGTTCTCCTAATGTGCACAGTTCTGTGAAGTTTCTATTTGTGTAAACAATGTATAGACATCTTTCAAAGATGTTCAGAATGAGAAGATCAAATGATATTGACATTGTGAACTGAACATATGAACAGTTATGTCGGTGTATGTCGGTCTATGTCAATCTCACTTGTTCTCCACATAAACAGAGCTGTATGAAGTTTCTAGTTTGTGTAAATGATATATAGACATGTTAAAAAAAATTTCAGTATGGGAAGATCTATCAAATGATAATAATGTGGATATGTTTAACACTACACGTCATATCATCTGAACTGTTATGACCTTTTTTTGTAAATCTGACTAGTTTTCCTAATGAGCACGGTTCTGTGAAGTTTCTACTCTGTGTAAACAATGAATAGACATCTTTCAAAGATGTTCAGAATGAGAAGATTAAATGATATTAATATTGTGAACTGAACATCTGAACTGATCTGTCGGTTAATGTCAGTCTATGTCAATCTGACTTGTTCTCCACATAAAGGCAGCTTTATGAAGCTTCTAGTTTGTGTAAACAATATGTAGATATGTTACAAATGTTTTGAAACAACATGTCAACAGAGAGCTTTCAAGCTCGAAATGGAATAAAAAGATTCCCTAGACTGTTAGTGCCTCTTGTGGACAAAACTAGTATTACAGCTTTTCTAAGATTTTAAAATATAGAAAGTTTATAATTTATTGTGAACCGTACGAGCATCAGAAATACATGAAACCTCACACGTTTCTTCAAAATGACTTGTTCTTAACATTTTCAGAGTTTTGTGAAGTTTCTTGTTTGTGGACAAGATATATAGACTTTTTATTCACAATAGGCCAAACCAGAAATATATGAAAAATTATATATGCTGAAGGGTTTGACTGATCAAAATTCTTTGAATAACTTTTTCCCTTGAGTGTCCCTAGATGATGCGTGTGAATTTTCAAGCCAATCGTATTGACCGCCTATGACGAGTTCGAAAAAGTTGAAATTTCAAAAATCTCCAATATTTCACAAACAATTTGATTGACAGCAGTGGTTCTTGAGGCAAAGTTGTTCAGTAGGAGGAGATCTATCATATGATATCAATATTGTGTGGATGCGTGAAACACCACGTGAGTAGAGACGCAAAAAAACTCGTTAGCGCCAACTAGTGTCCGATCTTTTTCAAAATTCTTACAGATCTCTAGGGTCATGAGTCAAACACGCCCATCGAGTTTCATTCTGATCGACCTTCGTTAAGCTGGTCTAATTGATGCTCAAAGTTCATTGGCTGATGACGGCCATGTTTTTTGAGATACACCAATGTCCTCATACACCATCATGGACCCTTGGACAAAGACCGTGCATGACAAGTTTCAAGTAAATCAGACAAACATGTGACCCTGTACAGGTGATTTAGAGTTTTTTTTCGCAATATAGCGCCACCAAGTGGTCAACTGGCCCAGTTTTTTTGGTGTGACCACAAAATGAGCTTATACATGACTATTTGAAGTTTGGTGAGATTATCTCTTTGCACTCCAGAGTTATTACGATTTTAGCGAAAGTGCCTCCGCCTTATGCGAACGTTTTAGCGTGTTGTTGCGAGCCTGAATCGCCGATCAAAATTCTTTGAATAACTTTTGGTCATGAGAGTCTCTAGATGATATGTGTGAAGTTTCGCGTTATTTGGACAAACGGCCTATGAGGAGTTCGAAAAAAATTTTTTTCAGAAAATTCAAAATGGCGGAAAATTTTTATAGGCGGAAATGAAATCGGAGATATACATTTTTTAAGTCTTGAGCCAAGGATTCCAGAGATATAAGACACTTGAGTGTACGACAAACGGTTTACGAGTTATGAGCGTGTACGCGTTTGTAGTCGCTATAGCGCCACCTATTGCCCGATTTGCGTCATATTTTGATACGTTCTCCCCAAATTGAGACCTACCATCTGGCCAACTTTCAAGTCTCTAGACCTTACGGTTTGGTCTGCACGATAAGAAGTACGGCAGAATAATAATAATAATAAAAATCCTAA
The DNA here is from genome assembly GCA_037043235.1 of Rhodeus uyekii. Classification (NCBI taxonomy): domain Eukaryota; kingdom Metazoa; phylum Chordata; class Actinopteri; order Cypriniformes; family Acheilognathidae; genus Rhodeus; species Rhodeus uyekii. The sequence continues at coordinate 27,546 of JAWRVZ010000206.1, forward strand.
CAATTACAATAGGTTTTCAACGCTTCGCGTTTGAACCCCTAAATATAGCTGCAAGCAGCAATGACCGGGGTTCAAACGTCGCAAGACCATCTGAGCTGTCAAGACGGTTTGTGGTCAATCTGACTAGTTCTCCTAATGTGCACAGTTCTGTGAAGTTTCTACTCTGTACAAACAATGTATAGACATCTTTCAAAGATGTTCAGAATGAGAAGATCAAATGATATTGACATTGTGAACTGAACATATGAACAGTTATGTTGTAAATGATATATAGACATGTTACAAATTTTTTTCAGTATGGGAAGATCTACCAAATGATAACAATGTGGATATGTTTAACACTGCACGTCATATCATTTGAACTGTTATGACCTTTTTTTGTCAATCTGACTAGTTTTCCTAATGAGCACAGTTCTGTGAAGTTTCTACTCTGTGCAAACAATGAATAGACATCTTTCAAAGATGTTCAGACTGAGAAGATTAAATGATATTAATTTTGTGAACTGAACATCTGAACTGTTCTGTCGGTTTATGTCAGTCTATGTCAATCTGACTTGTTCTCCACATAAAAAGATTTTCTAGCCTGATGGTGCCTCTTGTGGACAAAAGTAGTATTACAGCTTTTCTAAGATTTTAAAATGTACATCGTTTGTAATTTATTGTGAGCCCTATGAGCATCAGAAATACATGAGACCTGACACATTTCTTCAAAATGACTTGTTCTCAACATGTTCACAGATCTGTGACATTTCTCTTGTGGACAAAACTAGTATGACAGCTTTTCTAAGATTTCAAAATATAGAAAGTTTATAATTTATTGTGAGCCGTACGAGCATCAGAAATACATGAAACCTCACAAGTTTCTTCATAATGTCTTGTTCTTAACATTTACACAGTTTTGTGAAGTTTCTTGTTTTTGGACATGATATATAGACATTTTAATCACAATAGGACAAATCACAAATATATGAAAAATTGTATCTGCTGAACGGTTTAACTAATCAAAAATCCTTTGACAACTTTTTGCCTTGAGTGTCCCTAGATGATGCGTGTGAATTTTCAAGCCAGTGAGATTGACGGGCTATGACGAGTTCGAAAAATTTGAAATTTCAAAAATCTCCAATATTTCGCAAACAATTTGATTGACAGCAGTGGTTCTTGAGGCAAAGTTGTTCAGTATGAGGAGATCTATCAGATGATATCAATATTTTGTGGATGCGTGAAACACCACGTGAGTAGAGACGCAAAAAACTCGTTAGCGCCAACTAGTGACCGATTTTCTTCAAAATTCTGACAGACCACTAGGGCTCTGAGTCAAACTCGCCCATCGAGTTTCGTTCCGATCGACCTTCGTTAAGCTAGTCTAATTGATGCTCAAAGTTCATTGGCCGATGACGGTCATGTTTTTTGAGATACACCAATGTCCTCATAGACCATGATGGACCCTTGGAGAAAGACCGTGCATGACAAGTCTCAGGTCAATTGGACTAACATGTGACCCTGTACAGGTGATTGAGTGTTTTTTTCGCAATATAGCGCCACCAAGTGGTCAATCGTCGCAGTTTTTTTGGTGTGACCACAAATTGAGCTTATACATGACTATGTGAAGTTTGGTGAGATTATCTCTTTGCGTTCCAGAGCTATTACGATTTTAGCAAAAGTGTCTCCGCCTTATCCGAACGTTTTATTGTCTTGTTGCAAGCGTGAATCACCGATCAAAATTCCTTTGACAACTTTTGGTCATGAGAGTCTCTAGATGATGCGTGTGAAATTTTGCGTGATTTGGACAAACGGCCTATGAGGAGTTCGAAAAATTTTTTTTTCAGAAAATTCAAAATGGCGGAAAATTTTTATGGGCGGAAATGAAATCGGAGATATACATTTTCTAAGTCTTGAGCCAAGGATTCCAGAGATATAAGACACTTGAGTGTACGACAAACGGTTTACGAGTGACGAGCGTGTACGCGTTTGTAGTCGCTGTAGCGCCACCTATTGCCCGATTTGCGTCATATTTTGATACGTTCTCCCCAAATTGAGACCTACCATCTGACCAACTTTCAAGTCTCTAGACCTTACGGTTTGGTCTGCACGATAAGAAGTACGGCAGAATAATAATAATAATAATAATAATAATAATAATAATAATAATAATAAAAATCCTAACAATTACAATAGGTTTTCAACGCTTCGCGTTTGAACCCCTAATAATAATAATAATAATAATAATAATAAAAATCCTAACAATTACAATAGGTTTTCAACGCTTCGCGTTTGAACCCCTAATAATAATAATAATAATAAATATAGCTGCAAGCAGCAATGACCGGGGTTCAAACGTGGCAGGACCATCTGAGCTGTCATGACTGTTTGTGGTCAATCTGACTAGTTCTCCTAATGTGCACAGTTCTGTGAAGTTTCTACTTTGTGTAAACAATGTATAGACATCTTTCAAAGATGTTCAGAATGAGAAGATCAAATGATATTGACATTGTGAACTGAACATATGAACTGTTATGTCGGTCTATGTCAATCTGTTTTGTTCTCCACATAAACAGAGCTTTATGAAGTTTCTATTTTGTGTAAATGATATATAGACGTTACAAAAAAATTTCAGTATGGGAAGATCTATCAAATGATAACAATGTGGATATGTTTAACACTACACGTCATATCATTTGAACCGTTATGACCTTTTTTTGTCAATCTGATTAGTTTTCCTAATGAACACAGTTCTGTGAAGTTTCTACTCTGTGCAAACAATGAATAGACATCTTTCAAAGATGTTCAGACTGAGAAGATTAAATGATATTAATATTGTGAACTGAACATCTGAACTGTTCTGTCGGTTTATGTCAGTCTATGTCAATCTGACTTGTTCTCCACATAAAAAGATTTTCTAGCCTGATGGTGCCTCTTGTGGACAAAAGTAGTATTACAGCTTTTCTAAGATTTTAAAATGTAGATCATTTGTAATTTATTGTGAGCCCTATGAGCATCAGAAATGCATGAGACCTGACACATTTCTTCAAAATGACTTGTTCTTAACATGTTCACAGATCTGTGACGTTTCTCTTGTGGACAAAACTAGTATTACAGCTTTTCTAAGATTTTAAAATGTAGATGGTTTATAATTTATTGTGAGCCGTACGAGCATCAGAAATACATGAAACCTCACAAGTTTCTTCATAATGTCTTGTTCTTAACATTTACACAGTTTTGTGAAGTTTCTTGTTTTTGGACAAGATATATAGACATTTTAATCACAATAGGCCAAATCAGAAATATATGAAAAATTGTATCTGCTGAACGGTTTAACTAATCGAAAATCCTTTGACAACTTTTTGCCTTGAGTGTCCCTAGATGATGCATGTGAATTTTCAAGACAGTGAGATTGACGGCCTATGACGAGTTCGAAAAATTTGAAATTTCAAAAATCTCCAATATTTCGCAAACAATTTGATTGACAGCAGTGGTTCTTGAGGCAAAGTTGTTCAGTATGAGGAGATCTATCAGATGATATCAATATTTTGTGGATGCATGAAACACCACGTGAGTAGAGACGCAAAAAACTCGTTAGCGCCAACTAGTGTCCGATTTTCTTCAAAATTCTGACAGACCACTAGGGCCATGAGTCAAACACGCCCATCGAGTTTCGTTCCGATCGACCTTCGTTAAGCTGGTCTAATTGATGCTCAAAGTTCATTGGCCGATGACGGTCATGTTTTTTGAGATACACCAATGTCCTCATAGACCATCATGGACCCTTGGACAAAGACCGTGCATGACAAGTCTCAGGTCAATCGGACTACCATGTGACCCTGTACAGGTGATTGAGTGTTTTTTTCGCAATATAGCGCCACCAAGTGGTCAATCATCGCAGTTTTTTTGGTGTGACCACAAATTGAGCTTATACATGACTATGTGAAGTTTGGTGAGATTATCTCTTTGCGTTCCAGAGCTATTACGATTTTAGCAAAAGTGTCTCCGCCTTATGCGAACGTTTTAGCGTGTTGTTGCAAGCGTGAATCACCGATCAAAATTATTTGAATAACTTTTGGTCATGAGAGTCTCTAGATGATATGTGTGAAGTTTCGCGTTATTTGGACAAACGGTCTATGAGGAGTTCGAAAACTTTTTTTTTCAGAAAATTCAAAATGGCGGAAAATTTTTATAGGCGGAAATGAAATCGGAGATATACATTTTTTAAGTTTTGAGCCAAGGATTCCAGAGATATAAGACACTTGAGTGTACGACAAACGGTTTACGAGTTATGAACATGTACGCGTTTGTAGTCGCTGTAGCGCCACCTATAGCCCGATTTGCGTCATATTTTGATACGTTCTCCCCAAATTGAGACCTACCATCTGACAAAGTTTCAAGTCTCTAGACCTTACGGTTTGGTCTGCACGAGACGCATTACGGCAGAAGAATAATAATAATAATAATAAATATAGCTGCAAGCAGCAATGACCGGGGTTCAAACGTAGCAGGACCATCTGAGCTGTCATGACTGTTTGTGGTCAATCTGACTAGTTATCCTAATGTGCACAGTTCTGTGAAGTTTCTACTTTGTGCAAACAATGTATAGACATCTTTCAAAGATTTTCAGAATGAGAAGATCAAATGACATTAATATTGTGAACTGAACATCTGAACTGTAATGTCGACCTATGTCAATCTGACTTGTTCTCCACATAAACACATCTTTATGAAGTTTCTAGTTTGTGTAAACGATGTATAGACATATCATATTACAAATTTTTTCACTATAGGAAGATCTATCAAATTATATTAATATCGTGTGGATATGTTTAACACCACACATCATATCATCTGAACTTTTATGTCAGTCTATGTCAATCTGACTTGTTCTCCACATGAAAAGATTTTCTAGCCTGACGGCGCCTCTTGTGGACAAAAGTAGTATTACAGCTTTTCTAAGATTTTAAAATATAGATAGTTTATTATTTATTGTGAGCCCTATGAGCATCAGAAATACATGAGACCTGACACATTTCTTCAAAATGACTTGTTCTTAACATGTTCACAGTTCTGTGACGTTTCTCTTGTGGACAAAAGTAGTATTACAGCTTTTCTAAGATTTTAAAATATAGAGTGTTTATAATTTATTGTGAGCCGTACGAGCATCAGAAATACATGAAACCTCACAAGTTTCTTCATAATGTCTTGTTCTTAACATTTACACAGTTTTGTGAAGTTTCTTGTTTTTGGACAAGATATATAGACATTTTAATCACAATAGGCCAAATCAGAAATATATGAAAAATTGTATCTGCTGAACGGTTTAACTAATCGAAAATCCTTTGACAACTTTTTGCCTTGAGTGTCCCTAGATGATGCGTGTGAATTTTCAAGCCAGTGAGATTGACGGCCTATGACGAGTTCGAAAAATTTGAAATTTCAAAAATCTCCAATATTTCGAAAACAATTTGATTGACAGCAGTGGTTCTTGAAGCAAAGTTGTTCAGTATGAGGAGATCTATCAGATGATATCAATATTTTGTGGATGTGTGAAACACCACGTGAGTAGAGACGCAAAAAACTCGTTAGCGCCAACTAGTGTCCGATTTTCTTCAAAATTCTGTCAGACCACTAGGCCCATGAGTCAAACACGCCCATCGAGTTTCGTTCCGATCGACCTTCGTTAAGCTAGTCTAATTGATGCTCAAAGTTCATTGGCCGATGACGGTCATGTTTTTTGAGATACACCAATGTCCTCATAGACCATCATGGACCCTTGGACAAAGACCGTGCATGACAAGTCTCAGGTCAATCGGACTACCATGTGACCCTGTACAGGTGATTGAGTGTTTTTTTCGCAATATAGCGCCACCAAGTGGTCAATCATCGCAGTTTTTTTGGTGTGACCACATATTGATCTTATACATGACTATGTGAAGTTTGGTGAGATTATCTCTTTGCGTTCCAGAGGTATTACGATTTTAGCAAAAGTGTCTCCGCCTTATGCGAACGTTTTATTGTCTTGTTGCAAGCGTGAATCACCGATCAAAATTCCTTTGACAACTTTTGGTTATGAGAGTCTCTAGATGATGCGTGGGAAATTTTGCGTGATTTGGACAAACGGCCTATGAGGAGTTTGAAAAAAATTTTTTTCAGAAAATTCAAAATGGCGGAAAATTTTTATAGGCGGAAATGAAATCGGAGATATACATTTTTTAAGTCTTGAGCCAAGGATTCCAGGGATATAAGACACTTAAGTCTACGACAAACGGTTTACGAGTTATGAGCGTGTACGCGTTTGTAGTCGCTGTAGCGCCACCTATGGCCCGATTTGCGTCATATTTTGATACGTTCTCCCCAAATTGAGACCTACCATCTGACCAACTTTCAAGTCTCTAGACCTTACGGTTTGGTCTGCACGAGACGCATTACGGCAGAAGAATAATAATAATAATAATAATAATAATAAAAATCCTAACAATTACAATAGGTTTTCAACGCTTCGCGTTTGAACCCCTAATAAATATAGCTGCTAGCAGCCATCACGGGGCCAAGCGCAAGGAGGGCATTAAATGTCATGCCGACATGGCTGGCATCATCAGACCAACAGCAGTAAGAATCTAAAGACATTTCAATATGACTTAAGTCTAAATGGCTGAAAAATCAACAATACGGTCTTTAGTAATTCGATTTAATGGTTTATCACATTCAACCAACAGGCAGCGCTGTAACCAAATTGTAGTGTCAATTCATGTGGTACATTGAGAGTGTGGTGACATTGACACATGCAAAGTTTGCTTTCAATTGGGTAAACCATTGCTGACAGAGCACTAAAGTCATGTGTTTGTTAAACATAGCACCTTATAAGAAAAATCGAAATGGCAGACGCTCAAAATGGCCGATATGGAAAAATTTGGTATCACAGGACTCGGCATGACCCACTGGATCTAAAGACAGCAGTTTCATGATTTTTAGACAAAGCGTTCAGGAGTTATAATCAAAAATGTCATTTTTTAAATATCTCCTGACCACTAGGGGGCAGAGCGCCAAAACTCTGCAGGTGGCCTCAGACCATGATTGACATAACACACACCTAGTTTGGTCAGAAAACGCTAATGCGTTGCGGAGATAAAGCCTCAATTTAATTTTTGCGACCATTACGTCGGATTCTTTCGCGAGTTATTCGTAAACGGTTTGACATATCAACTTTCTTTGGATATCTTTTTGTCACGATGGTCTGGAGATGATGTGGTTTAATTTTGGTGAAAATTGGACAAACGGTCTGGGAGGAGTTCGAAAAAGTAGGTTTTTAAAGAAAAACAACATGGTGGACAAGAAGTTTGGCCGACTATGACAAATTAGGTATCGGTGTTCTCGGTTTGACCCAAGGAACGTATAAAGATAATTTGTTTTACCATAGGTTAACGCACTCAAAAGTTATTAGCATATTTGTAAATTTGGTTATAATTTTTGACCACAAGGGGGTCCTGCCTCGAAACTTTTTGAGTCGTATCAAGGTTAGGTGCCGAAGACACATATTGAGTTTCGTAACAATACGCCAATATCTTTGTTAAATATAGCAATTTATGACAATATTCAAAATGGCCGACGCTCAAAATGGCCGATATGGGAAAATTTGGTATCGCACGACTCGGCATGATGCACTGAATCTAAAGAGACCAGTTTTATTATTTTTGGCCAAAGCATTCAGAAGTTATAAGCAAATATTTAACTTTTTCATATCTCCTGACCACTAGGGGGCACAGCGCCAAAACTCTGCAGGTTGCCTCAGACCATGATTGACATAACACACACCTAGTTTGGTCAGAAAAGGTTAATGCATTGCGGAGATAAAGCCTCAATTTCATTTTGGCAACTTTTACCTCGGATTCTTTCGCGAGTTATTCGTAAACGGTTTGACGAATCGACTTTCTTTATATATCGTTTTGTCCACATTGTCTGGAGATGATGTGGTTCAATTTTCGTGAAAATCGGACCAACGGCCTAGGAGGAGTTCGAAAAAGTAGGTTTTTCAAAAAATTCAAAATGGCGGGAAAATTTTCATGACGGAAAATGACGTCATAGGGTGCAATCGAATCGTCTTGAGCCAAGGAATCAGTGGACAAAAGAATTTTGTTTCTAGGACATACGGTTCAAAAGTTATTTACGTAAACGTGAGTGCAACTTTGGACAGTTGGTGGCGCTTTAGAGATTGAGTTAGAGACTTCAATTTTGCTATGGTCAATGATTGGACTGTCCTTTATGAGTGTGCCAACTTTTTTTCATTTTCCCGCTTACGGTTCTATGGGCTGTCATAGACTTCAATGGCAGAAGAAAAAGAATAATAATAATAATAATAAGAACCGGAACAAAAACAATAGGTGCCTCCGCACCTTCGGTGCTTGGCCCCTAATAATAATAAGAACCGGAACAAAAACAATAGGTGCCTCCGCACCTTCGGTGCTTGGCCCCTAAATATAGCTGCTAGCAGCCATCACGGGGCCAAGCGCAAGGAGGGCATTAAATGTCATGCCGACATGGCTGGCATCATCAGACCAACGGCAGTAAGAGTCTAAAGACATTTCAATATGACTTAAGTCTAAATGGCTGAAAAATCAACAATACGGTCTTTAGTAATTCGATTTAATGGTTTATCACGTTCGACCAACAGGCAGCGCTGTAACCAAATTGTAGTGTCAATTCATGTGGTACATTGAGAGTGTGGTGACATTGACACATGCAAAGTTTGCTTTCAATTGGGTAAGCCATTGCTGACAGAGCACTAAAGTCATGTGTTTGTTAATTATAGCATCTTATAAGAAATATCGAAATGGCAGACGCTCAAAATGGCCGATATGGGAAAATTTGGTATCACAGGGCTCGGCATGTCCCACTGGATCCAAAGACAGCAGTTTCATGATTTTTAGACAAAGCGTTCAGGAGTTATAATCAAAAATGTCAGTTTTTAAATATCTCCTGACCACTAGGGGGCAGAGCGCCAAAACTCTGCAGGTAGCCTCAGACCATGATTGACATAGTACACACCAAGTTTGGTCAGAAAACGCTAATGCGTTGCGGAGATAAAGCCTCAATTTCATTTTTGCGACCATTACGTCGGATTCTTTCGCGAGTTATTCGTAAACGGTTTGACATATCAACTTTCTTTGGATATCTTTTTGTCACGATGGTCTGGAGATGATGTGGTTTAATTTTGGTGAAAATTGGACAAACGGTCTGGGAGGAGTTCGAAAAAGTAGGTTTTTAAAGAAAAACAACATGGTGGACAAGAAGTTTGGCCGACTATGACAAATTTGGTATCGGTGTTCTCGGTTTGACCCAAGGAACGTATAAAGATAATTTGTTTTACCATAGGTTAACGCACTCAAAAGTTATTAGCATATTTGTAAATTTGGTTATAATTTTTGACCACAAGGGGGTCCTGCCTCGAAACTTTTTGAGTCGTATCAAGGTTAGGTGCCGAAGACACATATTGAGTTTCGTAACAATACGCCAATATCTTTGTTAAATATAGCAATTTATGACAATATTCAAAATGGCCGACGCTCAAAATGGCCGATATGGGAAAATTTGGTATCGCACGACTCGGCATGATGCACTGAATCTAAAGAGACCAGTTTTATTATTTTTGGCCAAAGCGTTCAGAAGTTATAAGCAAATATTTAACTTTTTCATATCTCCTGACCACTAGGGGGCACAGCGCCAAAACTCTGCAGGTTGCCTCAGACCATGATTGACATAACACACACCTAGTTTGGTCATAAAAGGCTAATGCATTGCGGAGATAAAGCCTCAATTTCATTTTGGCGACTTTTACCTCGGATTCTTTCGCGAGTTATTCGTAAACGGTTTGACGAATCAACTTTCTTTATATATCGTTTTGTCCACATTGTCTGGAGATGATGTGGTTCAATTTTCGTGAAAATCGGACCAACGGCCTAGGAGGAGTTCGAAAAAGTAGGTTTTTCATAAAATTCAAAATGGCGGGAAAATTTTCATGACGGAAAATGACGTCATAGGGTGCATTCGAATCGTCTTGAGCCAAGGAATCAGTGGACAAAAGAATTTTGTTTCTAGGACATACGGTTCAAAAGTTATTTACATAAACGTGAGTGCAACTTTGGACAGTTGGTGGCGCAATAGAGATTGAGTTAGAGACTTCAATTTTGCCATGGTCAATGATTGGACTGTCCTTTATGAGTGTGCCAACTTTTTTTCATTTTCCCGCTTACGGTTCTATGGGCTGTCATAGACTTCAATGGCAGAAGAAAAAGAATAATAATAATAAATATAGCTGCAAGCAGCAATGACCGGGGTTCAAACGTAGCAGGACCATCTGAGCTGTCATGACTGTTTGTGGTCAATCTGACTAGTTATCCTAATGTGCACAGTTCTGTGAAGTTTCTACTTTGTGCAAACAATGTATAGACATCTTTCAAAGATTTTCAGAATGAGAAGATCAAATGACATTAATATTGTGAACTGAACATCTGAACTGTAATGTCGACCTATGTCAATCTGACTTGTTCTCCACATAAACACATCTTTATGAAGTTTCTAGTTTGTGTAAACGATGTATAGACATATCATATTACAAATTTTTTCACTATAGGAAGATCTATCAAATTATATTAATATCGTGTGGATATGTTTAACACCACACATCATATCATCTGAACTTTTATGTCAGTCTATGTCAATCTGACTTGTTCTCCACATGAAAAGATTTTCTAGCCTGACGGCGCCTCTTGTGGACAAAAGTAGTATTACAGCTTTTCTAAGATTTTAAAATATAGATAGTTTATTATTTATTGTGAGCCCTATGAGCATCAGAAATACATGAGACCTGACACATTTCTTCAAAATGACTTGTTCTTAACATGTTCACAGTTCTGTGACGTTTCTCTTGTGGACAAAAGTAGTATTACAGCTTTTCTAAGATTTTAAAATATAGAGTGTTTATAATTTATTGTGAGCCGTACGAGCATCAGAAATACATGAAACCTCACAAGTTTCTTCATAATGTCTTGTTCTTAACATTTACACAGTTTTGTGAAGTTTCTTGTTTTTGGACAAGATATATAGACATTTTAATCACAATAGGCCAAATCAGAAATATATGAAAAATTGTATCTGCTGAACGGTTTAACTAATCGAAAATCCTTTGACAACTTTTTGCCTTGAGTGTCCCTAGATGATGCGTGTGAATTTTCAAGCCAGTGAGATTGACGGCCTATGACGAGTTCGAAAAATTTGAAATTTCAAAAATCTCCAATATTTCGAAAACAATTTGATTGACAGCAGTGGTTCTTGAAGCAAAGTTGTTCAGTATGAGGAGATCTATCAGATGATATCAATATTTTGTGGATGTGTGAAACACCACGTGAGTAGAGACGCAAAAAACTCGTTAGCGCCAACTAGTGTCCGATTTTCTTCAAAATTCTGTCAGACCACTAGGCCCATGAGTCAAACACGCCCATCGAGTTTCGTTCCGATCGACCTTCGTTAAGCTAGTCTAATTGATGCTCAAAGTTCATTGGCCGATGACGGTCATGTTTTTTGAGATACACCAATGTCCTCATAGACCATCATGGACCCTTGGACAAAGACCGTGCATGACAAGTCTCAGGTCAATCGGACTACCATGTGACCCTGTACAGGTGATTGAGTGTTTTTTTCGCAATATAGCGCCACCAAGTGGTCAATCATCGCAGTTTTTTTGGTGTGACCACATATTGATCTTATACATGACTATGTGAAGTTTGGTGAGATTATCTCTTTGCGTTCCAGAGGTATTACGATTTTAGCAAAAGTGTCTCCGCCTTATGCGAACGTTTTATTGTCTTGTTGCAAGCGTGAATCACCGATCAAAATTCCTTTGACAACTTTTGGTTATGAGAGTCTCTAGATGATGCGTGGGAAATTTTGCGTGATTTGGACAAACGGCCTATGAGGAGTTTGAAAAAAATTTTTTTCAGAAAATTCAAAATGGCGGAAAATTTTTATAGGCGGAAATGAAATCGGAGATATACATTTTTTAAGTCTTGAGCCAAGGATTCCAGGGATATAAGACACTTAAGTCTACGACAAACGGTTTACGAGTTATGAGCGTGTACGCGTTTGTAGTCGCTGTAGCGCCACCTATGGCCCGATTTGCGTCATATTTTGATACGTTCTCCCCAAATTGAGACCTACCATCTGACCAACTTTCAAGTCTCTAGACCTTACGGTTTGGTCTGCACGAGACGCATTACGGCAGAAGAATAATAATAATAATAATAATAATAATAAAAATCCTAACAATTACAATAGGTTTTCAACGCTTCGCGTTTGAACCCCTAATAATAATAAATATAGCTGCAAGCAGCAATCACCGGGGTTCAAACTTAGCAAGACCATCAAGGCCCATTGGACAAAGAACGTGCATGACAAGTTTGAAGTCAATCGGACTAACAAGTGCACATGTACAGATGTTTTAGTGTTTTTTTTTTTCATAATATAGCGCCACCAAGTGGTCAATCGTTGCAGATTTTTTAGTGTTACCACAAAATGAGCTCTTACATGAGTATTTCAAGTTTGGTGAGATTATCTCTTTGCAATCCAGAGTTATTAAGATTTTAGCGAAAGTGTGAATTTTATATCCATATATACATAAAAAAGATTTCTTATCCTGTGGTTCCCTATTGTGGACAAAAATATTATGACAGCCATCATCTTTCAGTTGGTGATGAGTTATTCATTATGAGGAGATTTATCAAACAATATTAATATTGTGTAGTTGTGTTTAGCACTACATTTCATCCAAACACTCCCATCAAGTTTCGTTGCAATCGACCTTTGTTAAGTTGGTCTAATTGATGCTTAAACTTCATTGGCCGATGACGGCCATGTTTTTTGAGATATGCCAATATCTTCATAGACCATCATGGACCCTTGGATAAGGACAGTGCATGACAAGTTTCAAGTCAATCGAATAAACAAGTGTACCGTGACAGCCAATTTAGAAATTGTTCACATATTAAAACCCCTTCAGACCTGGTGTCCATTACAATGGACATGACATTTCACGCCCCTTTTTTTTTTTTTTACTTTTTGAGCATTTTTCCTAATTTAAAGCATGCACCCCAAGAGATTGGACCCTTGTCATTTTGTACAGTTATATTTTCAATCTTTGAAATGTTTGCCAAAATTTCACAGTTGGTATGTAAAATAGAGAGATTTAACTTACTAATAAAAGTAAAAAATCGATTGGAGACCTGCAAGTTTTTTCTCAGGATTTTTTGAAAAATGCATGTCCATTGTAATGGACACCAGGTCTCAGTGTCACCTAATCAATGCCCATTCAGATATGCATATTGAGATTTATTATAGATCCTCTTTGCATATCTATCTGTGCATTTTATAATTTTTCTTGCTATTTGGGATCTGTAGGACCTAATAAATACAATATCCACAAAAAAAAATGTTTACAGGTATTGTACAGATGTCCTAATGTGGTATCATAATGTTTTTTGCTGTTATGGCCAGTGGGGGGCATATGAAAAACAAACAAACAAAAAAAAAAACAGTGGTGTAATGTTGTGAAATCCCCACCAGATGGGGTGGACACTCCATCTAAAAGTGGCCAACAGCTCTAAGATTGACAGAATGGGCTATTATTGTCTCAAGAGCCAAATATGTAATGTTCTGAGATATGAGATATGAGATAAAAAATACAGTTATCACAGTAATACTACATTTGTGAAAAAATGTAATATGCAGAGTATACAATTCTGTGATCAGTGCAAGATGCACTACTGCTCTGTGCCACTTGGGAATACCTGGAAAGAAACACACAGCCTATGTGTGTGTGTGTAAAGTCACTGTTTGCAGTCTCCCAATGCATTTCCTATGAGAGGTGTATTTTGTTAAAAATGTGCAAATCTGTACAAAAAAAATTAAAGTTGAAATGTTATATTGTTCAGGTTCTTGACCTAGAAATGTAAAAAAAAAAAAAAAAAAAAAATTATATCAATTTTTTTTATTGTCTATAGGACTTTATAGCAATCTGATTTACAACGCTTTAGTCCTGATGTCCATTACAATGGACATCAAAAATTTCTATGAAGGAGTTATGAATTTTTTTTTTTTTTTTGACTCCTTAATTTATGCCCTATGCCCTCCCTAATTTAATGGTATTTTATTTTATTTATTTTTTCCTGGGACCTATTTCAGGTCTGAAGGGGTTTTAAAAGAAAAACAAATTCAGAAATTGGAATAAAAAGATTTCTTATCCTGTGGCTCCCTCTTGTGGACAAGTAATATTACAGCCATCATTTTTTCAGTTTTAATTGGTTTTTATTCAGTATGGAAAGATCTATCAAATACTAAAATAGTGTGGATGTGTGAAACAAGATGTGAGCAAAGATTCTTCTAACTGAAATTGGAAAAAAAAGATTTCCTAGCCTGACGGTGCCTCTTGTGGACAAAACTAGTATTACAGCTTTACTGAGATTTTTAAATATAGATAGTTTATAATTTATTGTGAGCCCTATGAGCATCAGAAATACATGAAACCAGACACACTTCTTCAAAATGACTTGTTCTTAACATGTTCACAGTTCTGTGACGTTTTTTGTTTGTGCACAAGATATATAGACATTTTAATCACAATAGGCCAAATCAGAAATATATGAAAAATTGTATCTGCTGAACGGTTTAACTGATCGAAATTCTTTGAATAACTTTTTGCCTTGAGTGCCCTTAGATGATGCGTGTGAATTTTCAAGCCAATCTTATCGACGGCCTATGACTAGTTCGAAAAAAAAATATTTTCTAAAATCTCCAATATTTCGCTAACAATTCGATTTACAGCAGTGGTTCTTGAGGCAAAGTTGCTCAGTATGAGACGATCTAACAGATGATATCAATATTGTGAGGATGTGTGAAACACCACGTGATTAGAGATGCAAAAAAACTCGTTAGCGCCAACTAGTGGCTGATTTCTTTTAAAATTCTGACAGACCTCTAGGGCCATGAGTCAAACACGCTCATCGAGTTTCATTCCGATCAAGGTTCGTTAAGTTGGTCTAATTGATGCTCAAACTTCATTGGCCCGTGACAGCCATGTTTTTTGAGATACGGCAATATCCTCATAGATCATCATCGGTCATTGGACAAAGACCATGCATGACAAGTTTCAAGTCAATCGGACTAACGAGTGCACATGTACAAATGTTTTAGTGTTTTTTTCATAATATAGCGCCACCAAGTGGTCAATCGTTGCAGATTTTTTAGCGTGACCAAAAAACTAGCTCATACATGAGTATTTCAAGTTTGGTGAGATTATCTCTTTGCGTTCCAGAATTATTACGATTTTAGCGAAAGAGGCTCCGCCCTATTCAGACGTTTGGATGTCCTGTTGCGAGCGTGAATCACTGATCAAAATTCTTTGAATAACTTTTGGTCAGGAGAGTCTCTAGATGATGCGTGTGAAGTTTCGTGTGATTTGGACAAACGGTCTATGAGGAGTTCAAAAAAATTTTTTTTCAGAAAATTCAAAATGGCGGAAAATTTTTCTAGACGGAAATGAAATCGGAGATATACGTTTTGTTCGCCTTGAGCCAAGGATTCCAGAGATATAAAACACTTGAGTGTAGGACAAACGGTCTAGGAGTTATTAGCGATTTAGCTATTTTGATCGCTCTAGCGCCACCTATTGGCCGATTTGCGTCATATTTTGATACGTTCCCCCCAAATTGAGACCTACCATCTGGCCAGGTTTCAAGTCTCTAGACCTTACGGTTTGTTCTGCACGAGACGCATTACGGCAGAAGAATAATAATAAAAATCCTAACAGATACAATAGGTATTCAACGCTACGCGTTTGAACCCCTAATAATAATAAAAATCCTAACAATTACAATAGGTTTTCAACGCTTCGCGTTTGAACCCCTAAATATAGCTGCAAGCAGCAATGACCGGGGTTCAAACGTAGCAGGACCATCTGAGATGTCATGACTGTTTGTGGTCAATCTGACTAGTTCTCCTAATGTGCACAGTTCTGTGAAGTTTCTACTTCGTGCAAACAATGTATAGACATCTTTCAAAGATGTTCAGAATGAGAAGATCAAATGATATTAATATTGTGAACTGAACATCTGAACTGTAATGTCGATCTATGTCAATCTGACTTGTTCTCCACATAAACACATCTTTATGAAGTTTCTAGTTTATGTAAACGATGTATAGACGTATCATATTACACATTTTTTCACTATAGGAAGATCTATCAAATTATATTAATATCGTGTGGATATGTTTAACACCACACATCATATCATCTGAACTTTTATGTCAGTCTATGTCAATCTGACTTGTTCTCCACATGAAAAGATTTTCTAGCCTGACGGCGCCTCTTGTGGACAAAAGTAGTATTACAGCTTTTCTAAGATTTTAAAATATAGATAGTTTATTATTTATTGTGAGCCCTATGAGCATCAGAAATACATGAGACCTGACACATTTCTTCAAAATGACTTGTTCTTAACATGTTCACAGTTCTGTGACGTTTCTCTTGTGGACAAAAGTAGTATTACAGCTTTTCTAAGATTTTAAAATATAGAGTGTTTATAATTTATTGTGAGCCGTACGAGCATCAGAAATACATGAAACCTCACAACTTTCTTCATAATGTCTTGTTCTTAACATTTACACAGTTTTGTGAAGTTTCTTGTTTTTGGACAAGATATATAGACATTTTAATCACAATAGGCCAAATCAGAAATATATGAAAAATTGTATCTGCTGAACGGTTTAACTAATCGAAAATCCTTTGACAACTTTTTGCCTTGAGTGTCCCTAGATGATGCGTGTGAATTTTCAAGCCAGTGAGATTGACGGCCTATGACGAGTTCGAAAAATTTTAAATTTCAAAAATGTCCAATATTTCGCAAACAATTTGATTGACAGCAGTGGTTCTTGAGGCAAAGTTGTTTAGTATGAGGAGATCTATCAGATGATATCAATATTCTGTGGATGCGTGAAACACCAAGTGAGTAGAGACGCAAAAAACTCGTTAGCGCCAACTAGTGTCCGATTTTCTTCAAAATTCTGACAGACCACTAGGGCCATGAGTCAAACACGCCCATCGAGTTTCGTTCCGATCGACCTTCGTTAAGCTAGTCTAATTGATGCTCAAAGTTCATTGGCCGATGACGGTCATGTTTTTTGAGATACACCAATGTCCTTATAGACCATCATGGACCCTTGGACAAAGACCGTGCATGACAAGTCTCAGGTCAATCGGACTACCATGTGACCCTGTACAGGTGATTGAGTGTTTTTTTCGCAATATAGCGCCACCAAGTGGTCAATCATCGCAGTTTTTTTGGTGTGACCACATACTGATCTTATACATGACTATGTGAAGTTTGGTGAGATTATCTCTTTGCGTTCCAGAGGTATTACGATTTTAGCAAAAGTGTCTCCGCCTTATGCAAACGTTTTATTGTCTTGTTGCAAGCGTGAATCACCGATCAAAATTCCTTTGACAACTTTTGGTTATGAGAGTCTCTAGATGATGCGTGGGAAATTTTGCGTGATTTGGACAAACGGCCTATGAGGAGTTCGAAAAATTTTTTTTTCAGAAAATTCAAAATGGCGGAAAATTTTTATAGGCGGAAATGAAATCGGAGATATACATTTTTTAAGTCTTGAGCCAAGGATTCCAGGGATATAAGACACTTGAGTCTACGACAAACGGTTTACGAGTTATGAGCGTGTACACGTTTGTAAAATTTTCATGACGGAAAATGACGTCATAGGGTGCAATCGAATCGTCTTGAGCCAAGGAATCAGTGGACAAAAGAATTTTGTTTCTAGGACATACGGTTCAAAAGTTATTTACGTAACCGTGAGTGCAACTTTGGACAGTTGGTGGCGCTTTAGAGATTGAGTTAGAGACTTCAATTTTGCTATGGTCAATGATTGGACTGTCCTTTATGAGTGTGCCAACTTTTTTTCATTTTCCCGCTTACGGTTCTATGGGCTGTCATAGACTTCAATGGCAGAAGAAAAAGAATAATAATAATAATAAGAACCGGAACAAAAACAATAGGTGCCTCCGCACCTTCGGTGCTTGGCCCCTAATAATAATAATAATAAAAATCCTAACAATTACAATAGGTTTTCAACGCTTCGCGTTTGAACCCCTAATAATAATAAAAATCCTAACAATTACAATAGGTTTTCAACGCTTCGCGTTTGAACCCCTAAAAATCTTAACAATTACAATAGGTTTTCAACGCTTCGCGTTTGAACCCCTAATAATAATCCTAACAATTACAATAGGTTTTCAACGCTTCGCGTTTGAACCCCTAAAAATCTTAACAATTACAATAGGTTTTCAACGCTTCTCGTTTGAACCCCTAATAATAATAATAATAAAAATCCTAACAATTACAATAGGTTTTCAACGCTTCGCGTTTGAACCCCTAATAATAAAAATCCTAACAATTACAATAGGTTTTCAACGCTTCGCGTTTGAACCCCTAAAAATCTTAACAATTACAATAGGTTTTCAACGCTTCGCGTTTGAACCCCTAATAATAATAAAAATCCTAACAATTACAATAGGTTTTCAACGCTTCGCGTTTGAACCCCTAATAATAAAAATCCTAACAATTACAATAGGTTTTCAACGCTTCGCGTTTGAACCCCTAATAATAATAATAATAATAATAAAAATCCTAACAATTACAATAGGTTTTCAACGCTTCGCGTTTGAACCCCTAATAACATTACAGCAATGGGCTGCATCTTTATAAATACAATCATGGAGCCATATGATAATTAATACTAACTAGAGAGGATAAAGTTCGTCGAGACAAACTTTAGAGGTTGGCTGAGAAGGTTGCACCGGAAACGTTAAATTTGCATGTTTGTAGCACAATTTAACATTAAATACTAAGTACGTTACGAAACCAGAAATTAACAGGTTGCTAAGGTCTTCTGGGTGGTTGCTACGGCGTTGCTAGGCAGTTTCTTAGGTATCCGAGGTGGTTGCTAAGGTGTTGCTAGGTGGTTGCTAGGGTAACCAGGGTGGTTGCTAGGGTAATTAGAGTGGTTGCTAGGGTGTGGCTAGGCGGTTGCTAGGGTAACTGGAGTGGTTGCTAAGGTAAACAGAGTGGTTGCTAGGGTGTTGCTAGGTGGTTGCTAAGGTAACCTGGGTGGTTGCTAGGGTGTTGCTAAGGAGTTGCTAGGGTAACCTGGGTGGTTGCTAGGGTGTTGCTAAGGAGTTGCTAGGGTAACCAGAGTGGTTGCTAGGGTAACCTGGGTGGTAACTAGGGTGTTGCTAAGGAGTTGCTAGGCTAACCAGAGTGGTTGCTAGGGTGTTGCTAGGGTAATCAGAGTGGTTGCTAGGCGGTTGCTAGGGTATTTTGGGTGGTTGCTAGGGTGTTGCTAGGTGGTTGCTAGGGTAACCAGAGAGGTTGCTCGGGTGTTGCTAGGCGATTGCCAGGGTATTTTAGGTGGTTGCTAGGGTAACTGGGGTGGTTGCTAGGGTATCCTGAGTGGTTGCTAAGATGTTGCTAGGTGGTTGCTAGGGTAAACAGAGGGGTTGCTAGGGTGTTGCTAGGTGGTAGCTAGGCAGTTGCTAGGGTATTTTGGGTGGTTGCTAGGGTGTTTTGGGTGGTTGCTAGGCAGTTGCTATGGTGTTGCTAGGTGGTTGCTAGGATATCCTGAGTGGTTGCTAGGGTGTTGCTAGGTGGTTGCTAGGGTAACCGGGGTGGTTGCTAGGGTGTTGCTAGGCGGTTGCTAGGGTATTCGGGGTGGTTGCTAGGGTGTTGCTAGGTGGTTGCTAGGGTAACCGGGGTGGTTGCTAGGGTGTTGCTAGGCGGTTGCTAGGGTAAACAGGGTGGTTGCTAGGGCGTTGCTAGGCAGTTGCTAGGGTATCTGGGGCAGTTGCTAGGGTGTTGCTAGGTGGTTGCTAGGGTAACTGGGGTGGTTGCTAGGGTATCCTGAGTGGTTGCTAGGCAGTTGCTAGGGTATTTTGGGGGGTTGCTAGGCAGTTGCTAGGTTAACTGGGGTGGTTGCTAGGGCGTTGCTAGTCAGTTGCTAGGGTATCTGGGGTGGTTGCTATGATGTTACTAGGTAGTTGTGAGGTCTTCTGGGTAGTTACTATGGCATTCATAGCACAATTTAACACTTAGCTAATCATTATTAGCATCTAGCTATTCACTGCTAGCATGTGTAGCATGTTGACAGTTCTGTTTGCTAGCATGAGTCAATAAACCCAACCCCCATGTCTCTACGATGCTCAGATCCAGAGATATAGGTCTGGCTAAACGGTTGCTAGGGTACTCTGTTTGGTTGTTAGGGAGTGGCTTCATAGTGATCTTGAGACACTCATTGGTTGCCTGATTAAAAAGAGCCCTCCCCCTTGAATCTATGATATTGTGATGCAGAGTTACATTCAATACAAAATTCCTATGTAAGTTACCTTGAAACATGAAGGGAATGAGGCAGGAAACAGGAAGTGCAAGCACTTCCTGTTTCCTATTCTTTGCCATATAAGGTAGAATGGCAGCATCACTGATTCTGATTGGATGAGAGACAGTTATAGAACCGCCCCTGCACTGACTCTCAGCAGCTGCAGTGTTTAGATTTGAATTTGGAGACAGTTGGAGTTTGAAATATCTGAACATTCCGCAATGCAAAGTCAATGGGACTTTTTTGGGGCTTTTTTTCAGGCCTTCGGCCTGTTCTGATTTTGGGTCCTGTAGCACTAAAGCTGTTGGAGGAGATAGCGTGTAAATTTTTGTACAGAATAATAATAATAATAATAAGTTTATTAGCATTTCAATATGTTGGCTGCTTCTCAGCCAACTTAATTAATACTGATAAATCATTATATAATGGGTTATGAGCACACACATTTAAAAAGCAAATATATGGTTTAAGACAGACGCTGCATTATAAAGACATTAGTTACTTTTACGTTATTTATTATAATTAATTATATGTCTGGAATACTAATACTTATAAATGTAAATAGGGCTGTAATTTATAAGCATGGGCTTCCATAGATGGTGTTATCAATATTTTCTCTGTGTGTATCATTATGATGATTTACAACATACTGTTTCCTACATGTGTTTTTAACATGGATCCATTGTTGCCCAAACTCAACATTTTAGAGAAGTGTGCTACAAGATAGACACCAATGCCTTCTCAGGGCTTCAAAGGAACCCGCACCAGTGCCCATCATTCCAGCAGGACTCCAGCCCACCCTCTCCTCCAGTCAGCCGATGGGTGCACCGCTAACAGGACCTCCAGCCATTTCCCTGCCGCAAGCATCCGTTTCTCCACTGTTGGCAGCAAGGTCAACCCTCTACAAGAGGAAGCAGAGCGGAGTGGCACGAGACATCCGGCTGCAGTCAAAGTGTACATCTGTGCACTGTGTGTCCAACCAACTCGTGGTCACAAGTAGTACAGGGAAAAACCTTCTGTGAACATTCACACTCATCCACGTCCATTGATCTTGCTAGACAGACTTTTGAGAACTTTGAACACTTTAAAAAGGCAGTGGACGTGGTCTTGGACTCTCAGGCTGACTAAGCAAACACTTTTAATTGTTGCTTTTTCTCGTTTTAGAACACTTGTTTGCACAGAGTACATTTAATAGTTAATGCCGTTCAACTGCACTGATATTTATTCTATATTGTTACTTGTTCATTGTTGTTTAAGGGGGAAAAAGTGTGTTTTTCCTTAGTATTTATTATAAATTTAATATTGTGTAAGTTATATCAAGCCTGTTAAACAATATGTTCATATGGCAGGAATCCTTTTCACTACTTTGAAAGTTAGTTTAGATAATTGAGGATTGTTTATAATTGTTCTTTTACAATAATCTACATAATAGAATTGTTTAGATTGTTTTTCTAAATGTGGGTTTTGAGTTTTTTTTGTTTAATTTCATTTAACTGAGTTTTTTATTAAACAATTATTACGCATTCAATTTGAGTTTGTCTGATCTTTATTTTCATTCAGCCACACAATACATTGTAAATCCACAAATCAATACAAAAGACACAACATTGATACATTTACAAACTGTGGTCAACTTTCATGCCAACATCAGTGAATGAGTCTGTAAGAAGTCCAGGCGGCAACGAAACATGGGGTAGGACAGTTCACCAGCCAGGCTGACCTTCGCCAATGCAGAACAGGGCCTCCAGCTTCTCTGAATCCCAGGTTTTGGTTGGTAAGCTCATAATAGATACATTCGTATGGATGTTCAGGTAGAGTCACCTATAAGAGCCAAAAAAAAATTTGAAACAGTGTGTCAAATGGCTTTATATCAAAATCTGATCATAGTCTCAGAGAACATTGGCTCTCAAATGTTTCATAAAGGTTTGCTATTTTTCTCATTTAATTCTACAAATGTTGCAACATCATTAATTGCCAACATTCCCTCTGAAATGTTTGTTTTGATGCCAGCGTTGAGTAGATTATTCACCTGCACAGGACTATGCAAAAGAGCTTGTTTATATTGGTTAGACAGATTTGAAAGTACGATCAATCAGCACTAGGATATGTAAATGATCTTTGACATCACA
Source organism: Rhodeus uyekii (assembly GCA_037043235.1). Classification (NCBI taxonomy): domain Eukaryota; kingdom Metazoa; phylum Chordata; class Actinopteri; order Cypriniformes; family Acheilognathidae; genus Rhodeus; species Rhodeus uyekii. Next base: position 50,144 of record JAWRVZ010000206.1, read on the forward strand.
GCTTGTTTTGGGCCTACAGATGCCCAACCAATCCCAGGTCTTGATAGTCTACAGTCTAAATCCAAAAATTGCACTTCGTACGGGTCGAGGGCCATTCGCGATCCTCCTGATGTTGCACAGTGCAAACCTGCATGATTGAGCCGTCTTTGCAATGTGTTCTTTGAAGGTCAGCTGGTCCTCAAAGATCACTCCAAGTGTTCTGGCAGACCTTGAAGAGGTAATCGTGGTGGTGCCGATCTGGACTGTGATGTCATACAGTAGTGTTAGATCAGCGGGAAAGACTAGAAGCTCCATCTTTGCCAGGTTTAATTGCAGATAATGCTTTTTCATCCACGCCACGATGTCCTCTAGCCAACTTGTGACTCTCGCAGCTACCGTGGGATCATCTGGTTGAAACAGCAGGTAGAGCTGTGTGTCATTGGCGTAGCGGTGATAGGAGAAGCAGTGTACCTCTATGATGGGAACCAGTGACGTGGTGTACATGGGGAAGAGAAGTGGTCCAAGAGGTCCTGTGGAACACCGGTGACCAGTTGACATTCTTTGAAGACCTCCCCGCACCATAGAACCCTGAAGGACCCATCCGTGAGATAGGATTCAAACCACTGAAGAGGATGCCTAGTGACGAGAGGGTAGACAGAAGGATATGATGATTAACAGTGTCAAAGGCAGCAGATAGAGCTAAGAGAATGAGAACTGACAATTCTGTATCAGCTTTTGCACTCCTTAGAGCAGTGGTTCTTAACCTTTTTGGAAGTACTGAACCCCACCAGTTTCTTATGCGCATTCACCGAACCCCGGGGCCCATCGCGGCCGAACCCCCGGTACTGAACCCCGAACCCCATCGTGGAAGATGTTGGTCGACTGTTGACGGGGGGTCATTATAGTCATTATAGTGACTCTTTATACTCATATAGTCATTATAGTGACTCTTTATGATGAACCTGCACATCAAAGAGCATCCACGAAATTCGCGTTAATATTATTACAATTAAACTTAACGAATAAATATAACGTTAATTCGATAGTTTTTTAAATCATGCAAGTTTTGCATTTTTCATGCAACAAGAGCAGCTGTCTTAGTTAAAGTCTGTGTAATATATAAGATGCAATCATTTATAAACATCAATTATAAATTATCAGTATATTTTGCACACTTTTCCATGCGCATAGGAAGGTATGGAAATGGAACAGAAGCAGGGCGGTTACCATATTTTGCGGATGCTCTTTGATGTGCAGATTCATCATAAAGAGTCACTATAATACAATATTATACAACATCAGTCTGTAATTCCTCTGTTTAAAATCCATAAAATCCAATATTTCGAGAAAGTTTCTCGTTATTTTGAGATACTAAGTCAATATTTCGACTTAAATAATCTTTTTTTTCTCAACTGTGGCAGAAACGGGCTTCCATAAATATATTTCCCTCAGCTCTAGATTGACAATCACAGGCGTCCAATCACAACTGACTTCTGGAGAAAAGGGAACAAACCAATGACATTTTATATTACTATTACAAGAGTGACAAAAATAAAAATGCTTGCGCGATCAAAAACAGGAGTCGCGAGCGGGAGAATGTTCGCGTGCGCGAGTGATTAAAATGAGCTCGCGGGTACCCGTATTTACCCGTGTCGCTCTGTTTTCCGCTGGTGGATGTAATTTATGCTCGTATATTAATGGCACGGTTTTGCTGTCATATTTGGGGACCACTGCTTTACCGAACCCCTAAGACTGACTCACCGAACCCCTGGGGTTCGATCGAACCCAGGTTAAGAACCACTGCCTTAGAGCTTCAGCAACGGATAGTAATGCGGTCTCGGTTGAAGCCAAGTCACCTTAACCTTCTTGAAGACTGGTTGATCAACCAGAATGGTTGATGTCCAACTGGCCATTCTGAGAGAGGACAAGAAGATAACTGGCTAAAAATAACATGTTCAAGAGTTTTTGATATGAATGGTAGGAGAGAGCCAGGTCTGTAATTATCAACAAGTGATGTGAAGTTTAGATACATCTTCCTCTGTGAGTTGAGAGGTGGTTGAAAAAAGGTTTCTGGTTACATCGAGGTTGGTCTATTTTCATGTGTGTGTGGAGCTGAGAACTGACTGCTGATAGTCGCTGTAGAGGGGGACAGAGGAGAGAGCTGAATGTTTTGAAAAGTGCATGCATGTTAGAAGCGCTATTAATCTTGGTGAGGAAATGCAAATATTTAGCGGTATTGGACATCAGTAGAAAAGGTAGAGAGCAAAGATTTATACAAACTCAGGTTAGACAGGTCCTTTGACTTGTGCCATTCTATCCGTCTCGTCTTGGTGTTCAGCCTTAACCCCAGCTCCTTCATGTGCGGGCACAGCATCTCGATGTTTTGCTGCTAACTGCAGCGACTGGGCCAGGATAAGCCCGTCGTCGACATAGTTTAGGACACGAATGCCTTGCAGATGCAGCGGAGCTAGAGCAGCGCCCACTACCTTAGTGAACGTGCGGGGCGAGAGCGCCAGACCAAAAGGAAGTACCCGATACTGGTACGCCTTCCCCCCGAAGGCGAACCTCAGGAACTTCCTCATCGGAAGGATGGAGACGTGAGAATATGCATCTCTGAGGTCGACCGTGCCGGACCAGTCCTAGGACCTGATCAGTACTACGATCTGCTTGAGCGTCAGCATTTTGCATTTTAGATGCATAACTTTGCGATTTAAGAGATGCAAATCCAGAATGGGCCGCAACCCTCTATCCTTCTTTGGAACTATGAAGTACCGGCTGTAGAACCAGGACCTGCTGTTTGCGAAGGGGTACACACTCGCTGGCCCCTACGCCAGCAGAGTGTCTACTTCTTGCTCCGTAACCAGAACCTGCTGGGGGCCTACCAGCGACTGTAGGACCCCCGAAAAACCGTAGTGGAGAAACCCCAAACTGGATGGCGTACCCTCAGGTTACCGTGCGCAGGATCCACTGAGAGATATCCGGTAGACGTGACCACGCACCTGGAACTCTACTAAGGGAACCAGCCTCCCGGGGCTGGCCTCTGGTACTGTGAACATATTCACCATTGAGCCGGGGCTTCCGGAAACTCGGGTGTAATGCTCTAGGACCCTCCTTAGAGGGGGTGGTTTTCCCATGGCGGGCTGACTCTGGAGCTGCACATGGGAGACACCACCTCGTTGCGGCTTGGCGTCAGGGCCGCTTAGTCTTGGCCTTCTTGGCGTTCAGGACAACCCTCAAATCACCCTTTCTACCAGCGGACTGGACTTGAACTTGTCGGCCCGACCTTCCGGGGTTTACCGGAGGAAGACGGGTCGTGACACTTTGCTTCTGAGTGGCCTTGTGTGAGGAGGTTTGAGACCGTGCTTGACTGGCGGTCTCACGTGGAGGGCAGCGGGGAAGAACTTTACTGAACACCGCCTGCTGTCGTGCAGCCTCCTGGAACTTGTCGACGACGCTTTTTACAGCATCGCCGAACAACATTTCGAAGGTGACAGAGGGGCATCCAGCAAAACTCTGAAACTGCACATGGGAGACGTCACCTTGTTGCGGCTTAGCGTCAGGACCATTTAGTCTTAGCCTTCTTACCGTTAAGGACAACCCTCAAATCACCCCTTTTACCTGAAGGCTGAACTTGAACTAGTCGGCCCGACCTTCCAGGGTTCACCAGAGGCAGTCGGGTAGCGACACTCTCCTTTTGAGCGGCCCTGTACGAGGAGCTTTGTGACCGCGCTTGACCGGCGGTCTCACGTGGAGCGCAGCAGGGAAGGACCTTACTGAACGCCGCCTGCTGTCGTACAGCCTCCTAGAACTTGTCGACGACACTTTTTACGGCATCGCCGAACAAGCCTGAAGGGGACAGAGGGGCATCCAGTAGCACAAATTTATCCTTGTCTTTCATGGCCGATAGATTGAGCCGTAAATGTCTCTCCGTGGCCACCAGAGTTGCCATGGAGCGGCCGACAGAGTAGGTCGCCTCCCTAGTGGCCCGAAGAGACAAATCCACGGTCTGGCGCAGCTCTGCCACTCCCTCCGGACTGATACCACCGTCCTCATTGAGGTCCCCTAGCAACTCTGCTTGATAGGCCTGCAGCAGTGTCGTAGTATGAAGGCACGCAGCAGCCTGGCTAGAAGCAGAGTAAGCTTTCCCCACCAAAGACGACGTGACGCGCATCGGTTTAGTGGGGAGCGCCGGAGCTTTGATAGAGGATGCAGACTGGGGAATGAGGCATCCTGCAAGAGCCTCGTCCACTTTCTCCATAACCCTCCATAACCATAGTGCTGAGCCCCGACGAGAGTCGCATGCATAGCACTATGCAGTGTATGCACTCTTTCGGAGGCTGGCCATCTCCATGATCTTGATACCTCAGGAAGGGCATAGCTTGATACCAAGGAAGGGCATAGCCCGGCGCGGGGGAGTTACGCGAGCAGGCAGGTAGCGCTCATCCAATATACTCTTTCTAGGAGTGCTCCTGGTCTCCGCCAGCCAATCAATGCCCAGACGCGAGACGGCTCGAGCCACAACCTCAACTAACTCCTCAAACGCCGGCGAGGAGGATGGCGAATCCTCGGTCGACACTAGCTAAATCCAGAACTGGATAAAGTCAATGCCGGAGCCCCAGCACGATCGTCTCTTGGGGAAACCGCGAGGGCTGAGATAAGGAAGGATCCATCCCAGCTCCCTCAGCGAGATCCATTTGTGATCCCCGTGACTGAGAGCGCCGCAAAGCCTCGGCTACTGCAGGTCCCGAACCTTGGGGAACACTAGCCTGAGCGGCCTCCTTACAGACCGCCAGGCGGGAGCGGAGCGTACGCAATGAGAACCTCTCACAGTCCTTACAGCCGGCTTTCTCAAGCGCCGACCACGCGTGCTCCGCCCCCAGACAGATAACGCATATTACATGTGTATCCCTGTCCGTTATAAAACGCGAACAGGGAAAAACACAAGGTCTAAATGTCTGTTCATCAGCCATTCTTTCACACGCACAATTCCCTGACTTTTAAACTAGATTCGCTTCTAAATCACTCTCACACAGACACAGCACGCTGAAGACACTCAGAGCTGTCGCTTTCGGGTTTTGGGCGCGCCTTTATGCTTTCTCATGACGTCACCGGCATGTGCCAGTGGTGACGCATTCACACACGTTCGTCTCTCATTGGTTGCACAGATCTTCACGTGACTGGCGTCAGGCTATTTTCCCTAGCGCTTGACGCAGCTCGAGTTCCCTGAGAGGGAACAGCACTCTTTCTAAAATCCACACTAGGTAGAATATAATTTATAACTTCAAAAGAGCGGACTCTGTATTATGACCATGCTCGTGTTGTGGGGCCAGAAACATACTGTAAAAAAAACAAATAAAAAAAAATCAAATTAAAAAGTCTCTAATAAATGTACAAAATCTTTCAACAAAGGCTTTAAAGGACAACAAACATGTTGAATGTTTGTTGAAGTCTCTCAAAATTAAAAATATTGTCAAAAGAAGGGACCATAACAGATAAAAGTTCAGAAAACTCATTTATATAAATCCCCATTCCTGTTTGGAGGTCTATATATTAGGGCAGATAACAGATTTAGACGAATTCAATATTATTAACTGACTTTCAAACCTTCTAATTACTCAGTAAGTAAATGTTCTGCCCTTGAATTTATCTTTAAAAATATGACTTGTGCTTTAATCCCTAAGTCACACAGACAGCCGCATAGCTGTGGTTTCATTAACCCTTTTTGTTTAAATGGTTTATCTAATGTCATGCATCCACTTAATGGATGAAAATAATAAAACTTTTTATAAGTTATATTCACTCCTTTGATCGCCCACCGGCCTTTCATAAATGTGAGGGTGCTCTCTGGATAATTTGGAGGGTGACTTTAGCCAATGTGTCACACTATCTCTGCCGTCAAGTCTTATAACGTTGTCTATAACACTCGGATCACTCATAGTTGATAGTATTTAAACTTAGACCCTCAGTTTAATTTAGACAAGGGTTTTAAACCCATAATGGACGGCAATCTTCAGCTTCACAATTTCAATTTACACAATTATCTAAACTAATCCAGAGAATAACTTGAAATTAACATCATAAAGGACAAAAGCAGTCATATTTACCACTAGCAGACCGAGCTGGATATTCAGTCCTATTAAAGCTCGTCCCATGTTTTGTATCGTCGTTTCATCAGATCCAATCAGAATTATCGGCTTCTGTAAAGATGTCATTTCACTTAACCCATCTGTAATGGTCAAACTCATTCCAGAGATTAATGACAACATATGCACACTATGGGGACTTACAAAACTCACACACACTCAGACATGAATACAAATCGCTCACATTCAAGGTTTACTTCTGGTATTTATTCTACAAAGATTTAAGCTTTAAAATATTTTCTAGGTTTAACTTATTCAGTTTAAAAGCATGTCTGTTTATACTTAATTTGTTTTTAGAAAAGTTTGCTAGGTTGTCTTAGTTCCTTTATCATTTTGACAACAGAGTGCCATACCCAGCCTCCACTCACAATCTCTCTCTCAGCCAAAGGTTTTCCTCAGTCTCTTAAGACTGTAACTTTTTGGCAGAATGCAATAGTAAATTCTTTGCCTTATAGAAACCTTAATCATTCACAAATTTTTAAAATATAAATCAATCAAAAATCAAAATCAATTAGACCCAATTAGACCCAAAATCAATTAAAATCAATTATCTAAAATAAAGTACGCTAGGAGCATTACTAAGTTTACTTTGTTAAAAATTCACTTAACCTTTGTTATCCAGACCATCTTTAATATGTAAAAACGCTCTTCATCTTTAGTCACAACCATGTCCAACGACCTGCAGGAGTGAAAGCTATGATAGAGACATATTAGTTCAGTTTCACTATTAATTTTCAGTTCTTTCCCATAAGCCAACCCAAAACAATGTTCTTGATATTATAAAGTTTTGTTATGGTCTCCACAACTGAAGGTCAATCACATCATGTTCTCAGCCAGCACTTGAAAGCACATTCCCATTATCTCTTTATAAACAAACTCTTCAGGGTCTCCCCCTGGCATCTTCTACAAGTTGGGGAAACTTGTCAAGGAATGCGGTTGCATACTCATATCATATTACATTCCCCCCTCTGAAGGATGCTGCTAGCCAACCACAGACATCCTCTCTCAACTCTCATCCAGCTGTCACATAAAACATCTCCCTTACCCTGTTTTTGGGTAGATGCCCAGGAGCAGCGGCAAACCCCTGCCTTAGGTTGTCCCCCATGTGGCCATTAGAGGATCTTACCCATCATTGAGAAATCGCCTTGTGCTCACTGTCCCGCCCTTTGCGGATCTTCGAGTTTTATTCAGGTTGAGGTATTCTCTGGAACTTAGGGAAGGTGCATTCAAGAACCACCAGAGTCATTTTGACTGCCTGATAGTGTTTAAAACAAGGAGACCGGTTAATAACAGCAGTATGTTCTCAGTAAAAGCCATTAACATATTCAAAACAGTAGCATAGCTTATTATCTGTGCTTAATCTCAGCATCGCTATCACCATTGTCTACTCCATCAGCCTTGTACCATGGTGGAGACTAAGATGAGACAAAACAAAAATTACTGGTCACAACAATTTAATCTCTCCCCTTTTATAATGAGATCTTCATTATTATTTTAAAATTATTTATATTTATTTTAAAACTCCTCTTTAAAGGCATTTAGTTGTTGAAACAAATTTAATGTACACACAATGTGGAATTTTTGGTACTTATTTGAAGTTTTGAACTGCCTGTAGCATGATTTCCTGTAACGTCTCTGTGTCTATGATTTTCACTGGAACACTTCCTGTAAATTGTTTATCACTGATGACACAGACTCAGATAACAGCAGTTAGCTGACTTTGAATGAGAGAGAGAAACTCTGAGGACTGAGGGCTTCAAGGACTGGAACAATGCATTTTTGTAAACTTTCAACATTTATCTATTTTGACTCTGGCTTGTTTCAGAAATCACATCACATCTAGCAGACATTTATATCGTTCAAGCTCTTTCTTTGCTTACAACTTTCCAGTCAAATTAAAATTAGAAGCATTTTCTTACTGAGCTCTGAAATTTTGCTTTTGAAGAGCAGAGCTGTGTACAGCCTTTAATATCTTCTCTTCTCCATTTCGTTATTTTATCATGACTTCCAACCTTATTTTTACAATCAGAATTAAAAACACAGACTGACCAAATTCACTTTGAGAAGCAGAGCTGTTTACAGCATTTAATCTCTTCTCTATTTTATTATTTTATCATGACTTCCAACCTTATTTTTACACTCAGAATTAAAAACACAGACTGACCATTTTCCTACTGAGCTCTGAAAATTCACTTTGAGAAGCAGAGCTGTTTACAGCCTCTCTTCTGCTTATTTAATTAATCAGTAATAATCAAACTACTCAGTTATTATTAGCCATATTTTAGTCAAAGTTAATACTCACCTGAAGTCACGGTAGGAAGAGATGGAGGCGGCGATCTTTGAATAACACAGCTGTGGCTTCTGCGTGATGAAACCACAAAGTATACTACAAAAACACCAAGTCACATATCCTGATCCAAACCAATTCGGGTAACAACATTTTCTCGTAAAATTTATTTTTGCAGGAATCGTTTCATATGCATCCCTGACAAACAAGTTAGCCCTATATTTATTTCATTTATTATTTTATAACTAACTAATGCTTTAGTCCCTAACTGCCTGATTCACTAAATTCGGGGATCCCCTGTCTGAAGTGGAAGAGATCAAGTCAGGTTCATGGTGCCACTGAACCGAATTGAACCGGGAATCTAACCCGTGTTCCAGAACCAGGAATCTAACCCGTGTTCTTCTCCAGTGTCCTACACTCCCTTCAGTGACTTCTCCTGTCACCTTGGAGTGCATATCAGCGATGCCTTCCGCTTACCTGGAATCTAACCAGTGTTACGGATGCCAGCGACTATCACACCATCAAAAACCATATGATCTTTAAAATCATAAGGCTGGCATAATTAGGTGTACCCCCTGGAATCTAACCAGCGTCAGTACTCCCCACTCACGTCTGAGTGAAGCTCTCTCAATCCCCTGCCCAGTCTCTTCCACTCAAACAGCCCTAATACTTTCTACCTTGTTTGTTGTTCAACCAGGGATGTCATTGAAGAATGAATTGCCCGCATTCTCCACCATTAACTGTAGGGGAATTTACAGTTAAGAACCAAGGACCAGATATGTTGAATGAAGACCAGGAGTCAGAAGTGCAGTCAATAGAAGAAATTTTAATGAAGTTTAGTTTGCAGTTTCATCAGCAGAAGCCAGCTTCAGGTCTCACAAGGAGTCCATAGGCTGCCCCCAATACAATAACATTGTTACAGCAATTATACTCTAACAGAGGGTGCTAACTATGTCAATGATGACGTTTAAATGATCCTGATTGGCTAAGAAAGAAAGAAAGAAAGAAAAAAAAAAACTAGTAATTTTCCACACAAGAGCAGACAGTCTGAAGCATATCTTCGTTGATCACATGGTTGACGGGTTCGTGACGTGGCTTGTCGAGAACAAGTTTTATGGTGCCAGTTAATCACCTCACGAACACTGACCATATTAACACACACACACAGCTTCTCCAAGGCTGAACTTGGCTCAGGCTCCAACTCTCAACAGAAACAGTACCCATAACATTCTGATAACATTCTCTATCTGTTGAGAAGTGCTGACAATATTCATCCTTACTGTATGGAAAACTACAGAAAAGTAAAGAAAGACTTTCATCTAGTGATGTGACGTTTGACACCGAGGCTTCGAAGCTTCGAAGCAAAAAACGAAACATCTCACAGTGAAGCACTGTATCGGAGCGTGATTCGTTTGGCCAAAACCACGTGATCAGTGACGTCCGAAGCTTCGTTTTCTCCCTCAACCACGTGACTGGTTGTAATTTCTTCAATTTCCCACAAAATAAAAACTCCCCAGTTCACAAGCACTTCACCATTCCACAGTTCTTTTATTTTATTTTGATTGTATATGCCTACATGAGCCTTGCCTATGAATTCATAGGTTTAGGACTAAGGCTAAAGTGTATGGAAATAAGGCTGCATGTGTTGATCAAAGCAGATTCATAAAAATAGTTTCTATACACATTAATTTGTCCCATTTATTATTTTGTTTCATAAATTCATTAATAGGCTAATTTGTTCACATGTTGTAAGTAGCCTATCAAATTAACAAATGACAAAAAAAAAACATTTTTTATGTTTAGCATTTTGCTTTTATGGATTTCTCAAAGTGAATTGTTACACGAAACGGTCCAAAAAAAATGAATGGGTCCTCTGGCACAAGCTGCTCTTCAAACTTTGACCACAAGATGTCGTTAGTGTGCGCCGTGTTGAAAAGCTTCGAGTAATGAACCTTTTTACGATACAGTTGAGGGGAAAGCCTCGGTGCTTCACAAAGCTTCATTTCGCCATCACTACTTTCATCTAATAAAAAGCCTAACGTGTGTCATGACAGACTGCACAATGCAGTCTGTGTAGCATAACGCTAAGACCAGACAATGAGTCAAGGGTGAGGGCTTGTGATATAGGGCTCCAGTGATGGGAAACAGGTGCGGGTGCTCAGTACTCAGGTGACTGGGAACGAGTGGGCGGAGCGTGGGAGTCTGGTGCAGGGGGCGTGGCTGAGTCCGTGACAACGTGATTATAAATCACTCTTTACAACTCATTCAAACAAGAAAAAGGAAAAAGAACATATGAAAAATAAGACAAATAAAAGAATGTAGGTATAAATAGGAAAAAAATTAAATTATATATATATATATATATATATATATATATAATGTAAATAGAAGAGACAAGAGATTTTGATTATCCGCCTTCAATATATATTTAACAGTGAACAACATTTTCTTTTATCTCAATTTCACAGTAATAATGAAATTAAAGTGTACACTGTGGAAATGTAACAACTACTGACTATATACATTTGAAAACTGAAAAAAGGATAATAATAAAATAAAACAAAACAAAACAAAAACACAATGATGTGCTGATCAGACAATAAAAACAATACTAAGTAGTGATCATCAATCTCATTAAAAAAAATCTGTTCTTGTGCTTCACTCTCATTCTCACCACTTTGACCAGAAAGTATTTCTGGCTTTAGCATCGTCCAGTCATTTCCACTATGTGTCTTACTTCTGTGTGAATTAAAAGTTGCATAAACACTGCTCTGAAACTTGCAATCTTTGTAAGGACACTGTCTCTTTTGATTTACGCTCAAATGTCTACGCAAGTGCTTTAGAAATTATGCTTCAGTGCAGGGCTCAGAAAATTAACAATGCTTACAAGTAAATGTGAGTGGTGCGATTTCCTGATCATGTCGAACATGTTTTTTTGCATGAATTTTTGACAGGTGAATATTCAAACTACTGATGGAGTTGAACGTACAAAGACAGTCATTGTGTAGGCATGGGAAAGGTACAGTTTTTGTGTGACTACCATGTTTCAAACGATAATGTTTGAGAAGATCCCCTCTTTTTGCAGAGTTAAAAATGCAATGATTACATTTAAATGTTTACATTTATGTTCTTGTCACATCACCTGAAACAGAAAAACAAATGAAATTATTAAAAGTTAATGAAGTTAAAGTTCATGCAAAATTATTTATTAAAAAAACACATGGATGGATTTTGTGTACTAATAATCAGTAGTTTTGATGATTAGCCTACAATGCTTTTTTTTTTTTTTTTTTATCCACACAGCCTGGCTAATCCGTGCCAAACTTTTTCAGTAAATTCTACAATTTACGTAATAAATAAAGGTTTCCATGGTCTGAAAGAAAATGCCCAGGAAACCCGGGGTGGCCTGTATTTCTGTAATTTTGGTTAATTCTGGTTAATTCAACGACCTCACTTTCATAATGATGGTATTAAGAGGTGGAAAAAATGAACTGACCGACACAGTTCACAGGTCTCAGCCAGTGGTCCCCAACCCCCGGTGGATGTCCGTGGATCAAAACAAAAGAATCAAAAGAAAAATTATTTAAAATACATTTTCCAACTCTGGGAAGCAATTCTGAACACATGAATTGACTTCACACATTTAATCTTAAGTGACAAATGTTTTAAAACGAAAATCTTTTTAAAATTTGCAAGTTTATACATAAGTATGTGTTTTTAATGTAAACAAATTTACTTTATCCATTTGCGAAAACTGTAATTGAAAAAAAGGGAATTCTGTCTTGAGTTCTCTAAAGACCTGAAATGGTTTCTCAAACTCCTCAGCAACCCTGAAATCTTCTCTTTGTACTGTCTGACGTCAGGATGAATGCTTGGAGCTTTTCTCACTGCATCATCACTGGGGTGAAAACAGATCGCTGTTTCCTCAGACCCACCAACATTTCATTTCATCAGCACAACTTCGTATATCCGAACGACAGTGAGATCCACATGAACAAAGTTGAGAATATGTGGATGCGTGCCAAACGCGAACTTAAAACACAGTTTGACTCGTCACGCATACTATTTCCATCCTGCCTCACCAGTTTGTTCCGAAATCCATTTCGAAACGGTGACGTTTGCAGCAGCATTATCTGTTTTATCTGAATTATCCCGTGTAGCTGTTGGATTAAAACGTTTGCATTTCTTATCTATGTAAAATTATCTTCATTTTCATTTCATTATCTTCAAGTCTCATATAGCGTCGAATATGATATTCCTTAAGCACCGAAACTTGCTGCTGCACACCAGCACACAGGTTTCCTATTCACCTCCGTGAACATTTAGGAAGACGTCCATTTTTCTTGAAAAATCCGACACTCTGTGTTGACTTTTCTCTTTTTTTTGACAAAGAAATTTCGATGCGGTTGCCACGGCCAACAGGACAGCGCTTGACCTGATAGAACTAAACGTCTCAGGTTACTTACGTAACCCTAGTTCCCTTAGAGGGAACTCAACACTGTGTTGAATGCATATAGGAACGAGGAATACCCACGCTGCCTCAGCGAACGGAGTATGCCAAGCTAACGTAGCTCACTACGAAAGGGCTAAGGTTCCCACAGCGTGGTTAAGGTCTAACTGGTAGAACCTAAATAAGGTATGCGGTGAGGACCAGCCAGCCGCATCACAAATGTCAGCAAGGGGAGCCCCTGCAGAAAAAAGCTTTAGAGGTAGCCATGCTCTGAGTAGAGTGGGCGTGGACATGCAGAGGAAACTGCTGACCCGCCGAGTCATAAGCCAGTGAGATAGTCTCGACTATCCATCTGCTCAGAGTTGGTTTTGACGCTGGAGCTCCCTTAGGAGCCCCGAAGCATACAAAGAGTTGGTCTGACCTACGCCATGAAACCGCCCTGCGGGCGTAGTTGTCCAGTGCTCGCACTGGACAGACCTTGTTCTTCGACTCCTGGTCACGACCGGGGGGAGGACATAAGGCCTGCAGTATAGAGTGACGAGCAGGGCTCGAAAGCACTTTAAGGATGTATCCCGGTCTGGGAAAGAGGAAGGCTTTCGCCAGACCGGGAGCAAACTCCAGACAGGAGGGGGCCACTGAAAGGGTCCGAAGGTCACCAACCCTCTTAAAGAGAAGATGGCTAAAAGGACACTGTTTTAAGGGTGAGGAATTTCTCCGAAATGTCCTCAAGCGGCTCAAAGGGTGCCTGGGACAGAACCTGGAGAACCAGGGAAAAGGTCCCAGGGCAGCACCCGAGCACATACCGCAGGCCTCAGACTCAAAGTGCCACGAAGGAAATGCACTACTAGGGGGTCCCAACCCAGAGGGGTACCACTTGGGGTTACGTGATAAGCCGCAATGGCAGCCATGTACACCTTAAGCATGGAAAGGGACAGCCCGGCAGCGAACCTTTCATGTAGAAGCTCCAGAACAATACCAACTTGGCAGGTCACTGGGCCTAAATGTTTGTTGCTGCACCAGGAAGTGAAGGTATTCCACTTCCGAGCGTAGAGCTTTCTCATGGACGGGGCTCTAGAGTGGAGAATGGTCTCAACGTCCTCAGTCGAGAGACCTGAGTCTATGAGTTGGGCCCCCTCAGAGGCCAGACCCACAGATTCCACAGTTCCGGGCGAGGATGAAGTATCCTACCCTGAGCCTGGAACAGAAGGTCCACTCTGACGAGAACCTCCAAGGAGTGCCGTCTAGGAGGGACACCAAGTCCGAGAACCACACCCTGCCTGGCCACTGCAGGGCGATAAAAGTGGGATGGATCCTGTCCTAGCGAACTTTCTCTAGAACCTCTAGGAGCAGAGCAACCGGGGGAAAGGTATACAAGAGGAGCCTCAGCTACTCATGTCGTATCGCATCCAGCCCAAGAGAAGCTGGGAGAACAGCGGGGGGAATAGAGCAGGCAGCGAGCCATCTCCCCAGACGGAACAGGCCAGAATTCCCCCACAACACCTTAGTGTGGAGTCTTATTCCCTTCTCGACAGGAAGTCTGCCCCCAAATTCGGGGACCTCAGGATGTAAACTGCTCGAAGGGAGCTGTTCCATTGGGTCCACAGGAGGTCTGGGAGAAAAGCTCGAAGTGCTAATCAGACAGCCACGCTTTCGGCGCATTCTATGTGCCAGTGTTACGTGCTGCGTGTTTTTTTTTTCTTCATTTGTGTCTATTTCTGTTCTCCACCTATCATCTCTACCAGGTGTCTGCTGATTGGAAGAGCCAATCAGTGACATCATCCTGACAGCCAATCAACTGCTGCCCTGCTGGTTTAAAAGTTCCCACCTCACAATGATCAGCAGCTCAGTGTGTGTGGTTTTGGAGTTTGTTGTAAACTTTTGTTTCGCCTTTGTAAATGATTTGTATTTGTGACTCTAGCATTTTCATTCTTGATGATAACACTAAGGCAAGGGCTGTTTTGAGGTACTGTTCACTTAATCCTTTTGGGGACAAGGAACAGGTAAGCATGTCGTGCGACATACATTTCGCCCGTAGCTAACAAATGTTAGAGACACTAGGTAAGCGGTGAGTGCCACTTTTGTATTTTTGTTTATTAGTCAGTATAGTTTAGTCTGGGCGCTGGATGCGCTGAAGATCTTTGGTTTCATTTTCACATTTTGTTTTTGTTAGCAAGTTTAGAGGGTTTGGGGAATTTAGTTTATTAGTTTTCCTTTCTTTAATTTGGCGCCACCTTTGTTCAGTGATCCCCATTAGTTGCTTGTTGTTTATTTCTATCTTCTTTACTTTACACGCTGTAAATAGTACACACATTGTTTAGTGGCTTTGGCTTTTAGTTGTAATAAATACCTTAAACTGCAACTTTGTGACCTGGTCTTTTCTACTGCTCACTCCAAAGCAATATTTTAAAACTAAATGTTATGTCCTACCCTAGACAGCTAAAGGTTCGTAACAGCCAGGAAAGGTGGAGTCTGCTCCACAGACCCTAAATCGAGTGGCCCCTCAGGGCCACTCCCCAACCCGATCGGGAGGCGTATGTCAACAGCGTCACGCGGTGACAGAGTGATCCCAGTACGGGCCTTCGGGAAAGAAACCAGGCTTTCTTCCACTGATGTAAGACCTGCAGGCATCACCTTGAGACCTTGATCAGGTGGCAAGGTTTGCCCCTCGAGGAAACCCCCTGGTTTTGAGCCACCATAATGGTCACAAATGGCAGGTCTAGTGGAATAGCACTGCCACCACAAAACTTAACACTTCCTAAAAGTGTCTGACCATGAGTGGCTGGCCTAACCTCATGTTCTTGACTGTGGATGGGATAGAGGCAATACGCATGGGGGAAACCGTGCTAAGATTGACAAAAAGTCCCGTACAACACCGAGGGACGTAATGCTCTGCCTCGGCAAGAGCACACTCCTCTCGGCGTTCAGTCTAAGCCCAAGCTACTACATGTGTGCGAGAACGACATCTCGATGTCGCACCGCGATCTTCCGAGACTGGGCCAGAAAGAGCCAGTCGTTGATGCAAATCAAGATACGGGAGCCACGGAGAAACCGTCACCAAAGGTGAATCACCCGGAGGTATGTGGTAACCAGAGTAGCCACATAAACCACTCGGGAGGAGAGAGCCCTGAAGCCAAGCTGGCCCACAGGACAACAGCCGGCAGGGATATACGGTTTCCAGTGGTGGGCTCTGGAGAGGAGAGCGGTATTAGCAACCTCGGTTGTGAGACCAATATCATGCGCTAGGCCCCCTCGGAGGACGAGCGCATCTACTCCAGAACTCCCAGTGAGCGGAGCTAGAGCTGCATCCACGCACTTGGTAAAGTGCGAGGAGACAAGCTAGGCCGAACGGAAAAACTTGGTATAGATAAGCCTTGTCCCCAAAGGCGAATCTGAGGAACCTCCTGTCCCTATCCTGTGGAAGGATAGGGACGTGGAAATATGCATCCTTCAGATCTATCGTGACAAGCCAGTCCTCAGACCTGCTTTGTACTACGATCTGCTTCAGAATCAACTTTCTGAATCTCAGTCACCTGACGGATTCGTTCAGAGCGCGAAGATCTAAAATAGGACCATCCCTTCTCGGAATGATGAAGTATCGGCTGTAAAGCCCGAACCTCTGGCTGAGAGATGAACATACCCTATGGCCTCTTTCCCCAGCAATGAGTCGACTTCCTGTTCCATGACCAGAGCCTGCTCGGGGACCACCAAAATTGGCAGAACCCCCGAAAATCCGGGTGGATAGACCCGGAACCAAGTAGTGTATCCTTCTAATACGGTACGCAGGACCCACTGAGAGATACCTGGCAAACGTAACCATGCTGCCATGAAATCTACTAGGGGTATCAGTCTCTTGAGACAGATATGTTTTTCCCTGGCAGATACCAGAGAGCCGCCGGAGCGGATGCTCTAAGACCCTCCTCAGAGGGGGGCAACCTGTCCAGTGCGCCCCGTGTGGAGTGCAACTGGAAGGGGCTGCCTGCGAAGAGCATGACCCGGCCCCCTCGAGGTACCGAGCCTGCTATCGCGCTTACAGGGCACTGATCTACCTCTTGAGGTAGACCAGCGGGGGGACCCCTGCGAGGCTGAAGGACGCTAGCGTCAGGGCTTTCTGCTCGTTGCCTCCTTAGCCTGGAGGACAGTCCTCAGACCTGTCCTGCCAGAAGGCTGTGGCTGAGCATGGCAACCCGCACCGCCACCCAACAGAGGGGGCTGTCGGGTGACAACGCTCTGTGACCACGCAGTGATTACTTCCGACCTGGGTTAGGATGCTTTGCTGAACCTCTCCAGTTCTGAGGAGCTGGAGGTGGATTTAGTCAGCATTGTTGTGGATGAGGTTGAGCCGCCAGGCTGGGCTGTCTCAGTGCTGCCATCTGCTGTTAGTTCCGCCAAAATTGAAAATAATTTTTTTCATTTGGCAGATTTATCTCCCGGGACGAACTGAACCCCGTGGTGGGCCGAATCCGGCCCGTGGGCCGTACGTTTGATACCCCTGCCCTAGACCTTACCAGCAGTATTGATAAACTTTACCTCAGTGTTTTATTGCGTTTCTTCCTCTGCTTTGGCGTGGTCCTCAATGTCATTCACGCTTGGTCCCGTCCTCTGGGTATGAAATTAATAAATGCATAATGGGGTCAGCCTTTCTTGGGGTCATGTCTTTCTGTAATATTTAGTTGTGTTTACTTTTATTTTGTTTGTTTATTAGTACTTGTAGCAAGAAATTGTCATCAGGGTTGTAGCAAACTTCTTCAAAGACATTAATAGCTAATATTTTCCTACAAATGCGCTTCTGATGTGCCCTGTCTTACAGTTACTGAAAAGAAATCTTTAAACAGATTTTAAGTCTTTAAATCTTGTAGCTTTGGATACTACTTTTGAATATAAGTGCACTTGTTAAACAGTATTCTGAAAATAGAAACAAGCGTGTTAAAAAACTTTTGACAAGAAGAAAAGAAAGAAGACTGGGGAAAATCTAAAAACATTTTTCAACTGCAAAAAACAGACGTAAGGTGAAATGCAGTCTATCTGCTGTTCCTTAACTCACAATTAACTCACATTCATTTCATATGTGCATTTCACACAGTGCATATGTCATATTTAATTTAATTCATTTGCACTTGCATTGTGCATTGAAAATGAGCACAATTCGATGAACAGACGTTGCCAATGACACCGCATGGAATACGTCCTTTTTTCTCACTGTATTTGAGGAGCATTTATTATAGCGCTAAGATATTTGGATGTTCCAATGCAGCACAGGATCTGTCTTTAAAGAGTTATATCTGGCAAAAGAGTCATTGATCAATCCTCTGTAGCAACCTGGTGGCTATATTTGTGATTTTATGTTATTTTAATTTTAATGTTTAATGTGGTGTCCAGTATGATCCCACTAAATCATGGCAGATTTTTTTTGTCTCTTCAATATGAATGAATCTTATCAATTTAGGTCTCCAAACTGGTTGACATAAAATGTTCCCCAATTGTAAAATAATTCTATAAATATATACATATACGTATTTTTGGTAGACAGGGCTCAACAGTATACGACTAAATATAGATGTGTACGAACTGTAAAATATATTTAGGAGCATGTGTGCAAATAAAACCCCACCCTTGGCAGTTTTCTTAAACTTTAATGTCATAAAGTCTTACATCAAATGGTAAAACAAAACTGTTCATTTGAAGACGTCTTGTATTTTGGGGATGTAAAAACGTAAGTTGTGAATCTGCCAGTGATTATTAAACTTCAGAAGTGAGTGCTGAAAGTAAAGATGAATTATGACAACGTGACAGGCATGTTTATATTAAGTAACACTTTTATGTCCCACATCAGAAATCATGAGAGTGAGTGGGAGTGAGAGTGAGGCAGCCAAGGACCGTAATCTCTGATGAGATCCGAGCCACTTTGGTTGATCATGTGGTCAACCATGGTCTAGCAATGAGGGAGGCTGGGCAAAGAGTACAGCCACATTTGAGCAGGTACACTGTAGCATCCATCATCCGGACTTTTCCAAATGAGAATAGGTAATCTACTCTCTCTAGAAAATTGCAGTACTGCATATCAATACAGTACTCAATGAGTACAGTAGTACAGTTTTGCCTGTGGACTGTTCTGTAGGACTGTAAAAAACTGTAAAGTATGTTTCAAGTATTTAGGAAATGTATACCCATTGCACGACAAGTGCCACTTTCTGTTTATATTGGAATAAAGTGAAGTTTCCTTGTGAACTTGTTCGCTGTGCCTCACTCTGCATTGCACGTTCTTCAAGTAGTCTGTACCCTGCAAATAATTCAGTTCATAATTCATAATTACCCTGCAAGTACCGTGCAAAAAATTAATATATACAGTAATACCTCGGTTTACGAGCGACTTAGTATATGAGCAAATCAATTTTACGAGCATGGAGGGTCAAATCGGTGTTCTAGCATTGTGTTGGTGTGCGAGAAAATTTTTCACCCACGCTCATTTTTGTGTGGAAAAGTCCTAAAGCTCAGCATCGTCGTGCGCATTTTTACTGAAAATATCCTAATGACAGCCTCTCATAACAGTCACGCGGTTCCAATCCTTTTCTCACCCCTTCACTCGTTCATTCTCTCAGCGTCGCTTGGTTTCATTCACCACAGTGATACTTTTTGTAAGTGATTTACAGCGGTTTTACCTCGTGTTGTTAACACTTTTGTTGTTAGCAAACATACACTGTACTGTGTATATGTACATTTTCTTAGATTAATGCCGATCGCTCAATAAGACGTGATTGGCTGTGCTGCCATGAAGGCGGGCTCTTCTTAAAGGGACGAACCCAAATCCGACACCTTCTTAAAGGGTCTTTTTTCTTGTGATTCTGACTTGTGTTTCTTTTTTTATTATTGTGTGAATTTCACGCTGGCTATAAGAGTGTGTCGCTTTAAGAGTGATCTATCTGCTTCTGCGGGTTGTATGTGGGAAAATATATGTTAATATATGATATATGGGTTATCTCGCAAAATGGTTAACTGGATGCTTTTTTGCAACCCTCGAGGCCGTTGACATAACCGAACTCCACTGTATATACCCTGCAAATAATTCAGTTCATAATTATGCATCCCGGAATATATATATATATATATATATATATATATATATATATATATATATATATATAATATACTGTATATATGTGTATATATATAGAGAGAGTCATGACAGAAGTGTTGCATCATTCAAATTAATATCATAGAAATAAATAAAAAAAACATTTCCACAATCTTCTCCTGCATGCATTTGTTTTTATAAAATATCAATTTTATTAATTGCCCACATTGTTCTGCTATTAAAATAGCATAAGGATAAGATAATCTGGAAATAAAAAGGTTGAATATGACAACTTGGTCAGAAATGTTGGTGTTTTCAAAATTGTAGGGAAACATTATTTTAAGTGCTTTAACCAATCATTTATTGGAAGAATATACCATTAGTAAAATAATTATGCATGCATCCAACTATACCCAAATTAAACCTTAAACCTTTTTAATAAAACAAGAGAAACTTTTATTAGAACCACATTTTTTTATATGAATAAACTGCTAGACTATTACCTGGGTGAATCTCATGAAACTTTTCAAAAATATTTTTCACATGTTTATACAGAATGGTAATATTTATTATGATGAATCATTAACACCCACCCTCTCCTTAAAAAATGATCAAAACTATGGAATACAAAAATCGTAATGCACTGAATAATTTGTTTATTTCCCAGTTTTGAAGCAGAACAAATTAAATGTTTTCATGAGTTTCACCCACCTCGTTTAGTTAGTAGATAATAACTTGGCTGTGAATATATTGAATATTAAGTGATTAGATTCATGTGTCAGTGCTTTGATGGGGTTTAGGCTTTGCTTTTCTCAGAGGATTCTGGCAGCGTCACCTCGCCACCTCTGAAACGCTGACTGAGTTCAGCAGACATCACAGAGCAGCAGGATTTCTGTAAGATAGAATCATTTTCACTTGTGTATGTATCATAGTCTCAAGTCAGTTTACTACCATAGACTATTTTCAGAAAACACTGTTACCAAAGCACATCATCCTACATTGTTTTAAATGTTTGAATCTTTGATCAGATAAGACAAATCCCTGAGAAAATTTTTATATTTGAACCATTTGAACTGAAAGCAACTTGCACTCATATTGTTTTGCCTCAAGATGTATACCAGTATTAACATTTATAATAGATAACTTGGTTTCACAGAAAGGATTTAGATTATCCAGGTTAAGGTCTTAATTAGGACATTTAAATGGTGCAGTGAACATGGTTAAATATAGTTATAGTTAAATCTAAAACCTCTGGGGATATATGCCATTAAAAAAAACTGCTGAACAGAGGAGAATCTGCTGTTTAAAAGAGATTGCTTCAAGTGACAGAGCTTGAAATAAAACAAGAATAAATGTTGGCTGGGCTTTATGGAGATAGCGAGAACTGAGGGATATTAAATGTTGTAAAAATGATGAGGAGATGGTGTTCTTATTCTTCAACAGGTTTTACTGAACAGATAAATTGTCATATGTAGCTCTCTAACAGACTTCATGGTAAAGCATTATCTTTTGTGAATGGGTCCTTTTATTATGATTGTTGTAGCGCTGTGCTGGGTATTATCTTCAAGGAAGTGCCATGCACATTAATACAGTAATGTATTCAGTTAGTCAAATTGTGAGACAGTGTTTATTAAGGCTGTCAGGGTTAGCTCTATGTTTTTCAGATAGGAATGTTGAGAGAGAGAGAGAGAGAGAGAGAGAGACTCACCTGCTCAGTGTTGGCATTTTTGCGTGATTTGGCAGCCAGTTCCATCAAAGCCAAAAAAAGCCCCAGTCCCAGACCGGATGCCAGTAATAAGAAGATTCCCTTCAGACTGGCAGGTTTCAGTGGAGCACTCTTGTCATTTTTGGCCACACAACTGCTAGCCCACCACTTACTGCGGAAGTAATCCAGCTCACCAGACTCACTCAGTTGGAGAATGGCTACGCTTAGGTTTTTCACTAAAGGAGAGCCTGAGGACAGAACACGCACGCACGCACGCATGCACACACACACACACACACACACGCACACATTGAGGACTGTGGTGGTACTAGGATGGTATCAAATACTAATACCATTTTCTTTTCGGTAATGTCGATTCTTTTATGTTGCCGAACCCTAATATCTCGAGCACAAAAGAGGGACAAATTTGCCACTTCACATGGTTATCTCGATCCCGTGACTAAAGATTGTACCTAGTTCACTGCGTAAGTTCACTTTGCACGTCACTCTGTCAGTGACGCTTCTCTCACAGTGCACTCTCTGAAGTGAAAGCACATATCGTTCTTACGCTTCGCAATGAGCAGAGAGTGCTGCCGTGGGTACAACCCGAATCCCAAAGCCTCATTCGCTTCTGTGTGCACATAAAGCCCTCCTTCTCTGATTTGATTGGTTTTCTCAAATATTTTGACATTGGTCAGACATTGGTCAGTAACGAGGGGTAACGACCAATGAGAATGAGGCTTAGAGGAACACATACACACACCCCTGCTTTGGTTCTGACATTCACTCTGCTCAGCGCCGCTGCGGATTGAAGAACACTATTGTTAAGAGACGGGACGAAGCCGAATTTGTTGAAAAAGCACATTAGACAGGCAGAACGCAAGAAAGCAATCTAGTACAGCGTGATGACCTCACAAATATGTTGTGACTGTTTACGCTGTGAGCGAAATTGTGTTTGCAATGTTGGAGAATATTTAAAGGTTTGTATCGAGAATCAAAGGTGTTTTTTATTGTATACTGGTAAATCTCTGCTGTTAGTTGGTGCACATATGCCTTTTGTTGTTAGCAAACATACACTACACTAACAGTGTATTTAAATTTTTATAGCATGCCGATCGCTTCATCAAATAAATTGGCATATTGGCTGTTGGTTATCTCGCTAAACGGTTATCTTGACGCTTTTTTGCAACCCCCAAGGCCTTCAACGTAACCGGATTCCACTGTACCATGGCGTTGTTTACATGGTAAATGAATGGTAGTTATAAGAATGTTATGGTTTTATTAATGAATATTAAACCTTTAATCTAAGGATTTTGATAGTTAATTTTCTGTTTGCATAGTATAATTTTATGGAACAGAGAGCATACCTAAAGGAGCAGCAATGCTATATCCTCTCATGCCGATGATTTCTGGGGCACGTGTAAGGTTACAGTATCTCGCCACTGCCAGGTCGAGGGACACAGACTCGCCAATGAAAGCATAGTGGCCTTTCAGAGCCCTGCGGATACCTTCTTCTGCAGTGAGGGAATAGCTCTGGGCTTTCTTGATGTGCTCATAGATTCTGTGGTATGTGGGGTTGTTTGAATTCTGATCAAAGGAAAATAGTAAAACATGGTTGACATCTGCTCATCAAATAATGCTTACAAACATGTGTACATACCAACCAACTGACTAACCAAATAGTTTACCCAAAATGTAGACTTTTAGTGGCATAACTATTTTTAATTGACTTTTCTTTTTTTTTTTTAAATATATTGCATAAATGTAAAACTATGTTGATTACCCATCCGTACTGGACAAAAATATTGAAAGCATTGTCATTTGTGTTCAGAGGATGGAAAAAAGTTGTATGGGTTTGGAATAACCTGAGGGTGAGTAAACAATGACAGATTTTTCAGTTTTCTGATTAACTAACCCTTCACAAAAACTCACAGTAAACTCAATATACATTAAAATTATTATGAAATGATTCTATTGTATTGAAAACATTTTGTGTCTTACCTTGAAGAATCCAAAGGAGGAAGAATCTTTAATGGTCCCATACTCAATCAAGTTTTGATTGGCAAGGTCTTCAAAGCTCTTTATTGATAGTTGCTGGTTGTCTGAATTCAGCCATAAACTGAGGTTGGCAAAGTAACTGGCAAGCAACACTAATGAAAACAGCCACCAGACAGCAGTAATGACCCGTCCCGAAAGAGCCTTTGGGTGAGGACCAGGACCTATGAGAAAATATATATAACAAACTTAAAAAAAAATGTGCTTGTGACATAAATTTTACAAAAGTGAAATGTCCACTGAGTAGAGCTAAAAGAGTGTTCAATTTTATATGAAACTAATGAATTGTGGTAATTGGTTATTATTTTGGTGGTTGTAGGCTACACATTGTGGCTGTTCAGAAATTTAAATGGGGAGTCACTCTAAAAGTTGTATTGCGTTTGAATAAAATAATTTAGGCCTAGGATCTACACTAAACCCAATCAACACTTTTAAAAATCCAAGATTACCCGTTAAATAAAAACACAGTTGTTTTTTGCTAAAAAAAACATTTTAGCTTGCTTAACTGAATCTTTGAACTCTTTTATCATGGCTTGTGTTTCACCCCAGGACAGGCTAACTCAGGCTAACTATGCTTTAGCCTAGGCTACCAGATGTACATTTTAGACAAAAACTGTAGTGAATCGTATGTATGTATCTTATGCATGTTTTTGGTTCAAGACCTTCAGACTTGTCGCACTCTCTCTCTCTCTCTCTCTCTCTCTCTCTCTCTCTCTCTCTCTCTCTCTCTCTCTCTCACACACACACACACACACACACACACACACACACACACACACACACACACACACACACACACACACATACACAGGATTTTACAGGATTTGAGAAGTTTATGTGGTTGTAATAATATAATAAAAATAATAATAAAAGTAAAAAATCCTTCCCTTGTTGATTAATTTGATCTCCTTAGGAATGAATGGAATGTGAGGAATACTTTGTTACACATAGACAAATTGAACAGTAAAAAAAGTAACAAAACCTTCACAAACAAAAAGTAACAAAAACAAAAAGTAAAAATGCTAAAAATGTACCAAAAATGATTTGTATGATGTTTTGGAGTTAAAGGAGTTAAACTCAAGCACTGACTTCGGGACCCTGAGGAACACCTCATAAGGTCATCTAGTGACAAACTGAATCATGTTACAAATTTCTTTCCACAAGAGGTCAGCAGAGATTAGGCTTTTATTATTTGATAAAATTTCACAATTTTATGTTAAACTAAATAAAAATGAATAAAACGAAATCTAAAAATAATTTAATTAAAAACAGAAAAACTATGTGAGCTTTCTTGACAAAAACAAAACCCCCCAAAATAATTAAAAGGTATATTTTTTTTGACCAATGAGGGAAGGATGAAGAAAAGGAAAGTCTCAGTCTGAGGTGAGTGAGGGAATGCTATGCACGCTACCTTGAAGAGTCAGTGCTCCTACAGTATACCAAAAACTGTGGGAGAGCGTGAAGACATTTTCTTTCTCTGTTTGCTCCCATTCACAGGGGCTAATCCTAAAAAGAGAACCATAGTAATGGTTTAGCAGATTTTTTTGGATATCACGATAATTATTTGAACTATTTTTTGATACCATATACTGTACACACATCCATGCCATCTCATTACTATCCCACCCTTACCGTGACACTAAGAAGATACAGACAGAGGTCAACAGGTAGGCAACCAGTACACCCATCCACATCTCAGTTGAGAACAGGTTAAGAAGGCTCAGGATTTGCGAATCATCTGAGGCTAAGTCTCTCAATAGGATGAAACTAAGGCCAGTCTGCATGAAGGGTTTGCTCATGTCCACAACTGTCTCACGTTTAGCTGTAAGAGTTAGTGGTGCCACAGCGATGTCTGCTTCCTGTAGAAATAAGCAACACACACACACATACGGTTGAGACTCTTTTCTCGTAATACTGGCAAACTGTTTATAGAAACAGAAGTAGATTTAAAATAATGCTTCAACGAGAAAGGCAGACTTTGACATTTTCAAATAGGATGAACATAGAAATAAATTATATATTTAAGTATAAATTCAGAAAAGGCAAGAAGTAATGAATGAAAAAAAAATAACATTGTGAAATATTATTACAATTTAAAATGTCTGTTTTCTATTTTAACATATTTTGAAATGTTTGAGAGAAGCACCACTCCAACTTAGGTCTCTTCTTGAGGGGCCTGTGTTCTGGTTCAGTGTTTGCTGTGGTGGTGCTGCAACTCCGTGGATGTGGATGGCTTCTGACTTCTGACTGATGTCCATATGTTAGATCAGGGCAGTCTCTCAGATATTTCTTCCAATCGCAATGAAAATATAGTACTGACCATATCCAGCTCTGAACAACTGAATGCCAGCAAAGTTGAAGTGCTCATTTTCAAGGAGCATCTCTTTCTTTTTGCCCGACAGAAATTTTTCTCTTAAAAACAACAACAACAACAACAAAAAACCTGTGGTGTTTAGTCATTTGGCTATTATGGGTTTGCATGGGCATGGAATATTGTGTGATGCCTTGGGTTGAAGAAACATTATACAATTATCCTTCCCTTTCTTCGGTATCGTCCTGAGGGACTGGATTTTTCACAGATGATGGTTGTGGTTAATCCTTGACAGCTTGTACCTTCCTCTGGTCCATTGACTATCGTCCGATGGCGATAGTCTGCCATGTAGACAAATATGATGCAGTGGATGAACTCCGGGAACACCTTATTCACGAATCCCTAGAACACGGAGGGATTCATGGGATCAAGGGATTATGGGATTCATGACCAGCTTGTATAGCATCGCAAGAGGGCATAGTGGCCCGATATGGTGTAATAAAGGCAGTCTTTCCCTCGTTACCCTCACATTATCCAAATGAGGTTATAGGCATTCAGCAAATGTTAATGAACTATGGCATGCAAGATTTCTGTCTGGAGAGACGTTTTTTCTTGGTGTGAAGCTCGTTTCAATCCCCATCCTGTGATTGGAAACTTGGTTTGATTAGTTTGGCTACCGAGGGGCACCAACTCATATATTCTGGTTTCTCAACCTCCGCGGTTTCGATACTGGAAACTTTATACCCAGAAATTGCTGCTCTTTGCTTCATAGTGTGAATAGCTATATTTCGACACAAACTTGGGCTTAGTTGGTTTAGTTTTTACTAAAGTTTCTCTCTTTTAGCAGGATAAACTACTGCTCAAAGCTTATATGAAAATATATTTTGACAAGCCATGTAATAAGCCTATCAATGAAATCAGACAGGACCATATGCCTAATAGTAAATATAAGAAATATATATACAGTGGAGTTCACTTATCTCGAGTCACGGTTAACTTGGCAATACTATTATGTCAACGTTTTTGAAGTGGAACCGCCAAACTCCCTATTTGTCTTATAATTTTCTTGTGGGTTATGTCGATTCTGTTATGTTGCCGAAATCTAATATCTTGAGCACAAAAAAGCAACAAATTCGCCACTTCACATGGTTATTTCGTGACTAATTTGCGTTCCTAGTTCACTGTGAGTTTGCCTTGCACGTGGATCGCGGTCCGCTTACGGTTCACTCCCTGTCGTTGATCTCGTCTGAGGGATAACGCTGTCAATCATGCAAGAAGACGTGATTGGCTGTGCTGCCTTCTCGTGTCGGATAAGAAGGATAATGCTTCTTAAAGGGAGAGAAGTGCACGCACCCAGCGCAGCCAGAGAGATTTCGCGCACAAGCACTGTGTACCGAGTCTGAACAGTTATGGATAATTGACGTCATGCGAGCAACATTTGAAATTCGAAATGTGATCTTACACAAAAAAGTTCATCCATCTATGGGTGCGGGTTATGCCAACGATTTTTTACACAAAACCCCAAACCTGCTGTCTATATGAGTGTGCGGATTATCTGCGTCTGCAGGTTATATGTGGGAAAATCGGTAATATATGTTATATATTAGATAGCCATATATGGCTCGCTAGCCATATATGGCTCTTTTGATGGCTGCATATGGCTCGATCGCTCCGCTATTTTAATGTCCATGTGGCCAGGTGGATGGATACAGAAGACCAACATTATTTTTTTAAACACAGACTGAGCACAACTTGGACAAACTTGGTCCATTTGAGCATGATCAGTCAGAACAACAAAATTGATAACTGACAGCAACTAAGTGTGTTCCCGGTAGATTGTGAAGATCTTGTGATTTCAAATCTCAAACCAGTGCATTCCGCTTGAATATGAATATCATGCAGGTAGCATGGAAACAGACAAAACATCCTCAAAAAGACTCAGGCCACCTCCATCCTCAGATAGTGAGTCTGCTGTGGGAGAGGCTACTGTTAATATCCTATATTCTTCTCGATAATGGGATGCTCTTCGTATTACTTCCTCTTTGCCAAAACAGACTCTGGCCAAAGTGAGAGAACCTTGCCTGACTCTGATATTGATAGCACCCCAAAGTGGGTTTGCAGAGATCAGTCCTTTGCTGTATGCTCTCATTACACTCTGACTTCTTTCCCCAAGCGAACGGGGAAATATACCACTTATGACCATTGTCATATACCATGCCTGTGCCGTGTGAGATCAAGCTGAAACACACTGGGGCTCCCCCACATGTTATTTCCACCATTCAGAATGGCAGGTCCTCTTCTATACTCCCTTTATGACTGTCAGTGGCATGTGTTTGAGCAGTGGTGTGAAGGTTGCCAGCTGGTATCATATGGTAGCTCAATTTGATATTTTTCTGCAAGACCTTATGAATGGTGGAAAATCCCTTTTTATTATTAAGTGGCTATATATTAAACAGCTATTGCTGCAGGTTATGTTGTGTTTGATGGCACTATGGTGGAGCAATTTATTAAGGGTGCTTGCCATTCTCTTCCAGTCATGAGAAGGCCTGATTCCAGAGTGGGATGTCTCCATGGTGCTGGAGGCTTTGTCTCAACAGCCTTTTGAGCTCCTGGGAAATATTTCCTTTGGCCATCTGTCTTTCAAGAAAGCTCTGCTCTTGGCCTTGGTGTCAACCAAATGTGTCAGTGATTTGCATGCACTCTCTGTTCATTCTTTTTGCACTAAATTCTCTCAGTGATGATATGGTTCTTCTCATGCCCAACCCCAGCCTTTATGTCAAAATTGTTCCCAGCATTCACATGTGAGGTGATTGAGCTTTCTGTCTTTCATCCACATTCTTTCTTCTCTGTGGAGGATCAGAGGTTGAACTCTTTTGATCAAGTATGTGCCTTTTGGGTTTACTTTGGACGAGCTCTTTCAGGAGGAGTGACTAGCTTTGTAATTCTTGGGGTCCTCCAACATACAGGAAACCCCATTTCCAACCAACTTATTGGCTTTTAGAAACTATTTCTTTGACATATGAATCTAAGGGAGTGCAGCCTCCAGCAGGCCTCAGAGCACACTCCACTGGGGCATGGTTGCCCCTTGGACTCGGTTAAAGAGAGTGTCCTGTGTGTTGCTAAAAGCTAAGGCATATGGTTGTCAAGTACTATCAGCTTGATGTTACCAGAACCCCGGTAGCTTATTCTGTCCTGGCCAGAATAGGCTCTTCATAGCCATGTGCTCTTAGGCAACAATTGTTAGGCAACCTCCCTGATAACTGAGAAGCAATCATGGCTGGCCATGTCTAAGAAGGCATTTCTTCCACTGAAGTAACTCAAATTTTGTTTGGCTGAAAGAAGAAAGTCATATAAATCAATTATGCCTTTGCATTTTTTGTAGCACTCACTTCGTAAGATCTTTTTTGTTGTGTGCAACCAAGACATTAGACATTTTTTACAAGAAGAGCTCAGATTTGTTTAGGGTTAAGCAAAGTTATCTTTTCTATTTTGTAATGATATCTATTTGTATTCATTTTTTATTTAAATAATATTTAAATAATAAAAACATGTATACTAATTGTTGTCAGACGGATAGTTTTTAATGTTCTGTATGAACATTTGCAAATTAGATCATTTAAACATTGACATGAAACAATTTTTTCTACCTTGTCTACTCAAAGATTGTGATACTTACCCCTCTTACAACCTCTCCAATCATGCCATTCCATTTGCCGCTATCATCTGTAATGCCATATCGGCCATCCTTCACAAGATGAATATCATACTTAAAATCTAATTTCTTAGAAACAGCTGACAGCAGGTCAATGCAGAAGCCTTCCAGTTCGGAGCCTTTAGACATTGCATATGGTTCCTCCTGCATGAAATTTTGGAAAACATTATTTAATATAAAATCATCAAAATGTGTATTTATTAGTGGCCAAGATATAATTAATTTAACTCACCTTGATGGTTGTAACTCTTAATGTTTGTGGTCCTAAAATATAAAACATTTTATTAAACATGTTACAAATTTGGTTCACCATTTAAAAAAAAAATTAATGAAATGTGAGTGTGGGTTCCCAGAACATTGTTATGTGGTGCATGAGGCATTCTGAATGACATTTAGTTCATTGTTACGCTAGTAGAGTTTTTTTTGGAACACACCTCTTTTCAACAAGTCACATGATTTGAGGCATCATTCAGTAATCCTTGAGTACTGAAATAGCTGGAGTACACTGAATGTATTCAGTACACTCTGCACCAGTTTGCATTCTGAAGATGTCAATGGTTGTTAAGGAAAGTTAGAATAGGTCTGCAGATTTTGGGAAGCTGGAATTTGCAGATTTCACAGCAAATTGCATGCCATATACAGTAATACCTCGGTTTACGAGTTTAATTCATTCCAAGAACGAGCTCGTAACCCAAAATTCTCGTACACCAAAACAATTTTCCCCATAAGAATGCACTAAAAATCACTTGATTCGTTCCACACAACCATAAATGCCCATTTTTTTGTTTTAACCTGTTAATTATATTTAAAAGTATAACCATTAAGATCTCATATAAACACTAATTAATAATTGACAATTAAACTCTAAAAATACTTAACAATTTACTGTAACACGCACTTTACCTGTCACTGCTGCCATGATGGAAACAAGAGGAGAGGAGAGGGGTTACTGCTTATATATTTCACTACATTGTAGCGTTGCTTCTGTTAATAACCAGACAGGTTCCTTCTCATTCAGAGATTTTATTGAGAACTAACGGATTGCTGTTCTGGCCGCAACCCACGCTGTACATAACAGAAGAATCTATATCTCTGCTTGCGAGCCTTCTCTCATCCCTCACAACTGAACTTTCTCTCTAGCCCCCCTGAAACCCCGCCCTCTTAAAGTGACAAATCGAACACATCTTATTAACGATACATTTGGAGGAGGTCCAAGATGGCTGCCTGAGTAGACGCGTTTGTGCGAGCTCTTGCACCAAAGTTTATTAATTAGTGCAAAAAGGACTTTTAGTTGCTTATACTCGATATTTCCTGATCTGTTACAACTCTGAAGTGTAAATTTCATCGGTACCGTGTTATTATGGCCATGACTACGTTGTTTCTTGTACGAGCGAGGAAGTTATGTTAGAAGAGTTGTAAGAAGAATGAGAATGTAAGAAGAGTTTCCTATGCTGCCTGTTACTCCAAGAAAATCACCAATCACAAAGAAACGAGCATGTGACGATCCTCGAACAAATATCTCAACGCAGTTGCAAGGCATAACTCAACTGATCAATAGCTGCTCTGATGGGATAGAAAAAAAGATCTCTGACATGTCTTCAGAATTAATGGCTGTTGTACAGAAGGTTACAAGCCTTGAGCGGCGAATGGATAATGTGGAACTCAGCTCAGATGCAACGAAGATTAGATGACATGGAAACATATTCAAGAAAGTATAATCTGAAGATCGGAGGAATTCCAGAATCGGTGCACAAAGACATTTGCCTTCATGTGGTCAAAATCTGCCAAGCTGTTCTTCCTAGTGCAAAGGACAAGCTGCCAGATGTCATTGATGTGGTTCATCTGCTCGGGAAGATTCAGCAGGGTGACACAGAAAGACCCAGTGTGACCACCGTACAGTTTTCTACTCATTCTTACAGAGATGATGTCTGGAAGGCCGCAAAGTATTCTCAATACTTGAAAGATAATCGTCTGCGTTTCATGGAGGATTTTTCGGCTGGAGATCATGAAAGGAGGAGGAAGCTGTGGCCTGAGGTTCAAAAGGCTCGTGCAGAGGGCAAGACGGCATATTTCGTCGGAGGTAGAGCATTCATTCAAGGACAGGGTGAAATCATTCTCTCTACATGAGAGATTTCCATCTTAATACCTGACGTTGCCAATTTTGACTTTGATTGTTATCGTTAGAGATACCTTTCTGACAAGATTTCATATTTTGAGATACATTTTTAGACACTGTCTCTGGTTCAGTTCTTTTTACACATTTTGATGTATAAAATGGTGCTGCTGTTATCTGACCTTTTTTGGTATTTTTTGACAAATTTTTGCCTTTTTCTTATAGCAGGTTAACAGTTATTTATAGAGTTCTTCTAAATGTCTTTTTCTGTTGTGTCCTTGAATGCCAGGGGTTTAAGAAATGCAGTTAAACATAAGGCTTTGTTTTTGTTTATCAGATAGTTTAGTTCTGATTTTGTTTTTTTTCAAGAGTCTCATTCTAAAGAAAATGATAGAAATTTCTGGAAATCGCAATGGGGCAGCGAGATGTGGTTCCCTTTCAGGGAACTCGAGCTGCGTCAAAGCACTAGGGGAAATAGCCTTGCGTCAGTCACGTGAAGATCTGTGCAACCAATGAGAGACGAATGCGTGTGAATGCGTCACCGCCGGCACGTGCTGGTGACGTCATGAGGAAGAGCATAAAGCGCGTCCGAAACCCGGAAGCGCCAGCTCTGAATGTCTTCAGCATGCTGTGTCTGTGTGAAAGTGATTTTGAGACTAAGATAGTTTAAAAATCAGGAATTTTTGAGAAATGGCGAGTGATACACATTTTATGTGTTTTATCTGTTTGGGAGTGGAGCATGCGCGGTCGGCGCTTAAGAACGCCGGCTGTAAAGACTGCAAGAAGTTCTCCTTGCATGCTCTCCGCTCCCGCCTGGCGGTCTGTAACGAGGCCGCTCAGGCTAGTGTTCCCCGCGGTTCGGGACCTGCAGCTGCCGAGGCTTTGCGGCGCTCTCAGTCCTGGGGATCACAAATGGATCTCGCTGAGGCAGCTGGGATGGGTCCTCCCTTATCTCAGCCCTCACGAGATCAGGCGGGTCTCAGTCACGAGCACTCCCCGAGAGATGTTCGTGCTGAGACTCCAACACTAGCTTTATCAAGTTCTGAAAGTGAGATGGATCTAGCTAGTGTTGACCCGGTCGGGGAGGATTCGCCACCCTCCTCGCCGGCGTTTGAGGAGTTAGTTGAGGTTGTGGCGCGAGCAGTCTCTCGTCTGGAGATTGATTGGCCAGCGGAGACCAGGAGTGCTCGTCCTAGAAAGAGTATTTTTAGACGAGCGTTACCTGCATGCTCGCGTAACTCCCCCGCGCCGAGCTATGCCCTTTCTGCCGGATTTACATGCTGAGGTATCTAAATCTTGGAGGAAGCCAGCCTCCGAAAAAGTTCATACACCACATAGTGCGATGCATGCGAATCTTAGCGGGGCTCAACATTATGGTTATGGGGGATGCAGAAAGTGGACGAGGCTCTTGCGAGTTATCTCGTTCCCCAGTCTGCGTCCTCCATTAAAGCTCCGGCGCTCCCCTCCAAGCCGATGCGCGTCACATCGTCTCTGGTGGGGAAAGCATACTCAGCTTCGAGTCAGGCTGCGGCGTGCCTACACACTACGGCACTGCTGCAGGCCTATCAGGCTGAGTTGCTAGGGGATCTCAACGAGGGCGGCGGTATCGGTCCGAAGGCAGTGGCAGAGCTGCGCCGGACCGTGGATTTGTCTCTTCGGGCCACTTGGGAGACGGCCTACTCTGTCGGTCGCTCCATGGCAGCTCTGGTGGCCACGGAGAGACACTTATGGCTTAATTTGTCAGCTATAAAGGACAAAGACAAATTTTTTTTGCTGGATGCCCCTCTGTCACCTTCGAAATGTTGTTCGGCGATGCTGTAAAAAGCGTCGTCGACA
This sequence comes from Rhodeus uyekii, assembly GCA_037043235.1. Taxonomy (NCBI): domain Eukaryota; kingdom Metazoa; phylum Chordata; class Actinopteri; order Cypriniformes; family Acheilognathidae; genus Rhodeus; species Rhodeus uyekii. Next base: position 83,804 of record JAWRVZ010000206.1, read on the forward strand.
AGTTCCAGGAGGCTGCACGACAGCAGGCGGTGTTCAGTAAAGTTCTTCCCCGCTGCCCTCCACGTGAGACCGCCAGTCAAGCGTGGTCTCAAACCTCCTCACACAGGGCCACTCAGAAGCAAAGTGTCACGACCCGTCTTCCTCCGGTAAACCCCGGAAGGTCGGGCCGACAAGTTCAAGTCCAGTCCGCTGGTAGAAAGGGTGATTTGAGGGTTGTCCTGAACGCCAAGAAGGCCAAGACTAAGCGGCCCTGACGCCAAGCCGCAACGAGGTGGTGTCTCCCATGTGCAGCTCCAGAGTCAGCCCGCCATGAGAAAACCACCCCCTCTAAGGAGGGTCCTAGAGCAGTCCACCCGAGTTTCCGGAAGCCCCGGCTCAGTGGTGAATATGTTCACAGTACCAGAGACCAGCCCTGGGAGGTTGGTTTCCCTAGTAGAATGCCTGGCTGCGTGTTCACGGCTACCGGATATCTCTCAGTGGGTCCTGCGCACGGTAACCTCCGGGTATGCCATCCAGTTCGGGGTTTCACCAACCCAGTTCTCAGGGGTGCTACAGTCAGTGGTAGGCCCCCAGCAGGCTCTGGTCATGGAACAAGAAGTAGACACTTTGCTGGCGAAAGGGGCCATCGAGTATGTACCCCTCGCGGAGAGCAAGTCCGGGTTCTACAGCTGGTACTTCATAGTTCCGAAGAAGGATGGAGGGCTGCGGCCTATTCTGGATTTACGTCTCTTGAATCGTACGGTCAGGCGTCTAAAATTCAAAATGCTGACGCTCAAGCAGATCGTAGTGCAGGTCAGATCCGAGGATTGGTTTGTCACAGTCGACCTCAAGGTATATTTCCACGTCTCCATCCTTCCGCAACACAGGAAGTTCCTGAGGTTCGCCTTTGGGGGAAAGGCGTACCAGTATTGGGTGCTTCCTTTTGGCCTGGCGCTCTCGGCCCGCACGTTCACAAAAGTTGTGGACGCTGCTCTAGCTCCGCTGCGGTTACGAGGCATTCGTGTCTTAAATTATATCGACGACTGGCTTATTCTGGCTCAGTTGCCGCAGTTAGCGGAGCAACATCGAGATGCTATGCTTGCACACTTGAAGGAGCTGGGGTTGAGGCTGAACACCAAGAAGAGTGTACTTTCTCCTGCTGAGAGAACCAATTTCTTGGGAGTCATTTGGGACTCAGTGGCCATGTCTGCTCGGCTCTCCCCCGGGCGCATCCAGGTCATTCGTTCAGCTGTCAAAAGCGTCAAGCTGGGCCGGCCACTCAAGGTGAAACACTTTCAGAGAGTGTTAGGGCTCATGGCAGCGGCATCCAGCATTATCCCACTGGGCCTGCTGTACATGAGACCCCTGAAGTGGTGGCTAAAGACCAAGGGGTTTTCCCCGAACGGGAACCCGCTTTGCACTATCAAGGTCACGGGGCGATGCCTACGCACCCTGAGTATGTGGAATAACTCTTGGTTTCTGTCTCAAGGCCCTGTGTTGGGGGCTCTGGGTCAGAGAGTCTCTCTCTCGACAGATGCCTCACTCTCGGGCTGGGGGGCGGTCCCGAAGGATCGCTCCTCACAAGGTCTGTGGAGCAGTCGGCACCAGACCTGGCACAGAAACATGCTAGAGTTACTGGCGGTCCGCAGGGCACTCTGTGCGTTCCTCCCGGACATTCGCGACCACCATGTCACTGTTTTCACCGACAGCATGACTGCGGTCACATATATCAACCATCAGGGGGGTCTACGTTCACGACCACTTTACAAGATGGCGCGACAGATCCTCCTCTGGGCCCAGGGGAGGCTGCTCTCTCTCAGGGCAGCCTACATTCAGGGGGTCCAGAATGTGGGAGCAGATGCCCTATCGAGACAGGGGCCGAGACCAGGGGAATGGCAGCTCCACCCCAAAGTGGTGGAGCAGATTTGGGAAAGATACGGCAAGGCACAAGTCGACTGTTTGCCTCAGTAGAGAACACCCACTGCCCTCTGTGGTTTTCGCTAGCACATCCAGCGCTTCTGGGGCGGGATGCCATGGTACATGCGTGGCCGAAGTTACGCCTGTACGCCAGTCCCTAGATCGCTCTGCTCCCGGGAGTTCTGGCCAAGATTCGCTGGGATAAGGTCCATCTCTAGTGGCCCCCCACTGGCCTTCCAGAATATGGTTCGCAGACCTCGTGGCCCTCCTCGACGGAGTCCCTTGGGAAATACCAGTCAGGAGGGATGTCCCGGCAGCCAGTCCCAGGCGGAGGGTTGCATTCTTCATCCGCAACCAGAGCTACTGAAGCTGTGGGTCTGGCCCCTGAAGGGGTCCAGCTCATAGAATCCGGTCTCTCAGCCGAGGTTGTGGAGACCATCCTTCAGTCCAGAGCTCCCTCCACGAGGAAACTCTATGCCTTGAAGTGGAAACTCTTCACATCCTGTTGTAGTGAAAGGCAGGTGAACCCAGTAACCGGTCAAGTCGGCAAAGTGCTGGAGTTCCTGCAAGAAAGATTTGCGGCAGGGCTGTCCTCCTCCACCTTGAAGGTTTATGTGGCTGCCATAGCGGCTTGCCATGTACCTCTGGGTGGGGTATCCTTGGGCAGGGACCCCCTAGTCACTCGTTTCCTCCGTGGTCCTTGTCTGATGTTTGTGCTGCGGCCGGCTGGTCTTCGCCGCACACATTCATGAGGTTTTACCTTTTGGACCTCGATGCCGCCCCGGGACCCAGGGTGCTCTGTCAGTGAGCTGGGACACACCCGGATGCCGCCGTCGCTGAGGTGGCGTTGGTATAGCGTTCCCCTAGCGCTTTGACGCGGCTCGAGTTCCCTGAAAGGGAACGTCTCGGGTTACGAATGTAACCCTGGTTCCCTGAGGGGAACGAGACGCTGCACAAGCGTTGCACACATTTCCCCTTTGACACAGCGTCTCGTTCCCCTCAGGGAACCAGGGTTACATTCGGAACCCGAGACGTTCTCTCATGGTTCAGAGCATTCAGCAGGGGTTTCTTGCATGAAAAATAACTTTTTGTTTATATTTTACACACATACTGTGATGAGTATGGGCACTTTATTTTACTAATTTTGAAGTGTTATAATGTGAATCTTATTGTTGTCAATTACTATGGGTATAATTCTAGATCAGAGAATGATCACTTATTATCTCTTGTGGAAGATAAAATCACTCACTGGCAATCAAAATTTCCAAACGCCTAATTACTGATTTGTGGAGACTTTAACATGGTCTTAAATGAATCCCTTGATAGGTGGCCTTCTGGTCGCCCTACAAATGCAAATTCTGCTTTGAAAGCATTTATTAATAGGTTTGAGCTTATAGATATATGGAAGGCTAAAAAAATAAATGACAGTGTATACATGGAGCAATAAAAGTTCTTCTAGTCATTCGCGAATAGATTTTTGGTTAATATCTAAAAATCTTGATGAAGGTAATTTTTTTGTTGATATCTCAGCGACTCCTTTAACAGATCATAGGGCAGTTAGGATTAAAATTTTGCTTTCTCCCGAAACCAGGTATATCAGGGGATCTTACTGGAAAATGAATAGCTCATTGCTGAACCATAATGAGGTTAAATCATAGCTGGGAAGACTTATTGATTTTTATTGGAAAAAAGCCAAGCAAGAAAACTCATTTGGTGTTAATTGGGAATTATTAAAATTTGAGATTGGGAAATATTTAAGGAAATTTTGTTCTAATTTGGCTAAATCAAAGCGGTGTGAAGAAGTGAAAGTTGTTGATTTGGATATTTGGATATTTTCTGTAAGTACCTTGATTGTGTTAATTCTTTTAATCAGGAGGAAAAAAATGCTTGTGATTCACCAATTACTGTGTATGAGATTTAGGGGGCGATTTCTCAAAAAAAAAAAAAAAACAAGTCGCATGGAAATGACGGTATAACTGCTGATTTATATAAGCTTTGCTCTGATCTTATATTCCCTTTCCTTCTGGAAGTTTCCTTCAAGAGAGCTTGAATTGCTCTGAGCTCACTGTCAGTATGAAGCAAGGTGTCATTTGCTTGATTTCTAACCTAAACCTAACAACTGGAGGCCTATTACCCTTCTTAATAATGATTATAAAGTCTTTGCTATTATTTTCGCAAGCCGCTTCAAGTCAATTTTGAGAAATAACTCCATTATTGACGAGAATCAATCAGGATTTATGGAGAACCGTCATATATTTAATAATATTAGACTTGCATTTGATTACTCTGATCTCATTGAGGATGATAGTCTAATTCTTTTCTTGGACTTTTACAAAGCCTTTGATTCTATTGAGCATCCCTTCATATTTTTTTGTTTAGAACGCTTTGGATTTGGGCCTTATTTTTGTAACGCCATGAAAACTCTGTATGCAGGTGAAAATAGTTCAGTGAAATTAGGACATGGTACAACACAAAGATTTAATCTAGAAAAAGGAATCCGGCAAGGCTGTCCAGTCTCTGTACGTCTCTTTCTTATTGTAGCACAAGTGTTCCCTTTCAGGGAACTCGAGCTGAGTCAAGCGCTAGGGGAAATAGCCTGACGTCAGTCACGTGAAGATCTGTGCAACTAATGAGAGATGAACGCGTGTGAATGATGTAACACTAGAGAATGTTACGTGTGTTTATATTTAGTTTTTTATTTAATGTATGTATGCCGTTATTCCGTTAGCAGCCATTAGAGGGCGCTAGAGGTAATTGGTGTCTGTATATAAGCTGGAAAAGTAGTAGAGTAAGTGAGTTGTTTGGTAGAGGGAAACCGCATGGTTGAGCTCACGGCTACTGAAACTTCCTGAGTCCGGTTTGAGAACTATTTAAGTTTCTGCTCAAATGTGAGTATGGTATGACTCCTGAGTTTGGCATATGATGTATTTGTTTACTAAAGTTTATGTGCATTGTTTGTTTTGTAGAAAAGGACTTTCTATTCTACTCCTACTCATATTCTTACTGCTACAGCTACCTCAGCTAATGCTACTACTGCTGTAGCTGTTCTGTCTGTTGGTTGCTGACTCTGGCGCTCTCTCTGGACATTCAGCGAGATCTACAGAGCAGCACATTTCATCTCTCCCACACTGGATTTATTGGATTCTACCATTGTTTCGCTCTCAAACAAACATTTGGATCTTCTGCATCACTCCTCATCCCATCATCATCTGTTTCATCAAACACTGGACACTAAGTTTTGACATTGACTCTTTAAAGACATTGGCTTAAACTATTTTTTTTGTTGTTATTGGTAAACTTGTTTGATTTAGAGAATAAACTCACTGTAAACGTATTTATTTAGAGAAGTGGTTTTGTTATCAGTACCGTATGATTTCTTTGCAAACCTTCCGAGTAACATCCTTCATAAAGGGATGTGTTGCAGAGTGGCGCCCGAACAGGGACCCGCTTAAAGCTTTTGCGGGATTCCTTGAAAAAAATAAAGATCGACGGTACTGAAAAACCCTTCACAAACAAATATTAACAAATATACGCAATGGAAGAAAGAGAGCAGGTCGTTGATTATACTGAGGAAGCTTTCACTCATCGTAGGGACCCAGTAACAAACCTGATAGATACTTTTGATGAATTGTATTTGGATTCAGAAGAGGAAAGGGAAGGTAGAGTTGGGTCACTAGAGCAGGAAGTTGAACAGGTTGACCAAGCTGAATATTTACCCTTACCTCCGCCGCCTCAGGATTTCTTAGAAGTCGAGTTACAATTCGGCAGGGATGAAACTGTCCAACGTATGAGTAGCATCGAAGCGCACCTTGCTGACATTGAACACAGAATCAGTGACTTTGTTACCTCAGAGACATTGAGCATGAAATTGAGAGCGAATGAGGACAGAATGAGTCATCATCTTAAAAGGGAGATAGATAGAGTTCATCAACAGTACTATGCTAAAATTGACGATCTAGCTAAGAGCATGGTGGATTGTTTGAAACGACTTGATGATCAACTGGAACGACGGTTCAAGGCTATTCAACCAGTTGTACCAACTCCCGTTCATTCCAGTTCACATACCTCTCATAGAACATCTCAAGCACCCTCTAGAATGACTTCAATACCACAAGATACGACGAGGAGAGTCAATGAAGTGGTGAGAGACTTTGCTTTTAACTATAGAGCAATGGCACTAAAGATTAACCCTCTGTTGTCTGAAGCTGAATTAGTGCAGGCAACATTAAGAAACTGCAATCCGCGATTGGCATCACCGTTGAGGGGAACGGTGAGAACTATTGATGAGCTGGTTCGTCTTGGCACTCAAATAGAGAAGGACTGGGCTGAGGGTAAGAGAAGATGGAATCAAGAGAAAGGTGAGGAACAGAAGAAGAGTTCTGCTGGTGGAAAAAATCAGCTTAATCGCCTGATGCTTATTGATCCTACTGCTGGCTCTCAGTGTAAAAATGTCCTGCAGGCACCCATGGTTTTAAGACACACGTTCTTCAATGCTGTGATTGATACGGGAAGCACCTTTTCTTTGATGCAGAAGAAAGTGTGGCGGAAACTAAAAAGGAAAGATGAGCTTTTGACGAGAAGCGCTCAGACGTTCATGCTTGCTAATGGCCAGAGTCAGGAAGCTCAAGGTAAAGTACTCTGGGAATGTGAAATGTACGGATCTAAACACGAGGTTACTTTCTATGTGATGAACGATGAGGATTTGGCGGTGCCTATCATTTTAGGACTAAATTTCCTTAAAGAAGCCAAGGTCACCATCGACTTTAATTCTTCACGTTTATCTCTGCCTGATTCTAACTCTAGTCATCCCATGTATTTTAATGAAGTGCACGAGCTCCCTGCTGTACGATTTTATGCTGCCCAAGGAGAAGTTGAGCTGATGTGGAATGAGGACACAAAGTTAATTGACCGAGTCGTGGAAACCTCTCATGCTGCACCAGAGGTAAAGAGGCAATTGAAAGTTCTCTTGTGTGATTGGCCTTCGGTATGTACCACAAGTCTTGGACGTACAAGCCTGATCAAACATGAGATCAAAACTATTGACGAACTTCCTATAAGAAAAAGACCATACAGAGTGTCGAAAGTCAAGAGTGATTTTATCGAGGAACAAATTAAGGAGTTGCTTCTGTTAAGAATCATCAGACCTTCTACGTCACCATGGGCCTCACCGGTGGTGGTAGTAGATAAAAAGGATAAGGGATCAAGGTTATGCATTGACTATCGTGGTCTGAACGCAAAGACACACCTTGACGCATACCCGATGCCACAAATCACAGATATCTTGGATTCACTCCAAGGAGCCAAAGTGTTTACCACGTTGGATTTAAAGAGCGGCTACTGGCAGGTCGAGATGGATCCTGCAAGTGTACAAAAGACTGCATTCACCACAGCTTCAGGGCTTTATGAGTTCTTATGTCTTCCTTTTGGCTTGAAAAATGCTGCAGCGTCATTCCAACGGCTGATGGAACAAGTCTTGAGGGAACACAAGAACAAATGCTGCATGGTTTACATCGATGATATCATTGTATACTCACCAGACATCCAGTCTCACATGCACCATCTCAAACAAGTGTTCCAGAGCTTACACAATGCTGGTCTCACGCTTAACCTTTCAAAATGTAAGTTCATCTGTTCTTCACTGGAGTACCTTGGTCACACTATCACTGCAGATGGAGTTTAAGATGAATCCGGACAAGGTGGATGCAATCACGACTTACCCAACTCCCAAGAACCTAAAAGAGTTTCAGCGATTTCTGGGTTTGGCAGCTTGGTACCATCGTTTTATTCCAGATTTCTCTAGCAAAACAGCACCTTTGCACGCACTAAAGAAGAAAGGGGCAAAGTGGAAGTGGACTGATGAGTGTCAACATGCTTTTGAGCGAATTAAAGATGAACTCACTAAGGCACCTATGTTGAACACTCCCAACTTTGAATCTTCTTTTAAAGTACAGACTGACGCAAGTGATGTGGGCCTAGGAGCTGTGTTAACGCAGGAGGTGGATGGCCAAGAAAAGGTAATTGCCTACGCGTCACGTTTGTTGAGAGGTGCTGAGAAATCTTATTCTGCATCTGAAAAAAAATGTCTTGCAGTTGTATGGGCGGTAGAGAAGTGGCACCATTACCTAGAGGGCAGAGCGTTCGAGGTGATCACAGATCATGCTTCCCTGGTCTGGCTTTTCCAACATCAAGACTGGAAAGATGGACTATAAGGTTGCAAGGGTATCACTTTGCATTGCCCTCTTCTGTACCTTACTGTAATGTCGTACCTGACGTATTGTCCAGAAGGTATACAGATGAGTCCCCAGCTGCGTTGTTGCATACACCGGCTAAGTGTCCGGTTACGTGTGATTTGCCAGTGGATTTGTCACAAATTGCTGCAGATCAGAAACTAGACCCAGAGTGCCAAGAGTTAATGGATAAAGTAGAGAACCAGAAATCCATTGATGTGAAGAGAACGCATTATGTTTTCACAAACTCAGTTTTATTTAGGAGTGTGCCAGACTCCAAAGAAGGCCAGAGGTTCCAAGTCGTCATTCCTGCAAAGTTGAAGGAGGTCATTTTAAACTATGCACATGACAATCCCCTGAGTGGTCACTTGGGCAAATTTAAAACACTAATGAGACTTTTAGAGTTTGCATATTGGCCCTCCATTCGCACAGATGTGTGGCAGCACTGCAAAAATTGTCAGACTTGTCAGCAGTACAAGCCGACTAACTTGAAACCTGCTGGAGGCCTACAAAGTGTTCCTCTAGTCGAGCCTGGTTACATGCTTGGAATGGATATCATGGGACCATTTCCCCGAAGTACTCGTCAAAACGAATATCTGCTAGTGATAGTGGACTATTTCTCTAAATGGGTAGAAGTATTTCCCATGAGAACTGCCAAATCTGCTACCATTGCACAAATCTTGAGAGAAGAGATTTTCACCAGATGGGGAACACCAGCCTTTATTGTGTCTGACCGAGGTACGCAATTCACCTCCAACCTGCTGGATCAAGTATGCAAGCAATGGCATGTAACACAAAAACTCACCACTGCCTATCATCCACAGTCCAACCTCACAGAAAGAATCAACAGGAACCTGAAAACGATGATTGCCTCTAATGTTGACCAAAACCATCGAACCTGGGATCAATGGATCTATGAGATTAGATTCGCTCTAAATACTGCTTGGCACGAAAGCACAGGTTACTCACCTGCAGAAATAGCTTTAGGCCGACAATTGAAAGGACCTCTTCAGAGAGCCTTACAGATTCCTCCAGACCCTGATCAACCATCATACAGTACCCTTGAACATCAGCAAAACTTGCACAAGTCAGTAAGGGTAAATGTTGAGAAGGCTCAAGCCAAACAAAAAAAATATTATGACATTAGAAGAAGGGCTCAGAATTTCAATGAGGGAGATTTAGTTTGGGTAAGAACTCATCCTCTCTCTCGAGCGGATGATGCCTTTATGGCCAAGCTTTCTCCAAAGTGGAAGGGCCCAGCAAAAATTGAAAAAAGACTAGGACCTGTTAATTACAGGGTGGCTATGTTGTCAGATCCAACTCAGATTGACACATACCATACTCAGAACTTGAAAAATTTCCATGGGAAATTTTAAGGTCACGGGGAGGGGTATGTAACACTAGAGAATGTTACGTGTGTATATATTTTGTTTTTTTATTTAATGTATGTATGCCGTTATTCCGTTAGCAGCCATTAGAGGTAATTGGTGTCTGTATATAAGCTGGAAAAGTAGTAGAGTAAGTGAGTTGTTTGGTAGAGGGAAACCGCATGGTTGAGCTCACGGCTACTGAAACTTCCTGAGTCCGGTTTGAGAACTATTTAAGTTTCTGCTCAAATGTGAGTATGGTATGACTCCTGAGTTTGGCATATGATGTATTTGTTTACTAAAGTTTATGTGCATTGTTTGTTTTGTAGAAAAGGACTTTCTATTCTACTCCTACTCATATTCTTACTGCTACAGCTACCTCAGCTAATGCTACTACTGCTGTAGCTGTTCTATCTGTTGGTTGCTGACTCTGGCGCTCTCTCTGGATATTCAGCGAGATCTACAGAGCAGCACATTTCATCTCTCCCACACTGGATTTATTGGATTCTACCATTGATTCGCTCTCAAACAAACATTTGGATCTTCTGCATCACTCCTCATCCCATCATCATCTGTTTCATCAAACACTGGACACTAAGTTTTGACATTGACTCTTTAAAGACATTGGCTTAAACTATTTTTTTTTGTTGTTATTGGTAAACTTGTTTGATTTAGAGAATAAACTCACTGTAAACGTATTTATTTGGAGAAGTGGTTTTGTTATCAGTACCGTACGATTTCTTTGCAAACCTTCAGAGTAATATCCTTCATAAAGGGAGGTGTTGCAATGAGTCACCGTTGGCACGTGCCGGTGACGTCATGAGAGAGCGTAAAGGCGCGCCCGAAACCCGGAAACAATAGCGCTGAGTGTCTTCAGCGTGCTGTGTCTGTGTGAGAGTGATTTAGAAACGAATCTAGTTTAAAAATCAGAGAATTGTGTGTGTGTGAAAGAATGGCTGATGAACAGAAATTTAGACCTTGTGTTTTTCCCTGTTCACAGTACCAGAGGCCAGCCCCGGGAGGCTGGTTCCCTTAGTAGAGTTCCAGGCGTGTGGTCACGCCTACCGGATATCTCTCAGTGGGTCCTGCGCACGGTAACCTGCGGGTACGCCATCCAGTTCCTGTGTTTCTCCACCCCGGTTTTTCGGGGGTCCTGCAGTCTTTGGTAGGCCCCCAGCAGGCTCTGGTTACGGAGCAAGAAGTAGACACCCTGCTGGCGTAGGGGCCACGGGGTATGTACTTGCAAGGCATTTGTGTCCTAACCTATGTCGACGACTGGCTTATCCTGGCCCAGTCGCCGCAGTTAGCAGCACAACATTGAGATGCTGTGCCCGCACATGAAGGAGCTGGGGTTAAGACTGAACACCAAGAAGAGTGTACTTTCTCCCGCACAGAGAACCACTTTCTTGGGAGTCATTTGGGACTCAGTGGCCATGTCTGCTCGGCTCTCCCCGGAGCGCATCCAGGCCATTCGTTCAGCCGTCAAGAGCATCAAGCTGGGCCAGCCACTCACGGTGAAACACTTTCAGAGAGTGTTAGCGGCATCCAGCATTATCCCACTGGGCCTGCTGTACATGAGACCCCTGCAGTGGTGGCTAAAAACCAGGGGTTCTCCCCGAAGGGTAACCCGCTTTGCACAATCAAGGTCACGGGGCGATGCCCACGCACCCTGAGTATGTGGAAGAACTCTTGGTTCCCGTCTCACGACGAGTGACACTCTTAAGGCTGAACACCGAGAAGAGTGTACTTTCTCCCACGCAGAGAACCACTTTCTTGGGGGTCATTTGGACTCAGTGGCCATGTCTGCTCGGCTCTTCCCCGAGCACATCCAGGCCTTTCGTTCAGCCATCAAGTGCTACAAGCGGGGCAGCCACTTATGGTGAAACACTTTAGAGAGTGTTAGGGCTCATGGCAGCGGCATCCAGCATTATCCCACTGGGTCGGCTGTACATGAGACCCCTGCAGTGGTGGTTGAAAACCAAGGGGTTCTCCCCGAGGGGAAACCCGCTTCGCACAATCAAGGTCACAGGGCGATGCCTACGCACCCTGAGTATGTGGAAGAACTCTTGGTTCCTTGCTTATATGGAGCAGATTTGGGACAGTTGGCAAGGCACAGGTTGACCTGTTTGCCTCCGTAGAGAACACTCACTGCCCTCTGTGGCTTTCGTTAACACATCCAGCGCCTCTGGGACGGGATGCCATGGTACAGGCGTGACCGAGGCTATGCCTGTACGCCTTTCCCCCGATCACTCTGCTCCCGGGAGTTCTGGCCAAGATTCGCTGGGACAAGGTCCATCTAAGCCACTGGCCTACCAGAATATGGTTCTCAGACCTCATGTCCCTCCGCGACGGAGTCCCCTGGGATTCCGATCAGGAGGGACCTCCTGTCCCAGGCGGAGGGTTGCATACCCTTCTGCCCTCCCCCCATTTGACGATCATGAGTAGGAGCACAAGAACAAGGTCTGTCCAGTGCGAGCACTGGACGCTTACGTTTTCAAGACTGCCACTTGGCGTAAGTCGGACCAACTGTTCGTTTGCTTTGGGACCCCTAAGGGGGCTCCAGCTTCCAAGCAAACCCTAAGCACATGGATAGTCGAGGCTATCTGTTTAGCTTATGAGTCGGCTTCTCCTTTGAGGGTCCGGGCCCACTCCACTCGGAGCGTGGCGGCATCCAAGGCTCTCCTCTCTGGAGTTTCCTTGTCGGATGTCGGTGCTGCGGCTGGCTGGTCCTCGCTGCACACATTCATGAGGTTTTACCAACTGGACCTCGATTCCGCCCCAGGAACCAGGGTGCTCTCTCAGTGAGTTGGGACACACCCGGATGCCGACGTCGCTGAGGTGGCGTTGGTATAGCGTTCCCCTAGCGCTTGATGCAGCTCGAGTTTCCTGAAAAGGAACGTCTCGGGTTACGAATGTAACCCTGGTTCCCTGAGGGGAACGAGACGCTGTGTCTTTGCCTCAGCTCCTTGCGCCTACGGGCCCGCTTCAGACACTCTTTAGCTGTCGCTTCCGGATTTCGGGCGCCTTTATGCTCGCTCATTCCTGTCCCAAAAAACCCCCAAATCACTGGAATTAATGACTTCAGACCTGTCGCTCTCACATCTTTGGTCATGAAGTCATTTGAAAGACTGGTTCTGGCCCACCTGAAGGACATCACTGGACCCTTGCTGGAGCCTCTCCAATTTGCCTACAGAGCAAACAGGTCTGTGGATGATGCAGTCAACATGGGACTGCATTATATCCTGCAACATCTCGACAGACCTGGGACTTATGCAAGGATCTTATTTGTGGACTTCAGTTCGGCCTTCAACACCATCATGCCTGATCTTCTTACAGCTAAACTGACCCAGCTCTCCTTGCCATCCTCAATCTGTCAGTGGATCACCAGCTTCCTGACAGACCGGCAACAGCGAGTGAGACTGGGGAAACTCACATCGAGGATTCTCACTACCAGCATTGGCGCTCCCCAGGGGTGTGTTCTCTCCCCACTGCTCTTATCCCTGTACACCAATGACTGCACTTTTAAAGACCCTTCTGTGAAGCTCCTGAAATTTGCAGACGACACCACCGCCATCGGCCTCATCCGAAACGGTGATGAGTCTGCTTACAGACTAGAGGTTGAACAACTGGCTGTCTGGTGTAGTTATAACAACTTTGAGCTCAACACACTCAAAACGGTGGAGATGATAGTGGACTTCAGGAGGTACAGCTTTGCTCTCCCTCCACTCACCATCATGAACAGCACAGTGGCAGCAGTGGAGTCTCTCAGGACCTGAAGTGGAACAATCACATTGACTCCATTGTAAAAAAGGCCCAGCAGAGACTGTACTTCCTTCGTCAGCTGAGGAAGCTCAACCTCCCACAGGAGCTGCTGACACAGTTCTACTCGGCCGTCATTGAGTCTGTTTTGTGCACCTCCATCACTGTCTGGTTTGGTTCAGCTACCAAATCTGACATCGGGAGACTACATCGCACAATCCGGACTGCAGAGAGGATTATTGGTGCTTCCCTGCCAGCCCTCCAGGACCTGTACTCTTCCAGAGTGAAAAAGAGAGCAGGTTAAATCATCACAGACTCTGCTCACCCTGGAAACACCCTGTTTGAACTGTTAACGTCAGGACGGCGACTACGATCACTGGCCACTAGAACATCTAGGCACAGGAACAGTTTCTTTCCACAGGCCATTTCCCTCTTGAACACTTGAATTAATAAGAGATAAAATGCTGGGCAGAGGGCAGGGAAAGAAAAACAATGCAGACGAATGTTATGGCTGACAATCTATCCCCTCTCCCACTGCATACAAAAAATCCCAGCATGTGACCACATGTACTGTGAATGTTATGTATTGTTATTTGCTATGTAAACTCATGTTGTGTTGTATATGTGCACTGGAAGCTTCAATACCAAGACAAAATCCTTGTGTGTGCAAGCACACTTGGCAATAAAGCTCTTTCTGATTCTGATTCTGACCTAGTTCACTGCGCATGCACTGAGTTCGCATTGCACGAGGATCGCATGATCTCCAGTTGCTTCACTCAGTGCTGCACAGCCGCAGAAGAATTTGCGGACAGAGTTGCCAACTTAGCGCCTTTGTCGCTATATTTAGTGAGTGTTCTGACCAAATTTTCAAAAAAGCGACTAGTGACATATCTAACGACTTTATCTGGAGTTATTGGAGAATTTTGGAGACTCTCTGAAGTGAAAGCACATATTGTTCTTATGCTTCTCAACGAGCAACAAGTGCTGACATGGGCCAATCCCATAACAAAGCACACAGCTGTGTGCACATAAAGCCCGCCTTCTCTGATTTGATTGGTTTTGAAAAGCGGTTACCGACCAATGAGTATGAGGCTTAGATAAACACAGACCTGCCAGGCACATTAGACAGGCAGAACGCAAGAAAGTATGCAATCCAGTACAGCGTGATGACCTCACAAATCTGTTATGACTGTTAACGCTGTGAGCGGAATTGTCTTTGTAATGTTGGAGAATATAATTAAAGGTTTGTATCAAGAATGAAGGTGTTTTTATTGTATTCTGGTAAATCTCTGCTGTTAGTTGGTGCACATATGCCTTTTGTTGTTAGCAAACATATACTGTGCATGAACATTTTTATAACATGCCGATCGCTTCATCAAACAAATCGTCATATCGGCTGTTGGTTATCTCGATCCTCGGTTATCTCAATGCTTTTTTGAAACCCCCGAGGCCTTCGACATAACCTTATTCCACTGTATATGTTTCAGTACATCACTGTACCAATGTACTTTAGTATTGTAATGGAGGGTTGGTCTAAATGTTTCACACTGAGCTGCTGGGTAAAGAGGGTTAAATAGTCTATGGGAATGTATAACAAGTGTGGGGTGTTCAGTCCAGGAAAGTGGGTGTGTGGGAATTGTAGTCCCAGTGAACTAGAACTCTGGAGAGTGCTACCTCCGGGGACCGCTGGTGGGAACCTTGTTGGCATTTGTGACAATTACTAAGAAGTATGTGAAGTAAAGTTTACTTTCTTATTTTTTTCTTACTAGAAGTATAGAGGTATACTAATAGCAAACTTGAATAAACTTATTTTTAGGAGTGTAGGAAGTTTTTGCAACTGAACGCCTCAGGTTACGTAGTATGAAGCTTAAGATGTCCTAAGACAGGAAGAAAAATTAAGGGTTTTAAGACCTCACAGGTAACAGGGGGCAACGGGGAACACCCTGGAAAGCTAGGTGGAATCCTAGAACATACTGCAAGGACTCGGCCTCAGAGTGCCAAGGAGGAAACAAGTAATGAAGTGGGTCTCTCCTCAGAGAGGAACCACTTAAAGGTATGTGATAAGCAGCTATGGCAGCCACATAGACCTTTAGTGGAAGGGGATAACCCTTCAAATTGAAAGTATTCACTCTTGGGCAACTGTTTCCTCGTGGACAGAGTTCTGGAGTGAAGAGATCTCTCAGAAACCTCAGTTGAGGGACCAGGACCAGTTGATATGAGCTGAGCCCCATAAAAGACAAATCCCACAGTCTCGACAGTTTCAGGTGAGAAAGTATTAGGTTTGGCCTGGGCCAATTCCAGAACTCCTGGGAGCAGAGCGATTGGGGTAAAAGCATACAGATGCAGCCTCAGCTATATCTGACACAAAGCGTCCAGTCCAAACAGAGCTGGGAAAAAAGAGGGAGAGCCAAAGTGGACAGAGAGTCATCTCTGGCGACGCAACAGATCCACCAGTGCTCACAGATATGCTCCGCCCATATGGGTGGAACATATTCCCCGGGCCTCCGCCCCTGCCTCAACAGGATATCTACTCCCAAGTCTTTTGGGACCCCAGGAGGTAAATACTCAAGAGGGAGCCGTGTCCCTAGGGTCCCGAGGAGGATCAGTTGTACCGACTGTCAAGCGGGCAGGAACAGAGACCCCCTAATGTGTTACCCATCTGGATGAACAGCATGATGTCCCATTAAGGTCTGAGAAAATGCTCAAGAGCCAACCGGACTGCCATCATCTTTAGCAGCTCGAGTTGCAGAAGAGGTGGCGTTTGCCACAGACCTTGTACAGAGCGATCCCTCAGGATCACCCCAGACCCGTGAGGGAGGCATCAGTCGATGGTATTATGCAGTGACAGAGCAGTCGCAGTATGGGTCTTTGGGACAGAAACCAGGATTTTTTCCACCCATCTAAAGTGCGTAGGTACCTTGATAGTGTGGAATCGGTTGCTCCTCAGGGAAACACTTTTGGTTCTGAACCACCACTGAAGGAGCCACATATACAGATGACCGAGTGGACAACACTGGAAGCTGTTACAATGAGGCCCTGCACTCTCGACTGCTCAGTGAGTGATTGGTCTAGCTTATGCTATTGACTGCTGGTGGGACGATGTCGATGAGCACGGGTGAAAAGCGGGATCCAGACACAGCCAACGCTTCAGAAGTTGGTCCTCAAAGTGCAGATACAGAACCTCTTCTTGCGTACAGTCTTAGCCCCAGCACCTTCCCGAGAGCGAGAACGACAACTCGATGCCGGACTGCTAACTGCCATGACTGAGCCAAGGATAAAAAAATAGTTGATGAGTCTAAAAGCGCTGTGCGCTGTGCGCAAGCATTAGTGAAGGTGCAGGGTAAAAGCTAGACTGAACAGAAGAACCAGAGCCGAAGCCCGTAAACTCTGACTGGGAACTCCAGCAGAGCGTTAACTTATGTTCCATAACCAGAGCCTGTTCGGGGCCTACCACTCCAGGTAGGCACCCCGAATGTTTTCGCAGGACCCACTGAGATAAATCTGGCACTGGCCAGAAACTCCAATAAGGGAACCAGCCTCTCGAGGCAGGTCTCTGGTATTTCTTAAACATCCGCTCCAGGGCCCTGCCTGCAGGGGAAACCTGGAGTGAGTGCTCTAGGAAAGTGGTCCCCAACCCCCTGTGAAATGATACTGGACCGCGGACCGGTCTGTTGATCAAATGGTACCGGGGCAGGGATCGAATTCGCGGACCGGTCTGTGAGCGGCTGCAAGCGGCTGTGGCGCTGTAGCTTTGGCGGTGATGAGGTGTGTTTCAACAATCGCGCGCATCCCCCCCCGTCAACAATCTCGCATGCACACCCCCCCCCCGGTCTGCGGTAAGATTGTCTAACGTTTACCGGTCCGCGGCAAAAAAAAGGTTGGGGACCACTGCTCTACGAACCTCCGCAGAGGGGGCAACCTCCCTAGCGCAATCTGAAGCATGGGCGACTACTAAGGAGTCCTGCCTTGGACCGGTGTGCCTTGGCTCCCTCGGGATACCATGGGTAGCATGGTGTCCGAAGAAACCTGGGTTTCATGACAGGGTAAGGTTTCAAGCCACCACTGAGGGGACCTCATGTACAGGTGACCGGGTGCGCAGCACTGGAAAAACTATTGCCCTGACGCCCAGCAGCCTCAGCTGCTCAGTGAGTGACTGGCCATAGCCAGAGCCTGCAAGTATTGGTAGAACTCAATTGTGCAGGACAATACATTGCAGAAATACATGGCAGACGTGTCCACACAACCATGAAATCTACTAATAATAATAATTAATAATAATTCATTACATTTATATAGCGCTTTATCAAAGTCTCTCAAAGTCGCTTTACATGGAAGGGGGAATCTCCTCAACCACCACTAGAGTGCAGCATCCACCTGGATGATGCGACGGCAGCCATATTGCGCCAGAACGCTCACCACAAACTAGCTTTATTGGTGGAGAGGAGACAGAGTGATGATGCAGCCAATCAGAGAAAGGGGATGGTTAGGAAGCCATGATGGACATATTTGGCCAGAATGCCGGGGTTACACCCCTACTCTTGCGAAAGACATCCTGGGATTTTTAATGACCACAGAGAGTCAGGACCTCGGTTTATCGTCTCATCCAAATGACGGTGCTCATTTCAGTACAGTGTCCCCGTCACTATACTGGGGCGGTAGGACTCACATAGACCAGAGGGTGAGCACCCCCTGCTGGCCTCCTAACACCACTTCCACCAGCAATCAGTCTCCCATCCAGGAAACGACCACACACATCCCCGCTTAGCTTTTGTGAGCAACCAGTCGTAGGCTAGAGGGTGACATTGCTGCCGGCAAATGGGTAAACAACTAAGGGTACTAGCCTCTCATGGCTGGCCTCTGGAATAACATGAGTTTCCATTCCAAGGTCCTGGGAAATCCCAGGAGGCACCTGGAGTGGTTGCTCTAAGAACCCTTCTCAGAGGGGGCGATCTGCCCAGCGCAACCTGAGCCATGGGCAGCAGCTGGCAGATACTGCCTGAAACATGCATTACCTAGGTCCCTCGGGATGCCAGGCAGGCAACGCAGTTAAAGGGTGCTAGCCCAGGCAGCCTCCTTGGAGACTGTCAGGTGAGGGTGGAGTGACAGCGAGCACAGTGTGCTCACGCCCCGGCTACGCATGCTCTACCCCTGTTATTGGGACAAAAAGTTGAATGAGATCACTCGCAAGTGCCTCACCCAAATTATTAGTCTAGTTTGAAAATTCATTCCAACGCCTTGCAGGTTCCTGCAGGGGCGCCTGGAGTGACTGCTCTAAAACCCTCCTCAGAGGGGAAGATTTCCCCAGTGCAACCCGCTCAAGGGCAGCAAATGGGAAATCTACCTGAGTGCAACCTGGCTCCCTCGGGACATCAGGGAGCACACGATGGCCCTACCACATCCCTTTGCACCCAAAAACTGGAGATTGAAGCTGGCCAACCTTCATCTGCAATCTAGATGCTAACAAAAACCAGCAGTTTTTGCTGTTTTTATCTCTGAATTATTTTGGCTGGAATCAACTCATCTGTTGCTTAATGACACACGATCCTGCAAGCTTGCGGCTTCTTTCGTCATGGCTGTGAGGTACACTGCTGAAAAACTGATGTGCTTAAAAATAAATATTTTTAATATCTTAGAACTTTGTCGAAATGTCGGAATTCTGCGTCCTATGCGCTATATGCATCACGCGTCAAGACGCAAGTCTGTACACATATCTGACTCATATCACATGCCAATGATTGCTGGTGGGATGATGTCGATGAGCACAGGACCAGCCAACACTTCAGAAGTTGGTCCTCAAAGTGCAAATACAGAACCTCTTCTTGCGTACAGTCTTAGCCCCAGCACCTTCCCGAGAGCGAGAACGACAACTCGATGCCGGACTGCTAACTGTCATGACTGAGTCAAGGATAATAAAATCGTTGATGAGGCTCAGAGCATGGATATCTTGAAGGCGCAGTCTAAAAGCGCTCTGCGCAAGCATTAGTGAAGGTGCAGGGTAACAGCGAGACTGAACAGAAGAACCAGAACTGAAGCCCGTAAACTCTGCGTCCTATGCGTTATATGCATCGCGCGTCAAGGCACAAGTCTGTACACATATATCTGACTCCATCACTGTGCCTGTATTTCAGCATAAATCAAATAGACTACTCTGTAATGGGGTGGATTTTAACAACTTGTCAGTGCTCAATCGTGCAGAGATCGCTCCGTCATTCGTAACACCTCCGAGTATGGTGAAATCAGCTCTTTTTAATGTTCGCTTTGTGAACAAAAAAGCAGTAATTTTATCCGACATTATCATCGAAAAAAAACTGAACTTGGTCTGCTTAACAGAAACATGGCACAAGCAGGGCAATGGACTGTTTAATGAACTTACTCCATCTGGCTACAGTTTGTTTGATGCCCCGCAACCATCCGGCAGGGGTGGGGGCATCATTGTGCTGTATAATCAAAGATTCACATTAAGTCCAGTAGTCACCCCCCATTTTAATTCTCTTGAGTGTCTTGTTTTGAGTGTCTCTGCTCCCATCACTACAGTTATAGCTACTGTCTTCAAACCTAAGAAAACTCAGTCCTTTAATGTTTGATGGCCATTTTTTCATGTTAATGTATTTCAGCCATAGATATTAGCAAGTGATGCTTGACTTAATTTAGATCACATAATACAATAAATTGCAGTTTCCCTGGGGAGAAATTACACTCTTTTATTGCTATAGGAGAGGAAGAAATTGTCTTACACCTCCTCAGTACTTGAGCAAGCTCTTAACACATTATAGCCTTTCACATCTATTGCGATCCAAAAATTCGGGGAAGTTGATAATACCTAGAATATCAAAATTAACTGCAGGCGGATGATACAGAGAGTTACATTCTGGAACACTCTTCAAAGAATAATTCTGGAAGTAGACAAATTCTTGTCAGTTTACATCTTTACTAAAAACACATCTCTTCAACCTAGCATATACAACATTTTTACAATTCAAATCATGTAAAATGATTGTGTAATAATTCCAAAGGGAACGTGCGATGCGGAGAAACGACGTAGAAGCAGGTTTTAACTCAAACACTCTTTATTTACAAAGGGAAACAAAACACTTTAAATATAAACTGAAAAGCATCTGCAAAACTTTGGAATTTCTAATGAGGAGACAAGGACCATGGAGACGGCGTCCACACATATAGGAACGTCAACAACTGATAAGGACCAGAGAATACAAGAGGGTATAAATACAAGAGAAGATGACCTGAAAAGACTAACAAGGTAAGTGATCAACAAGTCGGGTGCAGAAAGGACACAGAAGACACAGAGGGGACCCGAAAATGAAACATGACTGACAGGAAGTGTCAAATGCCACACCAGACAAGAAGTGACAAATGCCACACCGGACAGGAAGTGGTAAATGCCACACCATACAGGAACTGGCATATGCTACGACAGACAGGAAGTGCACAATGGACACACTGGACAGGAACTAAGGGTAACAGATTGTTAGGGAACACTTTCCATAACACCTGATGTACTCATTACATCATGAGAAGAATGGTATCTATGCTGATTAGTCACTGTTTATAATGAAGTTACCACAGTCAGCCGGATCCGGGCCGGATCCAGATCAGAAGAAGGACCTGCACCTGGACACGATCCCAACACAGCCACTGTTGCCTCTGGCTTGCTTAGTTATAGGGACACTTACCGTATTTATTCGAGTATATCGCGCACACGAGTATAACGCGCACCCGTAATTTTCGATTAAAAATCGGTATAAAATTTTGTTTCACACCAAGCATTGTAATTGACAAAAAACGTTGTTGAACACGTGCAGCCATGATAAAAACATGTATTTATTGTATAAAATATATTTATATAACATATGTAACTTATATAAAATATATAACATATATTTATTGACAACATAAACTAATGAACACAATACCGAAAGAGAATTACCGGTAAAAATATTTATTTAAAATCCTTCAACGTCAGATTCCTCATCAGAGGAACACTAAAGAGTTGCTCCCATTCTTCTGGATTTAATTTTTCATCAGTGTCTCATTTGGCAGGAACATCTGTTTCTCCAGTTTCTTCGCTTTCTTCTGCGTCTGAATGGGTGAGGAAATGAAGCGGCGAGGGGACGTTTTTTTTTTTCTTCGCCCTCACGTACAGTGAGAGGCTGCAGCCTGTGTTACGGGATGTAATGTATCATGCAATCGCCAATCGATTGCTTTGTGCTATGTTGTGGTTGTTGCCGCGGTTTATGTTTGAATACAGTTGATGAATTGCACTCACGAGTCCGCCTTTTATTTTATACATATATTGCTATTTAAACAGCCTGTAAAATGCGCAGCGCGAACTCACAATTCGCCGGCGCCCTCAAAGGACCACCCCAGCCCAGCCCTCGTGCATAACGCGCATCCCTAACTTTGATTTATTTTTTTGGTAGAAAAATTTGCGCGTTATACTCGAATAAATACGGTAACACTTAATATTCATCAATATTATTGATTTTCCTGCACTTCTGGGGCATATTCTTCGTACGTCGCTTACAACATCCAAGATCAGTTGACACATCCGGGATGAGATAATCGCGCTAACTATGAGCTGGATGATTCGGTTCTTCAAACGCACCTGTTGTTGACGATTAGTATAGCTGGATTGAGTTATCTGAGATCATTGCGCGTTCATGTGCTGGCTTAAAAGGGGATATGTATCGATAGTAGAAACACTGATCAGCAACATTTTGATTGGTCAGTGAGCATGCTGAAAGAGCGCGCGCAGTATTTCTCTGCGCGCACATCGCTGAATTTCAGTGTTTAATTAAAACACAAGGCAACACTTTAAAGCTGCAAAAGCCAGGAGAGAGGACTGGCAAAAAGTTGCCGACAAATTAAATTTGTGAGAAGCCTAGTGATCGTGTGTGTAATTATATTGACTCATATTAATTGTACTGTATTTCATAATCATATTTTATATTAGAGCCACCACAGGACCCACTAGAACTTGGGAACAAGTAAAAGTAAAAGGCAAAAATATTCTGCAAAATAGTATCTTTACTACTTGCGCTGTGCTGCAAAAAAAGAGTCAATTAATGAAATAGAATTGCAAAAATTAATAAAGCAAAAAGTCAGACTTGAGATTGAATTGCTTCAAGAGGAACTTCAAAGTTAATAAAATACACGAATAAACACACTGTAGCCTACTATTGAGGACCTTACATGATTTATTTCATTCCACAGGCAAGAGATGATCAGCTGGATTTTTTTAAATAAATAAAATAAACTGTAAACTAACTGTGTGCAAAGTTCCCTTTTTTCAAAAATGACTGCTTGAGTGCTGGTAACTTTGCGAATGGCACGACAGACAGCACTTTCACAATGTTCTCCGTATACCAACAGTGTAAATGAACGTGCCGCTCGCAAAGTAGCGCAAGGCAATACACACAGTTTGAGCTGTAGTTAACGCCCGACTACGACTAATTGTATCTAAATTAACTAGATACATTATACCCTCACGTGAAAAACGAAATATTATATATATGTATATATATATATGTATATATATATGTGTGTGTGTGTGTTTTTTTTATATTACAATTATTATAATTATATTAAATATATTATATTGCACGTTCAGCAACAGGTTTCTCTCGTAAAATCGGACAGGACATGTTGCGACAAACTTCCCATTTCACCTCCGCTTTCGTGAACTAATCCTGCTAACTTGAAGTAAGCCTGCTCCGAGCAGGTTCACTTCAGCGGACCTGTTACTATGACAACAAGTCCCGGATGACCGTCGAAGAACCGAACAATCCAAGATCATGCGAAATCGTCAACAATCTAATCCAGCTAAGTGAGTTAGCGAGGTACGAAGAATATGCCCCTGGAGCTGCTGTACAGCCAAAACAAACATTGTTGCATTATCTTCCTGTTATCTCTGATACAATCTCTATTGTAAAAAGAGCTATAATTAAAGGTCACGACTTTGTAAACCCCACCAATTATTCTATATTTTCATGATGCAAAATTATTATTCTTTTTGTTTAATTGAAACTTTTGATGTCAGTTTATTTTATTTTTTTGCAAGCTAATCAAGTTTTCAAATCAGTGAGTAGAAACAGAACAAGAAAAAAAAAACACTGCTTGTCTCAGTTTGAAAAGGGCAGAACAGTTAGACAGCATTCCTGGTTGGTAATGAAGCTTTCTGTCACACTGAGACTCACACTTTACACTCTTCTTCAAACAACCGCTAACATTCCCAAATTTAGCAAATGTAGACAATGTCCCACTTGTGCATTGGTGAAATGGTCGCCTCACGGCCACTAATCTTACTTTGACCAAATGAGACTTAAAAGGAGATAGTTGGAAGTAAACAAAAGCTTTCTTTTAAATCTGTGTATTGCCTCCTGCAGTGGAACGGATGCGAGGGGAGCTTGAGAAAGTTCCAGAAATTCTCTGGAGAAAGCGTTTACAAAATGATGGGAAAGTCCCCCACTCTGGCTGCAGCTTCTCAGTCCACTTAAACGTTTCTTCCTTTATTGTTTTGATCCTGCTTTTAATGCAGACCAGCAGATAGACAAATCAATAGACAAATGAATCAAGTTTGTTTTAAGTGTTTTAAGTTGTCTTTTCAATGCATTTTACATTTTATATTTATGCATTTGGCAGACGCTTTTATCCAAAGACACTTACATTACATTCAAGGAACACATTGAATCAGTCCTTGCTTTCCCTGGGATCGAACCCATGACCTTGGCATTGTAAACACCGATGCTCTACTGATTTAACTACAGGAAAGTTTTCAACAGGAACAATTAAGATGTTTTTGATAATAGTGAATATAATAATAATAGTTTGGATTAATAATAATAATAATAATAATAATAATAATAATAATAATAATAATAATAATAATAATAATAATAATAATAATAATAATAATAATAATAATAATAATAATAATAATAATAATAATAATATCTGAGCTGTTTAACAGTATATTCAGTTATGTCATTCGCAACCTTTCATGAAAATGAGTGAACACCTTTTTGCACAACTTCCAGCGACTTCTCTGGTTGTTGGATCTCTTTTCAGATTATGGGTAGTGAGTAGGATCTTTGGCTATTAAACTTAATACAAAAATAAGTTGAAGTTCAAATGTTTTGCTTTTATCAATGCTAATTTTTTTTGCAAATATCAATGTTAAAAAAGCAAAGGATTAGCAATGTCAAGAAAGGATAGTGCATAACCATAATTAAAAATAAATTACAATTCTGTGTTCAGAATAGTTAATTCCAACCCATATGACTTTCTTTCATTTGTGGAACAAGAAGAATATTTCTAGACAGTCTTCCATTCTCTTTTCCAAGCAAATGTAATAAACTGTGACTGAAGACATCAAAAGATGTGTAAAAGCAGCATAAAATAGTCACAGAAATTAGCCCAAGCAAGTGCAAGTCCAATTCATGAAAAAAATCATCTTTAAATATATACTCTCTCTCTAATAAATCAGTTGATCTGGTTCATAAAACGTTTCTGAATGATTTCTTTATTATTGCCAAGTTGAAGTCTTTCATTCACAGGCTTAATCCAGGTTCCAACAGTTAATAGCCCACTGGACAAGAATAGTTTTAGTCAATAATTCAGACTTAATTCACGTTTCTCACACAAATGACTTCAAAAGATTTGAAATATAGTGCATGAGACGTAGACTATTTCAATGAAAAAATATTGTAAGTAAGGGGCTGTGTAAGTGGGGCTGTGGAACAAGCTTCAGTCTCTTTTAGATGGGTTCAAAAAACATTAATGCAGCCATACACGGAAATCTGGAACTTTGTTGATTTCTTTTATTGATCTGAGCTCCGAAATATAACCGAACACCAGTCACACTGGCTTCATTCGTGCATGACTCTTTTCCACATTGTTCAACTGCGCATGTCAGTGCGCCCAATTTTCTTATTCTAAAAAAGAAAGAAAGTCATAAAAGTTTGAAACAATGTGATGATAACATGAAAATAAGTGATAATAGTATATATTTTTTTTATTTTTTAAATGTTTTTAAAAATACTTTTAAAAATTCTTGATTTTTGGAACAAAATGTATCTAATTGTAACCAGAGATGCTTTCAAGGTAAAGTTGCAGAGATACTTTCAAAGTTAAACTGCTTGAACCGTCTTTATTCAGTTATGCCAGTTTTTGGTGAGAATGTGTTTAAATCCATGCAACACACAGCAGGCCTCCATCAAGTGTCACAGCATATCACCGACACCCTCATCCTCCCATTCAAACCATGAAAAACATACACGCCATCAAAACTGAAGTCATGTCATGGGCTGACCCGCATTAGTGACTGCTTGGTTAGTGGTGGCTAATTGATTTATCACACTCATTATAGTGAATAGCAGCAGTGTTCTCTGATTTAAATGCCGGCTGCTCCATGCCTGGCGGGATGTCATGAGACCATGCCAGCGCAGTGCCATGCCTTAGACTGAAACATGCCGTGTCAGACTAATGTTGGCTCTATCTACATCCTGCTTTGTCTCTACCTCAGACCAGTCCGTCTCGTTATTGGCCCTATTACACTCTATTCACTTTGGCTCCCCAAAAAAAATCCTTGTTAAAATGATAACACATGAACACTAATGAAAGGATTTCAATCGTCACATGCAGACCTCAACACTTACATAAAAGGTACATAAAATGCAACAAAAAATGAAAAGCTTTTAAAGTAGGAGACTAAAACAAGAACACAAATAAAAATAGTGTACATAAAAATTGTCAATCAAAAATTGTCACACGTTCAGTATGGAGCAACTCAGGGCTATGTACTAGGGTCGTTGCTTTTCCGGATCGTACATGCTTCCTTTTGGGAGACAAAAGTGATAGCTTTCACTTTTATGCTGATGATCATCAGTTCTATATTTTTTCTCATTCTGATGAAACGTTCCAATTCACAAAATAATGGCGTACTCGTTTTACAAAAACTTGTAAGATGAGTAATTTCTATTTACTTAATTCTGAAAAACAAAGATTCTAATTATTGGACTGTGATGAAAATCTAAGCATGAGATTTTGCATATTGTTTACTACAATGGTTCCCAAAGTGGGTGCTGTGACAACTGGCTTGGAGTTCTGCAAAATCTCAACTTTTTATTTTTATTATATGGTATGATTGTTATTTTAGACTTTAAGAAATAACCTACATATGAGTATATGAAATGAGCAATGTGACAAATAAATTATATGAGCATACGTATGAGCTAATGAAAATAAATGAGCAAAAAAACATATTTTAATAATTTAAAATAATAAATAAAATGAAAACACATTATTTAATTGTATCTACCACCAGTTGTTCATATTATTTGCTACATTACTTTATCAATTTACTACACATGGTGCTGAGGTTTATATTATTTTTGAACAAATTAATATTTGCAGCATAACCATAAGGAAGAGACACTAATACTGCTATTGATAATAATATTATTAATAATAATAATAATAATAATAATAATAATAATAATAATAATAATAATAATAATAATAATAATAATAATAATAATAATAATAATAATAATAATAATAATAATAAATATAGCTGCTAGCAGCCATCACGGGGGCCAAGCGCAAGGAGGGCATTAAATGTCATGCCGACGTGGCTGGCATCATCAGACCAACGGCAGTAAGAATCTAAAGACATTTCAATATGACTTAAGTCTAAATGGCTGAAAAATTAACAATACGGTCTTTAGTAATTCGATTTAATGGTTTATCACATTCAACCAACAGGCAGCGCTGTAACCAAATTGTAGTGTCAATTCATGTGGTACATTGAGAGTGTGGTGACACTGACACATGCAAAGTTTGCTTTCAATTGGGTAAACCATTGCTGACAGAGCACTAAAGTCATGTGTTTGTTAAACATAGCATCTTATAAGAAAAATCGAAATGGCAGACGCTCAAAATGGCCGATATGGGAAAATTTGGTATCACAGGACTCGGCATGACCCACTGGATCTAAAGACAGCAGTTTCATGATTTTTAGACAAAGCGTTCAGGAGTTATAATCAAAAATGTTTTTTAATATCTCCTGACCACTAGGGGGCAGAGCGCCAAAACTCTGCAGGTAGCCTCAGACCATGATTGACATAACACACACCTATTTTGGTCAGAATACGCTAATGAGTTATAGCCTCGCTTTCAATTGTATGGCCATTGTGTCGAATTCTTTCGCGAGTTATTCGTAAACGGTTTGGCGAATCAACTTTCTTTATATAACTTTTTGTCATGATGGTCTGGAGATGATGTGGTTTAATTTTGGTGAAAATTGGACAAACGGTCTGGGAGCAGTTCGAAAAAGTAGGTTTTTAAAGAAAAACAACATGTTGGACAGGAAGTTTGGCCGACTATGACAAATTTGGTATCTGTGTTCTCGGTTTGACCCAAGGAACGTATAAAGAAAATTTGTTTTACCATAGGTTAACGTACTCAAAAGTTATTAGCATATTTGTAAATTTGGTTATAACTTTTGACCACAAGGGGGTGCTGCCTCGAAACTTTTTGAGTCGTATCAAGGTTAGGTGCCTAAGACACATATTGAGTTTCGTAATGATACGCCAATATCTTTGTTAAATATAGCAATTTATGACAATATTCAAAATGGCCGATGCTCAAAATGGCCGATATGGGAAAATTTTGTATCGCACGACTCGGCATGATACACTGAATCTAAAGAGACCAGTTTTATTATTTTTGGCCAAAGCGTTCAGAAGTTATAAGCAAATATTTGACTTTTTCATATCTCCTGACCACTAGGGGGAACAGCGCCAAAACTCTGCAGGTAGCCTCAGACCATGATTGACATAACACACACCTAGTTTGGTCAGAAAACGCTAATGCGTTGCGGAGATAAAGCCTCAATTTCATTTTTGCGACCATTACGTCGGATTCTTTCGCGAGTTATTCGTAAACGGTTTGACATATCAACTTTCTTTGGATAACTTTTTGTCTACATTGTCTGGAGATGATGTGGTTCAATTTTGGTTGAAATCGGAAAAACGGCCTAGGAGGAGTTTGAAAAAGTAGATTTGTCATAAAATTCAAAATGGCGGGAAAAATTTCATGACGGAAAATGACGTCATAGGGTGCAATTGAATCGTCCTGAGCCAAGGAATCAGTGGACATAAGAATTTTGTTTCTAGGTCATACGGTTCAAAAGTTATTAGCATAAACGTTAGTTCAACTTTGGACAGTTGGTGGCGCTAGAGAGATTGAGTTAGAGGCTTCAATTTTGCTATGGTTAATGATTGGCTTGTCCTCTATCAGTGTGCCAAATTTTATCATTTTCCCGCAAACGGTTCTATGGCCTGCCATAGACTCCATTGGCGGAAGCGGAAGAATAATAATATGAACCGGAACAAAAACAATAGGTGCCTCCACACCTTCGGTGCTTGGCCCCTAATAAGAACCGGAACAGAAACAATAGGTGCCTCCGCACCTTCGGTGCTTGGCCCCTAATAATAATAAGAACCGGAACAGAAACAATAGGTGCCTCCGCACCTTCGGTGCTTGGCCCCTAATAATAAGAACCGGAACAGAAACAATAGGTGTCTCCGCACCTTCGGTGCTTGGCCCCTAATAATAATAAGAACCGGAACAGAAACAATAGGTGCCTCCGCACCTTCGGTGCTTGGCCCCTAATAATAATATATCAAACACTTTAGCGTAAATTATTTTTGCAGCATACGTGGCAAATTCAGATTGCAATCTGAATTTGCCATGTATGCTGCTAAATTTAATTTACTGCATGCTTCACTTTAACACTGTGTCTATGACAAACACAATTCATGAAATCAACAGAACCCGTTAAAATAGGTGAAGCTGTCTACACTGGATGCAGCATGCAACACAACAGATTTCTATCTGAAATATGAGAAGTTTAACATGCCGGTTGGTTTTAGAACTTCTATACATTTGCTAATTTAGAAATTAAAAGCTGACAAAACCAGATGAAAGCACTGCAAACTGTTATCAATAGTAACCAGTCATTCAAATGTTGAGAAGAAGCTCATTGGCTGCAGATGAGACATAAAGCAATTAGCTTGCACCAAGTAGTTAACACTGTAAATATCATCAGCTGCGTTAAAGATCAATGAAGTACAATAAAGAGGGTTATGTCTAAACAATAAGTCTTACTGGGTTCTACCACACTGTGTGACATCATAGGATTTGTTTGCTCCATTGGAGAGTGAAGTAACATGAGCAGTTCCTTACTTTTTGAACACACGCTTGTTTTAAAATGAGGAAGACTACCCGAAAGGACCGTTGAGCCCAAAATAAGTGCAAATGCTTATGCATTTGGGCCGATATGGCAAAGGGAGTGAGGAACTAGTGGAAAAAGTCATGAAAAAAAAGCCACTGGTTTGGTTTGAAGAGCAGGTCAGAAACTCTACCTAGCGTAAGTGTGGCTGGTGGAACCTGGTCCCATGAAAATGTCATTTATTGGATCGCTGGACTAACTCAAATACGTTTGAGGACTCTGAAGAAATAAAAACAGTGCGCGCAGCAATACAGGATGTGCTGTGAAAGAAAGAGTAAAGAAAATAATTTCAAAGAAGAAAAATAATCAACAAAACATTGTGTATATTACAAAAGTGCTCGAGAATTATATAACATGAAATCATCAATTTCACAACATACAGCCCTTATGACATGACAAACTAATGCGTCCTACGCTGTAAGATCACAATCTGACAAAATGACAAGCGGCCGGAAAGATCATAAATGGTCATGGCATGCACGCGCAGCGAGCTCAGCGCATGCGCAGTGAACTAGGTACGATTAGGAGCCACGAATTAACCATGTGGAGTGACGAATTTGTCCCTGTTTCATGCTCGAGATACCAGAATTTGGCGACGTAAAAGAATCGACATAACCGTTGAGAAAATAGACAAATAGGGAGTTTGGCGGTTCCACTTCAAAAACGTCGACATAATAGTACTGGCGAATTAACCGTGACTCAAGATAAGTGAACTCCACTGTATATTGTTTTTTTTTTGTTTTCATAAAAATGTGAATCAGTAAAAAAAATATGTCATTTTGACAGCCTACTTCATTTCCACTTTAAATGGGAAGTATGTAGTTTCTGACTTGGCACATAGTAGAATGAAAAGCATATTAACAAACAACCTTCCAAATACCCTTTGGCTCCTCCTGCTACAATAGCCACGGACCAAAATCTTGCTAAAAGTAGGTTGAGTAGGGAAGAGATAAGTTTGAGATATATTCTGTTTATACTAAGTGTGAATTTATTAACTTTGTTGAATTGCAAGACATAGTCATGTAATCTCAATTGCGACAACCATGATCTGCTTCACATGGAACTGATTTGTCAAAAGTAATATTCATTCAATAATTTTATGAAAACAAAAAAAAGGACTTTGTATGATGAATGAACAAGTAGATGTAGTACTTAATACATGTATGAAAAGTCAAATTTCCATTTGCAGCAAAATATCAGGAATGGAAAAACAAATGCATACAAACAATGTATAAAAGATAGAAAGATAAAAAAGATTCCTTCACAAGTCTAAGCAAAAAACTTTGTCATAAAAGAGTATTATTTTATATCTACACATTCACCATTAGGTAGGCAGTAGTAGTAGTACTAGTCTAGCTACAATTGATATAATATTATGTAATGACATTACCTGCAGCCCAGACCCCAGCCAGTAGTGCTGATGAGACCAAGATGAGTCCTAATGGAGTCATTATACTGCCAATAACTTGCACTGAAATTATATACATAGTGAGCAATTATCAAATAATCGATTTTCAAGAATCTATTAGAGATGCTATAAAATATGATTTCTTTAAAAATGTCATTGTACACTTTTAAGTATTTTAAATATTAAATGTTTTTTGGGCTAGCCCAATATTTAAAAGTACAGTACAGAAAAAAAAAACAAGATCAAAATGCTTGAAGAAAAAAGGTCTTATTTACTAAGCAGCTAGGAATTGGAAAAAATATGGAAAGCTTACCACAAACTGTAGTCACCCCCTTATTATTGCTCAGTGCACGAGGCAACACACGATATAAAGCTTACACGTACACCCAAGAATGTAAAAGCAGCCAATAAGAGAACAGGGGGCATTCTTGAGTAGAGGGAAAGGCGTGGTTGTGTCAGACCACAACAAATCCACAAGGATTTATAGGCAAGCCAGATGAGGGGGATTTCATTTTGGACAAAGAATAAGAAGCATGTGACGCTGTAAATAAGGGATCTGAGAGTTGTGCAATACACAGAGCATGCAGAAATTATTCTCTGTAGTTACTTAAAGAAAAGTCAATGGAAAGCTGAATTTTATGGTTAGACTTATTTTGACCTCTCTCAAATGGCCTAATCCTAATTTACAACCCCATAGAATTGACTCTGGCATAGTACATAGTTTTTTTCCCCCAAAACTCTGTAGCATGGCTCCACTACAAACAAACTAAAATGGCTCTATGAGGCAACTTGAAAATTGAAGTGAAACTAAACCACCGTGATAATACGCATCCAAAGTGAGTGGTGTTGCCCCTCGAATTCTAATGAAGTGAACTTTTGTTAGAGAGACAACAGCCTACAATCTCTGTCAATCAAAGTGTCATGTAAATCCCAAGGCATTTTCTTAGCTGCACAGAAGGATCTGACTATGGTCCTTTTCACCAGCTATCATAGTCTTGGTAACCATGGCCCTTGGCATGCCTGAGTTTATTCAACACATCAGTCATAAGTAGTGATGAATAAGTCATAGTGTTTATAAACTCATCAAAGGTTAAAAAGGGGGGCTAATCCTTGAAACATCTTGGTTTTATGACAATAACCATTTCCAAAATGAACAGAAGAACATTTAATTGTGTTTTTGTCTGAGAGGTAATTGGACATCTAGTGTGGGGCAAGGCTTTATTCTGGGAATTTTTTCTCTCAGCAGGAGTCCTCTGTGCAAGGCTAAAGAGTTTGAGAAGGGTCAAGGCATTTAAAGGGTTTTCTCAGAAAGGGGGAAAATTACAACACAGGCAGCAACATATGCTCTTTATCTAGATGTAAGCTTTAAAGAAAACTGTTCAGATAGTTCCGGTCATGATCTAATAGTAAACTTAGTTTACACAGTGACCATGTCTGGACAATAATTAAAAATGTGTCACTGTGATCACTGGAAATCAAAATTGCATATTTATTTTTAAGGAAGATGGCACAAACAAGTGAAATATTTAGTTATCGTAAAACTAAATAAAGTGAAACGTCTCGGGTTACGAATGTAACCCTGGTTCCCTGAGGGGAACAAGACGCGTCAAAGCGTCAAAACATGCCGGTCAAAGCGCTAGGGGAAATAGCCTTGCTTCGGTCACGTGAAGATCTGTGCAACCAATGAGAGACGAACGCGTGTGAATGCGTCACTGCCGGCACGTGCCGGTGACGTCATGAGGAAGAGCATAAAAGCGCGTCTGAAACCCGGACGCGTCAGCATGAATGTCTGAAGCGGGCACGGAGGCGCAAGGAGCTGAGGCAAAGACGCAGCGGCTCGTTCCCATCAGGGAACCATGGTTACATTCGTAACCCGAGACGTTCCCTTTCAGGGAACTCGAGCTGCGTCAAAGCGCTAGGGGAACGCAATACCAATGTCACCTCAGTGACGCCGGCCTCCAGGTGTGTCCCAGCTCACTGAGAGAGCACCCTGGTCCCCGAGGCGGCATCGAGGTCCAAATGGTAAAACCTCATAAAAGTGTGCGGCGAAGACCAGCCAGCCGCAGCACAAACATCAGACAGGAGACTCCAGAGAGGAGAGCCTTGGATACCGCCATGCTCCTAGTGGAGTGGGCTCGGACCCTCACAGGAGAAGCATGTCCGGCCGACTCGTAAGCTAAGCAGATAGCCTCGACTATCCACCTGCTGAGGGTTTGCTTAGAAGCTGGAGCCCCCTCTGGGGCCCCAAAGCAAACGAACAGTTGGTCCGACTTACGCCAAGTGGCAGTCTTGGAAACGTAAGCGTCCAGTGCTTGCACCAGTGCAAGCGTCCAGACCTTGTTCTTGTGCTCCTGCTCATGATCATCAAATGGAGGGAGGGCAGAAGGCCTGCCACCGAGCCACATAGACCGAGCCACATTAGTGGGAACCTTGGGGATATAGCCTGGCCTCGGGTGGAGAAATGCCTTTGCCTAATGCCACATTCTGGACCCCCGGGATGTAGGCCGCCCTGAGAGAGAGCAACTTTCCCTGGGCCCAAAGGAGGATCTGTCGCGCCATCTTGTATAGTGGTCGCGAGCGCAGACCCCTTGGTGGTTGATATATGCAACCGCAGTCATACTGTCGGTGCAAACAGTGACATGGTGGTTGCGAAGGTCCGGTAGGAACGTATAAAGTGCTCTGCGGATCGCCAGTAACTCTAACATGTTTATGTGCCAAGTCTGGTGCCGACTGTTCCATAGACCTTGTCAGGAGCGGTCCTTCATGACCGCCCCCCAGCCCGAGAGGGAGGCGTCTGTCGAGAGAGAGACTCTCCGAGCCAGAGCCCCCAACACAGGGCCTTGAGACAGAAACCAAGAGTTCTTCCACATACTCAGGGTGCGTAGGCATCGCCCCGTGACCTTGATAGTGCCCAGCGGATTCCCCTTCGGAGAAAACCCCTTGGTCTTTAGCCACCACTGCAGGAGTCTCATGTGCAGAAGGCCCAGTGGGATGATACTGGATGCCACTGCCATGAGCCCTAACACTCTGTGAAAGTGTTTCACCGTGAGTGGCTGGCCTAACTTGATGCTCTTGACGGCTGAACAAATAACTTGGATGCGCTCGGGGGAAAGCCGAGCCGACATCGCGACTGAGTCCCAGATGACTCCCAAGAAAGTGGTTCTCTGAGCAGGAGAAAGAACACTCTTCTTGGCGTTCAGCCTCAACCCCAGCTCCTTCATATGTGCGAGCACTACATCTCGATGTTGCTCTGCTAACTGCGGTGACTGTGCCAGAATAAGTTGATATAATTCAAAACACGGATGCCCCGTAACCGCAGCGGAGCTAGCAAAGCGTCCACTGCTTTTGTGAACGTGCGGGGTGAGAGCGCTAGGCCGAAAAGAAGCACCCGATACTGGTACGCCTTTCCCCCAAAGGCGAACCTCAGGAACTTCCTGTGTTGCGGAAGGATGGAGACATGGAAATATGCATCCTTGAGGTCGACTGTGAAAAACCAATCCTCGGATCTGACCTGCACTACGATCTGTTTGAGCGTTAGCATTTTGAACTTTACTTGACGCGAGTGAAGTTTACTTAACTTGACGCTTGACTGCACGATTCAAGAGACGTAAATCCAGAATAGGCCGCAACCCTCCATCCTTCTTTGGAACTATGAAGTACTGGCTGTAGAACCCGGACTTGCTCTCTGCGAGGGGTACATACTCGATGGCCCCTTTCGCCAGCAAATTGTCTACTTCTTTCTCCATGACCAAAGCCTGCTGAGGGCCTACCACTGACTGTAGGACCCCCGAGAATTGAGGTGGTGAAACCCCGAACTGAATGGCGTACCCTAAGGTCACCGTGCGCAGGACCCACTGAGAGATACTAGGTAGCCGTAACCACGCGTCCCGGAATTCTACTAGGGGAACCAGCCTCCCTGGGCTGGCCTCTGGTGCTAAGAACATATCCACCACTGAGCCGGGGCTGATTCCGGAAACCCGGATGGATTGCTCTAGGACCCTCCTTGGAGGGGGTGGTTTTCCCATGGCGGGCTGACTGTGGAGCTGCTCCAGGGATACACCACCTTGTTGCGCTTGGCGTCAGGGCCGCTTAGTCTTAGCCTTCTTGGCGTTCAGGACAACCCGCAAATCGCCTTCACTACCAGCGGCTTGAACTTGTCGGCCCGCCCTCCCGGGGACAACCGGAGGGAGACGGGTCGCGGCACTCTGTTTCTGAGCGGCCCTATATGAGGAGCTTTGAGGCCGCGCTTGACCGGCGGTCTCACGTGGAGGGCGGCGGGGAAGAACTTTACTGAACGCCGCCTGCTGCCGTGCAGCCTCCTGAAACTTGTCGACGACGCTTTTTATGGCATCGCCGAACAAGCCCGAAGGGGACAGAGGAGCGTTCAGCAAAACAAATTTGTCCCTATCCTTCATAGCCGACAAATTGAGCCAAAGATGTCTCTCCGTAGCCACCAGAGCTGCCATGGAGCGCCCGAGAGAGTAGGCCGTCTCCCTAGTGGCCCGAAGAGACAGATCCACGGTCCGGCGCAGCTCTGCCACTGCCTCCGGACCGATACCGCCGCCCTCGTTGAGGTCCCCAAGCAACTCAGCATGATATGCCTGCAGCAGTGACGTGGTGTGCAGACACGCCTGACTCTGCTGAGTATGCTTTCCCCACCAAAGACGATGTGACGCGCATCGGCTTGGAGGGGAGCGCCGGAGCTTTAATGGAGGATGCAGACTGGGGAACGAGGTTACTCGCAAGTGCCTCATCCACTTTCTTCATCCCCCCCATAACAGTGATCTTGAGCCCCTACCAGATTAGTATACATCGTACTATTACGTGTATGAACTTTCTCAGAGGCTGGCCTTCCCCAAGATCTAGATACCTTGGCATGTAAATCAGGTACAAAAGGCATTGCTCGGCGCGGGGGAATGACGCGAGTCGGTAGATAATGCTCGTCCAACATACTCTTTTTTGGACGAGTGCTTCTGGTCTCTGCTGACCAATCAAGCCCCAAGCGAGAGACCGCTCGCGCCACAACCCCAACTAGCTCCTCAAACGCCAGCGAGGAGAGTGGTGAAACTTCCTCGACCGGGTCAACACTAGCTAAATCCATCTCACTTTCTGAACTTGATAGAGCTAGCGTTGGAGTCACAGCACGGGCATCTCTCGGGAAGTGCTCGTGACTGGGACCCGCTTGATCTCGTGAGGGCTGAGGTAAGGAAGGACCCACCCCAGCTGCCTCAGCGAGATACATTTGTGATCCCCAGGACCGAGAGCGCCGCAAAGCCTCGGCTGCTGCAGGTCCCGAACCGCAGGGAACACTAGCCTGGGCGGCCTCGTTACAGACCGCCAGGCGGGAGCGGAGATCATGCAATGAAAACCTCTCGCAGTCTTTACAGCCGGCATTCTCAAGTGCCGACCGTGCATGCTCCACTCCCAAACAGATTACACACATAACATGTGTATCCTTACCTGTTATAAAACGAGGGCAAGGAAAAACACACCGTGTGAACCTCTGTTCATTCGCCACATTTTCCACACTCATTCTGCTGATTTTTAGCTAACTCAAACTCAAAAATTACTCTCACACAGACACAGCACGCTGAAGACATTCAGAGCAGTGACACATGCCGGCAGTGACACATTCACACGCGTTCGTCTCTCATTGGTTGCACAGATCTTCACGTGACCGAAGCAAGGCTATTTCCCCTAGCGCTTTGACGCAGCTCGAGTTCCCTGAAAGGGAAATAGATTTTTTTTCAACACGGCTGCTTCTCAAAAGATCCAATATAAACAGTTTCAAACTGACAAACAACAAAGTCCATTATACATCCATATAACTTAAATCCACTGATGAATATTCTTATAATTCAGAGCTCAATCAATTCAGAGATTGGATTCCCACCATAATTTCACACTTTGGTTTTGAGAATTGTCTGATTAGTGTTTAGCTCACTCAGCATATTATCTAGTACGGGGTAGATTCAATCTGGTATTCAATTTACCAGAATAAATTGGTGCGAAAAGTATCCCAGGTAAATGGCACAGTGTAACATCTATGGAGCTCTGTTTAGTCTTTCGTTTTGGAGCTGGCTCTGCTTCAATGTTGCATTTTGCAGCGGTGTTTAAGATACCTTTCCGGAGTCCTTGAAACTAGGATTTATTCATGTAATAATGAAAACGATGCAAAAGAGCTTCAGTTAGATCCAGGGCTGAACCCAAATCAAGAGATAGTGACTGAAGTGTCACAGGCTGTGGATGTGTAGAAGAACACACAAAGGCACAGAGACAAACTTAACTTAAAAATAGTTATTTTATAATGAAACTCAATAGAAAATCTATCTTGTTACAACTAAATAGCACAACCAATGCTGGCACATCTAACAGATGCCACTCAGACAAGATCAGACTAAGATTGAGGGAAAACTCTGGGTAAATAAACAGGAAGTTACCAGGAAGTAAACAATGACAAGACTGACACATAACATGAAGAATATCAGAGAGACATCTTGTGTCACCAAATAGCTTGGTGAAAGTCATAAAAAGACCAGTAAGTTCTATATCCATTTTAGGAAATTGTCCACATGCAACAGGTAATCGTTTGAGTACAGCATTGCAAACCATATGTTGACAACCTCAGCTTGTGTTACATCATTTTTGCAGCCCCCTGGTTGAACCATCATACATTCTTTTTGTATTTTAATCCATTTGTTATGAACATAAATTAATAAAGTCTCTTTAAAACTGTAAATAAAGGCCCTAGCATAGGGCTGATGTGGAAAAAGGGCTAGTTACCCAAAAAGGGAAAAAGAAACTGCACCAACAACACAAATGGGAATGCCTTAGCGTGATTGTCTCTTGAAGCACAGTGAACCGGAAACTATTTTTTCTGTGATGGACCAAGGCCAATGGGCAAATTGGCCAGGATGCCAGGGTTAAACCCCATACTCTTGCAAAGGAAATCCTGGGATTTTTAATGACTACAGAGAGTTAGGACCACTTCCAGAAGCAACATAGTTTTTCCCAGGAGGTCTCCCATCCAGGTACTGACCAGGCTCAACCCTGCTAGCTTCAGTGGGCAACCAGTCTTAGTCTACAGGGTGATATGGCTGCTTTTATTGGTATATTAGGTTCCCATATGATGCAGTTGACTACCCAAACATTAAAATGCAATTTGCAGTGATAGCCGGTTTTCCTAATGTAATCGGAGCGATCGACTGCACACACATTGCTATAAAAGCGCCATCTGAAGACGGAATTTCACATGTGAATCAGAAACATTTCCATTCAGTAAATGTGTAGATAATATGTGATGGCTTCATGGTGATTGATGCATTAAAAATTATGGTACTTTTATTAGTAATTTTATTTTTATTTATTTGCATTTAATTATACAACAACCCTTCAGGGGAGGTTATTCAACATCTGTTTTTTTTTGTGCGTATGCACATTTACAGCTTTGTCTGTACGCAATATTTTAGTATGAATTCAACACAAGTCTTTGTACATGAGGCCCCTGGAGTGGAGGATGGTCTCAGCAACCTCAGTTGAGAGACCAGAGTCTATGAACTGTGCCCCCTCAGAGGTCAAGTCTACAGTTTCCACAGTTCTGGGCGAGAATGCAGTCTCCGGCCCTGAACCTGGGACAGTAAGTCCTTCCTGATCTGAATCGCTAGCTTTCCTGTAGCTCAGTCAGTAGAGCATTGGTGCTTACAACACAAAGGTCATTGGTTTGATCCCAGGGAAATCAAGAGCTGATTCAATATGCTTCTTTGGTTTTGAGCCACCACGTCAGGGGTCTCATGTGGTGACTCCACTCTCTGAAAGTGTTTGACAGTGAGTAGCTGGCCTATCTTGATGTTCTTGACTGTGGATCGGATGGTAGCAATGTGCACAGGAGAAAGCTGTGCTGACATTGATACAGAGTCTCATAGACTCGGATAGACAACGGATAGAAAGGTTGTCCTCTGCAGAGGACAAAGCACGCTTTTCTTGGGATTCAGTCTCAACCCCAGCTCCTTCATATGTGTGAGAACGATAGATGTTAAACTGCTAAGTCCCATGACTGAGCCAGAATCAACCAATCAACGAATAGTTCAGTACACGGATGCCTCTGAACTGCAGCGGGGCTAGTGCTGCGTCCATAGATTTGGTGAAGGTGCGGGGTGAAAATGCTAGGAAGAACGGAAGTACTCAGTCAAGTCAAGTCAAGTCACCTTTATTTATATAGCGCTTTTTACAATGTAGATTGTTTCAAAGCAGCTTTACAGGAAAAACAATATAAACAAAGTTTGTTTGGAAGCCCCAAAAGAGCAGGTGAATCAATACAATTGATTAATTTTAAGTGTTAAGATTCCTCTACTGAGCAAGCCATAGGCGACAGCGGCAAGGAACCAAAACTCCGGCAGGTGATGTAACGAATGAAGAATAGAATGGAGAAAAAACCTTGGGAGAAACCAGGCTCAGTCGGGGGACCAAGTTCTCCTCTGGCCAACAGCCAAACAGTGCATGATTATTATATTAACAACAATTCAAGTCCAATATGAAGTCCAATTTGGAGTTAGAGGTGGGTTCATGATCGGCACAGGGGAGGGTCTAGTAGAGTCACGATCTCCACAGACACTTCAGGGCAGTGCTGTGCTCATGTCCAGGTCCTTCATCTGATCTGGATACGGCCCGGATCCAGCTGACCACGGTAACCTTGGAATAAACAGAGATCAATATCAGCGTAGATGCCATTCTTCTTCTGATGTATCGAGTACATCAGGTGTTATGGGAATGTTCCCGGTTCCGGCTTATCTAAATTATGCAGCCTAACAATCATTTTAGATGATTTGGATTAAAAATGTATGTATAATGTGTTATGTGTATGCCAGGTTGAAGAGATGTGTTTTTAGTCTACATTTAAACTGACAGAGTGTGTCTGCTTCCCGAACTGTTATAGGAAGACTGTTCCAGAGTTTAGGACAGGGGTGGGCAAACTACGGCCCGCGGGCCATATCCGGCCCGTTGGGCTTTTTAATCCGGCCCGCCGAACTTGTATTAAACCTCCTTCATTTTACATTTCCCTGTAATGTCACTCTGTCGCGGCTGCAAGCGGCAGCGTCGCTGAAGCTGTGGTGGAGAGTAGGCGTGTGTCGCAAACCCCTCTACACCCCCTTTATGGCGTTAATTCCGTGCTAAAAAGGAACGAGCGCAAAACTGATGTTTTAAATTACATCCGCGAGCGGAAAACAGAGCTACACGTAAATACGGGTACCCGCGAGCTCATTTTAAACATTCGCCCGCTCTCGACTGCTGTTTTTGCTTGCGCGAGCACTTTTATTTTTGTCAGTCGTGGGGCGGGGCTTGCTCTTGTAATAGTAACATCAAACGTCATTGGTTAGTTCCCATTTTTCCAGAGGTCGGTTGTGATTGGACGCCTGTGATTGTCAATCTAGAGCTGAGGCAAATATATAATTCAGTCACATTACATATTGTGGTTTTTCTGTCGATTAAATTGTATTAATATTGTTTTGTTGTAATTTCACGTGTCCCAGTCGAGTGATTTAAGACCAAACTATACTTTATACAGGTTTTCTAGGATTTCTTATAAGTAAATGCACAGGTACGACCTTCACCCCGGCCCCTCAGTCAATTTTAAGAAACCAATGTGGCCCGCGAGAAAAATAGTTTGCCCACCCCTGGTTTAGGAGCTAAATAGGAAAAGGATCGACCGCCAGCAGCGGTCAGTATTTTGGGATCGCAATAGACGTGAAGGACTATAATGTGTTAAGAGATCGCTCAAGTACTGTGGAGCTAAACCATTTAATGCTTTGTAAGTAATTAGCAAGATTTTAAAATGTATTCGGTGTTTAATAGGAAGCCAGTGCAGGTTTGACAGAACTGGGCTAATATGCTCATACTTCCTGGTTCTAGTAAGAACTCGAGCTGCTGCATTTTGGACCAGCTGGAATTTGTTTATTAAGTGTGCAGGGCAACCACCTAGTAAAGCATTACAATAATCTAGCCTTGAACTTATGAACGCATGAACTAACTTTTCCGCATTTGTCTTAGATAGCATATGTCGCAATTTAGATATATTTTTAAGATGGAAGAACGCCGTTTTACAGATGCTAGAAACATGTCTT
This sequence comes from Rhodeus uyekii, assembly GCA_037043235.1. Taxonomy (NCBI): domain Eukaryota; kingdom Metazoa; phylum Chordata; class Actinopteri; order Cypriniformes; family Acheilognathidae; genus Rhodeus; species Rhodeus uyekii. Next base: position 124,891 of record JAWRVZ010000206.1, read on the forward strand.
TCAAATGAAAGATTGGTATCAAAGAGCACACCCAGGTTTCTAACTGACGACGAAGACTTGACAGAACAGCCATCGAGTGTTAGGCAGTAGTCTAGATTATTACGTGCTTAACTTTTTGGTCTAATAATTAGAATCTCTGCTTTTCAGAATTAAGCTGTAGAAAGTTATTAGTCATACAGTTCCCTTTCAGGGAACTCGAGCTGCGTCAAAGCGCTAGGGGAAGTAGTCTTCCTCGGTCACGTGAAGATCTGTGCAACCAATGAGAGACGAACGCGTGTGAATGCGTCACTGCCGGCGATTGCCGGTGACGTCATGAGGAAGAGCATAAGAGCGCGTCTGAAACCCGGGCGCGTCAGCTCTGAATGTCTTCAGCGTCCTGTGTATGTGTGAGAATGATTTTGAGTTGAGACAGCTAAAAATCATCAGAATGAGTGTGAAAATGTGGCGAATGAACAGAGGTTCACACCGTGTGTTTATCCTTGTTCACGTTTTATAACGGGCAGGGATACACATGTTATGTGTGTAATCTGTTTGGGAGTGGAGCATGCACGGTTGGCACTTGAGAATGCCGGCTGTAAAGACTGTGAGCAGTTTTCATTCCATGATCTCCGCTCCCGCCTGGCGGTCTGTAACGGCTTTGCGGCGCTCTCGGTCCTGGGGATCACAAATGGATCTCGCTGAGACGGCTGGTGTGGGTCCATCCTTACCACAGCCCTCACGAGATCAAGCGGGTCCCAGTCACGAGCACTCTGAGTGAGATGCCAGTGCTGTGACTCCAACACTAGCTCTATCAAGTACAGAGAGTGAGATGGATTTAGCTAGTGTTGACCCGGTCGAGGAGGATTCGCCACTCTCCTCGCCGGCGTTTGAGAAGCTTGTTGAGGTTGTGGCGCGAGCGGTCTCTCGTCTGGGGCTTGATTGGCCAGCAGAGACCAGAAGTGCTCGTCCTAAGAAGAGTATGTTAGACGAGCGTTATCTTCCGACCCGCGTCATTCCCCCGCGCCGAGCAATGCCTTTCATACCTGATTTACATGCCGAGGTATCTAGATTTTGGGGGAAGGCCAGCCTCTGAGAAAATTCATTCACGTAATATTACGATGTATAATAATCTAGTAGGGGCTCAAGATCATTGCTATGGAGGGATGAAGAAAGTGGATGAGGGCGTTACCTCGTCCCTCAGTCTGCATCCTCCATTAAAGCTCCGGCGCTCCCCTCCAAGCCGATGCGCGTCACATCGTCTTTGGTGGGGAAAGCATACTCAGCATCGAGTCAAGCCGCAGCGTGTCTGCACGCCACGACACTGCTGCAGGCATATCAGGCGGAGTTGCTTGGGGACCTCAACGAGGGCGGCGGTATCGGTCCGGAGGCAGTGGCAGAGCTGCGCCGGGCCGTGGATCTGTCTCTTCGGGCCACTAGGGAGACGGCCTGCTCTGTCGGCCGCTCCATGGCAGCTCTGGTGGCTACGGAGAGACACCTTTGGCTCAATTTGTCAGCTATGAAGGATAGGGACAAATTTGTTTTGCTGGACGTTCCTCTGTCCCCTTTGGGCTTGTTCGGCGATGCCGTGAAAAGCGCCGTCGGCAAGTTTCAGGAGGCTGCTCGACAGCAGGAGGCGTTTAGTGAAGTTCTTCACGTGAGACCGCCAGTCAAGCACGTTCTCAAAGCTCCTCGCACAGGGCCGCTCAGAAACAAAGTGTCGCCACCCGCCTTCCTCCGGTAATCCCCGGGAGGTTGGGCCGACAAGTTCAAGGTCATGCCGCTGGCAGAAGGGGTTATTTGAGGGTTGTCCTGAACGCCAAGAAGGCTAAGACTAAGCGGCCCTGACGCCAAGCCACAACAAGGTGGTGTCTCCCAGGAGCAGCTCCAGAGTCAGCCCGCCATGGGAAAACCACCCCCTCTAAGGAGGGTCCTACAGCAATCCACCCGGGTTTCCGGTATCAGCCCCGGCTCAGTGGTGGATATGTTCTTAGTACCAGAGACCAGCCCACAGAGGCTGGTTCCCTTAGTAGAATTCCGGGCTGCGTGGTTACGGCTATCCGGTATCTCTCAGTGGGTCCTGCGCACGGTAAAAATAACCAAGCAGGCTCTGGTCATGGAGCAAGAAGTGGACACTCTGCTGGCGAAAGGGGCCATCGAGTATGGACCCCTCGTAAACAGCAAGTCCGGGCTTTTCAGCTGTTACTTCATAGTTCCAAAGGGAGGATGGAAGGTTGCGGCTCATTCTGGATTTTTGTCTCTTAAATTGATGCGAAGAGATATGACGCTCAAGCGGATCGTAGTACAGATCAGGTCCTATAACTGGTCCGGCACGATCGACATCAGAGACATATAAATCCCTCATTTCCATCCTTCCACAATAGGAAGTTCCTGTGTTTCGCCTTCAGGGGGGAAGGCGTACCAGTATCAGTGCTTCCGTGTTTGGTCCGGCGCTTTCGCCCCGCACGCTCACCTAGGGGTGTACGCTGCTCTAAGCTCCGCTGTACTTGCAAGGAACTATCATGTCCTAAACTATGTCGACAACTTGGCTTACCCTGGCCAAGTCGCCGCAGTTAGCAGCACAACATCGAGGTGCTGTGCCCGCACACAGAGGAGCTGGGGTTAAGACTAAAGACCAGGGGTTCTCCCTGTGGGGTACCCGCTTCGCAATCAAGGTCACGGGGCGATGCCCACGCACCCTGAGCATGCGGAAGAACTCTTGGTTTCTCGTCTCACGATGCTTACGGCTGAACACCAAGAAGAGTGTACTTTCTCCTACTCAGAGAACCACTTTCTTGGGAGTCATTTGGGACTCAGTGGCCGTGTCTGCTCGGCTCTCCCCCGAGCGCATTAAGGCCGTTCGTTTAGCTGTTAAGAGCATTAAGCTGGGCCAGCCACTCATGGTGGTGGCTAAAGACCAGGGGTTCTCCCTGAGAGGTAACCCGCTTCGCGATCAAGGTCACGGGGCGATGCCCACGTACCCTGAGCATGCGGAAGAACTCCTGGTTCTCGTCGATGCTTACGGCGGAACACCAAGAAGAGTGTACTTTCTCCCACTCAGAGAACCACTTTCTTGGGAGTCATTTGGGACTCAGTGGCCATGTTTGCTCGGTTCCTCCCCGAGTGCATCTAGGCCGTTCGTTGAGCTGTTAAGCGACGAGTGACATCCTTAGGTTGAAAACCAAGAAGAGTGTACTTTCTCCCACGCAGAGAACCACTTTCTTGGGAGTCATTTGGGACTCTGTGGCCATGTTGGCTCGGCTCTTCCCCGAGCGCATTCAAGCCTTCGTTCAGCCGTCAAGAGTATCGAGGGGCAGCCACTCACGTGAGACACTTTAGAGGTTTTAGGGTCCATGCAGCGGCACCAGCGTTATTCCACGGGGCCGGCTGTGTACGAGACCCCTGCAGTGGTGGCTGAAAACCAGGGGTTCTCCCCGAGGGCTGGAACTCTTGGTCCCCTTCTTATCTGGAGCAGATTTGGGACAGATATGGCAGGGCACAGGTCTCCTGTTTGCCTCCGTAAGAATCTCTCTGCCCTCTGTGGCTTTCGTTTAAACATCCAGCGCCTCTGGGGGGGGGGGGGGGGGTGTTATGGTACAGGCGTGACCGAGGCTACGCCTGTACATCTTTTCCTCCCATCACTCTGCTCCCGGGAGTTCTGGCCTAGAGGGAGGGTTGCTGACCCCCGCCCAGAGCTAATGTAACTGTGGTCTGGCCCCTTAGGGGGTCCAGCTCATAGAATCCGGTCTCTCAGCTGAGGTTGTAGAGACCATCCTTCAGTCCAGAGCTCCCTCCACGAGGAAACTCTACACCTTGATCTTCATGTCTTGGGGTAGCGAAAAGCAGATGAACCAAGTAACCTGTCTAGTAAGGCAAAGTGCTGGAGTTCCTTTAAGAAGATTTGCGGCAGGGCTGCCCCCCCCTCTACCTTGAAGGTCTATGTGGCTGCTACAGCGGCTTGCCACGTACCTTTGGATGGGGTGACCTTTGGGCAGGGACCCCCTAGCCACTCGTTTCCTCCGTGGCACACTAAGGCTGAGACCTGTGGCACAGACCCAGGTGCCGGCTTGGCTGTCCCAGGCACCCTTCGAACCTCTAGAGGAATCTCTATTAAGTACCTCTCTTAAGACCCTTCTTTTGCTGGCAATCGCCTCGCTCAAGAGGGTCGGGGATCTTCAGGCCCTCTCAGTGGCCCCTTCATGTCTTGAGCTTGCGCCCGGGATGGGAAAGGCATTTCTCCACCCGAGGCCAGGCTATATCTCCAAGGTTCCCACTAATGTGGCTCGGTCTATCATGCTGCAGGCCTTCTGCCCTCCCCCATTTGATGATCAAGAGCAGGAGCAAGAACAAGGTCTGTCCAGTGCGAGCACTGGACGCTTACGTTTCAAGACTGCCACTTGGCGTAAGTCGGACCAACTGTTCGTTTGCTTTGGGGCCCCTGAGGGGGCTCCAGCTCTAGGCAAACCCTAAGCAGGTGGATAGTCAAGGCTATCTGCTTAGCTTACGAGTCGGCCGGACATGCTTCTCTTTTGAGGGTCCGAGCCCACTCCACTAGGAGCATGGCGGCATCCAAGGCTCTCCTCTCTAGGGTCTCCTTGTCTGATATTTGTGCTGCGGCTGGCTGGTCTTCGCCGCACACTTTTATGAGGTTTTACCATTTGGACCTCGATGCCGCCCAGGGAACCAGGGTGCTCTCTCAGTGAGCTGGGACACACCCGGAGGCCGGCGTCACTGAGGTGGCGTTGGTATAGCGTTCCCCTAGCGCTTTGACGCAGCTCGAGTTCCCTGAAAGGGAACGTCTCGGGTTACGAATGTAACCCTGGTTCCCTGAGGGGAACGATATGCCTCAGCTCCTTGCGCCTCCGTGCCCGCTTCAGACATTCATGCTGACGCGCCCGGGTTTCAGACGCGCTCTTATGCTCTTCCTCATGACGTCACCGGCAATCGCCGGCAGTGACGCATTCACACGCGTTCGTCTCTCATTGGTTGCACAGATCTTCACGTGACCGAGGAAGACTACTTCCCCTAGCGCTTTGACGCAGCGTCTCGTTCCCCTCAGGGAACCAGGGTTACATTCGTAACCCGAGACGTTTTTTATATCAGTTATGCATTCTGTTAATTTAGTGAATTGGTACGTTTCATCACACTGTAAAAAAAAAATTCTCGTAAAAAAACCCGTAAATGACTGGCAGCTACAGCTGCCAAACAAAAACCATAAAATTAAAGTAAAATATCTTAATTCAAATAAAGTGCAAAAACAATAATTTTCCAGAAATTTTCATTAAAAATTGTAGTGAAAAAACATGTTATTTTACAGATTTTTCCTGTGTTTAAAGTAAGATATTTGACCTTTTTTTACGGTTTTTGTTTGGCAGCCGTAGCTGCCAGTCATTTACCGTTCTTTTAAGATTTTTTTTTTACAGTGTAAAACTGTTATTTTATGGATCTTTCCTAGATTATTACGATCAAAAACCAGTTCTACGGATAAACACTGTTATTTTACAGGTATTTACTAAATTATTACAGTCAAACACCTTTAATTAAATGATATCGCTAAGAGTTCTACGGATAAACACTGTTATTTTACAGGTATTTACTACATTATTACAGTCAAACACCTTCAATAAAACGACAGTGTTAAGAGTTCTACAGATAAACACTTAATTTACAGATTTCCTAAATGATTACAGTCAAACAATAAATAGTCAAGACGTGCTCAAGATTTAAAATGATGTTTTATTTTGGCAGATAAAATAAGTATAAACAGTACAAAAAATAATTAAAATCATCTCAAACTTCTATTTGCAGCATTTGTTTACATATAATTTAATAGTGTTTAAATTATGTAAAACATGTAATCTAAAATCACAATTATTGAATAAATAAAATACAAAATTTAAATTACTTCAGTAATTAACAATAGTTTATCAAATTCTCAAACTAGGATAATGGTGACAGTCTAATCATACTGAATACAAAACTGTAACACTTTACAAAATGAACAGCACTTATACAGCGTTTATTAAAATTATACAGCATTTATTTATTAAATTCATGACTGGAGTAATGATGCTGAAAATTCACCTTTGCAAACAAGAATGAATTACATTTTAAAATATTTTCAAATAGAAAAGTTATTTTAAATTGTAATATTATTTCACAATATTACTGTTAGTATGATTAATTAAATAAATGCAGCCTGAGGTGAGCAGACGAATCTTCTTTTAAAAACATAAAAAATCTTATGATCCTAAACTTTTGAACAGTGTGTGTGTGTACACTACCGGTCAAATGTTTTTGAACAGTAATATTTTTGTATGTTTTTAAAGATGTCACTTCTGCTCACCAGGGCTGCATTTATGCTATTAAATTATAAAACATAGAAAATAAGCTGTAATATTGTGAAATATTATTAAAATGCAAAACAATTGTTTTCTATTTGAATATATTTTAAAATGTAATTTATTCCTGTGATGCAAAGCTGAATTTCCAGCATCATTACTCCAGCCTTCAGTGTCACATGATCCTTCAGAAATCATTCTGATATGAGGATTTGCTGCCCAAGAAACATTTATGATTATTATCAATGTTGAAAACAGTTCCCTATCAGTCAGTCACGTTCGACGTTACGTCGGACTGACGTCATGGGGTCTCGCTTGGGAGCCCAATCACCTCCCAGTATAACTAAACGTGCCAATGAACATTGGCTAGTGAGATTTGCATGCCGAGTCCCACCCCGCCCGGCTTCCGGGTATAAATAGGACCGGCATCGCTCACTTCATTCATACTTTTGCTTCGGAGCCGAGCGGTTGTAATCAGCCGCTCCTTTCTGATCACCTGCCAAACAGAACGTCTTTATTCGACTGGAAGATACGGTGCTTCAGCGGTGGTGCGTGTGTCCCAGCTGTCGTGTCACCCCCCTGTGCCTCGGTCGGAAAAAGAGCAGTTTTTCCTCTAAAAGAGCAAATCGCGGACGATCAGCGTCTTTTTCAAGATGCCTTTTCTTCCGTGTGTTTCTGGATGCGGTCATTTTCTGACCTCATCTGACGGCCATGAGCACTGTTTCTCGTGTCTGGGCAGACAGCACGCTGAGAGAGTGCTTGTTGATGGTTCATGCTCTCATTGTGGGAGCATGACCATGTCGGTGTTGCAGTCGCGGCTCTCCCTCTTTGATACAGAGGTTCGAGCCCCCTCTGCTGCTACCCATATTCCCTCTGCTTCTCATGGTAGAGCTGAGGGGTTGGTTAGCACTCTGGGAGACCTGAGGGTTACAGTGGGAGCTACCTCGTCGGGCCAGCCCCCACGAACCTCCCACTCCTCTTGCACACCGTGTGCTGTCGAGTTGCCAGACGAGCTGCCGGGTCCCACAGGTGTGGCGCCTCAGGTCTCGTTTGGCGCTCCGGATGAGGATCGGATGTCGATCGCTGCATTGGAGAGTGGGCTGTCATCTTTGAGTGAGGAAGCCGAGCAGCGCCACTCGGCGTCGCTGCTCGTGTGGAATCAGATAAGGAGATGATGGCCATGCTTTCCCGGGCTGCCGCGGGCATTGGGCTCGAGTGGAACCCTCCACCGTTGCCCGAGTGCTCGCGGCTGGACGATTGGTTTCTGGGTGCGGAGCGGGGTTCACAGCCTCGCTCCACCCCGGTTCCCTTCTTCCCGGAAGTGCATGAGGAGGTCAGTAAGTCGTGGAAGGCACCTTTTACTGCCCGAAGCTGCTCTCTAGCCTCCTCTGCTCTCTGTACCCTCGATGGCAGGGCTGCCAATGGTTACGCGGACGTTCCCCAGGTGGAGCGTGCAGTTGCGGTGCACTTGTGCCCGCAAAATGCTGCCACCTGGCGCAATCGTCCGCGCCTCCGTCCAAGGCGGGTAAGACAACGGCAGCCCTGGCTGCCAAGGCTTACAGCGCCGCTGGACAGGCAGCTTCCGCCCTGCAGGCAAAAGCTCTTAAAGAGCTGCACGAGGATAGGTCTGAGCTGGGGTTGATGCAGGAACTGCGCATGTCGACCGACATCGCCCTCCAGGCGACTAAGGTCACGGTGCGGGCCCTCGGCCAGACGATGTCCACACTCATGGTCCAGGAGCGCCATCTTTGGCTGAACCTGGCTGAGATGAAGGATGCTGACAAAGTTCGCTTTCTCGACGCCCCCATCTCCCAGGCCGGCCTCTTCGGCAACACTGTCGTGGACTTTGTACAGCAGTTCTCGACAGTGCAGAAGCAGACTGAGGCGATGAGTCACATCTTGTCCCGGCGGGATTCTGCCAAACCGCCACGGGCTGTCCCTCAGTTTGCTCCTCGCCAAGTGCGTCCCCCTGCGGCTGCAAAGGGTCAGGCCGGACCGGAGGCTTCCCGTCCGGCCCCTCCCCCCCACAGGAAGGCGACGCAACACGTCCAGACCGCTGAACCCTCCAAGAGAAAATCTAAGTGGTCCTGTGACGGGTGACCCAGAGGTGGCAGGAGCTGCTCATTTCCAGGAGCTGGTGAGGGCACCTCTCCTTCCCCCGGAGGAGGGCCGGATGGAGAATCTTTTGTTTCTTTCTGTTCCGCCCACATTTTCAATAAAAGAGCAGTTTCCTCCATCTCTGGGTCATCCTCGGTCCAAGCTGACAGTGGGCGACGCGTCGCTTCCCCCCCTCTCAGCCGACCTCTCATTCGCCACGGATGAGGAGCGGGCAGCCCCAGGACGCGTTGCTTCCTTGCCCCTCTGTCACAAAGCGACCCCCAGGGATCTGCTTTGGGTAGTGTGAGTTCGTTTAGTTGTAAAAAAATAATGATGGCTCAACTCGCAGCAGCACTATTGTGCAAGGTGTTATTTATTGTGGAGACACCAAAGGCAGGTAAGAGAAAAAATCCACAGGTGATGAAGTACATAAATAATAATAAAAAGTGAAATTCCTCTAAACTATAAAGTATTAAAGAAAGAACAAACTGAAAAACAAAGATGAAAAAAGGTATCTTAAGTATACTTCTCTCACGGCACCACAGCTGCACGCTCTTTCCAGACTTGGTGAACAAGTCCCATTTTGAGTCTGGTGCTCTCTTTTATACACCAGACTCCGCCCCTCTATGGCCGTACCACTTCCTTGGTCATTAGCAATCAAACTCAATAAACATCAAACTTCCCCTCTACATAATAGAGACAAGTTTAAACACAAATTCCTCCAATAAACATAATAAAACACATAACAAAACGAAACCAAAACAAACACATAAGTTATAACTCTTTTGGGCGCCCCCCCCTCTAAACAACACAAATGGTTTCGCCGGACTTTGCGCAGAGTACCAGCATGGCGCTAACAGTGACGTCATAAGCGTGCACCGATGAAGCGCTCGGTTTCGCTGCGCCACCAACCAGTCTTTACAAACATTTACAATGCACAACAAGCACAATACATAAACGAAACAAATAAAATGTTTAAGATGTACTGTGTGTGAGATCGGGAAAACTATAGCAGGGAAATGGAACATGTAGTGTGTGAAACTGTCCATGGGCTATCAGCTGCGTGTGCACCCGCTCTGCCGACAAGCAAACGGTGGGGTGGGGAGGGAAAGAGAGTGTGGTAAGTGTGTGTGGTGCGATGTATGTGTATGAGTGTGCGCTATGCCAAGCGGGACTATCTACTTCATCACATCACCTCCCCCTTCTCTTAGCCGCGTACTGTCCGGGTACCGCGACAGGTAGTCGGCAACCACATTCTGTCGTCCTGGTTTGTGCCGCACCTTAAACTTATAGGGTTGGAGGCTTAGGTACCATCTCATTACTCTGGAGTTGTGATCCTTCATTGTCTGGATCCACGTTAGTGCTCTATGGTCGGTCTCTAGATCAAACTCCCTTCCTAGGATGTAATATCTTAAACTTTCTAGGGACCACTTAATGGCGAGACACTCCTTCTCCACAGTTGAGTACCTGGTCTCCCTGGGCAACAGCTTCCTGCTGATGTAAACCACTGGATTTTCTTCTCCCTCTTTCCCCTGGGCCAGGACAGCCCCAACTCCTGTGGCTGAGGCGTCTACCTGGATCAGGAATCTCTGGGTGAAATCAGGGCTTTGTAGGACCGGGCTGGAGCAAATCTTTTCTTTGAGTGTTGTAAAAGCAGCCTCACAGTCCTCGGTCCACCCAATCGGGCTCCTTGCTGTTTTCGTGAGCATGTTGGTAAGCGGGGTAGCAATGGTTGCAAAGTTTGGAATGAATCTCCTATACCAACCCACCAGGCCGAGAAAGGATCTCATCTCCTTCTTTGTTCTAGGCCTTGGGCTTCTCCGGATGGCTTCAACTTTGTCTACTTGGGGTCTCAGTTTGCCATTGCCCAGGTGATAACCCAGGTAACTGGTTTCCTGCCTTGCCCACTCACACTTCCTGACATTGAGAGTAAGTCCTGCCTCTTGGATTCGTGTCAGAGTATCCTTCAGATGCTCCAGATGTTTCTCCCAGGAGTTACTGAAAATCACCACATCATCCAAGTAAGCAGATGCCCAACCCTCACATCCTTGAAGAACTTGGTCCATCAGTCTTTGAAATGTGGCAGGTGCTCCATGCAGACCAAAGGGAAGAACAGTGAACTGGTATAGTCCCATTGGTGTTCTGAATGCTGTATACGGTCTGGAGTCTGTATCGAGGGGCACCTGCCAGTACCCCTTACACAGGTCCAGGGTGGTAATGTATTGGGCCTGTCCGATTCGCTCCAGCAAATCTTCGATTCGCTGCATGGGGTAAGCATCGAATCGTGACTGCGCATTCAGCCGACGAAAGTCTATACATATACGCAGCGTTCCATCTTTCTTTGGGACAATGACTACGGGACTACTCCACTCGCTCTTGGATGGCTCAATCACCCCTGTCTCTAGCATAGTCTTTACTTCCTCTTTCAAGGAATCCACTAGCCTTTCTGGCACTCGATAAGGTCGCTGTCTTGATGGTGTTGGGTCAGTGAGGTGTATTGTGTGGTGAATTAACTCTGTTCTTCCCGGCCGTTGGCAGAACAAAGCAGGGAACTGTTCCAGCAGACTTTGCAGCTGAACCTTGTTGGAATCCTCTAGGTGTCCCAAGTCCACCTGAGCTGGTTCTCTCTGTGCCTTTGATTCTGGTTCTAGTTCCTCATCAGTCTCGTCCAATACTTCCCTCACCATCATTGTTGTCCCCTCTTTCACTTGACTGGGCTCTCTCTATTCTTTGAGCAGATTGATGTGATATGTCTGCTTGGTTTTACCCTTATCTGGATGGTAGATCTCGTATGTCACTGGTCCCATCTTCCTCACAATGGCATATGGCCCTTGCCATTTAGCCAGCAGCTTATTAGTTGAAGTTGGCAGTAGTAATAATACTTTCTGCCCTGGCTCTAATTGTCTCTGCCTTGCGTTCTGGTCATACCAGGTTTTCTGGGCCTTCTGGGCTTCTTTCAGGTTCTCTTTCGCCTGTTCTTGGTAACGTTCAAGCCGGTCCCTCATCTCCAGCACATACTGAATGATACCCTTTTCCTCTTCTCTGCAAGTAGGATTCTCCCAGCTCTTCCGGATCAGGTCTAGGGGTCCTTGAACTTGCCAGCCATATAGGAGCTCGAAAGGAGAAAAGCCAGTTGAAGCTTGAGGTACCTCTCGATAGGCGAACAACAGAAAGGGAAGCCATTGTTCCAGTCACGTCCCGTGTCGGACACAAACTTCCGAAGCATGCTCTTTAGTGTTTGATTGAACCGCTCCACCAACCCGTCCGTCTGTGGATGGTATGCACTAGTTCTGATGGCGGTGATACCCAGCTGGCGATGAAGTTGTCCCATCAGCCGTGACATAAAGTTTGTCCCTCTGTCAGTTAGTATTTCTTCAGGGATTCCCACCCTGGAGAACAGCTGCACCAAAGCTTGGATGATCTTTGTAGTGGTAATGGAACGGAGTGGGAAGGCTTCAGGATATCTGGTTGCGTATTCACACACCACCAGGATGTATTGGTGTCCCGCACTGCTCTTCTCAAGTGGTCTCACAATGTCCATTGCAATGCGCCTGAAGAGAGTAGAAATAACAGGGAGAGGGTACAAAGGTGCTCTGCCCCGCTGGGACACAGCACTGGTCTTCTGGCAGGTTGCACATGTGTTGCAGTATGTCTGTACATCAGTGTAAAGTGAAGGCCAATGAAAACGTGAACTGATGCGAGTGTATGTTTTCTGCTGTCCTAAGTGACCAGCCCATGGAACTGTGTGTGCAAGGTGTAAGACAAGGGGCCTACAACATTTAGGAACAACTAAACGGGTAACCTCATTGGCTTGCAAGTACAACACATTATTCACAATCACACACTTTTCATCACATAGATTTGAACCTTTTTCACTGGCAGCTTTTTCAAACAATGACTTCAAAGACTCATCTCTCCTTTGTAATTCCCCAATGTTATCTGGGATCCTCCAGCCCTCAACCTTGAGACCGTCGACTGAGGTCGCAGGGTCCGGAGAACCCATGTAGTTTTCAAGCCGACGTTGTCGACGTGGTTTTCTTGGGCCCTTGGTCCCGCCCTGCAGCAGACTACTGTGCAAGTCTGGCAAAGGCTGCAGACCTGCTCTAGCTTGTGCCCGAGTAACAGCAGGACATGATTTATGTACAGTGGCAGAGGTAACAACAGTTTCAAAGTTCATGTTGGCTTGTAGCAGTTCATAAAGTATTGGTAAGTCTCTACCTAAAATCATATCAGCAGGTAAATCCTCAACTATAACCACATTCATCAGAAATGACTGTTCTTGTACACACACAACTACCTCTGCGCAGGGATACTGCCTTACATCCCCATGCACACACTGGACAGTTGTGGTAGTAGCATAGTCAACATTTGAAGCAAAGCATGGTTTTAAGAGAGACAGGGAACTACCAGTGTCCAACAGTGCTTTCAGATAATGTCCATCAACCGTTACCTCAAACAAAGTTTGACTCTCCCCTCTAGAGTCACTATCCTTGTTTTCTTCCCTTGGGACATAACAAAATCCTGTCAACTTTGGTTTTCGCATAGGACACACTGATGCTTTGTCCCCTGCTGTTGACAATAGAAACACACCAATTCTTGTCTCACTGTATTTTTAGGTTTCTGTACACTACTAATGTTTTCCGCAGGACCTCGTACAGTTCCAACCCCAGCAGTGTCTGGTCTCACATACACAGTACCTTTGAGTGGTTGAGAGCGTGGATTACCGCGGTGAGCATTCACATACTGAAGAGCCAGCCTCGCTGCTGCCAGTCCTGTTGTCGGTTCGTGTTCCCGCACCCAGGTTCGGCTGTCATATGGAAGCACACGAAGCAGCTGCTCCAAGATGATGGTCTCCCCGATCTCCTCCTTAGTGTGAAGATCAGGTTTCACCCAACGACAGTAGAGGGTCCTGAGACGGTTGTAAGTCTCCGTCGGAGTCTCACCAGCAGGGATTGTAGATGCCCGGAATCGCTGTCTGTAGGTCTCTGGCGAGATGTTAAATTTCTCCAAGAGTGCCTCCCTCAGATCAACGTACACTGCCGCTTGCTCCTCATCCATTGCCAAGTACGCCTCCAAAGCCTGTCCAGTTAGCAATGGAACCAGACGAAGGCTCCATTCTTCCTCTGGCCATCCCCAAGTCTTGGCTAGACGTTCGAAGCGCCGGAGATAACTCTCAATGTCCTCCCCTTGTTGGAAGGCAGGTATCCTTGGCGGTTCACTCATTAGCCTTGGCTGTATGGCAGCTTGACTTTCTGGTGTGTCTGGGCGGCGTGCAGGTGCAATTCTTGATGTAGCTGGTGTTGGAAGATCCATACGCAAACTCCTGCCCTCACTAGGGGTTTCCGCTGGCCTCACCGTCTGCAGGATCACATCTCGAAGCTCCCGAAGTTCTAGCCGATGTCTCTCCTCCCTCTGTTGCTGTGCATCGAGGAACTGACGCATAAGTCCCATCAGTCCCTCACTGGGTGTTGACCGTGTTGTGTCTGCCTTAATCTGTGATGTTTGGACCTCAGATGAAACTCTAGGAAATGCAGCCACTGCCCCCTCTTCATCCTCCGTTGACTCTAAGGAGTCCCAGACTGGATCTTCCTCTACCCCTGCTTTCACCTGGGAGCGTAATCCAGCTCGGGTTCTTTTGCCTTTCGGCGCCTTCTTGCGAGTAGCCATCCCACCGCTGCCACCAAATGTCACAAAGCGACCCCCAGGGATCTGCTTTGGGTAGTGTGAGTTCGTTTAGTTGTAAAAAAATAATGATGGCTCAACTCGCAGCAGCACTATTGTGCAAGGTGTTATTTATTGTGGAGACACCAAAGGCAGGTAAGAGAAAAAATCCACAGGTGATGAAGTACATAAATAATAATAAAAAGTGAAATTCCTCTAAACTATAAAGTATTAAAGAAAGAACAAACTGAAAAACAAAGATGAAAAAAGGTATCTTAAGTATACTTCTCTCACGGCACCACAGCTGGTTATGTTAACGCAGAAACGCATCCTCACGTGTGTCCGCTCCCAGGACTGGTTTGCAGCAATCGACCTGAAGGACACGTACTTTCATGTCTCGATACTCCCTCGTCACAGACCGTTCCTTCGCTTTGCATTCGAGGGTCGGGCATACCAGTACAAGGTCCGACCCTTTTGGTTGTCCCTGTCTCCCCGCGTCTTCACCAAGGCTGCCCTTTCCCCCCTTGGTGCTCAGACACCTCAACCATTTGGGGCTTCGGGTCAACTGGGAGAAGAGCAAGCTCTCCCCTGTGCAGAGCATCTCTTTTCTCGGGTTGGAGTTGGACCCGGTCTCCATGTCAGCACGTCTCACCAACGAACGTGCACAGTCAGTGTTGAACTGCCTGAAAGTGGTCAGGCGGAAAACAGTGGTCCCACTTAAACAGTTTCAGAGGCTCCTGGGGCATATGTCATCCGCAGCCGCTGTAAGGCCGCTCAGGTTGATGCATATGAGACCACTTCAACACTGGTTACAGGACCGAGTCCCGAGGTGGGCTTGGCACCAGGGCACATTCCGTGTGGCAATCACACCGGCTTGTCGCCAGACGCTCGGTCCTTGGTCGGACCTTGCTTTCTACGGGCTGGAGTTCCCCTAGGGCAAGGGTCCAGGCATGTTGTTGTTATAACAGATGCCTCCACCATGGGCTGGGGTGCCGTGTGCATCGGGCATGCTGCCTCGGGCTCCTAGACAGGACCCTGACAGTGGCATAGTGGCATATCAACTGCAGTGGCATATCAACAGTGGCATATCAACTGCCTCGAGTTGCTAGCGGTACACCTTGCACTGCGCCGTTTCCGAACGTTGCTGCAGGGCAAGCATGTACTGGTCCGCACGGACAACACATCGACCATGGCGTACATCAACCATCAGGGTGGTCTACACTCCCGTCGCATGTCGCAACTTGCCCACCACCTCCTCCTCTGGAGTCAGCCTCAGGTCGCTGCCTGCCATCTACATTCTGGGCGAGCCCTATCGTGCAGCCGACGCGCTCTCACGATAGCTCACGTTCCCGGGAGAGTGGAGACTCCACCCCCAGGCGGTCCAGCTGATCTAGAGTCGATTTGGGGAAGCGCAGGTAGACCTGTTCGCTTCCCGGGAATCCTCCCATTGCCAGTTGTTTTTTTCCCTGACCAACGGGACCCTCGGCTCGGATGCACTGGCACACAGCTGGCCCCGGGGCCTACGCAAAAATGAGTTTCCCACAGTGAGCCTTCTTGCACAGACCCTGTGCAAGGTCAGGGAGGACGAGGAGCAGGTCCTGCTAGTTGCGCCGTACTGGTTTCTAGAACTCTCCCTCCTCGCGATAGCTCCTCCCTGGCGCATTCCCTTGAGGAAGGACCTGCTTTCTCAGGGACAGGGCACCATTTGGCACCCGCGTCCAGATCTTTGGAACCTCCACGTGTGGTCCCTGGACGGGACGCGGAAGACTTAAGTGGCCTACCACCGGCGGTGGTAGACACTATCACTTTGGCTAGAGCCCCCTCTACGAGGCTGGCGTATGCCTTGAAGTGGAGTCTATTCTCTGAGTGGTGTTCTTCCCAGCGGGAAGATCCCCGGACTTGCCCGATCAGCTCTGTGCTTTCCTTCCTTCAAGGTGGGTTGGAGCGGCGGCTGTCCCCCTCTACCTTGAAGGTGTATGTCGCCGCCATTGCAGCTCACCATGTTCCCGTCAATGGCAGGTCTCTTGGAAAGCACGACCGGGTCATCATGACCTCGTCCTCTCAGGCCTACAGAGAGCTCCCTTCGAGCCCCTCGAGTCAGTGGAGCTGAAGATCTTGTCCTTCAAGACAGTGCTCCTGACTGCACTCGCTTCCTTTAAGAGGGTAGGGGACCTGCAGGCATTTTCGGTCAGTGAAACGTGACTTGAATTCGGGCCGGCCTTGTCTCACATTGTCCTGAGGCCCCGGCTTGGATATGTGCCCAAGGTTCCCACCACTCCCTTCGGGATCAGGTGGTGAACCTGCAAGCACTGCCCCCGGAGGAGGCAGACCCAGCCCTCGCGTTGTTGTGTCCCGTCCGTGCACTACGTGTCTATGTGGACCGCAAGCAGAGCTTTAGAAGCTCCGAGCAGCTCTTTGTCTTTTTTGGGGGAAGGGAAAGGCTGTCTCCAAACAGAGGTTGGCCCACTGGATAGTGGATGCCATCGCCCTGGCATATCAGGCTCAGGGCGAGCCATGCCCCCTGGGGGTGAGGGCGCACTCCACACGGGGTGTTGCTTCCTCCTGGGCGTTGGCGCATGGCGCCTCTCTGACAGACATCTGCAAAGCTGCGGGCCGGGTGACACCTAATACATTCGCGAGATTCTACAATTTCCGGGTGGAGCCAGTTTCTTCCTGTGTGCTGGGAACAAACAGGTGACCGGCTCGGTGTTCTGCTTGAAGCGCCATGCCCCTTAATAAGGGGATACGAGCGCTTATCTACTCCTCAGGGGAGTTCCCCGTCTGGCGAACCCTGATTCTAGTTCCTCCTGCATCCTTCGGTGGCGGACGCAGCGGAGGCGTCTGACACCAGGCCCAGTACTCGTGTGCATGATCCAGTGGTCAGCCCTTGTACTGGACTAGATGCCTACATGACGAGATTCCCTCTGGATAATCCCATATGTGTACGCTCCACGGTACGGTTTCCCTCTTGGTAAACCTGTGTCTTTCCCTTGGCAGTTCTGCTCTGCCAGTCTCTTTGGTACGCGCTCCTCCCTGGGGTAGGACCAACCATGGGGACTTTACATATGTCGTACTGCCCCTCGGGTCAGTCCATATGTGTCATACCACACATTACCTCCCCCTTGGGCTGGGTGTGGTCTCCGTAGCGTCTGTGCGCTCCCCCAGAGTAGACAACTAAGCGGGTCGAGCTGATTTGCGGGATTGAGATACCAAAGCTCTCTTCCCCGTGAGGCTCACGCAGGAACAGCAGCTTAGTCCTTCCTCACGTTAGCCTTCCCCTCCATCCCGATTGGCGTGGAGGCCCAAGTCGGCTTTCGCTGGGCGCTGGGTAGGTTACGTCCGCGGAGGCAGTTGTCCTTGGCACGCCACTGCTTGCCAACATCTGCATCTCTGATTCTCGTAGCACGGCCAGTGCCTGTGGTGCTTTCCATAGGGACCCCATGACGTCAGTCCGACGTAACGTCGAACGTGACTGACTGATAGGGAACGTCTAGGTTACTATTGTAACCCCCGTTCCCTGAAGGAGGGAACGGAGACGTTACGTCTCCTGGCCACAGGCCTGAGCCACCGCTGAGACTGGGATACACACTCTGCTCCTCAGCAAAATACGAATGAAGTGAGCGATGCCGGTCCTATTTATACCCGGAAGCCGGGCGGGGCGGGATTCGGCATGCAAATCTCACTAGCCAATGTTCATTGGCTCATGCCCAGATGGCGGCGCGTGCACACGCAGCGGCTTCTCTCTCTCCCGACGGATCGGCGTTTTTGTGTTTTTCGTCGTGTAAATTTTTTTTTAAATTTAAATTTTTTTAAATTTAAATTTTGAATTTAAATTTTTTTTTAAATTTTTTTTTTTTTTTTTTTTTGTACGTCCTTGTCGCGTCAGTTCGTTTGCAAACACAGATACACACGTGAGTTTCTGCTTGAGGTTGGAAAAACTACAGTTTCCAACCCAGACTCGACGCTCGGACAAGAGCTGCAGGACCATGGTCTTCTCCGGAGGACTACTACACTGCCGTCTCTTACTACTGCACCTCTCCCGCAGTGGAAGTGCCACAAACGGGGTGAGAGGAGACAGAAAAGGGGGAAGCGCGGAGGTATTCGTGTCAGACTAGCGGCTAACCCACACAAGCCTGCTATTCCCACCATCATTTTGGCTAACGTTCGCTCGTTGGACAATAAACTGGATGATCTTTGTCTTCTTTGCTCCACTCAGAAGACTGTTAGAGACTGTTGTGTTTTTGTATTCACGGAAACATGGCTCAACAACAGCGTTCCGGACAGCGCCATTCAGCTCGATCGGCTTACATGCCATCGCGCGGACAGAGTGCTCGTCGAGGGAGGTAAGACCCGCGGCGGCGGACTCTGTGTTTACACCAATGATGCGTGGTGCCGCGATGCTGTTGTGGTCTGCAAACTCTGCTCACCCCTGGTGGAGTTTATGATTATTAAGTGTCGGCCGTTTTATCTGCCGCGGGAATATACAGCTATTATACTTGTTGCTGTATACATCCCCCCCAGCTCCAACAACAACAAAAGGAGTGAGGCACTTAATGATCTGTATAAACACATCAGTGATCAGCAGACAGCCCACCCGGATGCTTTTCTCATCTTGGCTGGGGATTTCAATCATGCGGACTTAAAGAGTGTGTTTCCAAAAGTTCATCAGCACATTGACTTTCCTACACGTGGAAATAGTACTCTGGACTTTGTATATACCACACAGAGAGGTGCTTACAAAGCCCTCCCCCTCCCCCACCTTGGTGCTTCAGACCACATCACTGTTATGCTAATGCCAGCATACAGACCACTTGTGAAAGTCACCAAACCAGTCCTGAAGCAGATTCAAGTCTGGCCTGAAGGGTCATCAGAGGCTCTTCAAGACTGCTTTGACACCACTTACTGGGACATGTTCAAACAAGCTGCAACTTACAATAACACCACAGACCTCCAGGAGTACTCAGAGACTGTTACTTCTTACATCACCAAGTGCATTGAGGATGTAACAGTCACTAAGTCCATCACCATCTGGCCCAACCAAAAACCATGGCTGACAGGGAATGTCTACAGACTTCTGAAGACGCGTAAATGCTGCCTTCAGAGCTGGAGATAAGGTGGGCCTGAGGACAGCAAGGGCCAACCTGTCACATGGCATCAGGAAGGCTAAGAGACAGTACTCTAGGAGGATAGCCCATCGTTTCAGCGACAGCAGAGACACAAGGAGCCTGTGGCAGGGGATTCAGACCCTCACGGACTACAAACCCCCTGCACGGACGTGTGACAGCTCCATACCCCTTCTAAATGAGCTGAACACTTTCTTCGCTCGCTTTGAAGCACACAACAGCACCACTGCACAGAAGTCAGCCTCCTCCCGATGACCAGATGTTGTCACTGCCCAGGGACAGCGTGAGAAGATCCCTCAGCAGGGTCAACGCACGCAAAGCTCTAGGTCCTGACAACATTCCTGGACGTGTATTGAGGGACTGTGCAGAGGAACTCACTGATGTCTTCACAGACATCTTCAACATCTCACTGAGTCAAGCTGTTGTCCCCACCTGCTTCAAAGCAACCACCATCATTCCAGTCCCAAAGAATTCATCTCCATCCTGCTTCAATGACTACCGCCCAGTCGCACTTACCCCCATCCTTATGAAGTGCTTTGAGCGGCTAGTCATGCACCACATTAAATCTGTCCTCCCCCCCTCCCTGGACCCCTACCAATTTGCATACCGGTCAAAACGCTCGACCGATGATGCCATCACCACTGCCGTCCACTCAGCACTCACTCACCTGGACAATAAAGACACTTATGTCAGAATGCTGTTCATAGACTTTAGTTCAGCATTCAATACAATCATCCCCCAACAGCTCACCCAAAAACTGTCTCAGCTGGGACTCAGCACTTCACTGTGCAACTGGTTGCTGGACTTCCTGACAGGAAGACCTCAGGCAGTACGGGTCGGCAGCAACACTTCCAGCACCATCATCATGAACACTGGAACCCCTCAGGGTTGTGTGTTGAGCCCACTCCTCTTCACTCTGCTTACACACGACTGCACACCCACACACAACAGCAATTTAATAATCAAATTTGCGGACGACACGACTGTAGTTGGTCTCATTAGCAACGGCGATGAGACAAACTTCAGGAGTGAGGTGAGCCGCCTGGCCAGGTGGTGCGGCGACAACAATCTCTCTCTGAACGTGGAGAAGACGAAGGAGATTGTTGTTGACTTCAGAAGAATGCACACCCAGCATGCTCCTCTGACTATCAACGGTGCGACCGTGGAAAGGGTGAGGAGTACCAAATTTCTGGGGCATTGAACTCTCTCCCGACTCTGCCACCTCTCCCCTCTTCTGCACCAAGGACCTGATCTCTTAATCCCCCCCCCACCCCCCTACCCACCATCAGTTATTCTCTTATTCATCCACCTCATCATGTTGTCCTTGCATTTCTCTCATATTACATTTGCACTGCCTTAATTTGTAATTGCACTATTACTATTTACTATTGTTTGCACTATTTGCCATCGCCACTTTACCTCCATAACTCACTTTATCCATCTAGTTTAATTTTATTGTATTTTATCTTCATCTTCTGTTGTTGTTGTTGTTGTTGTTGTTGTTAATGTTACTGTCAAATTATTGTTGTTGTTAACTGTATTCGCCTTGGGTCTGAGAGTAACGGAATTTCAATTCTCTATATGTATGCACTGTATATATTGCAGAATTGACAATAAAGCTGACTTTGACTTTTGACTTTGATTGGCGCGTTTAGTTATACTGGGAGGTGATTGGGCTCCCAAGCGAGACCCCATGACGTCAGTCCGACGTAACGTCTCCGTTCCCTCCTTCAGGGAACGGGGGTTACAATAGTAACCTAGACGTTCTTTTATGATTCTTTGATAAATAGAAAGTATTTATCTGAAATAGAAAGCTTTTGTGACACTGTATACCGTTCAAAAGTTTTGGGTTGGTAAGATTTTGTTTTTTTGGGAAAGAACTTAAAGAAATTCATTCATTTTTTTTCAGCAAGGATGCATTAAAGTGACACTTATAGATATTTATAATGTTGCAAAAGCTTTATATTTCAGATAAATGCTGTTCTTTTGAACTTTCTATTCATTAAACAATCCTGAAAAAAAATGCACCGTGTAAAAAAAAAGTAAAAAAATGTAACGAGTTATAGTGGGTAATGCTCCTTTAAGGCGGAGTGCTTTTTCACTCTCTCAAGAGCAGTAATGAGGTTCGAACAGAGCGCGAGCAGGGAAGCATCGCATGTATGGAGTAAGGTTTTTCCCACTGTTTTCATTTCTGTTGCTTTTACTGTTGTTTTGTTGTTGTTTAGTAACGCGTTTAGTTGCCAACTGCCCCAGTGTGCGTAGGATGGACAGTTCCTATTAATAAAGGACCCCTCCTGTGGAATATCAGTTGTGTCTTAGTGCTTTACTCTACATTTAGGCAAGCTATCCGGCCACTCCTAGAGCGCGTTACACGCTGTTTTCAACATTAATAATAATAGTAAATATTTCTTAAGCAGCACATCAGCATATCAGAATGATTTCTGAAGGATCATGTGACACTAAAGACTGGAGTAATGATGCTGAAAATTCAGCTTTCCTAATCAGCCTAATGTTAGTATGTCAATACTCACCGCTCCTGAAGATCGTGTGGCTGGATTTTTTCTTCCTAAAATGTATTTTCCACACACACACACACACACACACACACACACACACACACACACACACACACACACACACACACACACACACACACACACACACACACACACACACACACACACACACACACACACACACACACACACACACACACACACACACACACACACACACACACACACACACACACATTAGCCATTTACTTACTAACGGATTTTCAAAAGAGCTTGTACAAGACTCCGTTCTCAGTTCGCTCATTTACAAAGCTCTTACATAGATTTAAAAAAAATATATTAATCCTAGTTTACAATATTAACACATGCTAACAACACACAGTAACGTTAATGTTAGCTAATACATTGAACTATGTAATGTCGTTATCGCGATTAGATTATTACTTAAACACATTACATCACAATGTAGCAGGCTATATTTTTTTTTATAAAAGCTAACTGATTTACCTTACCTTCTGTAGTTGTCCGGTAACGTTACACGTTGGTAAAAGTCGTTGGCCATATTGCATTTTTTCTTGTTTGTTCACCATTAACAACCCGTCTTAAATTTGCCTAAAATAGAAAATTTTGCAGTCTGACGTAAAATAATCAATGTAATAATCCATGCAAAACCGTGCTGAAGTAGTACTCTGCACTGCAGATGGCGAGCTGCAACGCACACAGACAGATACGCGCGCACACACTCGCTTTCCAAAAAAAGGATTCAAATTTGAAAAAGGCGCGCACACTGTAAAAGGCACGCACATTTGTCATTGGCCAGATTCCTGGATGAAACTCAGAATAACGAGTCATGCTCAAAGCAACACAGACATACAATAATGTGGCATTTGTAGGCTGTTGTATTAAACAATTGTTTAAATTGTGTTTTTATTGCACATATATATGTGTATATATTGTGTATATATATATATATATATAATTGTTTTTTTTTATTGCAATAAAAAAAAACAATTTATTTACCTGACCTTTCCTTTAGAAATACTCTGCCTAATAATGTCAACTCTCATTTTCACCTTTACTGTGTGCCACTGTTACACAACCTGTTGGTTTAGGTTTAATCTTTTGTCCAAAGCAACACTTGTTTGCTAACATTGCATAATCAGGCATAATATTATGACCACTTTCTAATATTGTGTTAGTCCCCCTTTTGCTGGTAAAAAAAGCCCTGACCCCCAATATGTTAGCAACAGATCCTTTAAGTCTTGTAAGCAATGCACACGCACCTGGCCACCATGATGCAATAGAAAATATGATTCATCGGAATCTGTGCTCTGTGGTCCAGTTCTGATGCTCACGTGCCCACTGTTGGCACTTTTGGCGGTGGACAGGAGTCCGCATGGACACCCTGACTGGTCAGCGGCTATGCCGCCCCATATGCAACAAACTGAGATGCTCTGTGTATTCTGACCCATTTCTATCAGAACCAGAATTAACTTCTTGAGCAGTTTGAGCTCCAGTAGCTTGTCTGTTAATCCTTACGCTTGCCCATTTTTCCTGCTTCTAACACATCAACTTTGAGCACAAAAACAGCTTGGGCTTTTGCATGGCTTTTTGTTTGTGGACTTCTCGTCTGCATTTAATCTTTTGCAGCCTGTTATTTTAGGACAAAAACTTCCGTTTCAATCATACAATCGTCCTCAATGAGGACGGTGGTATCGGTCCGGAGGCAGTGGCAGAGCTGCGCCGGACCGTGGATTTGTCTCTTCGGGCCACTAGGGAGATGGCCTACTCTGTCGGCCGCTCCATGGCAGCTCTGGTGGCCACGGAGAGACATTTATGGCTCAATCTATCGGCCATGAAAGACAAGGATAAATTTGTGCTACTGGATGCCCCTCTGTCCCCTTCGGGCTTGTTCGGCAATGCCGTAAAAAGTGTCGTCGACAAGTTCCAGGAGGCTGCACGACAGCAGGCGGCGTTCAGTAAGGTCCTTCCCCGCCACCCTCCACATGAGACCGCCGGTCAAGCGCGGTCTCAAAGCTCCTCGTACAGCCGCTCAAAAGGAGAGTGACTGTTGGGCTAAAGGTGGAGGAGCAGAAGGCAAAGGTCCTTCATTTCAACAGGTCAAAGCAAAAAGCAACAATGATACACCTCAAGGAAGGTTGTGGACGGAAGCACAAGTCCGTCAGCTCGTTGAGGAAATGATGTGTCCGCAATAGGAATTAGCGGCCCCCTGTATGAGCAAAAAGAGTGACAATCGACTTTTCATTCAGGCATTAATAGGGGGCCACCCATGTGACTGTCTAGTTGACACGGAAGCAGCTATTTTGATAACCGATCTGAACCTACCAACAACACGTGAAACCATGGAAGTTGAAGGAGTTGGAGGAAGAATGAAACAAGTGGAAAAGGGGGAAAGTTACTACGTTGATGGAAAGCGGCACACTGGATGGGCTGTAGTGGAGGTAGATGGAACAGCTTTGAAGAAAGAAGCTTGCAGAGAGAAGCAGCCGTGGTCAAAGTAAAATCACATCAATCTGACAAGTCCAAAGAAAGTCAAGGAAACGCTGCAGCAGATGTAGCAGCCAGAGAAGCAGCTCTACTCTCTCCTACTCCTGTTACCTTGGTTAAGGAAAACAGGACAGAAAATCCTTAGCTCCACCTTCTGTCATATCAAACAGAGACAGATCAAGAGAAAGAACAATGGATAAAAAAGTGGGAGCGAAAGAAGATGATCAAGGTATCTGGAGAATTCCAACAGGACAAGTAGCAATGCCTATCGGAACAAGAAGAGAACTAATGCAATTGTATCATGGAAAAGTCCATGCTGGAGCAAAAGCAATGAAAGCTCAAATCAGTGAGACGTGGTGGTGGCCACGAATGATGAGAGAATTTGATGATTTCTGTAGGAGATGCTTAATTTGCATGAAAGCCAATGTGGGAAAACCTGTAAAAGTGTGAATGTCACATGCACCCAGACCCACAGGACCATGGACAAATCTCCAAATCGACTTCACAGGACCTTTGTCACCCAGTGGAGGGTATCATTACATTCTGGTGATCATGGATCGATTCACTAGATGGGTGGAAGCGTTCCCCACGAAAACTTGCACTGCTGAAGCTGCAGCACGAGTAATGGTGGAAGAAGTTTTTCCTCGCTGGGGTCTTCCATATGAAATTGATTCTGACAATGGAACTCACTTCACTGGAAAACTGATGAAAGCAGCAATGAAACTGATGGGGATCAAACAGAAGTTCCACATTCCGTATCATCCACAAAGTTCAGGAATGGTAGAGTGAATGAACAGATCATTGAAAACAGCTCTTACCAAAGCCATTCTGCAAACTGGCCAAGGTTGGCATAAGTTTTTTCCTGCCATTTTGTGGAACTTAAGAGCAACACCAAACAGAGTAACAGGGCTGACCCCTTTTGAACTAATGACTGGAAGAGCAATGATTCTACCTCCAGATGCTCCACCACCTGCAGGAGCAGGAGGAGATTCGACTTTGTCCAAGAAAAGCTGCGACGCTATCTCACTATGCTAGACAAAGCTACCAAAGACAATAACAAGAAAGTTCGAGAGGCTCAACAGCAATGGGATGGAAAACACACCACTACTGACATTCCACACATTCCCGAGTTAGGCAGTTTTGTTATGGTCAAACGCATTGCTAGGAAGGGTTTAGAGCCTAGATGGGAGGGACCATATGAGAAACTGTTAACAACAGATACGAGTGTTTGCCTTAAAGGGAAGGGTGTAGGAACAGACAGATGGTATCATTGGTCACAAGTTAAATCATGTTTGGTGACTGAACAAAATGATAATTATGTATTATGGCGTGAAATTGAGCAATGTGCATCCGTTAGTTTTAAAGATTGGAAACTAAGGATTGATGTTTAATTATTTCTCTGCTTCCATTTCAGGGATCATTTCCGTTGACATTGAGTAGAGATGGTTGAAAGTTATTGTTGATACACAAGAACACAAACATTCAACACCTGCTTACTGATTTACAACCCCAAGGGATAGGATTCTTTAGCACCAAAGTTTGTTTTAGTTTGTTATTTTGAGCCAGGAACTGGAGGACTTCAGGTACCGAACGAGTCCAGGCACTGGTAAAGACTTATTCGTTTTTATTTTCTTAGCTGATTGGGGAACACTTTAAATGCATACACATAGACGATACGACACATAGATGTGGGGACACATCATAGGTTGGGAATTGTTTCTTTTGTATTGTTTTTGTTCCTTTTCCTTTCCGTTTCTATTTCGATGTCTTTTGTATGTCTGTCTTCAGTGTTTCTTGGTCTGCTAGTTCTTCTCCTCACTATCGCTTTAACAGATGGCCACTGTGAAGTGATGGTGTGGAATTCACGGCTGTGGTTCCAAGTGGAGGGACTGAAGACTAAATTTTATTACTTAGTATTGTTTTTCTTTATTAGTATTAATAATCAGTTTATTATGTATCTGTATTGTTTTTATTCATAATTTGTTGTATTATGTTTCTAGTGTATAAGCTAGATTGTAGTTTGTATGAACAAAGTGTGAGTGTGATATAAGCATAGGAATGTGTAGTTCAGGTTTTCACTGGACAAAGAAGCTTGCATGCATGTTTATGTTGGGGCCCATAGGATCATATATACATTTCACTTTTAACAGGAAATACATGTTCCTCTAGTAATGCATAAAACCAACCTCTGGTTCAGAGGAGAGCCAGAGGAGGAACCTGGATTGAGGACCAACGCTCCAGTAAACTGTCTTCCTCTCCTATGTCTTGACATATATATAAAAATAAATACAAGATCTCTTGGCAAATTTACTGGTGTCCGGTCCTGTGATTTAAACAGTAACGGGGACAAAAGCTTGATTTTCAAGTCTACAGTGTCCCTTCTCGACGGAGTCCCCTGGGAGATTCCGGTCAGGAGGGACCTCCTGTCCCAGGCAGAGGGTCGCATTCCTTACCCCCGCCCAGAGCTAATGAAGCTGTGGGTCTGGCCCCTGAAGGGGCTCAGCCGAGGTTGTGGAGACCATTCTTCAGTCCAGAGCTCCCTCCACGAGGAAACTCTACGCCTTGAAGTGGAAACTCTTCGCGTCTTGGTGTAGCGAAAGGCAGGTGAACCCAGTAACCTGACAAGTTTGTAAAGTGCTGGAGTTCCTGCAAGAAAGATTTGTGGCAGGGTTGTCCCCCTCTACCTTGAAGGTTTATGTGGCTGCCATAGCGGCTTGCCATGTACCTCTGGGTCGGGTGTCCTTGGGCAGGGACCCCCTGGTCACTCGTTTCCTCCGTGGCACACTAAGGCTGAGACCTGCGGCACAGACTAGGGTTCCTGCCTGGGACTTGCCTTTGGTATTTCCAAGGCCTGTCCCAGGCACCCTTTGAACCTTTAGAGGAGCTCCATATCAAGCTCCTCTCTCTCTTAAGACCCTTCTTCTGCTGGCTATCACTTCACTTAAGAGGGTCGGGGATCTTCAGGCTCTCTCGGTGGCTCCCTCATGCCACGAGTTCGCGCCCGGGATGGCGAAAGCCTTTCTCCACCCAAGGCCAGGTATGTCCCCAAGGTTCCCACTAATGTGGCTCGGTCTATCACGCTGCAGGCCTTCTGCCCTCCCCCATTTGACGATCATGAGCAGGAGCACAAGAACAAGGTCTGTCCAGTGCGAGCACTGGACGCTTACGTTTTCAAGACTGCCACTTAGCGTAAGAGGGTCCGGGCCCACTCCACTCGGAGCGTGGCGGCATCCAAGGCTCTCCTCTCTGGAGTTACCTTGTCGGATGTCTGTGCTGCGGCTGGCTGGTCCTGGCCGCACACATTCATGAGGTTTTACCAAATGGACCTCGATTCCACCCCAGGAACCAGGGTGCTCTCTCAGTGAGTTAGGACACACCCGGATGCCGGCGTCGCTGAGGTGGCGTTGGTATAGCGTTCCCCTAGCGCTTTGACGCAGCTTGAGTTCCCTGAAAGGGAACGTCTCGGGTTACGAACGTAACCCTGGTTCCCTGAGGGGAACGAGACGCTGCGTCTTTGCTTCAGCTCCTTACGTCTCCGGGCCCGCTTCAGACACTCTGTAGCTGGCGCTTCCCGGTTTCGGCGTGCATTTATGCTCTCTCATGACATCACCGGCACGCGCGGGCGGTGACACATTCACACGCGTTCGTCTCTCATTGGTTGCACAGATCTTCACGTGACTGACGTCAGGCTATTTCCCCAAGCGCTTTGACGCAGCGCCTCGTTCCCCTCAGGGAACCAGGGTTACATTCGTAACCCGAGACGATTTCAAGGTTCAGGAAAAAGTTACACATTTTTTCAAGATAAGTTATTATCATGAGAAACTTTCTCATTATTTTGAGATATTAAGTCATTATTATGAGAAATTCTCATTATTTTAAGATACTAAGTCATTATTTTGAGAAGCTTTCTCATTATTATGAGATACAAAGTCATTATTATGAGAAACGTTCTCAGTATTTTGAGATATTAAGTCAATATCATAAGAAAATTTATATTTTTTAGAGATACTTTGTCATTATTATGAGAAACCATCTCATTATCATGATTTAAATAATAATTTTTTTCTCAACTGTGGCGAAAATGGGAACATGAACACCGTAACATTTGTATATGGTAGAAATGACTGAGATAGGTGACTGCAACTGGCTGTTAATTATCAGCTGGAACTGTGGGACACCTTTATGTATTATATACAAACAATGGGACGAAGCCACGGAGGCATTATTTACTGGATTTTATTTTCTATATTAACTATATTTTCTATACTATATTGGGTTCATCGGGACAACCTAGACAACACCGATGTCCCATTGACTGTGTAACCGGGGCGGGAAACTTAAGCAACCTGATAAGCCTCAAGCCGGACGGCGGGCGGGATCTGGCTGAGTGTCCCGTCGGAGCTCCACTCCCCTCTGTGACGCTGTCAATGGAGCATCGGTGTTGGTCGTTAATTTGCAGATTCGTCATAACAACATATCATTCGCATGGATAGTGGCGATCATATCGCTATCAACTTTTAAGCTAATGATGGAAAACAAAATACAATCCGCATGACGCTAAATCCAACGCCATATGGTTATATGTTATATCATAATAACAAGCTATTATAACATATTGTAATTTAGAGCTACTTTAATGTTTTTCATCTTCTGCTATTTTCTGTTACTTTCATCATATTCTATTCCTGTTGCACATTGATGCAAATAAAATCCAAAACAAGTTCCATTTCAAGCTTGACTCTTGCGCTGAATATTATCTTGTCTTATGTAGTCTTTGTGGCCTTTGTTATGTCAGTGTCATCATTTTCATAAGCCAGGGTTGGTGTTTTTAGGAGAGGCAGGACTGGCAAGTTCTGTCAAACTACTAAAAAATTGTAGGATACACTGACATATGATTTACCAGCGGGGGCATTTGTAGTTTTGGAGAGGGTGGCATTGATAGACTGAAAGATCTCAGTGTCCTGCCAGGAGGGGAGCAAGTCTTCTTGTCTTCAGACAGAACCTGAGAACTGAGAAGACACAACAACTCACCAAGTGACACAAGCAGCAAAGTGATTAAATTATATTGATACGGTATATGATATTGTGTTGGACACACTGCGCCACATTTGTTCAAAAAGGAAATATGAATAAATAATGATGACTCGTTATAATTAATTATACATATTTGTATCAGATAACATTGTATAGCATAACATAACATTAACTTGATGTAGCTTGATTAATATTACAATCAGTTAATGTGTTCAGCAAAAAATTTATCTCTATCAACTCTCAGAAAGAATGATTTTGTAGCCACGGAAAAATAACTATTTTTTAGCATGACATGTGATCAAGATCGTTAAATTGACATTAATTTATAAGAAGTATAAACTACACCAACATTTTATTTAACTAAATCATGGACAATGAACTAATCTAAACATACATGTACACATGAATCACAAAAAAATGGGAAATGGAAAAGTGAAAGTGAATTAAACTGGAACAGAAACAGTGAATAAAGCAGAAAAGACTTTTCTATAGAAAAGATTTAACTTACTTTAAAGTGCCTTTGTTAACAAAGGGGGTCACAGCTTATACTAAACCCCCACTCAGAAGTGCTCTTTAATTCCTCAGGTTTGGCTTGACAATAATAATAATAATAATAATAATAATAATAATAATAATAATAATAATAATAATAATAATAATAATAATAATAATAATAATAATAATAATAATAATAATAATAATAATAATAATAATAATTAATTACATGTATATAGCGCTTTATCATAGACACTCAAGGAGCTTTACGTGGAAGGGGGAATCTCCTCAACCGCCACCAGAGTGCAGCATCCACCCGGGTGATACAACAGCAGCCATATTGCGCCAGAACACTCACCACACACCAGCTTATAGGTGGAGAGGAGACAGAGAATCAGAGTCAATCAGAGAAAGGGGATGGTTAGGAAGCCATGATAGACAAATTTGGGATTTTTTATGACCACAGAGAGTCAGGACCTCAGTTTAATGCGAAGGATGGTGCCTGTTACAGTACAGTTTCCCAGTCACTATACTGGGGCATTAGGACCCACATAGACCGCAGGATGAGCACCCCCTGCTGGCCTCCTAACACCACTTCCAGCAGCAACCTAGTCAGTCTCCCATCCAGGAAAATAACCAGCCTCAGCCCTGCTTCAGTGGGGAACCAGTCCCAGGCTACAGAGTGACATTACTGCCAGCAATTATGACAAATTATCCCAGTTCAGACAAACGAGAAAGGTGCAATTTTCAGGAAAGATGTACATGATAGTAGTAAGCTGGCAGTTTATTTGCCTTTATGCTTTGAATAATACAACAAGCATACAATGGCTATAAGTGCCACGGATCATACAAAGGAGGACTCAAGTGACGTAGAGCAGCGCCCACTACCTAGGTGAACGTGCGGGGCGAGAGCGCCAGGCCGAAAGGAAGCACCCGATACTGGTACGCCTTTCCCCCGAAGGCGAACCTCAGGAACTTCCTGTGTTGCAGAAGGATGGAGACGTGGAAATATGCGTCCTTGAGGTCGACTATGACAAACCAATCCTCGGATCTGACCTTCACTACGACCTGCTTGAGCGTCAACATTTTGAATTTTATACATCTGACCGCGCGATTCAAGAGACCCAAATCCAGAATGGGCCGCAACCCTCCATCCTTCTTTGGAACTATGAAGTACCGGCTGTAGAACCCGGACTTGCTTTCCGCGAGGGGTACATACTCGATGGCCCCTTTCGCCAGCAAAGTGACTACTTCTTGTTCCATGACCAGAGCCTTCTGGGGGCCTACTGTAGGACCCCCAAGAACCGGGGTGGTGAAACCCCGAACTGGATGGCGTACCCGGAGGTTACCGTGCGCAGGACCCACTGAGAGATACCGGGTAGTCATGACCACGCAGCCCGTGAATTCTACTAAGGGAACCAGCCTCCCGGGGCTGGTCTCTGGTACTGTGAACATATCCACCACTGAGCCGGGGCATATTCTGGAAACCCGGGTGGATTGCTCTAGGACCCTCCTTAGAGGGGGTGGTTTTCCCATGGCGGGCTGACTCTGGAGCTGCTCCTGGGAGATACCACCTTGTTGCGGCTTGGCGTCAGGGTCACTAATATTGGCCTTCTTGGCATTCAGGACAACCCTCAAATCACCCCTTCTACCAGCGGCATGGACTTGAACTTGTCGGTCCGACCTTCCGGGGTCTACCGGAGGAAGGCGGGTAGCGACACTTTGTTTCTGAGTGGCCCTGTGTGAGGAGCTTTGAGACCGTGCTTGACTGGCTGTCTCACGTGGAGGGCGGCGGGGAAGAACTTTACTGAACACCACCTGTTGTCGTGCAGCCTCCTGGAACTTGTCGACAACGCTTTTTATGGCATCCCCGAACAAGCCCGAAGGGGACAGAGGGGCATCCAGCAAAACAAATTTGTCTTTATCTTTTATAGCTGACAAATTAAGCCATAAGTGTCTCTCCGTGGCCACCAGAGCTGCCATGGAGCGACCGACAGAGTAGGCCGTCTCCCTAGTGGCCCGAAGAGACAAATCCATGGTCCGGCGCAGCTCTGCCACTGCCTCCGGACCGATACCGCCGCCCTCGTTGACGTCCCCTAGCAACTCAGCCTGATAAGCCTGCAGCAGTGTCGTAGTGTGTAGGCACGCTGCGGCCTGACTAGAAGCTGAGTATGCTTTCCCCACCAAAGACGACGTGACGCGCATCGGCTTGGAGGGGAGCGCCGGAGCTTTAATGGAGGACGCAGACTGGGGCATGAGGTAACTTGCAAGAGCCTCGTCCACTTTCTGCATCCCCCCATAACAATGACTTTGAGCCCCTACAAGATTAGCATACATCGCACTGTTTGGTGTATGAACCTTTTCGGAGGCTGGCTTTCTCCAAGATCTAGATACCTCAGCATGTAAATCGGGTAGAAAGGGCATAGCTCGGCGCGGGGGAGTGACGCGAGCAGGCAGGTAACGCTAGGACGAGCGCTCCTGGTCTCCGCCGCCCAATCAATCTCCAGACAAGAGACCGCTCGCGCCACAACCTCAACTAACTCCTCAAACGCCGGCGAGGAGGGTGGCGAAACCTCCTCGACCGGGTCAACACTAGCTAGATCAGGGGTGGCAAACTATTTGTCTCGTGGGCCACATTGGTTTCTTGAAATTTACAGAGGGGCCGGGGTGAGCGCAGTTCGCGATTGTTGACGGGGAAGAGGTATGCCGGCAAATCCAGAGCTAAAAACAGAGCTACACGCGTAAATACGCGTGACATCTAAGTGTCATGTACATTTTATTCTAATGTACATTATATATTTTTATTTGCTATAATATACATTATATTTCCTCTACCCATATTTCCCTAAAATAACAACATAACGTTGTTATTTAAAATAATAAAAATCGAAGGTCGTACCTGTGCATTTACTTATAATAAATCCTAGAAAACCTGTTTAAAGTATAGTTTGGTCTTAAATCACTCGACTGGGACACGTGAACTTACAACAAATGATGTTTTATTAACAAAGTTCGGGAGGAGCACGTTCAAATGATTAACACAATCAACACATCATCAGCAATCACTCCTCATCCTATCAGCAGGAGAGGAAGCATGTATATATAGACATGTTTGACTCACCTACAGCTCTTTGACATTTTTCGGCAGCTCGACAGTTTACGGCATTGTGGCTCCGCCTTCTGGTCGCTATACACCCGAAATCGAGCTCCACTCGTTAGATGGATTCTCTACGAAAACCTCCAGACCCAGTAGCGATCCTCATCCGCCTAACACCATGCTAACTATATTATATCACCCTCAGCAATACATCACGGGTGCCAGACCAAACAAACGGGTCCTAAGCAACAACAAGCAAACGCACAGTAAGACGCGAGGCCTGTTCTCGCCACCAAGCAAACATCCGTACCCAGCAGCTCTACATCGGCTTTTAATCGCTCCTGCCATTGAGAAAGGATAATAAAGCTGGTTAAGCTGCAAGCTCGACTCTCAGGCAATGCCGCTTTCTTCCTGCTAGCCAGGCCGCCGCCGCCGCGAGCCTCAGCAGACCGCGCTGCAGTTTCAGCTCACACTCTCTCTGTCCGTCAGCTCACACAAACAAGAGCAGCTGTAATCCTTCCCGGCGCTTTTATTTCTGCATCGCTAAATCACGAGCAGTTGTGCCATCTCAATACTACTGTTCCGGGGAACCCACGTCTGAGATGTGATTGTTCTAAAGTAACGCGCTGCTTCCTCGCAACTCAAGCAGTAGCGCTCACCGAAGTCAGATCGCGCGCAGTAGCCTATAGTCCGATCGCACGCGCCGCTTCAGATCGCGCTCATTACAGTCGATCGCGCGCTCAGCCGCCCACACAAGAATCAAGTACTTATTGCCAACGCTGCCTTGTTGTTTCAACTTAATCGGCTATTAAATGGACTCGCTGGAAAGAAACCATACGCACTTCCTATTTCAAAGTAATTCTTTGCCTTCACTGTTTCAATCCTTTAAGTCCATGATAAGCTTTATAAGTCTATGATATTTGGATGAACCCCTGCTCAGGGTTTATTCAAAGCCAATAAGTTTGTGAACTTTCATAAACTTTGATATTTCGATTTCCAACAGGTAAGTTTGTTTTTAAATTAAATATGCAACATGCATTTGATATAAATTCAACTGTCAATTTTATAATTGAAAGGTTTTACTTATGGAAATCAATGTTTTTTACAAACCATATTGATTTTGTTGTTTCTTGCGTGTATTTAGACATCTGTAACCAAAATAATTCAAGAGATTGAAACACTGAACAGCAACAAGCTTTGAGCGCTTTCTCTGGCTCAGCGCCAGCCAATGTGTTCAAATTTAGCAGGCAATCATGTGATGCCCCGCCTTTCGCCACATTTCGCCACAAGAACAGGGGTGGCCAACCCGCGGCTTGCGACCGGCTCTCATCCGGCCCGCGGAGACCTTTTTGTCTAAAAAAAACAAACAAACATACATTTACATGTATCCTGCAAAGATCAGCCGCCGCTCACGTGGACGTGATGTTTTTACCGAATTAAAATAGAGGCGCGCAGAAGCGCGTTCCCTTTCGAGAGTGGGAACGAGATGTTTAATGAAATGCATTTGGGAAGTCCTCCCCTTCATGGATAACAGCAGTTGACAACTGGCCAATCGTAGCGCGATGCATATCTGGCTTCCAGACGGTATAAACATCATAAATAGCATTTCCTTCATACGTCTCTAAACGGAATATGATAAAATAACAGAGGTTACGATAGTAACCAGAGACGTTTTCCAACCGATCACTACATTACCAAACCGCTGCTTACTTTTTATACTTCCGGTCACCGTCAATGAGATGATATACCGTTTTTCCCGCATATATAATTAACAGACGCATTCTATTTGCATGCTCATATAGCTCGCGGGTGTCATATGTAAAAAAAACAAAAAACAAAAAAAAACAACATTTATAAATATATAAAATATGTGATATTTGTGCGAGACCTTTCCAATGTCAAAACCCCATCAACAAATGCGAATTCAACAGTCTTTTATGCGGCTCTCCGCAGTCATGAGCTTTATTTTGTGGCTCATCATGCTGAACAGATTGGCCACCCCTGTCCGAGATTGAGATGTACCAGTTTCACGATAAACTCTTCCTCTCAAGTTCCTTCACTGTATCCCACTGTCGAAAGGAGCTCTTGCACTCAACAAACACTGCAACCGAGCCTCCAACAACACCACGCGGTCGCCAGCTCTTCCGCTCCGTTGTCGCACCCTATGACGCCGAGACTTGCCTTCACCTCCACCATCAAGACATCCACCTTCTTCTTGCCCAACTTCCTACGACACCTCAGCACTCGTATCAATACTACAGGAGGACGACCAAAGCAAATTAACTAGAATAGGTCTCGCTCCAGTCAGCCGTACCATCTCCAAATCAACTCTACCTTCAAAATGCCTCAAACGTACGTTCCTTAAATCTTCATATCTCTCCCTTGCAAAACCAGATCTCCAAGCGTTAAGACGCAGCAGCACACTGCAGTTTTCCAGCACTGCACCTCACATGCCAGCATCT
Organism: Rhodeus uyekii; assembly: GCA_037043235.1. Lineage (NCBI taxonomy): Eukaryota > Metazoa > Chordata > Actinopteri > Cypriniformes > Acheilognathidae > Rhodeus > Rhodeus uyekii. The sequence goes on from JAWRVZ010000206.1 coordinate 160,201, forward strand.
AGCGACAAACGCCGCCCTTTAAGTGCGAGCTTGCTTCCGCCAGCGGTGCAGGCTTAGCAACGGCAGCACGTACCTAAATTTTCCCCTATGTTTGGCCTGCAGCCCGGCCTTCCGATTTTAGCGTGAGGCTGCCTCCGCTGGCGGCACAGGCCCAGACACCATCTTATCTTCCCTTTCTACCCTTTCTGTCTCGCTCCGGGCTCCAAGTGTCAACCCAAGCGTGAGGCTGCCTCCGCAAGTGGCTTCGCCCCTGGCCTTTTTCCACCTAATTCTCTCCACCATGCTAATTCTCCTTTCATCCTGTTCTCTGCTATGCCATTCCACAAACACTGCTGCTTGGAACCACCTCTGTCGCCAACAACAGTTGAACACAAATCCCAACTGAAGTTAAGGCTGCTGCCACCAGAGGTGGACCTATTCCCAACCAGTATATCAATATTCAGAGTTGATATTTATCGACGCTAAACGTCCATTCTTCAAGCTTTTCGCTTCAAACCACTCCCTTGGAAGATTACATGTGGAGTGGAAAAGTTCAAGACTTTCCACTCCACATGTGGTCTGCTCCACATGGTCTCTACCCACTACCACCGACTCGTATTGCATTCCAATAACACCAAGAACTTCCAAGTCAGCTTCACTATGGGTTACCTAGGTGAAATCTACTTCTCACTGCCGAAACCTAATCCTCTGCTCATCAAAGGTATATCAAGAACGGAACCCACCAGCTCAGAAACCAGACAACCAATCATGTTGGAAATCCGTATCCCTACTCTCCGCCAAGGATTCCACCCAAATGTCGTCCGACCACTCAACGCCATGGTCGAGCCATATAGATTCCAGTTCCTCTGATTCCATCACATCCAACCTTAATCCAAATCCATCCATATTCTGACTCGTCAGCGCTGCACAACGAAAGTAAGAGAGACCAAACCATAAGGCTTTTCTTACTCCAACAGCAACAATCCTTCGTAGCCAACCTTCATTTAAGAGATCAGGCCAAACTCCCATCTGACCCACTCTTCACAGAAGACTTAAATCACCCCACCACATGTTGTGTCCCAAAACCAGCAGATCCAAGCACTGGGCCGCAGGTCTTCGGAAGCTTCAGGAGTTACATTCGATCAAATCAGTCTCTCCAGAAATGGCTTTCACCGCCACAAGAGACAACAGAAGTCGAGGAAATGGACAATCTCCATCATCCAACACGCGATTAGTTCAGAGGAAGTTCCCCTTTTCCGCAGTAGTGAGGCACCTCCACACTCCCGCATGAGCTCAGTTCAAATGGAAATTATTCCACTGCCGCCTCCATTGCCGCAGCAATGATGTTCCCCCACACTCCCGCAGGAGTCAGCCAAGGGGGAATTTTCCCACTGCCGCAGCAGTGAAGCCATGTTCACACCGGCTTGGTTACCTCAGATGCTCATAACTCACCATCACATCCACTCAGCCTACTTTCATTTCAGAAACTCGCAGGCTAAACTCCCATCCGTCCCACGCTCTATAGACGATTCCACCCCATTACAAGTTCCGGTTCCAAACTTCTTAAAGCTACGTTACCCCAAACTGGATTCCCGACAGACCATTCATCCAGCCATTCATTTCGCATAGGTGCAGCAACCACGGCTGCGCAAAGGCCTTTCCCAACAGTAAATACAAGCATTGCGCCGCTGGTCTCCAAAAGCTTTCAAGAGCCACATCAGACCAAACAGATCACACATCAAACAAGGTCTTCTGTTAAGCATCAGCTCCTCCCCACTTAAAACTTCATGGCCACTGCTTTCCATTGCCGCAGCACTGACACTCCCGCAGGAGCAAGCTCTCTCTAACTTCCACTGCCGCAGCAGTGACGCTCCCGCAGGAGCAAGCTATCTCTAACTCTCTCTAACTTCCACTGCCGCAGCAGTGACGCTCCCGCAGGAGCAAGCTCTCTCCAACTTCCACTGCCGCAGCAGTGACGCTCCCGCAGGAGCAAGCTTCTAAATTCCACTGCCGCAGCAGTGCCGCTCCCGCAGGAGCAAGCTATCTCTAACTCTCTCTAACTTCCACTGCCGCAGCAGTGACGCTCCCGCAGGAGCAAGCTCTCTCTATCTTCAACTGCCGCAGCAGTGACGCTCCCGCAGGAGCAAGCTCTCTATCTTCAACTGCCGCAGCAGTGACGCTCCCGCAGGAGCAAGCTTCTAAATTCCACTGCCGCAGCAGTGACGCTCCCGCAGGAGCAAGCTCTCTCTATCTTCAACTGCCGCAGCAGTGACGCTCCCGCAGGAGCAAGCTCTCTCTAACTTCCACTGCCGCAGCAGTGACGCTCCCGCAGGAGCAAGCTCTCTCTATCTTTCAAATCAGTTCCACCACCGCAGCAGCGACGTACCTCTTTGGTCCTGCTGCAGCCCAGGGGGGTTTTTCGCTGCAATGGTAGCGACGTGCCTCCTGCCGCCGCCGGGGCCCCGAGGGGTTTTCTCCTGCTGCGACGCTGACGTGCCTCCTGCCGCTTCAAGGGCCCAGAGGGGTTTCCCCTGCTACGACGTTGACGTGCCTCCTGCCGCTGCAAGGGCCCAGAGGGGTTTTCCCCTGCTACGACGCTGACGTACCTCCTGCCGCTGCAGGAGCCCAGAGGGGTTTCCCCTGCTGTGACGTTGATGTGCCTCCTGCTGCTGTGAGGGCCCCGAGGGGTTTCCACTGCTACGGTAGTGACGTCCCTCCTGCTCCCTCAGCGGCCCCGAGGGGTTTCCACCGTCACGGCAGCGACGTGCCCCCTGCTCCCACAGTGGCCCCGAGGGGTTTCCACCGTCAGCGGCGACGTGCCTCCTGCTCCTGCAGCAGCCCCGAGGGGTTTCCACCGTCACAGCGGCGACGTGCCCCCTGCTCCCGCGGCAGCCCCGAGGGGTTTCCACTACCACGGCAGCGACATGCCTCCCGCTCCCGCAGCGACCACGGGGGTTTCCACCACCGCGGCAGCGACGCACCACCTTGGTCCTGCAGCGGCCCCGAGGGGTTTCCACTGCTACGGTAGTGATGTGCCTCCTGCTCCCACAGCGGCCCCGAGGGGTTTCCACCGTCACGGCGGCGATGTACCCCCTGCCTCCCGCAGCGGCCCCGAGGGGTTTCCTCTGTCGCAGTGGCGATGTACCTCCTGCCTCCCGCATCGGCCCCGAGGGGTTTCCACTATCACGGCAGCGACGTGCCTCCTGCTCCTGCAGCGACCACGGGGGTTTCCCCTGCCGCGGGAGCCAGGGGAGTAGTTTCAGAGGTACCCCTCATACTCCCAGAAACAAATTACACCCAATTCTCTTTCTTGCAACAATTGAACTACAAACACATACCCAATGCTAAAGCCATATCATCCCCTCCGCACCCCAAGTCCTCTACAGCAACATTCATCTGCCCTCCCGAACTCACAATTAACCCGCCCTCAGCTAACCTCGCAATTCTTTGGGGGGTCATCAAAATCTTTTTGCGGCTGTCCGACTAGGTTGCAATTTTTGGGGGAGTGCTCCAGGTTCGGGCTAAATACCGAGCTCGGAGCCCTCTCCTCGGACAGCACGCCAAATATGTTTACCATTTCTTGCTCCTGAATCATTTGTAAGTGTGAACTCGTGAAATGATGTTTTATTAACAAAGTTCGGGAGGAGCACGTTCAAATGATTAACACAATCAACACGTCATCAGCAATCACTCCTCATCCTATCAGCAGGAGAGGAAGCATGTATATATAGACATGTTTGACTCACCTACAGCTCTTTGACATTTTTCGGCATCCCTCCACCACCCCAACTCCTCACACTTAATTGTTCCTATCAAAGTCAGGATACGGGGGGAGTGCTCCAGGTTCGGGCTAAATACCGAGCTCGGAGCCCTCTCCTCGGACAGCACGCCAAATATGCTTACCATTTATTGCTCCTGAATCATTTGTAAGTGTGAACTCGTGAAATGATGTTTTATTAACAAAGTTCGGGAGGAGCACGTTCAAATGATTAACACAATCAACACGTCATCAGCAATCACTCCTCATCCTATCAGCAGGAGAGGAAGCATGTATATATAGACATGTTTGACTCACCTACAGCTCTTTGACATTTTTCGGCATCCCTCCACCACCCCAACTCCTCACACTTAATTGTTCCTATCAAAGTCAGGATACGGGGGGAGTGCTCCAGGTTCGGGCTAAATACCGAGCTCGGAGCCCTCTCCTCGGACAGCACGCCAAATATGCTTACCATTTATTGCTCCTGAATCATTTGTAAGTGTGAACTCGTGAAAACAATATTAATACAATTTAAACGACAGAAAAACCATAATATGCAATGTGACTTAATCGTGCCTCAGCTCTAGATTGACAATCACAGGCGTCCAATCACAACTTAACTCAGGAAAAAAGGGAACTAACCAATGACATTTGATGTTACTATTACAATAGCAATCCCTGCCCCACGACCATGACAAAAATAAAAATGCTCGCGCGAGCAAAAACAGCAGTTGAGAGCGGGCGAATGTTCGCGCGCACACAGATTAGATGTCACGCGCGCACGAGTGATTAAAATGAGCTCGCGGGTACCCGTATTTACGCGTGTAGCTCTGTTTTCCGGGTGGGGGTGTAGAGGGGTTTACGACACACGCCTACTCTCCACCACACTTCCCGCAGTCCTTACAGCCGGCATTCTCAAGTGCCGACCGCGCATGCTCCACTCCCAAACAGATAACACACATAACTTGTATCCTTGCCCGTTATAAAACGTGGACAAGGATAAACACATGGTCTGAAACTCTGTTCATTCGCCACACTTTTCACACTCATATTCCCTGATTTGTAAACTATCTTAGTCTCAAAATCACTCTCACACAGACACAGCACGCTGAAGACATTCAGAGCTGGCGCTTCCGGGTTTCGGACGCGCTTTATGCTCTTCCTCATGACGTCACCGGCGATCGCCGGCAGATACACACACGTTCGTCTCTCATTGGTTGCACAGATCTTCACGTGACTGAAGCAAGGCTATTTCCCCTAGTGCTTTGACGCAGCTCGAGTTTCAGGGAACATAATTTTTCAAAAACATTTTTCAAAAACAAATATCAAAAAAAAAATTTGATAACCAAAAAAGTGCAACTGATAGGGAAACGGTGCGATCGTTCGATCGAACTCGAGTTATGCGCTGATAGCTCAGCGCTATCCCATGTCGTTCCACAAATAATAAGCCGTTAATGTGAGAATTTCATCATTGGTAAAACCATGATTAAAGTATTCCTTAATATGTTCACAGTTCACCCTGTGTTGTTTGGATCAATGTGCTCGCAAGACAGAACGTCATAATTTCGATTTAGTAGGTCATAATTTTGATTTAAGTAAGTCTTCATTTCGAGTTTAAATGCCTTTTTTTATGTGGCAGAAATGGGCTTCCACATGATTCCTTAACTGATGAGCAAATTTTTACTATGAAAACAACTTTCCCATGTGAACAATTAATACATATATCGATCTATTGTTCTATCTATCTATATATCTCCCTAATTATCTATCTATCTGTCTATCTAATTGCATCTATATCTGCTCCGCCAGACGGACACATTCACGAGAATATCAGTTTTGTACATTATTTCGTTCTGTTTACCATATTATTTATGAGGATGAATTGGATTAATATTGAACATGCCAATATTATTGCAGAACATATTTCATATCTTTTTGTAAATATGTGTTCATTTGCATTTCTGTTGTAATTTTCGTTTGATTTAGTTTGTTTTACACTGCAGATTGATCAAACGGGTATTCGTGTAGGCTGTTAATTGTAAGACTTGCTTTGTGAAGTCTTCATGTTATTTATGAGAGGCAGTGTTGCCATTTCTTTTACGCAACAGTCTACAGCACTTTTTTTCAACCACTGTGCCGTGGAACACTAGTGTGCCGTGAAAAATTATTCAATTTCAACAAATTGGTCTAAAAACTTTTTTTTAAATGAATTAATCCTAAAATACTTTATATTCTTTGTGTTTATTTGATTCCCATTCAATACACTTTGATAAGAATGACTATATATTGTTAATATAGGCTACAGAGTTTAATTTTTTAACATTTTCTCATTGCACCCGTTTTTGTGCGTACGCCTGGGTCAGAGCTTGCGTGAAGGACCGCACATTTTCCCATCAAGTTTGCTTTTTATAAATACCAATTGTTGTGTAGAGAGCGGCGTACGCACTCTTTTCTTTGTATGCATCTGAGGCCCCAGATGACTCTTACGTGAGCCTTCCCAATTATTCTTTCTTTATGCAACTCTCCTCTACGGTTCCATTTATTATGACATTTTTCATGGCAACAACAATTGAATCTACAAAGCAAAGGAAAAAATTTATTTTGAATATTTCTTTAACTCCTTGGAAGTTAAAAAATCCTACTCATGTTGTCATTTATGTATTCTTGAGCTCATGACAGAAAAAGCCATTGGCAAGCCCATCTCATCTAGAATAGCTCTTGCATCTGTTTGTGTGCATGAAAACATCTCTGGTTACTGTTGTAAACTCGGTTCCCTGAGAGACGGGAATAAGATGTTGCAATGACCAATGCATGTTGCATTTGGGAACTCCTCCCCTTCATGTAATTTCTGAAACCTTATAGATAATGCCACTTAACCAATCTTGAAGGAGGTGTTCAGTAAGTCTCGGGCTGCTTCTCTCCCTCCACATTGTCTCCATGACTGTGCCATAGATTTATTGCCAGGTAAATCTCTGCCTAAAAGCAAGTTGTATTCACTTTCTGCTCCAGAAAGGGAGGCTATGAAGAAATATATTTCTGATTTACTGGCAATGGGGTTCATCCGCCCTTCCTCTTCTCCAGCGGGGACGGGGTTCTTTTTTTGTGGGGAAGAAAGACGGATCTCTGCAACCTTGTATTGATTGGGGGCTGAACAACATCATTATTATTTTGTCTTTTCTCATAACCAGAAGGATGAATGTGCCTGTTATGATTGAGGGACAGTGACAATTAGTGACAATACATCCTTTTCACAGACTGTGATGAAGTATTTCCGCAACAGCACTTGGTTAATTTATCAGTCTTTAACATATTTACACACTGTTATCAGGGGCAAATGTGTGGGATGTGGAGAAGACAAGGAGAAGCAGGTTTCCAACTGAAACGCTATTTTATTCAAATAAGCAAACAAAATAAGACTTTAAATATAATATATAAAACAGCACACTTGTGCATAAACCTTCAGGAAGATGGAGACATGGAACTTGGAGATTACATCCACACACATGGTAGCAACGTCAAAAACTGACAAAGACAAAGGAACACAAGAGGGCTTAAATACAACAGGTGGTAATGAAGGGGATTAGACACAGCTGACAAGACACACGGGGTGAATGATGAATGGTGAACAGGCGAGGAAACACATGGGAGAACACAGAAGGAAACAGGAAGTGCACGATAGACACAACTGTCTCAACTCAAAAATTATTTGAGATGCGAGCAATTCGAGTTACGAGCTCAGCTGTTGTCATCTCAGTCACCTGTCAATCACAGTCATCAATCACCTTGCTAGTCTTCTCAGCTGTGTCCTGTTCCCTCATTCATTCCTTGTGTATTAAAACCCTGTGTTTTCCCTCAGTTGTCAGTTAGTGTATAGTTGTAGTGCACCCACTGCTGGGTTCTGCTCAATAAAAGTTTATTCTATAATATTTTTTTTGTCTTTGCGATCATTCTACATGCTACAGCCCACATCCTATGTAAAAGGCTGTGCATAATTATTAAATCTTTTACAAGTAACATGGGCCAATTTGTTTTTTATGCTCACAAAAAGGACGCTATTCTAATACTCAAAAACTGCTAAATTAAGCAGTAACCAGTGAACATAAAAATGCTTATTGGTTGAACAGACTAAAAAGAAAACACTTGTTAACTGGCAATTTTTGGGGGGTGTGAAACCATCAGGAATCCTTTAGTCTGCAGTGACACCATTTTCCATAATGGCAACCTACGAGTCTCCAGAAGTACAAGCTGTCAATATCTCAGAGACTTTGCTAAGGTAAAGTTCAAGTTAGGATGGATCAATGTTGTGATGATGTTGTGAAATACATGTCTCTTGAAGGACCAGCATGACATCTTCTCAAAACACTGTATGAAGAATTTATCTTTCAGAATCTGGCAGTAAGTTTTGGGAATTGATTTTAAATCCACCTCATTCCCTGAAAGGCAGGTCTAGCTCATTGCTCATTGCTAATAGCACGACTCCCTTGCCACCGCTTCTGTTGTCTGACTTGAACTGGTGCTCGTCCCTCAGGAGTTACTCTGAACCTATAAAACCTGTCTATAAAGCCTTCAGACAGAGAGGTTGTCTATAAACAGTTTTCACAGCACTTCAGCTTGTGATTTGTATTAAGTGTGGGTCATATTTCATGATTCTAAAGTGTCTAAAGTTAACCATCAAAGTTTTACTAAGCTTCTATATAGAATCTTTAAAGGGTTCTGATTGTACGTTTTTTGGTGTGGACTTTATTTTAAAAAAGTAAATGTTAAGTAAAGTTAGTTTAACTTCCCAGGGGACACTGAAGTAGATAATAGTTTGTACAATATAAAATACTTATCAAACCTATATAAAAAAAATTGTTAAGTAGTCAACAATTCAACTGTCAACTTTGCATTTTTGGATGAATTATGCTTAACCCTGAGAAACTTTGCTTATCTCAAAAGCTTTTGTGAGTGAACGGAAAGTTTCTATGGCAATGTACACATATTTGCAAGAGAAGGCAAAAGCATTGTTTTATTATTTTTCCTCCCATCTCATTTTTATTTACCATCACCATACTGGATTATTAGACAGCTGTTTGTAATCTTGCTTCAAAAATTGTTTTAGTTTTGAAAACAGGCTCTCAAAAAAAGTTGTCAGTTTTATAGTGTATACAATTACATATAGATCATTTTTGATATTAAATTGTTTTTGTTTTTTATACTTTAGAAACTCATTAAAATATTTAATCGCTTGAGACTTTCAACTGTATTTGAAGTGCTTTATTGTACAATGCAAATTTCTTAATACTAAGCCTAAAATGTGTTTGTTTTAATACCACTATTAGTAAGGATAGTTTTATCTCTGCATAACATTAGTCTTTAAATGTATGATATTTAAAGCTTGCTTAAATTACACGTGCAATAGTTCTATTTTAACACAATCAAATATACTTAAGTATTTCTTTAGACTTCAACACTACTTCTGGATAATAAAAGTGTGTTAAGAACAAAATTAGTTGTTCCAATTTAGCAGACTTTAAGTACACCAAGTTAGTATACCAGAAATACAGTTGTAGGTTTTCATACTAAATATATAAATATATTTGTTGTATAATTAGCATAAATTTATATTTAAAATACATTTTGGCATATTTATTTTTCACTAGGGCATTCAAATAATTTGTAAAACAATTATGAAAAACACTATAATCACACTGTTTTAATGGAATTAAGCTGAATAATGTTATTATATTATCTTCTGTAGAGCAAATTTATAGTTGTAATCATAACTGAAATTGCAGATTTGTGAGAATTGAGTTAAGCAATCTGTATTGATAGAGCTCTATATTAATATACTTGGTAATTATAAACTTGATAGGATGATAAAATCACAATGACTTTGATATTCACTCATCCATAGAATGTTATATAAATGTGTGACTTTTCACTAACCAGTTGTGAATTTAAAGCTGGTTAACAAATAGGATGATATTTAAAGGAAAAAATAGTATCCAACTTGACATATCTGCAGTATGCAGTACAAAATGAAGGACATACATAACTGGTAAAAATTTAATTCCCTGTAACTAGCATTCTTTAAAAAAGTAATAAAAGGTATTAGTGTACTTAGGACAATGACATTAAATAACACTTCACACTTATACACTAATAGACTGTGCATTTTTAAATCATAAAGCTGTTGAATCAAAAATACAGTAGACCCATGGAGAAGTGACATACAATACAATTTCAAAAGTTAAAGTACTGTACATAAAGTGAAGATATGCATTGTATGAATTACTGTATTTTAGAGATACACTTCATTAGCAATTAAATGAACTAAAGAACCTACTGTACCTTATAATTTTACTAAACTAAAACAACAGAACATAGTAGTCATTAATATTACTAAAACTATTTTAAAAATTGTGTCAAGAGACAATAAATTATTCTGAGAAATACATTCCATGCTTTTCAACAAAATTTGCTCTCATACCATTAAAAACAGACAAAATGCATTTGCATTCTGCAGACAAATAACTATTTTAAAGGGGTCATGAAATGAAGAATCAAAATGTTCTTGATATTTACACATTTAAGAGGTTAATTATAAACAATATGATTTCTTAAACCAATTTGAGACTTTTAAAACTACATTGTAATACTATTAGAACTTTCAAAACTACATTGCAAAATTGTTGAATTCAAAAGCGATGTCCACACTGAATCAGACTATTGCAATAGTTGTGGTTGTGAGAAACTGAGAAACTGCTTTGAAATTCAGTGTTCCCTGTTAAGGGAACTCGCACTGCGTCGAGACGTGATTGGGAACGCCTTAGCGTGTATGTCTCTTGAAGCACAATAAAACCAACGTGCGGGAGTGTACGTCGCCGAGATGACGTCATGAGCCAGGAGTATAAAGGCACGTCACGACCCGGAAGCGGGTTAGCTTTTTGTGTCTTCAACAGCGCTCAAAGCTAAACGTGTGTGTGTATGTTTTGCTGGAAAATCGCGTGCCCCGAGTCTAGTTTAAAAGAAAAGGGATTTCATGTGTGATTGAGAAAAGTATGCAGATATGGCAAACTTACTAACTGCACCTTCACTAATGCTTGGGCACTGCGCCTTCAGGAGATCCATGTTCTGAGCCTCATCATAGCTCGGTCATGGCAGTTAGCAGTTCGACATCGAGGTGTCATTCTCACTCACTGGAAGGTGCGGGGGAGGGCTAATCTTACATGGTCCGCGCTCGAGGGTGTCGACTGTGTAGGTTGCCATTCCTGTCTGACAGTCTTTGAGGAGACTGTTCAGACTCGCGGTTTAGGTCCTGCTGCAGCTGAGGCTCAGCGGCGATCGCTATCGCGGGGAACAACAACCTAGCTCTGAGGAGTTGGGCGTTGTATTCACTTGGTGCCATCTGTATGCTATTACAACTGCTGTGTTACAGTGGATGTTGTGTTTGCCCATTATGCCGGAGACCAGTGTTCGAGCCCCGGTCAGATGCACTTTTTCCAGCACCGAGTCTAGACTGTAGATGAGGGTGTGCCAGCCTCAATCTACAGTTTTGGGTACTTGCATGGGTGAAGAATATGCACGATCAGTGCTTGAGGGCATTGATTGTGCAGACGGTTTGCAGCCACTGCGAACACTTTGATCCCATTCTGGTTTGTCAGCCTTACCTGGCAGATATGCCCTCATTCAGGATCCGGAAGCACACCTTGTGGTGGTTTCTTCCGATCTTGATGAGGGGGGGATACTGCAGCTATCCAGTTCTGAGGAACTGGATGTTGTAAGTGTCACATTGATGAGGATCTTCCTCACCTGCGATTGACATGCGTAGCCGGTGCGTGAGCGCACTGTACTCGCTGTCGCTCCACTCTCACCCTGCAGTCTCCGAGGGGACTGCCTGGGCAAGCATCCTTTAACGATTAACTGCGTGCCTGGTGTCCCGAGGGAACCAGGTCATGCACGTTTTAGGAATGGCCAGTCACTCACTGAGCAGCTGAGGCTGCTGGGCGTCAAGGCAGAGTTTCCAGTGCTATGCACTCAGTCACCTGTACTTGTGTTCCCTTCACTAGTGGCTCAGAACCTTTTCCCATGGGGAGACCCAGGTTTCATTGGACACTATGCTGTGTTGGTATCCCGAGGGAGCCAGGCACTCAGGTCCGAGGCGGGACTCTCTAATCGCCACCCATACTTCTGGTGGCGCTTGGGAGGTCGCGCCCTCTGAGGAGGTCTTAGAGCACTCCAGGTTTCCCCTGCAAGCAGGGCCCTGGAGCGGATGCTCGAGAAATACCAGAGGCCAGCCTCGAGAGGCTGGTTCCCTTATTGGAGTACGGTTTTGTCCCAATGGGTCCTGCAATAACATCTGGGGTGCCTGCCCGAGTGGTAGACCCTGAGCAGGCTCTGGTTATGGAACAGAAGTGAATGCTCAGCTGGAATTCCAAGCCAGAGTTTACGGGCTTCGGTCTGGTTCTTCTGTTCAGTCTAGCTTTTACCCTGCACCTTCAAGGTTTCTGATTTCATCAGATTTCATCAACGTTTGGTTGATTCTGGTAGCAGTTCGGCATCGAGATGTCGTTCTTGCTCACTGGAAGGAGCTGGGGCTCAGACTGTACGCAAGTAAGAAGGTCTTGTATCCTCATTTGGGAGCAACCTTCTGAAGCGTTGTTGGGATTCTGTGTCGTTGCCAGCACGGCTTTCACCCGTGCTCATCGACATCATCCCACCAACAGTCAATAGCAAAAGCTAGACCAATCACTCACTGAGCAGTCGAGACTGCTGGGCATCATGGTAACAGCTTCCAATGCGGTCCACTCGGTCGGCTGTACATGTGGCCCCTTCAGTGGTGGTTCAGAACCAGGAGGTTTTCCCAGAGGAAACCGCTTCCACACTCTCAAGGTCACGAGAAAAAGCCTACGCACCTCAGGTATGTGGGAGCAATTCTGGTTCTCGTCCCATAAAAGGCTCATACTGAGAGCACTCTGTCACTGCGTATGCCGTCGACAGATACCTCTCTCATGGGTTTTGGGCGGTCCTGAGGGATTGCTCGGTGTAAGGTCTGTCAGACTTTTCTCCCAGACATTAGGGACGTCATGCTGTTGTTCAGCTTCACTAGCTTTCCCTAGCTCCAAGATTCTGGGCTGTATCTTATCAACGATCTGTTGATCCTTTCTCAGTCACAACAGGTAGCAGTCTGGCATCGAGATGTCACTCTCGCTTACCTATGAAGCGCACAGTTCTTCCCCGTGCGCATTTCTACTGTTTGTCCACAGTCCAGAATATCAAGCTAGGCCAGCTAGTCACTGTCAGACACTTCCAGAGAGTGTTGGGTCTCATGGCGGCAGCGTCCAGTGTTATCCCACTCGGCCTGCTCCACATGAGACCCTTGCAGTGGCGGCTCAAAACCAGAGGGTTTTCGCCGAGGGGCAACCCCTTCTGTCTGATCAAGGTTTCACTCCTAGATGGCCCTCCGTGTGAGATTCCGATCAGGAGGGACCTCCTGTCCCAGGTTCATGGGAGGATCTTCCATCCTCACCCGGAACTGTGGAAACTATGGGTCTGGCCCCTGAGGGGGCCCAGCTCATAGAGTCTGGTCTCTCAACCGAGGTTGTGGAGACCATTCTCCACTCCAGAGCCCCCTCCACGAGGAAACTCTACGCCCAGAAGTGGAGGTTCTTCACTTCTCGGTGCAGCGAAAAGCAGCTGAACCCAGTTACCTGCCAGGTTGGCACCGTTCTGGAGTTCCTGCAAGAAAGGTTCGCTGCAGGGTTGTCCCCCTCCACACTAAAGGTTTACGTGGCTGCCATAGCTGCTTACCACGTACCTTTGAGTGATGCCTCTTTGGGCAGGGACCCCCTCATGGTTCGTTTCCTTCGTGGCACTCAGAGGCTGAGGCCTGTGGTACGTTCAAGGGTGCCTCCTTGGGACCTGTCCCTGGCGCTCCAGGCCTTGTTTTCAGATAAAAACGAAATTTCAGATAAAAACACTTACCCTAAAAACACTCTTTCTGCTCGCCATTTCTTCCCTCAAGAGGATTGGCGACATTCAGGCCCTCTCCATGGCCCCTTCATGTTTAGAGTTCTCACCCGGTTTGGCTAAAGCATTCCTTTACCCCAGGCCGGGTTATGTACCTAAAGTGCTTTCTAGTCCTATGCGCCACATAGTACTGCAGGCCCTTTGTCCTCCTCCATTTATTGATCATGACCAGGGGTTAAAGAACAAGGTTTGTCCAGTGCGAGCACTGGACGCCTACGTCCACAGAACTGCCACGTGGCGTAGGTCAGACCAAATCTTTGTCTGCTTCGGGGCCCCCAGAGGTTCCTCTGCTTCTAAGCCTACTATGAGAAGATGGATATCTGAGTCTATTTCCTTAGCTTATGAGCCTGCAGGACAGCAATGCCCGCTATCTGTCCGGGCTCATTCTATCCCGGAGCATGGCTGCCTCTAAAACCTTTTTTGCAGGGGCTTCCCTTGCAGATATTTGTGATGCAGCTGGCTGGTCCTCACCGCATACCTTTATTAGGTTCTACCAGTTAGACCTAAACCCCGCCTTGGGATCTTTGGCGTTATCGTAGTGAGCTACGTTTCGCTTGGCATACTCCCGTATGCTGAGGCGGCGTGGGTATTCCTCGTTCCCAATCGCGTCTCGACGCAGTGCGAGTTCCCTTGACAGGGAACGTCTCAGGTTACGTACGTAACCATAGTTCCCTAAGAGGGAACGAGACACTGCGTCTTGCAGCCTCAGCTCCTAGGCATGCCGGCCTGTTTCAGACACTGGTCAAGCTAACCCGCTTCCGGGTCGTGACGTGCCTTTATACTCCTGGCTCATGACGCCATCTCGGCGACGTACACTCCCACACGTTGGTTTTATTGTGCTTCAAGAGACATACACGCTAAGGCGTTCCCAATCGCGTCTCGACGCAGTGTCTCGTTCCCTCTTAGGGAACTATGGTTACGTACGTAACCTGAGACGTTTTCCACTAGGAGTGAAAAAGGAAGATGGAAAATTTAAAAAAAAAAAAAATTTTTTTACACATTTTTTTCAAAACTTGCAAAACTTTATCAACTAACCTAAAGAATCATAACATAAACATCTGAAACTTCATTTCATGACCTTTTAATCCAGCAAATCATTGTGGTGAATCAGTAGTGCTTAAATTTGTTTTAATCTATTGCTGAACAAGGCTCCATTTTAAAACAAACAAACAAATAATACTAATAATATTACAGTACCACAAATGCCACGGGCATAATCTAAATTTAGAATGTTTTAGTTTTATAATAATTCCTATATGCAACCATGTATATTTTTTTAAACCAGATGAAAAAATCCTCTGGTTATACACCTTTGGCTTTTTTCAACAAATGCATGCACATTTACAAATAAACTGTACAAACTAGCAAACTATTGCATCCAGTTTAAAGCTTAGCATCTCATTCCCTTTAATGGCTCATTGGGAGAGTTGGGAGTAGATTAACAATATTCTTTAAAAAAGTGTGTGCTTTTAACTTCTTTTGTCAAGCCCAAAATGGAAGGTGTATTAGAATAAGTACACATAATAAATGTTTGATTGCTTGTTGCTTTTCATTTGAAAGTGACTGCTTAACATATCTAGAGGAGTATCTTAACAATTGAGAAGGGTGGCCCCTTTGTGTCCACTTGCTCCAAAACACTGACCACTCTCATCCTTTTACAGCTTGAGCATAAAGAAGACCTCGTTGTCTGGACTCAAGGGGCTTTGTTGGGGCGGTTCTGGTGGAAGCTGGCTCAAAAGATCCAAGCTTGCACAAGGACTGTGGGGTACACTACAAGCTCCTTCAGGATTGCCACGCTCCTCAATGGGGCTCCCAGATGTCCTGGTCAGGCTTTGTAGCCGCTGCCTCTCTTGGGCCTGTCTGGCTCGGTTAGCAATGTATCTCACACGGCTCTGGCTCCGTGAGGAACTCCTCCGCAAAGGGGGCGTCTCCTCTTCTTCCTGTCCCACTTCGGAATCAGTCCTGCACTGAGCAAAGTCTTTGCTTGTAAGGGGTTCCACATCAGTGAGCCTCTTAAGCTGCTCTGTTAGGTCATTCTGGGGTTTTCTTAGAATTCTCCCTGGTTGGCGGCTTGGCCTCATAATGAAACTGCGACTAATGCTGCGATACTTGCTATCAAAATTACAGACAATATCATCTGAAGTGAGATCTCCAAGACTCTTGGATTTTGAGTTGGTGTCCATGGGTGTTGTTGAGGTGGTGGTTGTCCTCTTGAATCCAGCAGCAGCAAGCGTGGATGACTCCTTTAAGCCCTCCATGTACAACCTGCTCCACGTATGCCGCCTCTGCATGGGCTGGATGAGGCCTTTCTCGGGCACCAGAGGCCTAGGCTGTAACTCGTCCTGTGGCTCGCACATCTCACCATCCCGTAGGTTGGGATTGGACTTGCTCTTGCTTACTCGTGAGACGCTGCATGCTGCAATGGTTGACAGAGGCTGGCTGTTCCTGTTGGGCAAAGATACCTGTTTGTCCGAATAGTCCCGGGCAGAACTAAGACAGGTGAGGCTCTTCCTGGAAAGGTTGGGCAAGGATAAATCTATCACAGTGTCATTGGATGAAATGCTGGAAGACGATGACACACTATCCCGATGGCTGCTGGGGTCGAGTTTGCTCCAGAGTCTGTCATTTAAAGTGACATCAAAAGAGACTTCAGGGACCACTGATGGACCATCTGCCTTTTTCCCTGCCTTCATTTGTCCTTCACTTTTGGTCCTTCTGACAGGGGTCCTCAGTCCTGTTTGCATGCTTTGTCCAATATCCCTGTCAAACACCCCCTTCAACACCTGAAACCTTTGAGTGCTCTGAATGGCAGTTGTTGCCTTTACAACATCTGTCTTTAGAGACTGTCCTCTTTTTACGTCAGTGATGTTGGCGCTAATGATGGCTTTTTGCACAATCTCGCCATCTGCCTGGTCTGCTAGAGGGGGCATATCACATCCAATGTCAAGGTAATTTGTGGAAAGTGAAGAGTTGATGTGGCTGTTCACAGAATCCTTGCCACTGATGCTGCATGGACCAATACACTTGGTTAGTGCAAATGATTTCAAAATGTCCTCATTATTTTTCACAGGACTAAGATTTTCCCCATTGGAAGATGCTGTTATTGCTGAGGATGGAAAAGACAATGTAGTTGAGGGACAATGTGGTGAGGTATCCACTGGACTTTGTGCGAATGTCAAAGGAGTGTTCTCCCGAAATTGCTCAGTAAAGGATTCCAGATATGATGCGTTTATGACATGGGTTGGACTCTGCACTTCAGAATTTTCTGGAAGCACATAAAAAGCAGAAAAACATTAGATATAAATAGGGATATAATGACACTTAAAATATGGTTAAAGAAAAAAAAACACAATGACACTGCATAAAATCAATCATGAATGTCAAACCAACAACATACAGATGTTGCTCACAAATGAAATAATGCATTATTTTAAGTAAAAAAAAAAGTAAAGAAAAAATGAAGTGTGTAATTTCTGTAACACTTCTGTCACCAATTTTTATCTGCCATTAGTCAGAAAAAACATAATCCAGCCCTCAGATTATTGGTTGAGTCAATGTTGCTGTTTAAGAATAATATTTTGATTACCCCACAGATACAAACAGAAAAGAACCAAAAATAAAAATAAAATAAAAAAATACACACTTCAGCTTTAAGTACAATTAAACAAAACCAATTATTTAGACACAAACATGTTTGTATTTAAATAAAAATGGAATATAATACAATGATATAAAAAGAAACAGACAAAACAATACAATCCATAAATTAAAAACATTAATTATATTTGCTTTATATGACTGGGTGGTAAAAACAAAACTTAATGCTCAATAAAACAACTTACTATACAGAACAAAGGCTTCTTTCAGGGTTTTGGGTAAAGGGATGAGGTAAAGACCCCCAAATGCAGGAGAAGGGCTTTTATTAATAATGAAATAAAACAAAAACAAACAAAACTAACCCGAGGGGGAAAAACAGACTTGATTTGACTTGGCTTGAAACACGACAACAAACACAGGAAGAATAAATAGGAAAACACAAGGCAGGTAATGAGGGAGGACAGGAGAGGCAAATCAAACCAATAACGAGGAAACAAGATAGGTGGGATTACACAAAAGGCAGGAAACAAGTGCCACAAGAAACACATATGACAAGCCATGTGCTCAGACAAAAACATGACATGAAAACGCAGCCAGTGAGAACTCATAAGCCACATGCCCACACAAAACAAGCCACTGGAAACACAAGCTGAACACAATATGAACATGAACCTTGTGCTACACAACAACTGACACGGACAAAAGTAATACAATTTTATTACACGGATAAAATTTTCATTGAGTGTTTTCATAGAATATTTTGCAGAGCTCTCATTTAAGTATCACAGTTTCTTTGTTTATCTTGTTTTATCTTGGTTAGAGAGTCCTTTCAGTCCTTGTCAGTCCTACTCTCCAACAAGGATATTATCTATATTCCTCGCCGTAAATATGTCCACCAGGGCTCTCGACGGAGTTACTGCATCGACGAATCTTACGGCATACGATCATTCTGGTCTACAAAATCTCGTCCCGCAAGAAAAACCACTCGGTCTGTCAACCACAGCGCGCTTGCGAGCCTCACTAGGTCGCCGTCATCTTCGGATATTGAAAGTAAAATCCTTTCCTTCGGTCTATGGAACTTGCGATCACTCTCAAATAAAAGTTTGGTACTTCATGATATACTGTCTGATCGCAATTTTGACTTTCTCTGCTTAACTGAGACTTGGCAGCAAAAAGACGACTTTGCTCTGCTCAATCAGTCTACCCCTCCGGGTTATGTTTACACCTGCAAACTTTTCAAGACTTTTCAAACTTTTTAACTTTCATCTGTTCTTTGTCTGGTAATGTGATCGTGACTGGAGATTTTAATATACATGTTGACAATGTAAATGGTACATATACTAAGGATTTTTTATCTTGCCTTGACGGCTTTGACATTCAGCAATATGTAAATTTTCAACTCATTCGAAGGGCCATACACTAGATCTTGTCTGCTGCTCTGGTGTCACTCCATACAACTGCATGGCTTCTGACTTGACCTTCTCCGATCACCTGCAGGTATCTTTTAAAGCCTGTTTAACGTTACTCAAGTATAATAAATGTCGTACCATCTCATTCCGTAACATCAAAAAAATTGACTATGCGGCATTTACGGAAGGATTAGCCACCCTCTCCAGTAATGACAATTTAACAACTCCTGATGAACTGGTATGTCACTATATTGATGTGCTTCAGTCACTTCTTGACACTCATGCACCATTAAAAACCAGGTCTGTTTCATTTCTTAATTCCGCTCCATGGTTCACACCCGATTTGCGTAGGCTAAAAGCTTGAGGCTGACGCTTGGAAAGACTTTATGTGAAAACCAGACTTGTCAAACATAAGGACATGTACAATGAGCACATGAAAAACTACAAAACTGCTATTAATTCAGCTAAATCTGACTATTACTCGCACTTGATCTCATCTAGTGAAGGAAACTCAAGAACTGTTTTCTCTGTTTGGAAAGATATCATAAAGCCTCCCGATTCTCTCCCATCACACCTACACTCAGTTGAATTATGTGATGCTTTTTTAACTTCTTTCCATTTAAAAATTGCTAGTATCCACCAGTCTCTGTTGGCTTCTGATTTAGCATGCTCTCCATCTCTTTCAACTTTTACATCGCTATTTAGTTCTACTCTCTCTACCTTTATACTTCCCTCTGCAGGTGAGATAGCCTCACTTATCACAAAATCTAAACCTTCTACATCTCATTTAGACCCTCTCCCAACTAAATTAGTAAAACTCTGTTTTCCATTTCTTTTGCATTTCATCACTGAGATTATTCATTCTTCTCTTATTTCTGGTACCGTTCCTTACTTATTCAAATGTGGACTAATAACTCCTGTACTTAAGAAACCAGGTGCGGACCCAAACAATTTTAATCATTTTCGACCCATCTCCAATCTGACATTCCTATCAAACATTTTGGAAAAGGTTGTTGCATCTCAGATACACAATCATCTCTCAACAAACAACCTTTATGAACAATTTCAATCTGGTTTCCGTTCCCAACACAGCACTGAGACTGCACTAGTCAAAATTTCAAATGATCTTTTGAGAGCAGCTGACTCAGGACTATTATCTATATTAATTCTTCTCGATTTATCTTCAGCGTTTGACACTATCTCTCATCAAATCCTGTTAGACAGACTGCAGTCCATCGGTATTATAGGTACTTTAACTTGGTTTAAATCATATCTCACTGATCGTACCCAATTTGTCCAATTAAGCCAGTTTAGATCCAAACCTTCATCCATCACCACAGGTGTCCCACAGGGATCAGTTCTGGGACCTTTATTATTTACTATCTATTTACTTCCGCTGGGTAACATTTTTAGGAAACATGGAATTCACTTTCATTGCTATGCCGACGATACACAACTCTATCTATCCTCCAAACCTACTTCTGCACTTCCTCCATTCTCTCTTTCTAACTGTTTGTCTGAAGTTAAAATCTGGTTTTCGTGTAATTTTCTAAAAGTAAATAGCAGTAAAACAGAAATACTACTGGTCGGAACAAAAAATATTCTGTCTAAGACCAGGGATTTTTTTCTATGTGCATAGATGATTCTGTAGTTGGTCTTGCAAAACAAGTTAAGAGTCTGGGTGTTATCCTCGACAATACTTTATCTTTTGAAGCTCACATTAACAATATTACACGGTCGGCTTATTATCACATATGTAACATCAATCGCCTCCATTCTTCCCTCTCATCAAGGAGCACTGCGATCCTGGTTCATGCTCTGGTCACTTCACAAATTGATTACTGCAATGCACTCTTTTATGGTCTTCCAAGTAAACTTCTACATAAGTTACAGTTAGTGCAGAACTCAGCTTCACGACTAATTTCTAGAACACCAAAATTCAGTCACATATCTCCTGTCCTACAACAATTGCACTGGCTTCCTGTTAAACAACGCATTGAATTTAAAATCCTCCTCCTAGTTTACAAATCATTGCATAACCTGGCTCCATCATATCTCACTGATCTGCTTTCTACACACACTCCATCTTGAACCCTTCGTTCCTCATCCGTACGCCCTTTAGTTTCTCCGCGTATACGTCTTGTTTCCATGGGATCTTGAGCTTTTAGCTACGCTGCTCCTCAGTTGTGGTACTTGCTTCCCCAAGATATTCGGGATTGTGCCACGCTCTATTTTTAAATCCCACTTGAAAACACACCTTTTTAGACTGGCCTACCAATAATATTCTGAATCTGTTGGTTTTTATTTATTTACTTATTATTTTTTCTTCTTATTATTCTTCTTTCTCTTATTGCTTGTAATGATTGTTTTTATCTGCTGTAAGGTGTCCTTGAGTGTCTTGTAAGGCGTCCTTAAATAAAATGTATTATTATTATTAAAAGTGCCTAAAGTCTGAAGCGCGCACCCTGAGTGGACTCGAAACCCACGTGCCCACACAACAACACAGAGCTGCACGAGAACTAGTGAATGCTCGTCTCATGCTCACAACAGAAGACAAACACATGGAGCTTGACTGTCCGAATCCTGACATGAAACAAGACTAGAACCGAATCGACTAGAATCACACACAAGACAGATCATGTGGTCAGGAAAGTGCACTGCTCGAGCAAGTGTAATTTTGCATGCGTACAAAAGACAAGACATTACGGGAGTGTCAGAGCCCTGTCACAAAACCAAGAAGTAACTAGACTGATATGACAGAACCCCGACAGCTGTGGCTTCAGAAAAGTAAGCTCAAATTTCCATCATTGTTATATTACTGCCACTGTTCTACTGTTCAATCAAAATAGAAGTGCCCATTAAATTATTGAGTAAATGGAAATGCTTTGGGGCTTTATATTAAAAGCCCAATTTTCTTCTCATGTAAACCCCTTTAAGTTGATGAAAGATCTACTTTTTTATTCTTTTTCAGTATAGCACACTTTTCCTCAACAAATTGCATGATTTGATCCCTATGTCCATAACGTAAACAATGTGAGTTATGTGCTTAGTGCTTAACGTTGCTGTATGAATTATGGCAATAATGATGATACTTTATTTGTCCCTCAGAGAGAAATTTGTTTTGGTCATACAATTGAAGCTGCATAACATGACAACACATTAATAACAATCACAAAGTCATATAATTCACACTTTAAATCAATGAATGATGAATATAACAGATATGTTGAACATTTTTCAATAATTTAAAAACAATAAGTCAAACTAGTCAAAAAGCTGAGAAATCTGTTTACCTGGTAATTGGCCAGCCCCTCAGTTTTGCACTAAGGATAGAAAGCATGCAAGAAGGAAGGAATAAACAGGCATTTTAACAGGAGAAGTGCAGAATGAAACAGAAGGACTCTGTAGGTGTAGTAAAAAGGAAGGAAGGTACACCAGGAAAATGCGCTGACAAAACATGTATGATTGTTCTAATATGGATTTATACAGATAAACAGTAGAGAAGGTGGGCATGGGAAGGTTAATGTTTGAAGATCTAAACAGTTGTACAGACCAAGAACCTACAATGTGCATGATACCTTTAAGAATAAGAAATTTCAGCTGCACACTCTCATTTATAAATCATATGAGAAATGCCCCCAACTCATACATCAATATGCAAGAACATAGCTAGTCAATTTTCCCCATGTAGAAAACCTGTGGTTCCTAGACCTGCCCCAATTTTAACACCAAGCATCTGGTTTGTGTTTGCTCAAGTGTATGGGACAGGGACACATCCTCACTACTTACATAAGAGTCTTGTGACTCTCATTAGTCTTATAGTAGCATTAAAGTCAGTCACTTTGTTCCATTAAATAGAGTAACCACCATATACAACAAATCATGTACAATACTACCAGTTTTCACACAACGTTTTAACAATGAATTTCAATTACTTTGTTACTTTTTACAGTTCAATCACTCCTCAACATGAACTGATCTCTGTTTTATCTCATTGAATTATGAGAAAAACTAATTGTGTCAGCTAGCTTTGATCTGTAAGCATGCAGCTCCATTTGGCTGTAAATCTGATTTTATGGCATTTAAGGACACAGGAACTAAGAGGAAATGGAGGGCATATGCACAACAAAACAATTTCTAACAGTTATTCTAAATATACTGCAAAAGGTTCTCATTGATGACATTGCACAGTGGAGATCAGCCTTGAACGAGATCCATACCACCAGCAAGGTCTTTGGTGGGTATTTGTTGGGTTCCATCACAACCTACTGAAATCTATCTTACTGAGGTACAGGGACATTCTAAAAATTAAGATCATCTATCTGCATACACCTTACCAGTGAAAAACAATGGGGATTTACTGCGGATCTCCTCCATTTTCTGGGCAAATAGAGCATTCATCTCACGCTGCAGTGTCCCTGCTGCCCGTTTCCGGTTCTCCATTCCCCATGGTGGAAAGATGGTGGGTAGATCAAGGCTGGTCAAACTATCACAGCTGCTAGCATCACTGTCAGACAATCTATTGACGTCATTCACAGATCTAGTCTCATTGCAGTTACTTCCATAGTTGGGTGGAGCAGGGCATTGCCGACAAAGGCTGTTTTTTTTGTCTGGAATTGGAGGAGTTGGAGTGGATGGTGACTGTAAAAGTCGGCATGGAACGCTACATGAGCGAGTATTTTTAACAGTTGAGTCTTCACTGGGGTGAAGAGGTTGTGCAGCCATTGTTTGCTGAACCTTTGCCCTTGATCTAGGTAAGGGTACAGGATTTAGTAGAGCCTGGGGGTTTGATTTGGGCTTTGAGTCAGTTTGGGCCAAGGTTTGTGGTTTGAGTATGGGCTCTGGCTGAACTTGTCTGGAAGATGTTGGAGACCGAGATGCCCTTTCAGGTCTAAGAGGAGCAGGAGTGCACTGAATGAAGGTGCTTGTATCCTTCCTCTCCAAGTCAGGACTCTCCTTGGAGCCAATTACACACTTTATGCAATTGGAAGTCATCCCAACCCGCCCGGAGCTGTTGATAGCAACACGCGCAAACACACCTGGCTTCTCATCCAGTGGATCCTGGAGTCGCAACTTGTTGGCTCGCTTCAGAGGTTCACTTGCTGTGCCCCTGTTTCTGTAAGGTGTAGCACGGGGCTCTGGATAAACAAAAGTACTCTTACCTTTACTGTCGTCAGGGTGAAGCTGCCCGTTGGTGCCGTGACCCCATGATTTTGCAGACGTGCTATCTCCATTATGGTGGACAAGTGACCCCTCTTCCGATTCTCGCTCCTCACTGGCACCCTCTGAGCTGCCATCTTTTGTGTCAATGGAGATCTCAGGGAAGCCCCTCTTGACTTTGGGTTGGCCCTTGGTGGGAGCACTGGCTGTGCGGCGCAGGAGGTGAGCACCAAAGGTGGTCTTATGTTTGAGCAGAGCAGCAGCATGGCTGTCGAGAGATGATTGCTTTGGGTTTCTGTGAAACAGTCCTTTTATCCCACTGACTGCACGAACCTGCAAAGTGACATCAGAAAAATAGGTGAGTGATATGAATCCACAAGATGACTAATGGAATCATCTAAACATAATAGCTGTAATAATAAAAAATAAAAAAATAATAATAACAATAATAATAACTACGCTGTCATTGAATTGTTTCCAGTTTAAAACATTAGGGGAGCTACCCTTTCACAATTAATAATAAGTCTTCACCTTAACATAAAGTGTTTCCAATAGGTTTGATGATGTAGTTACAAGTTACTACATGCCCTTACTACAGTACGAACAGTAAATTATACATAATTACAAGTAAATAACCCTAAACTAAGCCCTAACTTTACAGTAAGTACATGTAGTTAAGTAAGTACAATCACATTACATCACCTTAGAATAAAGAGTAATAAAGTCATTAATTAAACAAAATCTGTTGACCAAACCATGTTGATAACTTCTCTACAGCAGGGAAAAATTGCTTAAACTAATTTAAGGTGGTTTGCTGGTACTAAGGTGGCTTCCCAGTCTGGCTAAGACTAACCAGTTGTCAAATTGTCAAGCGTGCTTCTGAAAACATCAACCCAGATCAGCCTGATAAGTATACATTCCCAAATGCATCATCAGGCAATGATTAATTTGATCTATTTGATTTTTACAGCATTGTACAAAACCCAATTGAACACTTTTTTTTAATACCAGCTGCATGATCAACATCATTTGTTCATCATCAGTTATTAGTTTAAGAAACATCATGATAATTTAACAAAATGTATCAACAAATTGTAAGTTAAATTCTGTTCTAATCTATTGCAACAGCTTCCTATATTAAATGTGTTACTGTTAGAAAGCAGTGACATTTCAAATAACAAATGTCATTACAGATGTAGCAGAATTTAAAATCAACAGACAAGTGTGGGTCATCAAAACAGACCTTTAAACATGAAGACATACAGACAATGTTAGGAATGTGTAGTGGTAATGTAAATAAATGTCAAGTGAACGGTGACAGGACACTGATGTCCAACCATCTCTGATGAAAAAAAAATGACACTGGATTATGTGTTAAAACAAAGTAGGTGATGTATAACTTGTTTGGAATAGAAAAGCAAGGTAATCTACATTGTTAACAGCATAAAGATATTATATAAAATTCTCTAAATAAATGAGTTAAAACTAACCAGGTTTATACTAGCCGTTCTATGTTTCTCTACATAACACCCAGTGTCATTTCATGAACCATGTTCAAGTAGATCCATGTGAGAGTTCAGCCATCTGATCTGTTTACTAATTAAGCATCAAATAACTTCATGCATTTGCTTGTAATTCTAGTGCAAGAATTCTTAATGCTAATCCACACAGCGGCAACCATAGCTTTTGAGAACACTAGATTTTTTTTACTTAAAAAAAGGATGTAAAATGTACCTGCTAAACTCCAGCTCTCATAGTAGACCCTCATAATCATGGATAGGAATAGAGAGGATATAACACACTTCACAAACCAAGATCAAAGCATTTCTCTCATGGACTGCTAGAGTGCTCTGTTACTGCGAACAAGGCAGCCAAAACCCTATTAAATGGCCCTTAAATGCCCTGAGTTAAGTGAAATAGGAGTGAACGATGTTGCTTGCTATATGGACATTGACACTGGATCTGCTTTAGGGGTCAATGAGAATGCAGCCAAGGAAGGAAGTCACAATTATGTCACAACTCATTTTGCATGAGTTGGCATGATGAAAGCTAGCAAATGAATCAGGGCTTATCCGCTCACTGGCGGGGGAAGGGAAGGATTTGCAAGGAGCATGCAGGGTACTGATTGGGTCTCACTACACCTGATTTCTGAATGAAGATCCTAATAATTTCCTGCCTCTATAGACAGCTAAGATAGGTGCACTGAAATCAAAAAAACATAAGAGAAAGAGAAGTAAGAAAAAGAGGTAGAGGGAGGAAAACAGACAAACTACACAAATAGCATTTGTTGTTGACGCTGAATGTTCAGAGGACAAATTATGAACAAAAGCATGGCATAATTAAGCAGTGAGCATTTTTACAACATCATGTGGCACTTTGTATGAGTAAGGTACAAACTTTCCTGTATGTTTTATAGTGTTAGAGGCACCAATATAGATATTTTTGATAAATTTAACATAATATTAACCTGTAGCATTAAAAATAGGTAGTAGATACAGGTATCACCGCCCATTTAAATGCTTATTAAAAAATGTTGTGGTAATTAAAAATTAAAATAGCTGTAGTGTTAACTGCATTCATTACGACAACTATTCAATCAATTTACCAAGCTGATTTGAAGTAAAACTTTACATATGGGAACCATTTTTTGTCCTTTTAGCTCCTACTGACTAATATTAGCAATAAAGCCAGCAGTCTGAATCTGCAACGTTGTTACAATACATTCTGACAATACAAAAAAAAAATTATATATATTTTTTAATTTAGTAAATTTAGCCTATTTAACGTATATGGTGTTTTTTTTATATATTGATCGAGAAAGCAATAAAATCAAACCATCAATTTGGGTTACAGAGTTTGATACTTCTTTCCACAGTATTTTAACACATATCGGAAAACATGAATTGAATTGCAGAATAAGAAAAGACAGATACGAGCCTTATATATCAAAAATATGTGATCTGTTAACAACATGAGATGCCCACCTTACTGGTGATGTCATTCACTGCAACATGAACAAAAATGGAAGCTTCCTCCATGCCTTCCAAATACACATGCCGGTAACCTGACAATCAAATATAGATAGATTAAGGGTATAAGCCATACACTCGATGGACTCAATACTTGACAAAATATGCTAACAATTAATGAAAAGGCCTGACATATGAAGAATATTTTTTCTGATATGTATAAAGGAAATTGTAATCAATAAAAATTTGCACCTGGAATCATGCTGTTAAAGGCGATGGTCCTCTGTCCAATAAAATCTTGGCCAATTGGGTCATGATCCCAAACCAAGAAGCGTATTAGAGCAATTTCTGGCATGTGAAGAGTGAAGACAAGCGTCTCCTCCCACATAGGATTAAATCCTGAGAGAGAGAGAAAGAGAGAGGAGGGTTATAAAGTATTAGAGGTTAATTTTATGCAGGGAAAAAAATGAAGAGGACGCGAGGATATGAGGTGACAAAATGTTCATATTCACCTACCTTTTCCACTTTACAGTTTACAAAATTACCAGCTTGATATTCACAATTCAGACAAAATAGGCCACTTCACTTGGCTCAGAGTGGCTGAATAACTTAAACTTGCAAGAGTACCTTTCTTAATTATTTTCAATATCCTGTACCAATATCGGATAATTTTCCAATATAGGAAAATTTTTAATATCCTGTTCAATATCCTGCGGTAAAATGATCAAACATTGACCGGTCCCGTCCGTTGATTATGACCGGGACGTTGATAAGTGTGTTGCTTATGTCCAATTTATTCTGTCGTTTTGTTTTGGTTGCTGTCACTGCAGAAAACCCCGCTTCACATGATAGGATGTCGGAAATGGCAATTGGGATTTAAGTGCTGGAACTTTCTAACGACGTCTGTTTCGTACATTTTTGCTAATTTGTGGGTTAAATTTGAGAAAACACAATAAACACCAAGCACTTTTAAACATGAACAGAAAGAAGAGCGATATACACCTTCTCTCCACCAAAGCTACAATGCCAGTGCAGCCGTCACCTATCAGGTCCAGACGTCACCTAAAACCGCCCCAATAATCACGTTATTTAGCGCATACGCGGTATTGGTGCTGCTTTAGGTGCACCAATTGGTGCGGCTGCAAGCAGCAGTGGCGTTGTAGCTTTGTTGTCACCGTCTCTCAGTTCCCTGTTAACCTCTCGTCCATGGAAAGTCGCACAAACCCGAGAGAAATACACCACAGTAAATAAAATGTTCCTTGGGCAGCCCCCAGGGTTGGGGACCACTGCTGTAGAGTACAAGGTACCACAAGCTCTATTCTTGGGCCTCTCTCTTTTTTACCTGGTGTCATTAAAACAAGAGTGAGCAGTTCTAAATAAATAAATAAATACATACTGTATTTATTTATAAACATTTCACTTTACTTTACTATTTATAAACACTGTACATAAATGTACATAATTGTATATTGTACAATAATGTTATGTACATAACTGTATATACATAGTATCTACGGCACTATGTATACACTAAGTATACTGTAACCCAGGGGTGGGCAAACTATTTGTCTCGCGGGCCACATTGGTTTCTTAAAATTGACAGAGGGGCCGGGATTGTTGACGGGGGGGGGGGTGGTTTGGGGCAAATCCATGACTTTAATATACGAGCGCAAAACTGATGTTTGTGTGCGCGTAAATTACATCCGCGAGCGGAAAACAGAGCTACACGGGTACGCAAGCTCTTGACTTTTGTAACTTTAATAAATTCAGATATTATATATATATATATATAATATCTATATATATATATATATATATATATATATATAGTGAATTCAAAGCTATTTTACATTTGATTATTTTAATCAAATTAGCTGAGAGTAATTGCTGGTTCTACCTGAAAAACACTACTGTGTTTGTTCTTCTGAGCCCTGATGAAGGAACACTAAATACATACTGTTTTATTGAATGAAAGATAAAATATGACAACAGAAGCATGAAAATAACTGAGGGAAATATATATAGGGACATGACCAGAGCAAAGGCAGGATATACTTCCCTCAATTTAAAATATTTATTGACTTCAAAACTGGTGTATGAGCTCTAAGTGTCATGTACATTTTATTCTGACGTACACTATATTTCCTCTTGTATTTGCAGGTCATGTTCTTGAATAAAGCACATAACAACATAACGTTGACAGCATACAACTTCTTTTCAGAAGAACGTACCTGTGCATTTACTTATAATAAATCCTAGAAAACCTGTATAAAGTATAGTTTGGTCTTAAATCACTCGACTGGGACACGTGGAATTACAACAAAACAATATTAATACAATTTAATCAACAGAAAAAACATAATATGCAATGTGACTGAATCATATCTTTGCCTCAGCTCTAGATTGACAATCACAGGCGTCCAATCACAACTGACCTCTGGAAAAAAGGGAACTAACCAATGACATTTGATGTTACAAGAGCAAGCTCCGCCCACGACTGACAAAAATAAAAATGCTCGCGCGAGCAAAAACAGCAGTTGAGAGCGGGCGAATGTTCGCGCGTGCGCAGATTAGATGTCACGCGCGCGCGAGTGATTATAATGAGCTCGCGGGTACCCGTATTTACGCGTGTAGCTCTTGCGCTCGTTCCTTTTTAGCACAGAATTAACGCTATAAAGGGGGGTGTAGAGGGGTTTGCGACACACGCCTACTCTCCACCACACTTTCAGCGCCACTGCCGCTTGCAGCCGCGACAAAGTGACATTACAGGGAAATGTAAAATGAAGGTTTAATATAGGTTCGGCAAGTTCGGCGGGCCGGATTAAAAAGCCCAACGTGCCGGATATGGCCCGCGGGCCGTAGTTTGCCCACCCCTGCTGTAACCTGTACATTCTCCCTCCCTCTGTACAATCTCTCCATCGCTCTCCCTTCCCCTCCCTTAAAACGAACTATTGGTCAGGCGTCAAAGCATTTCACTACATGTTGTACTGTGTATGATTTGTATGTGACAAATAAAACTTGAACTTGAACTTGAACTTGAACTTACTTACAAATTTCTCCCACTTTTGTCAGGAGTGGTGGGTGAAGGGAAGAGTGAGGAATTAATATTGCAGGAAAAGGGTATTAAATAAAATAAAACCGGTAATAAAAAAATAAAACAAAATACAACATATCTGCCCTGAGGGGGAAAAAAAAACTGGACAGACTAGGTAGGACTGGAATAACTAGACTGGAATAACTGGAATAACTAGACAAGACTAAACTCAGACACAGGAGCAACAAAGTTAAGCCAATGACATGACAAAGGACAGCAAATATGAAGGGCCTAAATACACACAGGAGGAAGGGCAATTGAATGGGAAACAGCTGGGACAAATCAGAGTAAAACACTAGAACAAGGTGGGTTGTAGTTCACAATGACGAGACACTAACACGCAGCCAATGCGGACTCGCTTCGCCTCGCGTTCACATGAACACAACGACAGGAAAACACAACATGAAAGAACGTGGCCAATGTAGACATGAACCGCGTGCTTACAGCAATGCACACAGACATGAGAGGACGCAGTTCGAGCAGAGCTTGAAACCTCGCCCACTCACAAAACAAGTTCCCGACAAGGACGAATACACAGGTTCACGGGTTATGAGTGTCCGAACCCCGACACAAAACTGAAACTGAACAAGACAGTCTGGACACCATAACCCACACACAAGACCAACCCTCGAAGCCACACACATAAAACAATATGGTAGTGTCAGAGCTCTGCCACAATACCAAGAAATGACTAATGTTGCAGAACCCTGACAACTTTGTGTTGCATAACATACATAAAACCAGCCCATTTCCAAACCTCCATTGCACACAGACACCCTGAGAAGGTAATTTCTTATGATTGTATCTACACACATTTCTTAATAGTACCACATGCACTTGTGAATCATTTATGTAAAATAAATATTAAATGTAAATGTAAATAGAGTTAATGAATTACTGAATTGTTTAGTGGCCGAGAGAGTTTGAGGTGAGTGCAATACTCCTAAATTTATTGGACCTATTCCAAACAAATACAGACACAATAGACACAACAAACAACACTCATTGCTTCAAGTCATGGCCTCACGGTTTAATGACACTTTAATGATCAATCCCCCAACACCGTGTTGTTTATGTGTATAATATAGAATTTGTCATTGGATATTGCTCTCTCACCATTGTCATCAACCACTCTGGTTTGCTCTTTGCAGCAATCCACTGGTAGGCCAATAATCTCCACTTCCACAAATGGGTCAATTATCTAAAGAAGAAACATTCAAAATAGATTTTAAAAAAGCACAAAATCAAACTAAGCAACTTGTTACAGTACCTGTTTAAGTATATCAAGATAAAATTCCTCAAAAATCCTAAGGGACAAGTGATCAATGAAATTCAATGAAAAAGCATAAACCCGCAGTGAGTGATAGCTTCAGTGATTACAATGGGATTAGAAATGTTCTATATAGCTGGAAAAGTGCTATATAAATGTAACATTTTTCTTCTTTCTTCTTCTTCTACTATTGTCATGCTACTGGTTATCTGTATACAATTTCAATACATGAATTATAATTCATGCTAAGAGGACCATTTGAAGTTGACTATTTAAGTAGTATTGATTTACCTCTCCTCGGTCACCCAGCATGGAATCTTTGGGTTTGGGTAATTGCTGGCCACTGATGACCTTAAGAATCAATTGTTTTTTCAACCGACCTGGTAAAGGATCCTCAGCCACTGGATTAAAAGAACCTGCAAGAACAAATCATAACAGAATTTCATATTTAAAATTCCATACTCATATCTCATGACATCAATAACTCTAGGGTGAAATAGATCTCTAGCTTGCCTTGCTGACTTAACTTTGAATAGCTAACCTTAACTTTGACTTGCTCTACGGAATGATCTACTAAATATTCTTCTGAGTTCATTGTTGTCCATTGTTTTAATTGTTTTAACAAAACCTGAATGGCATGTAGTTTACAAAAATGACAATGAATGAAAAATAACAAAATGAACGTGCACGCGTGTCTGTGTGACGTCTTTTGTGCGAGTTATGATGTCCGGTCCCGATACTTTGGTCTGGTTCAGTTTCGGTTTTGGATCGAGATTCAGGCATTCATGATTCATGTGTTCGTCCTTGTCCTGAGCTCGCGAGCCGAGTGGTTATGGGTTTTCGTGAGCTCTGTTTTGTGAGTGGGCGCGGTTCAAGCGCTGCGCGAGCCGCGTTCTCTTGGGTCTGTGTGCAGTGTTGTGAGCACGTGGGTTGTGTTTATATCAGCCGCGTGCTTTTATGTTATGTTTTTGTGATGCGTCTCGTGATGCGATTCGCATTGGCTGCGTGTTTATGTCTCGTCAATGTGTAACCCTCCCACCTTGTTCCAATGCTTATCTTGGATTTGCTTCGCTGGTTCTCTAAAAATTACCGTTTTTCCTGTGTGCTTATATTCTCCCAGTGTCTGCTGTCTCGTCGTCATTCCATGGCTGTTCATCCCGTGTTTTAGTCCAGTGTCCAGTCATGCTCAAGTCCAGTCATAGTCATGCTCTAGTCTTGTTCCAGTCCTAGTTCATGTTCATGTTTTTCTAGTCTAGTTTTTCCCCCTCAGGGTGGTTTTTGTTCTGTTTTATTTTTGTTTGTTATAATAAACCCCATTCTCATCTGCATCATTGAGTCCTCGTACTTTCCTCACCATCCCTGACACTATCAAACTAGGAATAGAGATGCTCACCTTCACACATGCAGGAAGGTTTCTGAATGTAACCACAGTTGCCATTGCAATAAAACTTGGCTCTGTTGAGTTGTAGCACTCTGCCCTCTGACTGGTAGTTCAAAGCGACTGAAAAAAAAACACACCCAAAAAACAATGTATGAATTAAGTGACAATTATAATTACATTTATACCTGTGGTGTTAGGAGCCTTTCCTGCAATTAAAATCAATATCAAAATGTACCTTTTTTATTTTAAGTTATTCCTGTAAATCTCGTTTTCTTTAAAGAATTTAACCAATGTCATATTTTAAAACTGCAGTGGCATAGTGAGCAGCAGGTTCCCAGTATGTTTCAGACACACTGTTTATTCTTGGTCTCTCTGATAAACATAAATATTTGTTTGTGGGTGGATTGGTATACCCAGATGGCAGCCAGCGTTCCAGAAGGGCTGTGGGTTGAAGTTGCTGGAGTCCACTCGATAAGGGGAGGGGTAGATGCGAGAGAGCTGGCGCTGGTTGAATCGGATGAACTGCACCGGCTTCTGCTGCATTAACTGATGGGCCTTGGTCTCGCTCATCGACGACACCTGCCAACTGCAGCTGCCAACTGCAGCGCAAGCCACATACATAAGATCTTATCGCAGACAGTGACATATAAACACAGGACTATATCCATTTGATATATTCCACCGCAATAGATGAGTGCTACTTACAAATTATAAAGTAATCAAATAGCAGTAAAATATAAATAGGATTTGATATACAAACTAGATAGAGGAAGTTTATTTTATAAACTTCAGTTGGCTTGAGAAAGCCTAGCCTGAAAGTTTAAACTAGTTGTAAAAGCTTCAAGCTTGAAAAGTTTTGAGAGTTTAAACTTTAAAACATGTTGCTAACAAGATTTATTTGGAGATTACTGATGAGTCAGTTGGTCAGTGAGTGGTCTGAAATATCAAAGAATAACAATGAATATTAAATCTAAATCTAAAATAAACAACATTGATGGGCCTTGGTAATAAACATGAGTAAATTATTAATTGATTACAGAAGTGTTGCAATACTTGGTTAGTGCACAAAATGGCATCTAGGGTACATACATGGAGTTTTTTCATCATGAGGAAAATTGCAATTAGTTTATAAAAATGTTTACGGTTTAATTACATCCTTGGCTTTTAACGGTCAGTTTTCACTAATGTGAATAATACTTTGTTTTATTTCTATTTTAAAGATGTAATTAAGCATTATTAATATAGTCTTACCACTTTCAAAACAGACTGCAGTTACACTGCATGTATATGGAGCCCTTTATAAATTTATTTACTATATAAATGTGTGTATAGATAGATAGATATGTATGTGTATATATATGTATATATGTGTGTGTTTGTGTGTATAAAGCCTTTCTTCATGTGAAATAAAATAACTTAAATATTAGTATTTCTTAAATCATTCCTGCACAATTACAATGGGGATAGTAATGCAGTTTTTTTCTAATCTCAAGCAGTTTTCAGATTGAATCGATCTGCCATGTCAGACTTCAGTTCAACACGGCAATACTAAATAAAGGAATTAAGGCAATGTAATATTTACTCAGGCATTAGTTATAAATAAACTTAGGCGCTTAGGCGTTCGTATAATTTGAATATTTTATTCAAGGGAATACCTTGAATAGATTTTTTACCTGGGTCAATTTTCTTTCAGGATCTGGGGTTTCAGATCTAAAAGTTTATACAATTATGCAGAATATACAATTATTTAATGTGATTAGTTAAAAAGTGCACTACTGCTCTGTGCCACTGGGGAATACCTTGAAAGATACACACAGGAAATGTGTGTGTGTAAAGTGACTGCACTGACTCTAATGCATTTTCTATTAGAGGTTTATTTTATTAAATGTGCAATTTGTAAAACAAAAACCTCAAAATTCAAGTTAAAATGTTATATTGTTCAAGTTCTTGACCTTGGGAAGAAGTTTGAAGTATAACATTTTTTTTAATGTTTTTTTTTTTTTTTATATTGGTTTATATTAGTTTGATATTCACAGCTGTTTAGACCAAATGTCCACTGCAATGGACAACAAAAATTGCTATGAAGGAGTTATGATTTTTTTTTTTTTTACTCATTAATAGATGCCTAATTTAATGGGATATTAATTTTTTTTATTTTTCAGAAACCTGGAAACTAATTCTGGTCTGAAGGAGATATATGTATATATAAAGCGTTTCTTCATGTGAAATAAAATAACTTAAATATTAGTATTTTTCAAATCATTCCTGCCAAGTACAATGGGGAAAGTAATGCATTTTTCTCTAATCTCAAGCCGTTTTCAGATTGAATCGATCTGCCATGTCAGACTTCAGTTCAACATGGCAATTATAGCAGATAAAGGAATCAACGCAATGTAATATTTACTCAGGCATAAGTTATAAATAAACTTGGGCGCTTTGGCGGTTTGGCGCTTTGACGGCAAGTGCGCGAGGACGCGCGTTTGAAGTTCATTGAGAGTCGCCGTTCCCATAGTAATCTGCTCAGCGGGGAAAAGCCTTTACCGGGTATCACGAATGAGAGTCAGATTTCGGCCAGATATATGTGTATATGTAAAGCGTTTCTTCCTGTGAAATAAAATAACTTAAATATTAGTATTTTTCAAATCATTCCTGCCAAGTACAATGGGGAAAATAATGCATTTTTCTCTAATCTCAAGCAGTTTTCAGATTGAATCGATCTGCCATGTCAGACTTCAGTTCAACACGGCAATTATTGCAGATAAAGGAATCAACGCATTGTAATATTTACTCAGGCATAAGTTATAAATAAACTTTGCTTTGACGGTTAATAAATGCGCTTTCACGGTTACGCGCTGTGACTGCGCGAGTACGCGCGTTTGAAGTTCATTGAGAGTTGCCGTTCCCATAGTAATCTACTCAGCGGGGAAAAAGCCTTTACCGAGTAAACACAAATGAGAGTCAGAATTTGGCCATATAAGTACATAAATCTTCAAGCAAACACGGTGCAGCAGTTACTTGATAATCAGAAACAATTTCCGTTTGATCATAAACTCTCTCACATAAATCTATTTTAGGAGATTATGATCTCTCTCTCCAGCAGTAATGGCGTCTTTGAAAAGCTTTGAGGCTTTGAATTGCAGCGCTCTGATTCGTTCAAACTTCAGTGTTCTCACTGACAGGGGTGTAATTTTGTGTTATCATGTATGTAAAATAGAGAGATTTAACTTACTAATTAAAGTAAAAAATCGATTGTAGACCTGCAAGTTTTTTTTCAGGATTTAAAAAAAAAATGCATGCCCATTGGAATGGACATGTTCACACATACTGACTGTATTGAAATGTATTATATATCAGGTGTAATGTTGTGATGTCACAACAGATGGGGTGGACGCTCTATCTAAAATTCAGTTTTCACTTCATTAGTGAAAGTCTATGGAGATTTTATGATTTTAATCTTCAGTTTTATCAAAAATCATAAGTCTGATCAGTCTGAAAAGGGATAGCAACTCAAGTCAGAACAGGTCTGAAGTCTGAGCAGAGTTTAGTGGTTGTAGCTTTAAAGCTCTAGGAGGAGATGCTTTTAGAATTTTAGGTAAGAAGTGAAAGATACTATTCGGAAATCCATTGCCGCTTGTATATATATTCTTTCATTTTTCTTTATTTGTACCTATATTCTTTTCTTTGTTTTAATTTTCATATGTTCTTTTCCTTTTTCTGATTTGGATGATTTGTAAAGAGTGATTTATAATCAAGTTAGGGATTTCTATTAGTTATATCCTTTCTTTACTTTTCTGTAGTTTTCCATCGTGTAAGGATGAATATTGTCTGCACGGCTCAACAGTTCTCAATGGTGTTATCAGAATGTTTTGGGAAGGTTCTGTTGATTGTTGGAGCCTGAGCCGAGTTCAGCCTTGGAGAAGCTGTGTATTTGTGTGTGTGCGTTAATATGGTCTGTATTGGTGAGGTGATTAACTGGCACCATCAGGAGACGGAATAACTTGTTGTTCTCGACAAGCCACGTCACGAACCCGTCAACCACGTGATCAACGAAGATAAGCTTCAGACCGTCTGCTCTTGTGTGGAAAATTACTAGTTTTGTTTTTCTTTCTTTCTTTCTTAGCCAATCAGAATCATTTAAACGTCATCATTGACATGGTTAGCACCCTCTGTTAGAGTATAATTGCTGTAACAATGTTATTGTATTTGGGGCGGCCTACGAACTCCTTGTGAGACCTGAAGCTGGCTTCTGCTGATGAAACTGCAAACTAAACTTCACTAAAATTTCTTCTATTGACTGCACTTCTGACTCCTGGTCGTCATTCAACATATCTGGTCCTCGGGTCTTAACTGTAAATTCCCCTACAGTTAATGGTGGAGAATGCGCGGGCAATTCATTCTTCGGTGACATCCCTGGTCGAACAACAAACAAGGTAGAAAGTGTTAGTCTGTCTAAGTGGAAGTGACTGGAAAGGGGATCAGGATAGCATCACTCAGACGTGAGTGTTGAAAAATTACGACAGCCATATAATATGTAATAAATATCATATGGTTGGTGGGACTGTTAAAAATAACAGGGACGTCACAGAGGGTAATAGTCGCTGGAATCCGTATACTGGTTGAAGTCTCTTCTTCCAGGTAGGCGGAAGGCATCGCAAAAGGGACGCACTCGTTGGACAGGGGAAGTCCCACAAAGGAGTGTAAGACACTGGATAGGAACGCTGGTTAGAATCCAGAAGAATCTCACAAGGAGATTCCAGGTTCCACAGGTCCGTGTCACTGTGAACCTGACTTGATCACTTCCACTTCAGATAGGGGTACCCCGCATTTAGTGAATCAGGCAGTTAGGGACTAAAGCATTAGTTAGTTATAAAATAAATAATATAACATGAATATAGGGCTAACTTGTTTGCCAGGGATGCCTCTGGAACGATTCCTGCAAAAGTAAATTTTACGTGAAAATTTTGTGACCCGAATTGGTTTGGATCAGGATATGTGACTTGGTGTTTTTGTAGTATACTTTGTGGTTTCATCACGCAGAAGCCACAGCTGTGTTATTCAAAGATCGCCGCCTCCATCTCTTCCTACCATGACTTCAGGTGAGTATTAACTTTGACTAAAATATGGCTAACAATAACTGAGTAGTCTGATTATTACTGATTAGTTAAGTAAGCAGAAGAGAAAATGCTGTAAACAGCGCTGCTTCTCAAAGTGAATTTTCAGAGCTCAGGAGGAAAATGGTTAGTCTGTGTTTTTAATTCTGAGTGTAAAAACAAGGTTGGAAGTCATGATAAAATAATGAAACAGAAGAGATTAAAATGCTGTAAACAGCGCTGCTTCTCAAAGTGAATTTTCAGAGCTCAGTAGGAAAATGTCTGCTAGAAGTCTGTGTTTTTAATTCTGAGTGTAAAAACAAGGTTGGAAACCATGATAAAATAATGAAACAGAAGAGATTAAATGCTGAAACAGCTCCGCTTCTCAAAGTAAATTTGGTCAGTCTGTGTTTTTAATTCTGATTGTAAAAATAAGGTTGGAAGTCATGATAAAATAACAAAACGGAGAAGAGAATATATTAAAGGCTGTACACAGCTTTGCTTTTCAAAAGCAAAATTTCAGAGCTCAGTAAGAAAATGCTCCTAGTTTTAATTTTATTGGAAAGTTGTGAGCAAAGAAAGAGCCTGAACGATATAAATGTCTGCTAGATGTGATAAAGTGACATTTCTGGTGTTTAGATTTGAAAAGAAGATCAGTGTCTAATATACCAACATTTACGTTTTCGTCTGGAAAAGAACAAAAATAAGATTAAAGTCTTAAGGAATTCTTTTGAAAGGAAGATTTGTAATGAGAAGTTTTATAGTGAATGGATAAGGATAAATTGCGTCAAATGACAGACAATGACTTCAAAAGATGGAAGTTTCAGTAATATGTAATTCGCAAAAAGACAACTATAAAAATTATAATTCTTTGAAAACGTATTTTTGGGCAAAGATTTCTGAAACAGGCCAGAGTCACAAAAAAGTAGATAAATGTTAAATGTTTACAAAAATGCAGTGTTCCAGTCCTTGAATCCAGTCCAGAGTTTCTCTCTCTCATTCAAAGTCAGCTAAATGCTGTTATCTGATTCTGTGATAAACAATTTACAGGAAGTGTTCCAGTGAAAATCATAGACACAGAGAAGTTAAAGGAAATCATGTTACAGGCAGTTCAAAACTTTTAAAAGTTCCACATTTATGATTGTGCACATTAAATTTGTTGTTAAAAGTTTCAACAACTAAATGCCTTTAAAGAGGAGTTTTAAAAATAAATTGAGAGTTAAATATTTATATTTAAAAAATTTGAAGACCTGATTATAAAAGGGAGATTAAATTGTTTGATTAAATTGTTATGACCAGTAATTTTTGTTTTGTCTCATCTTAGTCTCCACCATGGTACAAGGCTGATGGAGTAGACAATGGTGATAGCGATGCTGAGATTAAACACAGATAATAAGCTATGCTGTTGTTTTGAATATGTTAATGGGTTTTACTGATAACATACTGCTCTTATTAACTGTTAGTCTCCCTGTTTTGAACACTATCAGGCAGTCGAAATAACTCTGGTGGTTCTTGAATGCACCTTCCCTAAGTTCCAGAGAATACCTGAACCTGAAGAAAACTCGAAGATCCGCAAAGGGAATGAAAAGGTTAAACAGTTGAGCACGAGGGCGTCCACTCAATGACGGGTAAGTTCCCCTAGTGGCCACGTAGGGGACAACCTAAGGCAGGGGTTCGCCGCCGCTCCTGGGCATCTACCCAAAAACAGGGGAAGGGAGATGTTTTCTGTGACAACTGGATGAGAGTTGAGAGGATGTCTGTGGTTGGCTAGTAGCATCCTTCAGAGGGGGGACCTGTTAAATTGCAGAAGTCTGCCCCAAAACGGAGTTCCTCCATACCAGATCACTGCAACCGCATTCCTTGACAAGTTTCCCCAACTTGTAGAAGATGCCAGGGGGAGTCCCTGAAGAGGTTGTTTATAAAGAGATAATGGGAATGTGCTTTCAAGAGCTGGCTGAGAACATGATGTGACTGACCTTCAGTTGTTGTGGAGACCATAACTAAACTTTATAATATCAAGAACATTATTATTTTTTTGTCGGCTTATGGGAAAGAACTGAAAATTAATAGTGAAACTGAACTAATATGTCTCTATCATAGTTTTCACTCCTGCAGGTCGTTAGACATGGTGGTGACTAAAGATGAAGAGTGTTTTTACAGATTAAAGATGGTCTGGATAACAAAGGTTAAGTGAATTTTTAACAAAGTAAACTTAGTAATGCTCCTAGCATGCTTTGAGATGATAAAAATGGGTCTAATTGAGTTAAATATTTACATTTAAGAAATTTGTGAATGTTTCTATATGGCAAAGAATTTACTATTGCATTCTGCCTAAAAGTTACAGTCTTAAGAGATTGAGGAAAACTGTTGACTGAGAGAGAGATTGTGAGTGGAGGTGGGTATGGCACTCTGTTATCAAAATGATAAAGGAACTAAAACAACCTAGCAAACTTCTCTAAAAACAAGTATAAACAGACATTATTTTAAACTGAATAAGTTAAACCTAGAGAAGATTTTAAAGCTTAAATCTTTGTAGAATAAATACCAGAAGTAAACCTTGAATATGAGCGATTTGTATTCATGTCTGAGTGTGTGTGAGTTTTGTATGTCCACATAGTGCACATGTTGTCATTAACCTCTGGAATGAGTGTTTGATCATTACAGATGGGTTAAGTGAAATGACATCTATACAGAAGTCGAGAATTCTGATTGAATTTGATGAAAAGACGACACCATACATGGGACGAGCTTTAATTGGACTGAATATCCAGCTCTGTCTGCTAGTGGTAAATATGACTACTTTTGTCATTTATGATGTTAATTTCAAGTTATTCTCTGGATTAGTTTAAACAATTGTGTAAGTTGAAATTGTGAAGCTGAAGATTGCCGTCCATTATGGGGTTTAAAACCCTTGTCTAAATTCAACTGAGGGTCTAAATTTAAATGCTATCAACTATGAGTGATCCGAGTGTTATAGACTTGACGTTATAAGACTTGACGGCAGAGATAGTGTGACACATTGGCTAAAGTCACCCTCCAAATTATCCAGAGAGCACCCTCACATTTATGAAGGCTGGTGGGCGATCAAAGGAGTGAAATTAACTTATAAAAAGTTTTTATTGATTTTCATTCATTAAGAGGATGCATGACATTAGATCAGCCATTCATACAAAAGGGTTAATGAAACAGCAGCTATAAGACTGTCTGTGTGACTTAGGGATTAAAGCAC
Source organism: Rhodeus uyekii (assembly GCA_037043235.1). Taxonomy (NCBI): domain Eukaryota; kingdom Metazoa; phylum Chordata; class Actinopteri; order Cypriniformes; family Acheilognathidae; genus Rhodeus; species Rhodeus uyekii. Next base: position 201,150 of record JAWRVZ010000206.1, read on the forward strand.
AAGTAATATTTTCAAAGATAAACTCAAGGGCAGAACATTTACTTACTGAGTAATTAGAAGGTTTGAAACTCAGTTAATAATATTGAATTCGTCTAAATCTGTTATCTGCCCTAATATATAGACCTCCAAACAGGAATGGGGATTTTATACGTGAGTTCTCTGAACTTTTATTGGTTACGGCCCCTTCTTTTGACAATATTTTTAATTTTGAGAGACTTCAACATAAATGTTTGTGGTCCTTTAAAGCCTTTGGTGAAAGATTTTGTACCTTGATTAGAGCCTTTTGATTTTTTACAGTATGTTTCTAGCCCAACACACGAGTTGTTTTTCATTACTGTTAAATCTAACTGTGTCATTTGATACTGTTGACCATAAGATCTTCATTGAGTGTCTTTGAGATTTGGTTGGCATTGAGGGTTTAGCCCTGGAATGATTTTACTCATATCTAAAAGATAGGACTTATTTTAGTCAATCCTGGGACTTTCTTTTCATCCGTTACCCCTCTCTTGTATGGGGTCCCTCATGGCTCAATTTGGGGCCAGTTTTGTTCTCCCTCTATATGCTTCCTTTGGGAGTGATTTTGAAAAATATGCCATTCATTATAATTTGTATGCTAATGACTCTCACATTTATTATCAAGTATCCATTCAATCTTTGTTTGAATGTTTAGATAACGTTAAGTGCTGGCTAACAATTTTCTCCAGATGAATGAGTCTGAGTTTATTTTATTTGGTAATAAGGGATGTCTTTGTGATGTCATTGACTGCCCGGGATTCCTTTCAGGGAAAAATCTTTATAGTTTGAAAAACCTAGGAGGCATTTTTGACTCTGAGCTCAAATCTGATCGTCAAATTAATGAATTTGTTAAAAAGAGTTTTAATCATCTTAGCTCTATATCTAAGTTGAAGTCTATCCTCTGTTTTTATGACATGGAGAAGGTTGTGCGTGCCTTTATGCTATTTTGTTTGAATTACTATACTGTATCTGGGTGTGAGTCAGGTCTCTCTCTCTCTGCTGCAGCTCGTTCAGAATTCAGCTGCTAGGTTTCTAACTACGAAGAGAGAGAACACATTCCAGTGCTTATCTAACAACACTAGCTTCCTATACGTTTCAGAATTCATTATAAAGTGTTGCTATATGTTTTTAAAGCTTTACATGGGTTAGAACCAGAGAATATTTCAGATCTAATTATTCTGCATCACTCAAATAGGTCCCTGCGTTCAAAAGATCAATAACAACTAATGATTCCTTGATCTCGCCTAAAATGCAAAGGTGATTGGGCCTTCTCTGTTGCAGCTCTAAGACTTTAGAATTCTCTCTCTGATAAATCTTCTTCTACTCTCGGTTTATTTCATAGTGTGCTAAAAACTCATCTGTTTTCAATAGCATTTGAAAGTATTTTGAAATCTGCTGTGTATTATGCTTTATTTATGCTTTCATTAATTTTTATTTGGTTAGCACTTCGGTTTCCACATAGTGGTGTTGAAAGTGCTTTATAAACAAGGTTGAGTTGAGTTAATATCATATTTTTGTTTTTGAGGCAATGCTGATAATATTTGTGGGATCAGAAAGTCTAAACATTTGATAGAGAAATACCTTGACAAGTAATTAAAATGAAAATAAATAAAATGAATGTTATGAACAGAAAATTCAGATATGAATTTGGATCAATTTAAGAATACTTTTAAATTAATAAATTATGAAAATCTGACAGTTCTTGTTCAACTTATAACAAATTTGAAAGATAGCAAACCTAATGGTATCTGATGAGCCAAATGACAATGAAAGGGTTTAGATTTTGGTCATAACGCATAAGCAGGTTTAACAACCTGAGATACTGAGAACAAAATTGGCTAAAGGAAATCATTATTATTTGATTTTGAATTTTGGAATGTTAACATGGTTTGAATACTGTGAAATTATTTTGTTTCAGTGGAAATAATTATTGAAATGATTATTTGAATTTGTTTCATTTTTTTTTTATTTCTGTTTTTGAAAAAGAACATTTTAAGATGTCTTGCAATTAAGATGGTACATGCTATTTGCCTGTTAAATGAATGACACTTTCAGTAGAAACTCAAAGCTTAAGATGGATTTTTATGGGATTTATTTATTCTTTCATTGTTTATTTTTATTTAGACCACCTTTGATTTTAATTGGTGTAGTGAAATAGATTTACCCTCTTATTGCATGTATTCTACAATGAATTGGAAATTGTTTTTGGTTTATTTACAACAACAACAACAACAAAGTGTATATCTTGATATTTTCATACAATGATGGGTGATTATACCAGTAGACGTGACACTTTTAACCTAATACCTGGTGTGGGGATTTTGTTGGGGATGTAAAACTATTTTCCCATTTCTTTCGGCTTCTAGAGAATAAAAATGTATTTAATTTTTAAATCCATTTAATTTTATTATAAACTAAAATAGCCAATATTCATAATAACAGTGTAAGATGTTCATACAACCATGTCTTTTGTTTTGAAGGTCAATAACACACTCTGTGCTCTGTAAGATATTCTGTTCCAGTTAAGTCTGTGAAGGGAAAACATATTTTATTTTATACAATTTTAACCGGAATTAGAGCAAGGGTGAATATATCAATTTGTAGCGGCATTAATTGATAGCCCAGATGTGTTGTTTCACTACACATTTGGCCTTATAAGGGGGGACTGAAAGATACTATTCGGAAATCCATTGCCGCTTGTATATATATTCTTTCATTTTTCTTTATTTGTACCTATATTCTTTTCTTTGTTTTAATTTTCATATGTTCTTTTACTTTTTCTGATTTGGATGATTTGTAAAGAGTGATTTATAATCAAGTTAGGGATTTCTATTAGTTATATCCTTTCTTTACTTTTCTGTAGTTCCCTTTCAGGGAACTTGAGCTGCGTCTAGCGCTAGGGGAAATAGTCTTCCTCGGTCACGTGAAGATCTGTGCAACCAATGAGAGACGAACGCGTGCGAATGCGTCACTGCCGGCGGCTGCCGGTGACGTCATGAGCTAGAGCATAAGATCGCGTCCGAAACCCGGGCGCCTCAGCTCTGAATGTCTTCAGCGTGCTGTGTTTGTGCGAGAGTGATTTTTGAGTGTGAGATATCAAAAAAATCAGAATGAGTGCGGAAAATGTGGCGATTGAACAGAGGTTCACACCGTGTGTTCATCCTTGCCCTCGTTTTATAACAGGCAAGGATACACATGTTATGTGTGTAATCTGTTTGGGAGAGGAGCATGCACGGTCGGCACTTGAGAATGCCGGCTGCAAAGACTGCGAGAGGTTTTCCTTGCATGATCTCCGCTCCCGCCTGGCGGTCTGTAAAGAGGCCGCCCAGGCTAGTGTTCCCCGTGGTTCAGGACCTGCAGCAGCCGAGGCTTTGCGGCACTCTCGTTCCTGGGGATCACAAATGGATCTTGCCGAGTTAGCTGGGGTGGGTCCCGCCTTACCTCAGCTCTCGCGAGATCAAGCGGGTCCCAGTCACGAGCACTCCGAGAGAGGTGCCCGTGCTGTGACTCCAACATTAGCTCTATCTAGTTCAGAAAGTGAGATGGATTTAGCTAGTGTTTAGCTAGCTTCTTGAGGTTGTGACACGAGCGGTCTCTTGTCTGGGGCTTGATTGGCCAGCAGAGACCAGAAGTGCTCGTCCTAGAAGAAGTATGTTGGACGAGCACTATTTACCAGTTCGCGTCACTCCCCCGCGCCGAGCAATGCCTTTTATACCAGATTTGCATGCCGAGGTATCTAGATCTTGGGGAAGGCCAGCCTCCGAAAAGGTTCATACACGCAATAGCGGAATGTATAACAATTTAGTAGGGGGTCAAAATCATTGTTATGGAGGGATGAAAAAAGTGGATGAGGCTCTCGCGAGTTACCTCGTTCCCCAGTCTTCATCCTCCATTAAAGCTCCGGCGCTCCCCTCCAAGCCGATGCGCGTCACATCGTCCTTGGTGGGGAAAGCGTACTCAGCATCGAGTCAAGCCGCATCGTGCCTGCACACCACGGCACTGTTGCAGGCGTATCAGGCTGAGTTGCTTGGGAACCTCAACGAGGGCGGCAGTATTAGTCCGGAGGCAGTGACAGAGCTGCGCCGGACTGTGGATTTGTCTCTTCGGACCACTAGGGAGACGGCCTACTCTGTCGGCCGCTCCATGGCAGCTCTGGTGGCCACGGAGAGACACCTTTGGCTTAATTTGTCAACAATGAAAGATAAAGACAAATTTGTTTTGCTGGACGCTCCTCTGTCCCCTTCGGGCTTGTTCGGCGATGCCGTGAGAAGCGTCGTCGACAAGTTTCAGGAGGCTGCACGACAGCAGGCAGCGTTCAGTAAAGTTCTTCCACGCCGCCCTCCACGTGAGACCGCCAGCCAAGCCAGGTCTCAGAGCTCCTCATACAGGGCCGCTCAAAAATACAGTGTCGCAACCCGTCTCCCTCCGGTAGATGCCGGGAGGGGGGGCCGACAAGTTAAAGCCGCAGGTCGTAAAGGTGATCTAAGGGTTGTCCTGGAGGCTAAGAAGGCTAAGAGTAAGCGGCCCTGAGGCCAAGCCGCAACCAGGTGGTGTGTCCCTGGAGCAGCTCAACAGTCAGCCCGCCATGGGAAAACCACCCCCTCTAAGGAGGGTCCTAGAGCAATCCTCCCGGGTTTCCGGAATCAGCCCCGGCTCAGTGGGGGATATGTTCTTGGTACCAGAGGCCAGCCCAGGGAGGCTGGTTCCCCTAGTAGAATTCCGGGATGCGTGGTCACGGCTACCCGGTATCTCTCAGTGGGTCCTAGGGACGGTAACCTTAGGGTACGCCATTCAGTTCGGGGTTTCTCCACCTCGCTTTTCGGGGGTCCTACAGTCAGTGGTAGGCCCTCAGCAGGCTCTGGTCATGGAGCAAGAAGTAGACACTCTGCTGGCGAAAGGGGCCATCGAGCATGTACCCCTCGCAGAAAGAAAGTCCGGTTTTTACAGCCGGTACTTCTTAGTTCCAAAGAAGGATGGGGGGTTGCGGCCTATTCTGGATTTGCGTCTCTTGAATCGTGCGGTCAGGCGTCTAAAGTTCAAAATGCTAACGCTCAAACAGATCGTAGTGCAGGTCAGATCCGAGGACTGGTTTGTCACAGTCGACCTCAAGGACGCGTATTTCCATGTCTCCATCCTTCCGCAACACAGGAAGTTCCTGAGGTTCGCCTTTGGGGGAAAGGCGTACCAGTATCAGGTGCTTCCGTTCGGCCTAGCGCTCTCACCCCGCACGTTCACAAAAGTAGTGGACGCTGCACTAGCTCCACTGCGGCTACGGGGCATCCGTGTTTTAAATTATATCAACGACTGGCTTATTCTGGCGCAGTCGCCGCAGTTAGCGGAGCAACATCGAGATGTGGTGCTCGCACATATGAAGGAGCTGGGGCTGAGGCTGAACGCCAAGAAGAGTGTACTTTCTCCCGCTCAGAGAACCACTTTCTTGGGAGTCATCTGGGACTCAGTTGCGATGTCAGCTCGGCTTTCCCCCGAGCGCATCCAAGCTATTTGTTCAGCCATCAAGAGCATCAAGCTAGGCCAGCCACTCACGGTGAAACACTTTCAGAGGGTGTTAGGGCTCATGGCAGCGGCATCCAGTATCATCCCACTGGGCCTTCTGCACATGAGGTCCCTGCAGTGGTGGCTAATGACCAAGGGGTTTTCCCCGAAGGGGAATCCACTACGCACTATCAGGGTCACGGGGCGATGCCTACGCGCCCTGAGCATGTGGAAGAACTCTTGGTTCCTGTCTCAAGGCCCAAGGCTTGGGGCTCTGGTTCGGAGAGTCTCTCTCTTGACAGACGCCTCCCTCTCGGGCTGGGGGGCGGTCATGAAGGACCGCTCCTCACAAGGTCTATGGAACAGTCGGCACCAGACCTGGCACATAAACATGTTAGAGTTACTGGCGATCCACAGAGCACTATGTGCGTTCCTACCGGACCTTCGCGACCACCATGTCACTGTGTTCACCGACAGCATGACGGCGGTCGCCTATATCAATCACCAAGGGGGTCTACGTTCGCGACCACTGTACAAGATGGCGCGACAAATCCTCCTCTGGGCCCAAGGGAAGTTGTTGTCTCTCAGGGCAGCCTACATCCCGGGGGTCCAGAATGTGGGAGCAGATGCCCTATCGAGACAGGGGGCAAGACCAGGGGAATGGCGGCTCCACCCCGATGTGGTGGAGCAGATTTGGGAAAGATACGGCAAGGCACAGGTCGACCTGTTTGCCTCAGTAGAGAACACCCACTGCCCTCTGTGGTTTTCACTAACGCATCCAGCGCCTCTGGGGCGGGATGCCATGGTACAGGATTGGCCGAGGTCACGCCTGTACGCCTTTCCCCCGATCGCTCTGCTCCCGGGAGTTCTGGCCAAGATTCGCCGGGACAAGGTCCGTCTCACGCTAGTGGCCCCCCACTGGCCATCCAGGATATGGTTCTCGGACCTGGTATCCCTCCTAGACGGACTCCCTTGGGAGATTCCAATCAGGAGGGACCTTCTGTCCCAGGCGGAGGGTTGCATTCTATATCCGCAACCAGAACTAATGAAACTGTGGGTCTGGCCCCTGAAGGGACCCAGCTCATAGAATCTGGTCTCTCAGCCGAGGTTGTTGAGACCATCCTTCAGTCCAGAGCTCCCTCCACGAGGAAACTCTACGCCTTGAAGTGGAAACTTTTCACGTCCTGGTGTATTGAAAGGCAGTTGCACCCAGTAACCTGTCAAGTTGGCAAAGTACTGGAGTTCCTGCAAGAAAGATTTGTGGCAGGGCTGTCCCCCTCCACCTTGAAGGTTTATGTGGCTGCCATAGCGGCTTGCCACGTACCTCTGGGTGGGGTATCCCTGGGCAGGGACCCCCTGGTCACTCGTTTCCTCCGTGGCACATTAAGGCTGAGACCTGCGGCACAGACCCGGGTGCCGGCTTGGGACTTGTCTGTGGTACTACAAGGCCTGTCCCAGGCACCCTTCGAACCTATAGAGGAAATCTCAATCAAGTACCTCTCTCTTAAGACCCTGCTTTTGCTGGCTATCACCTCGCTCAAGAGGGTCGGGGATCTTCAGGCCCTCTCAGTGGCCCCTTCATGTCTTGAGTTTGCGCCCGGGATGGTAAAGGCATTTCTCCACCCGAGGCCAGGCTATGTCCCCAAGGTTCCCACTGATGTGGCTCGGTCGATCACGCTGCAGGCCTTCTGCCCTCCCCCATTTGATGATCATGAGCAGGAGAACAAGAACAAGGTCTGTCCAGTGCGAGCACTGGACGCTTACGTTTTCAAGACTGCCACTTGGCGTAAGTCCGACCAGTTGTTCGTTTGCTTTGGGACCCCTGAGGGGGCTCCTGCCTCTAAGCAAACCTTAAGCAGGTGGATAGTCGAGGCTATCTGCTTAGCTTATGAGTCGGCCGGACATGCTTCTCCTCTGAGGGTCCGAGCCCACTCCACTAGGAGCATGGCGGCATCCAAGGCACTCCTCTCCGGAGTGTCCTTATCTGATGTTTGTGCTGCGGCTGGCTGGTCTTCGCCGCACACTTTTATGAGGTTTTACCATTTGGACCTCGATGCCGCCCCGGGGACTAGGGTGCTCTCTCAGTGAGCTGGGACACACCCGGAGGCCGGCGTCACTGAGGTGGCGTTGGTATTGCGTTCCCCTAGCGCTAGACGCAGCTCGAGTTCCCTGAAAGGGAACGTCTCGGGTTACGAATGTAACCCTGGTTCCCTGAGGGGAACGAGACGCTGCGTCTTTGCCTCAGCTCCTTGAGCCTCCGTGCCCGCTTCAGACATTCATGCTGAGGCGCCCGGGTTTCGGACGCGCTCTTATGCTCTAGCTCATGACGTCACCGGCAGCCGCCGGCAGTGACGCATTCGCACGCGTTCGTCTCTCATTGGTTGCACAGATCTTCACGTGACCGAGGAAGACTATTTCCCCTAGCGCTAGACGCAGCGTCTCGTTCCCCTCAGGGAACCAGGGTTACATTCGTAACCCGAGACGTTTTCCATCGTGTAAGGATGAATATTGTCTGCACGGCTCAACAGTTCTCAATGGTGTTATCTGAATGTTTTGGGAAGGTTCTGTTGATTGTTGGAGCCTGAGCCGAGTTCAGCCTTGGAGAAGCTGTGTATTTGTGTGTGTGCGTTAATATGGTCTGTATTGGTGAGGTGATTAACTGGCACCATCAGGAGACGGAATAACTTGTTGTTCTCGACAAGCCACGTCACGAACCCGTCAACCACGTGATCAACGAAGATAAGCTTCAGACCGTCTGCTCTTGTGTGGAAAATTACTAGTTTTGTTTTTCTTTCTTTCTTTCTTAGCCAATCAGAATCATTTAAACGTCATCATTGACATGGTTAGCACCCTCTGTTAGAGTATAATTGCTGTAACAATGTTATTGTATTTGGGGCGGCCTACGAACTCCTTGTGAGACCTGAAGCTGGCTTCTGCTGATGAAACTGCAAACTAAACTTCACTAAAATTTCTTCTATTGACTGCACTTCTGACTCCTGGTCTTCATTCAACATATCTGGTCCTCGGGTCTTAACTGTAAATTCCCCTACAGAAGAATAATAATAATAACTAGATAGAGGAAGTTTATGATATAAACTTCAGTTGGCTTGAGAAAGCCTATCCTGAAAGTTAAATTTATTTGTAAAAGCTTAAAAAGTTGTTTAAGTTTACAGATAGATAGATGGAAAGAATTAGATCTTGAGCATATATACACTTGTTAGTTATTGCTTTGCGTTGTTTCTAGGCAGTTACTAAGGTGTCGTTATGTTCTTTGATCATAATTTAATCTTTAATCAATTGATGATCAATTTTGCTAGCAAGATTTAATGTTAATTATCTTGTTGCTAGCAAGATTTAGAATGAATTCCGAAGTCATTAGCAACATTTAACATAAATAAGCATGTTGCTGGCAAGAATTCGCTGAATTAGCATATTGGTAGCAAGATTTATTGTTAATTAACAAGTTGCTATCAAGATTTAGCATGATCTAGCATGTCACTAGTGAGAATTTGCGTGATCTAGCATGTTGCTAGCAAGATTTAACGTTAATTAACAAGACGCTATTGACATTTAGTGTGAACTAACATCTCGCTATATATATATATATGTATGTATATATATGTATATATGTGTGTGTGTGTGTGTGTGTGTATAAAGCCTTTCTTCATGTGAAATAAAATAACTTAAATATTTGCATTTCTTAAATCATTCCTGCACAATTACAATGGGGATAGTAATGCTGTTTTTTCTAATCTCAAGCAGTTTTCAGATTGAATCGATCTGCCATGTCAGACTTCAGTTCAACACGGCAATTATAGCAGATAAAGGAATCAAGGCAATGTAATATTTACTCAGGCATAAGTTATAAATAAACTGACGCGAGTGCGCGAGGACGCGCGTTTGAACTTCATTGAGAGTTGCCGTTCCCATAGTAATCTACTCAGCGGGGGGAAAACCTTCACCGAGTAAACACGAATGAGAGTCACAATTTGGCCATATAAGTGCATAAATCTTCAAGCAAACACACTGCAGTGGTTACTTGATAATCGGAAACAATTTCCGTTTGATCATAAACTCTCTCACATAAATCTATTTTAGGAGATTATGATCTCTCTCTCCAGCAATAATGGCGGCTTTGAAAAGCTTTGAGACTTTGAATTGCAGCGCTCTGATTCGTTCAAACTTCAGTGCTCTCACTGACAGGGGTGCAATTTTGTGATATCATGTATGTAAAATAGAGAGATTTAACTTACTAATTAAAGTAAAAAATCGATTGTAGACCTGCAAGTTTTTTTTCAGGATTTAAAAAAAAATGCATGCCCATTGGAATGGACATGTTCACACATACTGTATTGAAATGTATTATATATCAGGTGTAATGTTGTTATGTCACCAACAGATGGGGTGGACGCTCTATCTAAAATTCAGTTTTCACTTCATTAGTGAAAGTCTATGGAGATTTTTTACAGATAGATAGATGTAAAGAATTAGATCTTGAGCATACATACACTTGTTAGTTATTGCTTTGCGTTGTTTCTAGGCAGTTACTAAGGTGTCGTTATGTTCTTTGATCATAATTTAATCTTTAATCAATTGATGATCAATTTTGCTAGCAAGATTTAATGTTAATTATCTTGTCGATAGCAAGATTTAGTATGAATTCCGAAGTCATTAGCAACATTTAACATAAATAAGCATGTTGCTGGCAAGAATTAGCTGAATTAGCATATTGGTAGCAAGATTTATTGTTAAGTAACAAGTTGCTATCAAGATTTAGCATGATCTAGCATGTCACTAGTGAGAATTTGCGTGATCTAGCATGTTGCTAGCAAGATTTAACGTTAATTAACAAGACGCTATTGACATTTAGTGTGAACTAACATGTCGCTAGTGAGATTTGTTAATTCGTAGGTCGCTTGTGAGATTTAACATGAGTTAACATGTCACTGACGAGAATGAATGTTATTTAACAAGTCACTAGTGAGATTTAATGTTTTAAAGAACACAAAAGTCAGTTGACGCAGAGACTGGAGGTTATTGATGATTCAGCTGAACAGTGAGTGGTCTGAAATATCAAAGAATAATAATGAATATTAAATATAAATCTAAAATAAACAACATTTACATTGGTAATAAACATGAGTAAATTATTAATTGATTACAGAAGTGTTGCAATACTTAGTTAGTGCACAAATTGGCATCTAGGGTACATACATGGAGTTTTTTCATCAAGAGGGATCATCGGTGTTGTAACGAAATACCAAAAAATAAATAACAATGCTTTTTGATCCCCAAAGTGTTGGAAAATTGCAATTAGTTTATAAAAATGTTTACGGTTTAATTACATCCTTGGCTTTTAACGGTCAGTTTTCACTAATGTGAATAATACTTTGTTTTATTTCTATTTTAAAGATGCAATTAAGCATTATTAATATAGTCTTGCCACTTTTAAAACAGACTGCAGTTACACTACACGTATATGGAGCCCTTTATACATTTATTTACTATATAAATGTGTGTATAGATAGATATGTATGTGTATATATATGTATATATGTGTGTGTGTGTGTGTATAAAGCCTTTCTTCATGTGAAATAAAATAACTTAAATATTAGTATTTCTTAAATCATTCCTGCACAATTACAATGGGGATGGTAATGCTGTTTTTTCTAATCTCAAGCAGTTTTCAGATTGAATCGATCTGCCATGTCAGACTTCAGTTCAACACGGCAATTATAGCAGATAAAGGAATCAACGCAATGTAATATTTGTATAAAGCCTTCCTCCATGGGAAACAAAATAACTTAAATATTAGTATTTTTAAAATAATTCCTGATCATGTAATGCAGCAGAGTAATGCAGTTTTTTTTAACTCAAGCAGTTTACAGTTTGAATCGATCTGCCATCGTTTTTGCATCCTTTTAAATACCTTATTTCATTTATTGTTTAAGTGTTCACAAAACATCGATCTATCAGCGAATCTGCTCAGGAAGCGCGTTTGAACTCGAGAACAGGAGTCAGACTTTAGTTAAAAGCAGATAAAAGAATTAACACAATGTAACTATATACTCAAGAATTAGTTATAAATAACTTTGACTGTTAGACGCTGCATTTGAAGAGAGTCAGCGCGCGCTGCTCAGGGAAGCCATTTACATGTGTCTTCCCCATGAAAACACGAGCGAGAGTCAGAATTCGGCAATAAAGTACATAAATGAGCGCTATAAATAAACTTATACGCTTAGACGGTTATGCGTTGCCGCGAGTCCAGGAGGACGCGCGTTTAAACTTCACTTACCTTCATAGTGCTCAACAGCGAAAATCCGTCGCCATGTAAAGACGAATGAGAGTCAGAATTTGGCCATATAAGTGCATAAATCTTCAAGGAAACACGCTGCAGCGGTTACTTGATAATCGGAAACAATTTCCGTTTGATCATAAACTCTCTCACATAAATCTATTTTAGGAGATTATGATCTCTCTCTCCAGCAGTAATGGCGTCTTTGAAAAGCTTTGAGGCTTTGAATTGCAGCGCTCTGATTCGTTCAAACTTCAGTGTTCTCACTGACAGGGGTGTAATTTTGTGATATTATGTATGTGAAATAGAGAGATTTAACTTACTAATTAAAGTAAAAAATCGATTGTAGACCTGCAAGTTTTTTTTCAGGATTTAAAAAAAAAATGCATGCCCATTGGAATGGACATGTTCACACATACTGTATTGAAATGTATTATATATCAGGTGTAATGTTGTGATGTTACCAACAGATGGAGTGGACGCTCTATCTAAAATTCAGTTTTCACTTCATTAGTGAAAGTCTATGGAGATTTTATGACTTTAATCTTCAGTTTTATCAAAAATCATAAGTCTGATCAGTCTGAAAAGGGATTGCAACTCAAGTCAGAACAGGTCTGAAGTCTGAGCAGAGTTTAGTGGTTGTAGCTTTAAAGCTCTAGGAGGAGATGCGTTGAGAATTTTAGGTAAGAATAATAATAATAATAATAATAAGTTTAGATACAATATCACTAAGTTGGCTTTCTCAAGCCAACTTAATAATAATAATAAGTTTAGATACAATATCACTAAGTTGGCTTTCTCAAGCCAACTTAATAAGTTTAAATACAATATCACTAAGTTGGCTTTCTCAAGCCAACTTAATAATAAGTTTAGATACAATATCACTAAGTTGGCTTTCTCAAGCCAACTTAATAATAATAATAAGTTTAGATACAATATCACTAAGTTGGCTTTCTCAAGCCAACTTAATAAGTTTAAATACAATATCACTAAGTTGGCTTTCTCAAGCCAACTTAATTACAGTAATACCTCGAAATACGAGCATCTCTACATACAAGTATTCCAAGATACGAGCAAGCCTTCGGGCAGATTTTAGCTTCTAGATATGAGTAAATATTCGAGATACGAGCACTCGACGCCGACGCTCGTTCACTTCACGCGTTTGCTGACTTCTTTACGCGTCGCCAGCAAGTAGATTTTCTCTCTATTTTGTGCATTATTCTTCATAATAATGACGAATTCTAAGAAAGTGAGATGTAAGGAAGGTAGTGAGAAGAAGAAATCCTCCCTCCCCCCCCCCACCCCGTCAACAATCTCGAGCGGGCACTGGTCCGCGGCAAAATTATCACACGTTGACCGGTCCGCGGCACAAAAAAGGTTGGGGACCACTGATCTAACACGCGTGTATGATCACAGTACATTCACGATATGTACCATCCTGTATGTATCAAGAATGTAAATCCTTCCAAGTAAAATCCTGTCCAACTGACAATTATATCGAAGTTATGTTTGAATATAAATGATGAGATGGAGAGGCTTCTCTTGTTGTGGATACAGGAGAAGCAGATGTCCCTCCATAGATATTTCGTTAAAAGGTCTGCGCCAAGTGAAAGTTAGGGAAATCAGGCGAAAAAAGGTAAGAAAAGTGATCAAAAGTAACGAATACAAATAGAAAAAAATCAAAACAATGATATAAAATAGAAAAGTAAAAAAAATACAAAAGCTAAGTTCAGTTATGCTTAGTTCCTGCTCTGCACCTGCCGCTACTGACTGTAAAAACGTATAATTGAAACCACATTTTATTTGCTATCACACATGTATCACACTGTATACATACACTATAATTGTGTGTGTGTGTGTGTGTGTGTGTCTATACCAATAAAAAACATATATATATATTTTTACGGAATGGATTCATTTGTTTTCTATTATTTCTTATGGGAAAACATGACTCTAGATGCGAGCAATTCGAGTTACGAGCTCCGCCCTGGAACGGATTATGCACATGATTCCTATACACATGAAAACAAAAAAACTGTAAGATATAATTGTTTACGTATGTAACCTTTGTTCCCTGAATAGGCAACGAAGACAAAAGGTCAAAAGGTCCCTCTGGACTGGAATCTCCCACGGAGACCTACATACAGGGGTAGCCTCGGCCACTACTGAGACATAGCATCCAGTCCGAGAGGAGCTGGATGATACAGGGAGAACCAGAGTGGACAGTGCGAGGACCCCTGAGAGCCAAATAGACCGCTATCATTTCCAGACAATTGATGTGCGCTCCACAGACCTTGCGTTGAGCGACCCTCTAGGACAGGGGTGGCCAACCTGTTCAGCATGATGAGCCACAAAATTAAGCTCATGACTGCGGAGAGCCGCATAAAAGATTGTTGATGTCGAGGGGGGGGATGCAAAAAAATGCGTCTGCGGATTATATATGCGGAAAAAAACGATATATCCTCTCATTGACAGTGACCGGAAGTAGAAAAAGTATGAAGCGAATAAGGTTTTGTAATGTAGTGATCGGTTGGAAAACGTCTCCGGTTACTATCGTAACCTCTGTTGTTTTTCCAAATTCCGTTTAGAGAAGTGTGAAGGAAATATTCTGATGCAATTGACTTGAACATCAATTATTCTGACGCGCTTATGCTATTTATACCGTCTATCTGTCAGAGCCGCATCACGCTACGATTGGCCAGTTGCGTTATCCTATAAGGTTTCAGGAATTACATGAAGGGGAGGAGTTCCCAAATGCTTTTCATTGCAACATCTCGTTCCCACTCTCGAAAGGGAACGCGCTTCTGCGCGCCTCTATTTGAATTCGGTAAAAACATAACGTCCATGTGAGCTGTGGCTGATCGTGGCAGGATACACGTAAATTTATGTATTTTTTTCAGTAGACAAAAAGGTCTCCGCAGGCTGTATGAGAAGGGACCCCTGATGTGGAGACTGAAGAGCCACAAAAGAGCAGTCAAAGAGCCGCATGCGGCTTGCGAGCCGCGGGTTGGCTACCCCTGCTCTAGGATCACTGTCCAGCCCGTGAGGTAAGCACACGGCAACAAAAAGGAGCTCCCAACACAGGACCTTGGACAAGGAACCAGGGATTCAGCCAAAACAAACTTTGTTTAAATTGTTTTCCTGTGACCACTGTAAAGCTGCTTTGAAACAAAGTGTATTGTAAAAAGCGCTATATAAATAAAGGTGACTTGACTTGACTTGACTAAGGGAATGGGCAGTCAGAGACATGGGCCGTCTCTTTGGTGGCCTGGAGAGATAAATCGGTCGCCCGGCAGAACTTAGGGACCGCCTGAGGACCGATTCCCCAGCCCTCATCAAGGTCTCCAAGTACGTCCGCCTGGTGAGCTTATAGCAGCCCCATTGTGTGGAGGCAAGCTGCAGCCTGATCAGCGGCAGCATACGATTTACCTACCAGAGCCGATGTAGCTTTCAATGGCCTGGTGGGTAGCATTGCCTCCTCAATCCTAGGCATCGGCACATAACCATACTCTTTCAGCCCCACTATCGATGCATACGTTTTAGTGACTGGGTTATGCATCCTGAGGACCGCTAGCCTGGGTGCCCTCCTTGAAGAGCGCCAGGCGGGAGTGGAGCGTTCTGAGTGCGGACAGGCACCACCCTCAAATGCTGCCTGTACATGCTGCGCTCCCATAAACACATTACACAAAGCGAATGTGTATCCCCGCCCATAACGTAGCGAGGGCAGGGACGAACACATTTTCTGAAACTTTGACTTGCCATTGTTTAAGATATGTGTGTGACAAACAACACCAAATAGGACAGACAACAGTAAATAGGACGACCGCTACTGAAGAGAGAGAAGCTTCCATCTGTTTGGCGTGGCTAGCATTTATAGATTCCTGTTTCGTGACATCAGATTGCAGATTGCCAGATTGCATACGTGCTTCATCACAGACACATGCAGAGGCGTTCCCAGCGTTTGACGCAGCGCGAGTTCCCTTGAAAGGATTTTTTTTCAAAGGTTTCTTGTGATTATTTCTTGATTAGTTAAGTGTCTCTCAATGGCAGGAAGTGCTCTGTGTACAAATATTAAGAGATTATTTCTGTTCCTCTCACCTTGTGCCTCGAAATCTGGTGTGCCAACAGATTTTGTGTATACCAGATCAGAAAGTGCTCTTGACAACTTCATGGTTTTTTTCTTTCTAATAAAACATATTACAGTTTAAACATATTCACATAAAATATTTCAATATTTAACTGAATATATACTCTTAACATTCATACATCTTGAACAATTGTAATGGTACCTGCTGTGATGCACTGGTACTTTCGACGCCCCACTCGAGCTCTCCTGATCGGTGTCCGTATCCTCAAAACTGGAGGATTTTCTCAGTTTACTTGTCTTTTTCTACATTAAATATACAATGGAGATGATGCAGTGTTAATTAAGTCAACATGTAAGAGATAATATACAGGCAGCCGAACACTATTGAAAAATAAACCTAGAATGGGTGATCTGGACTCACAAAAGCATTTATCACACAGCTGAATCAAATATTCCGGAGAGCCATATACACAGATTTTATTATTTCTATTAATCATTTATTCAGTATGAATAATTGATCTCCGCAGCAGAGGATGCATTTTTTTTCAGTGTGTGTGCGGTGTGTTGTCATGTGAAGAAACATTGCTTAGTTGAATATGGGTGTATATGCAAAGTAATCTATAACTACCTTGCGTTTGGAAAAGCTACCCATGAAAGATTTAGCCAGACGTTTGTTGCCACCAACGCTGGCCTCATCTCCAGTGTCAGCACTGTCTTCTGCTTTTCCCTGAATTCAAAATATAGATGCATTGCAGTGAAAATCAGAACTGATTTACCAAGACATGATCATGACAGCTGCACTCTCACAGAGGAGTTAGGTAGTTACAGTAACAAAAGATGCATTTCCTGCTGCAAATGGACAACAGGCTTATTTTTTGACACAATCACTAGGGGGTGGTAGCAACCTATTCAAACAGGATTTTTCTTGCTCTTTTAAAATGGTTCATTGTGCTATGTACACATAAACTAACATTAACAAAAGAAGATTCCTTCACTCTCCATTTTGGTTGTACGTTTCATGTATATTTACAATCTTAAAGGTACATTGAACAATAGTGACAAAGAGAGGGTGGACTTCAGGGGAAAATACGATTAAAAATATATCATATTGCCCTCTTTTCCTATATATCTGTGGGCCATCAAGGACGGCGGTGTAATGTGGCACCTCTGTATGCAGTCCTGTGTTGATTCTTATTTAAATAGGCCTCACGTAAGTCCTTAAATAACCATACTTTACACAAGGGCAGACACAATTAATTAGATCACTTCCTGAATGTAGTTTAAAAGAGTGAAAGGTAAGAGAACTAACAACGCTATTCTTATTATATGTCCTGTGTCATTTAGGTTATAGTCTCTTTTTTGCTAAAAAAACAAAAACAAAAAACTAGTGGATACAAACAGAATAGAACACAATGTAACAAAGGAGTGTAGGGTGAATTTGTTTCCACCGCAAAAATAAATAGATTCTTAGTCAGCATTTTTGTATTGTTTTCCAGTACAAATATCTAGAAATGTTCTCTGAAAAAATAAAATAAAATTAAGTGAGTGCTTAAAATAAGAAAAAATCTCTCTCAGACAAATACATTTCATAATATGGAATACAAGATTATTTTTCTTACCTTACGAACACATATTTGTTTTCATTTTACACATAAACTCACATAATTTCAATAGATTTGACGAATTTCTTTATTTGCTTTTCAAGTAAATGCATCTTGATTTAAGAATGTTTAGCTATTGTACTGGAAAATAAGAAAAAAAGATAAAAAAAAGAGCAAGGACACTATTTTCTTGATTTATTTTGCAGTGTGTAAATGTGGTAACGTTTCCTCACCCGGAAAAGAAGGTTCAAAGTTTGTGTCAAGCACAGCATATTTACCTTCAGCGGTGATTTGTCATGTTTTCCTGTGGGCGGCAGGGCTCCGATGGTAAAGCTGTCTGGATCTTCCCGGTCACGAATCTTTGACTCCTTCATGAGATTATCTAATTTTTTCTTTGCAACATTTTCTGCCTGCTTTCTGTTCATAGATGTCTGGAAAGGGAAACATAGAGAGAACCGAATTTGAATGGACCTCATGTTTGGAGTGATGCATTAAAATGTGCACTGTAACAGCATGGTTAAAATCATTCTTCAAAATATCCAGGTCAGTTTAACTTACCGGTGTCACGTTTATGTCACAGTATTCAGGACTCTTAGTTTGCCTTTTTAAACGGGGTAAGCAGAGAGGTTCCAAGGCCACCAATGAGCAGAGTCCCGCGGCCGTTATTGAACAGTTTCCCCGAGCGGCCGAGTCTATTGAACAGTTTCCCCGAGCGGCCGAGTCTATTGAACAGTTTCCCCCAGCAGCCGAGCCTATTGAACAGTTTCCCCGAGCGGCCGAGCCTATTGAACAGTTTCTCCGAGCGGCCAAGCCTTTTGAGCAGTTTCCCCGAGCGGCCGAGCCTTTTGAACAGTTTCCCCGAGCGGCCGAGCCTATTGAACAGTTTCCCCGAGCGGCCGAGCCTATTGAACAGTTTCCCCGAGCGGCCGAGCCTATTGAACAGTTTCCCCGAGCGGCCGAGCCTATTGAACAGTTTCCCCGAGCGGCCGAGCCTATTGAACAGTTTCCCCGAGCGGCCGAGCCTATTGAACAGTTTCCCCGAGCGGCCGAGCCTATTGAACAGTTTCCCCGAGCGGCCGAGCCTATTGAACAGTTTCCCCGAGCGGCCGAGCCTATTGAACAGTTTCCCCGAGCGGCCGAGCCTATTGAACAGTTTCCCCGAGCGGCCGAGCCTATTGAACAGTTTCCCCGAGCGGCCGAGCCTTTTGAACAGTTTCCCCGAGCGGCCGAGCCTATTGAACAGTTTCCCCGAGCGGCCGCCACAGACCCGCCGGAGCTGCCGTGGCCCGAGCAGCCGCCGCCGCCGGCCTTCAGTGACCTCCCGGAGCCGTCGTCGGCCTTCAGTGACCTCCCGGAGCCGCCGCCGGCCTTCAGTGACCTCCCGGAGCCGCCGCCGGCCTTCAGTGACCTCCCGGAGCCGCCGCCGGCCTTCAGTGACCTCCCGGAGCCGCCGCCGCCGGCCTTCAGTGACCTCCCGGAGCCGCCGCCGCCGGCCTTCAGTGACCTCCCGGAGCCGCCGCCGGCCTTCCGTGACCTCCCGGAGCCGCCGCCGCCGGCCTTCAGTGACCTCCCGGAGCCGCCGGCGCCCCAGCCTGAACCACCGCCGCCGCCGGCGCCCCAGCCTGAACCACCGCCGGCGCCCCAGCCTGAACCACCGCCGGCGCCCCAGCCTGAACCACCGCCGCCGCCCCAGCCTGAACCACCGCCGCCGCCCCAGCCTGAACCACCGCCGGCCGTCCGGCCGTCACCCCAGCCGGCCCCGCCGGACCCGAGTGCCGGGACCCGACCGAGCCTCCGCAGCCGGCATCGCCTGAACCACCGTCGGCACCCCAGCCGGTCCAGTCGGCACCACCAGCCCCGCCAGCACCGCCGCCGGCACCCCAGCCGGTACTGCCGAATCCGCCGGCACCGCCTGCACCCCAGCCGGCCCCGCCTGAGCCACCGCCGGCACCCCAGCCGGTACTGCCGGTCCCGCCAGAGCCACCGCCAGCGCCCCAGCTGGCCCCGTCTGAGCCACCGCCGGCACCCCAGCCGGTACTGCCGGTCCCGCCAGAGTCACCGCCGGCGCCCCAGCTGGCCCCGTCTGAGCCACCGCCGGCACCCCAGCCGGTACTGCCGGTCCCGCCAGAGCCACCGCCGGCGCCTCAGCTGGCCCAGTCTGAGCCACCGCCGGCACCCCAGCCGGTACTGCCGGTCCCGCCAGAGCCACCGCCGGCGCCCCAGCCGGCCCCGTCTGAGCCACCGCCGGCACCCCAGCCGGTACTGCCGGTCCCGCCCCCCTCACCCAGTGTCGTACTTTCTCCGGCGCGAGGTCGCGCCTGCCGGGAGGGGGGTGTAATGTCACGTTTATGTCACAGTATTCAGGACTCTTAGTTTGCCTTTTCCTCGTCACATGTTCCCTGTTCCTTTTCTCACTCATCAGTTCCCATCATCACAGATTATTCACAGGTGTTTTGTGTTTCAGTTAATCTTAGTCAGTATTTAAGTTCTCCTTGTGCACTCCCCTGTTGTCGGTTATAGGATGTCTATGTTGGAATTTTCGTGTGTGTGGATGCTTTCTGAGTTTGCACCATCGCGTGCCATTTATGTTGAGTATCCTAAGTGTTTTGGTTTTGAGTTAGGAATAAAGTGTTTGTGCTGCACTCCTGGCTCTCCTTCCGTGTCTCCGCATCACACCGCAGCAACATTGGTAACAACCGGTAAGTTCTTGACCCAATTATACACACAGGAAAATTCATGACAAATATTACATTTCAAAAATACCTCCTTTATTTTTACATTACGCCACTTAAGAGATAAGAGCTTTCACCAAAAAATGTTGAGGTTTCTCAAAGAGCTTTTAACATACAGTACGATTGAAATGAACTGGTAAAACCTTAGACATGAGACTTGAAGAATTGAGGATTAGGGTAAACTTTCAAGAACATGTCCAGAGGATATTTTAACCTTAATTGAAAATAATAACAACAATAATATTAATGATAAAAACATTTTTGCATAATATGCATTAGGAAAATGAAGACTAATAACATTATTGTCATGACAATTAAACATAAAATCTTTCCTCCACCAATGTGAAAAAAGTCCTTCTTTTTACTGTAATATGAAAAAAAACTGAGTCCATTGCGAGGTTTCAGTTATAAGAAAACATCACTGTAGTATTTGCTTTTGTAGTATTAGTCTTTTAAAATACAGTTCTTGAGGAAAGAAATGTTTCACGAGAGCTTTTTCACATTATACTAATGTTTTTATAGTTAAAAAATTCTAAATGTCACGTCTCCAGTTTGATTTGCTTTGTTTCTTCTTCATGTCTTTCATGTTCGTTGTCTGAGTCCAGCGCATCCCTGACAATAACGTGTATATTCCTTATGCATGGATGATCTATGCCAAAATGTGCTGTTTTTTACATCCACCATAACTATGTAACAATACTTACATCTCCATTCATCAGCTTACAGTCATCCTCCATCTCATCTGCACTGTCCTCATCAGACACGTCCCCCTCTTCTGCATTCTCGTCTATATTTGCTGGCAGTTTTTTACCCTATGAAATACAAACATTTAGAAAATTTGTAAGTAGAATATTTATAAATTTTGCTCCAATTTATATGTAACACTAGTTTAGTATAAACATTTTCAATCAGGGGAGTTGAAAAAAGGAGCAGAAAATTCTGCTTCTTGTAGTGACTATGTTTCCTTTATCGCAGAGAGAGTGAATTAAATGCAATATTTGTCAAATAAACAGATGTTTCAGGTCTTTACATGTAGCAACAAAACGTTTTATCAAACAATTTATGTACTGCAGCTACTGCTTCATACAGAGGCTGTATGCACAACAACATTAGCATTTACCAATAACCAGTAAAGTGGGACCTATAGTGTGTATCAAGATTTATTTCAATCAACATGACTATAACATGAAAACTGTATTTACTGATGTGGCATTGCAGACGTATTTAGAAACACGTATTTAGTATAAGACATTCTATTGTCCCTTTGAATACTGAGCTCTGTTACTGAACGGACACAAGATGCAAGTACATATTTGTCACGGATCCAGCCACACCCCTCGCATCAGACTCATTCACTTCTCACTCACGATCCCAATCACCAGAATACTGAACACCTGCACCTGCCTAGTCAGCATTCCTTAAATACAAGCTTCACCCTGCAAATCACTGTCCGGTCTCGTCACTGACTGCCAGACTCTCATGCCAGCGGCAACCCGTGTTGACGCCGTCATTACCGACCCCGATTATCCAGGATCTCCTTCCGTGAACCTTCAGGCATTCTTCCCGTGATCTCCAGCCCAGTATTGTCCACTTCCCATCAGATAAGCCTCTCTGCCGCTACCAGTTCTTCTCTGCACCTTCAGTCACCAGCTACTTGCTCTGAGTTTGCTTTATTCAATAAACATCATCACCACTCACGTCTGTGTCCGATTGTTTATCATGACAGAAGACCGGACCTCCCAGCAGACCCAGGCGGTAACTGGCGAAGCATCCGCCACGGAGAGGAATCCACTTCTCGATGTCATGCAGGCTTTCCACCATGTCCTTCAAAACTTTGCCTCTACATCTGCCTCACCCAGTCCCATGGCCCGGCCAGCGCCCTTCAGTGGTAAGGCGGAGGAATGCGATGGTTTCCTATTACAATGTAAACTGTATTTTGAAATCAATCCCCGACAGTTTGAAACTGAACAAGCCAAGATTGCATTCGTCATATCCCTCCTCACCGGCCGCGCGCTTCAGTGGGCGCGCGCGATCTGGGACTCTAACGGCCCTGTCACGCAATCATTACCTGCATTTCTCCATCATTTCAAGGAAGTTTTCGGCCATGCAGCTGATACTGTATCCACCAACGATCAACTCCTCCGTTTACGACAAGGAACCCAGTCAATCCAAGATTATTCCTTGCATTTTCGCACCCTAGCGGCCTCTAGTGGCTGGAATGAGGCGGCACTACTGGCTGTTTACCGTCAAGGACTTCAACCCAACATCCGTGCTCAACTTGCCATTTATGATGACCGTTATGGCCTGGAAAAGTTCATTCAAAAATCCATTCTAGTGTCCCAAAACCTCACAGTCTGTTCTCCAGAAACCCCGATGTCGCATTCCCCGTCTCCACTGAAAGAGCCCAAACCTCCAGCACCAGAGCCCATGCAGGTCGATCACTACCGCCTATCACCATCAGAGCGAGAGAGACGTATCCGATTGCACTTGTGTCTATACTGTGGTGGTGAGGGCCATCTCCGAGCTCGATGCCTGACCCGACCACCACGCCCAGGGGTGAGTACAATCCACACGGCATCCATAATCCACAAAATGTCTTTAACAAAGGTTTTAGTGACTTCTGCTAATCTCTCTGTTCCAGCCACGGCGTTGATGGATTCAGGCTCAGCTGGCAATTTCATCTCCACCAACCTTCTGAATAAACTGAAAGCCCACAAAGCCCTTCTTGACCACCCCTTTCGTGCTCATAACGTCCTTGGAAAACCCCTGGGCCGCGGGTGCATTCGGTACGTCTCGTCTCCTATCCACCTGCAAATTGGATGGCTCCATCATGAGGAACTCACCTTCCTGGTGCTGGAGGGATCCACTACTGACATTGTCCTGGGGCGCCAGTGGATGTCCAAACACTCTCCTCTGGTTAACTGGAACTCAGGTGAAGTCTTAAAATGGAGCCCATTCTGTCTTCAACAATGTCTCTCTACTGTTCAAAGGAACCCTACAC
The DNA here is from genome assembly GCA_037043235.1 of Rhodeus uyekii. NCBI lineage: Eukaryota > Metazoa > Chordata > Actinopteri > Cypriniformes > Acheilognathidae > Rhodeus > Rhodeus uyekii. The sequence goes on from JAWRVZ010000206.1 coordinate 224,374, forward strand.
CTGCTGACCAACCTGACATGGTAACTGAGATACCACTCGCCTCCACATCCATCGAGAGTCCCCATAACCCATCATGTCAAGACATCCCCATTGAATACCGGGCGTTCCAGGACGTGTTCAGCAAACGGCTAGCTACAGAACTTCCACCTCACCGGCCATGGGACTGTGCAATCGACCTGCTGCCTGGGGCAACGTTTCCCCGCGGACGCATCTACTCCTTGTCCATCCCGGAGCAACAGGCCATGGATGAGTATATAAAGGAGGCTCTACGTCAGAAGTTTATCCATCCATCTACTTCCCCTGCCGCATCAAGTTTTTTCTTCGTGGGCAAAAAGGACGGAGGCTTGAGGCCCTGTATTGATTACCGGCACCTAAACTCGCTCACCATCAGGTTCCGATACCCGCTACCCCTGGTCCCCGCTGCTCTGGAACAGCTGCGGGGGGCTCGCATCTTCACGAAGCTGGACCTACGAAGTGCGTATAATCTAATCCGAATACGTGAAGGAGACGAGTGGAAGACCGCGTTCATCACGCCCTCTGGCCATTATGAATACCTCGTCATGCCGTTTGGTCTGTCAAATGCTCCAGCTGTGTTCCAGGGATTCATGAACGAGGTATTCAGAGATTTCCTCAACGTCTTTGTTATTGTCTACCTCGATGACATCCTCGTTTACTCCAAAGACATCTCCGAACACCATCGACACGTCAAGCAGGTCCTAGCTAAGCTAAGCTAAGCTTCGAGAACACCATCTCTTCTTGAAATTAGAGAAGTGCGAGTTCCTCAGCAGCAGCATCCAATTCCTTGGCTATATCATCAACCAGAGCGGCATCAAGATGGACCAGGGGAAAGTGAAAGCGGTGCAGAACTGGCCACAACCTACCATAATCAAAGAATTACAGCGTTTCCTGGGATTTGCCAACTTTTACAGGCGGTTCATCCGGAATTTCAGTATAATCAGTGCACCCTTGACATCATTACTGCAACATGGACCCAAGTCTCTGTCCTGGACACCTGAAGCCACCAAGGCCTTCCAAACCCTTAAGGCAGCCTTTTGCACGGCTCCTACCCTCACTCATCCGGATCCCCCGTTACCGTTCATAGTCGAGGTCGACGCGTCCTGCACCAGGGTAGGAGCCGTGCTGTCACAGCGGCAGGGTGAGCCTCCAAGACTCCATCCATGTGCCTACTTTTCCACAAAGCTATCCCCGGCGGAGCGGAACTATGACATTGGGAATCGCGAGTTGCTTGCCATAAAGTTGGCATTGGAAGAGTGGAGGCATTGGCTGGAGGGGGCTAACCATCCATTCCAGGTGATAACCGATCATCGAAACCTAGAGTATCTGCGGGAAGCAAAAAGGCTCAATCCACGACAGGCTCGCTGGGCACTCTTCTTCACGAGGTTTAATTTCACCGTGACGTATAGACCTGGGGACAAGAACCAGAAAGCCGATGCTCTCTCTCGCCAGTTCACCCCTGACAATAACCCACAACAGCCCGAACCCATGCTCCCTCCAGCCTTGATTGTTAGTCCCATCCAATGGACAATAGACCACCAGATCGCCGAAGCAACTCGCGAAGAACCAGCTCCGCCGGGGGTCCCTGAGGGGCAGCTCTACGTACCATCTCGACTCCGCCTGCCCCTCATGGATCAAGTTCACACCTCTCCGGGCTCTGGACACCCAGGCAGCCAGCGAACCCTCTCGTTCCTACAAGATCGCTATTGGTGGCCCAGAATGGACCGCGATGTCTCCCAGTATGTCAGAGGATGCTCAGTCTGCGCCACCACCAAATCACCACGCCATCTTCCAGAAGGCAAACTCCAACCCCTGCCGATACCCCGCCGACCCTGGTCACACATTGCAGTGGATTTCATGACCGATTTACCACCATCTGACGGCAAGACATGCATCCTTGTAGTGGTAGATCAGTTTTCTAAAGCTTGCAAATTGATACCCCTCAAGGGCCTCCCCACGGCTTTGGAAACGGCGGAAACCTTGTTTCACCAAGTCTTCCGACACTTTGGCCTCCCGGAAGATCTCGTTTCCAACCGAGGACCCCAATTCATTTCCAGAGTCTGGAAGTCATTTTTTCACCTTCTCGGAGTCTCCGTTAGTCTGAGTTCAGGTTACCATCCCCAGACCAATGGCCAGACTGAGCGGAAGATCCAGGAAATTGGGAGATATCTGAGATCCTACTGTGGCCACCAACAAGACACCTGGAACCGGTTTCTTCCGTGGGCTGAGTACGCCCAAAACTCACTAAGGCAAGAGTCCACACACCTCACACCGTTTCAGTGCATGTTTGGTTTTCAGCCACCTTTATTCCCTTGGACAGGAGCGCCCACGGAAGTCCCAGCTGTCCATCACTGGTTCCAGGAGAGCGAGAGGGTATGGGATTCAGCTCACGTTCATCTGCAAAGGGCAGTCCGTAGGCAGAAGATCCAAGCTGACCGCCGACGCCTTCCCACACCACGGTACTATCCCGGCCAACTCGTCTGGCTATCAACGAGGGACATTCGCCTACGGCTGCCCTGTCGCAAGCTGAGTACCCGCTTCATAGGTCCTTTCAAAGTGGTGAGGCAGATCAACGAGGTCACTTACCGTCTTCAGTTACCCACACATTACCGAATTTCCCCGTCATTCCATGTGTCTCTCCTCAAGCCCTTCACTAAACCTCTGTTTCCCTCATCCACAGAGTCTGGTGTTGAGGCTGTACCTCCTCCTCCTGTTGACCCGGCGGACCAGAACATTTACAAAGTTTCTTCTATCTTGGACTCTCGACGACGGGCCGGCACACTGCAGTACCTCGTAGATTGGGAAGGTTTCGGTCCCGAAGAACGCTCTTGGGTCAACCACGATGACATCCTAGATCCAGAGCTCCTGCAAGAATTCCACACCAACAACCTCAACCGTCCAGCCCCCCGGGGTCGAGACCGGCCCCGTCGTCGTCCGCCGCGGTCCTCAGGAGCTGCCCGTGGAGGAGGGGGTACTGTCACGGATCCAGCCACACCCCTCGCACCAGACTCATTCACTTCTCACTCACGATCCCAATCACCAGAATACTGAACACCTGCACCTGCCTAGTCAGCATTCCTTAAATACAAGCTTCACCCTGCAAATCACTGTCCGGTCTCGTCACTGACTGCCAGACTCTCATGCCAGCGACAACCCGTGTTGACGCCGTCATTACCGACCCCGATTATCCAGGATCTCCTTCCGTGAATCTTCAGGCATTCTTCCCGTGATCTCCAGCCCAGTATTGTCCACTTCCCATCAGATAAGCCTCTCTGCCGCTACCAGTTCTTCGCTGCACCTTCAGTCACCAGCTACTTGCTCTGAGTTTGCTTTATTCAATAAACATCATCACCACTCACGTCTGTGTCCGATTGTTTATCATGACAATATTATGGGGCTGTTTGCAATATTTACCTGCATTTGTGTATTTGCATAGAGAATGTTTCTAGCCCACGGGTGTTGTGGCAGTAACAGTATCTTAGAAGACAATTAAAACCTAGGGGATCCATTGCTTCTTACAGTCATTTATAATAAAATAATATGATTGACTGGCACAGAACAGCACTCATCTATGTACTGACTACAGGAATGAAGCACTGACATTGACAGGGACTTTAACAGAAAGAGGACAGTGATACATAGACAGAAATGGGTAAATCAATAGAGGCTCAAACACTGTCTGACTCAAAGAGTAATCAGTTTTAGTGTGTGCTGCTGGTTGCTACTGTTATCGGCTTTGACATTGCATTTACACACTGTACATTTTTTGGGATTTTCTTCATCAGGGAATTAGATTCAAAGTATTGTAACTTTTGCATTACTTTTACTCTGTTTAATTTTTTTTTTTAACCATCATGGATGCTCTTTTTTTTGTGTATTTTGAAAAGTAAAGTTATTGTCCCTAAACTAAACTGCTGTGCCTCTCCACATCTCCTCTGATTGTGGAATGTGACAACTTTTGTTTTTACGTAAAAGTTTAACAAAATTTACCAATTCAAATAAAGGGAAATTCTGTATGAAAAACCTGTATGAAATTATTTATTCTGAAGAAAAAAAGAATTTGGGTAAGCAAATAGTTTCTCAATTGTTTTTTTTTTCTCCATAAAAACAGAAGTCAATAGGATCTGAATCCTCAAACACATCTTCTTTTGTGTTCTGCAGAAGAAAGAAATTCATACAAGTTTGGAATGACATGAGGCTATTTTTGGAATGACATGAGGCTAATTTTCATTTTTGGACAGATTATACTTTTAAGTTTTCAACTTTAGTGAGGTTGAATTTATTCTTGTTCTTATTTTTGTTAACAAAGCGGTAAAGTGAAGTTTCAGTCAAATCCAATGATTGAGCTGCATTGAGAGTGCAATAAAACGCACAGTCTGTTTTCTGGGCTCCCAGTTGCCACGTGCTCCATGATCCACAGTCTGTGCCAAGCAATTTGTCAATAGCACCGGCTGGCCCAGTTTGCAGCTCAGGATTCACTTTCTAGTGGGAACAGGAGTCTGCCTTCCAATTATAGCGCCAGCTCGCTTGCCGAACTGTTCCATCTACGGCCCAATTTTCAAACCTCACACTTTATTAAAGCCACAGGAGAGGGCTGGACTTCAGCAAATAGATTTGATATCAATAAGAATCTAATACTGTTTTGCTGCTCTAAAAGCTTTTCTGGTAGAAAACGAAATTTCCTATTCAGAGAAAAATATATAACATACTAGGCATCAAAACAAAAAGAAATAAAACAACCTTGAAAGAAAGTAAAAAGTATTTTTAAACTAACTTTTTTTGAATACTATGCACTTTAAAAATGTGCATAAAAATACATTCAAAGCATATTTTTACATATTATATTCTAGTGGCTTAATCCATGTATATCTTAATATAATATGATGCTTTAAATAATTTCAAACTTCATTTGAAAATTACTATAAATTTGTTGCCTTTTAATGAACATTTTTACAAGTGTTTAGATAGTTACCTTGATAAGTATTTTGCTTTTTAGGTCTTCAGGTGAAGGTAGAAGTCCAGATGGGTCTGTAGGGATGGAGGATACATCCAGTTTATCACCAAAGACTTCAGTCAAATACTGAGCCATCTTCTTCTGCTGAGGGACACTGCAGTGATTCTCAATGGACAGAATCACTGGATACCTGAGGAAACACAGTCCAAAACATGCATTTACATATCTATAATAATAGTGAGGATTATTACTGCTACTACTACTACTACTACTAATAATAATAATAAAGACTTAAAATGCCATTCAACTTTGAGACAGGAGGCTTAAAAGTGCAGTAAGCGATTTCTGAGATAAGCTGTTGAAAGTGTATCGGACAGAGCAGCACAACGCACTTGCAGCCAATCAACTGTAGGGGGGCGTGTCCACTCATGATGGGGGAGAAGAGAGAGGGAGCAAGAGCGAGATTTGAAGAAAGACTCCATATGCGAGTACTATTGGTTTTGTTATGTTTCGCAGAACTGAGACAAACTTATGTTGTTATGTTAGCTATAGTAACAGGGCAGTATTGTTTGTCGAACTCTTGCTTATATATTCTCTAGTGTTTATTTGTTCTTCCTATTTGATCGTTCATTATCTTCACTTTATTTTTTACAAATAAGTATTTTGCTTTACTTCAGCTATGATAAAAAGATAAACATGCCCTCTTGCATTCATGGGCAGATCAATGTATTAAATTTCATTCATCAAGAAGTATTACAATTCTTTAGGGCTTAATATAAAATAAAACAGCTCATATAATATTTAGTTGTGTCCTTATTTGAGGTGGGAAAACAACATTTCTGGGTTAGGTAATAATTGTTTTTAGTGATTGGTACTTATTGGTACTCTAATTGTAGAAAGCACTATTTTTGGTACAAAAAACATTGATCCACAAAGCAAAAACAAATAACCCTAGATACTGCTAGTGCTAACCGGGAGATTTTTATTGCCGTAAAAATGCACTTTTACTGTCATTGAAGTTAATAAACAAACACATTAAAATAGACAAACAGCAGTTGCATCACATCTTACATATGAGTGACACACCATAACATATTTTTGTTTTGTTTACTACTACCTGCAAGGTTATTAATGTATTATCACCTTTAGCAACAGCAAAACCTGAAACACATAGTGATGGAATAGTATGAATAGTATGAAATGTTCTTATGAACACACACATTCGCATATTCCCTGGACCCTCTGCTAAACATTGCTGTCTTCAGACTCTGACACTGACACTGGCAGCAGTCAGTCACATAAACCTTCAGGATTGAAACTTCAGAGTAATATTTTTTCTCATGTCTCATGTTGCATATAGCCTAGAAATATAGTAAATAAAATAAATTAATAATATCCATTATATAGATTGATGTGGAAATTATATTTTGAAAGCATACCTTGTTCCTTGAAGGTTTTATACCTTAGTCTCTCCTCAATGGCTCTCCTTGGGAGATGCCAATCAGGAGGGACCTGTTGTCCCAGACAGGGGACATGATAATTCACCCCCACCCAGAACTATGGAGGCTGTGGGCCTGGTCTCTGAGAGGTTCTTTAAGGAGAAAACCATTACTAACATGTTTCCTCCGTGGCACTTGGAGGCTGAGGAAAGCAGTATGCACAAGGATAACGGCCTGGAATTTGGCCGTGTTGCACGAAGGCCTATCCCTGGCTCCCTGCCTCCCATCTAACAGGTTCCAGTCAATTATGACTCTTAAATTATTTTCCTAATTGCTATTATATCTCTTAAAATAATTGGAGGTATGCAAGCTGTCGGCTTCCCCTTTGTGCTTGGAATCCCACTAAAATGGCTCGATCCATTATACTGCCCCACTACACTAAGGGCACATGTGTTATCATCTACAATTTCACACCAGACAGTCACTTGTCACTATGATGGTGTGAGCATTTTTGTTCTCATAGCATCAATAGATGCAGCGCAAGTTTGCTTGAAAGGGAACGTCTCGGTTACAAATGAACGATGAGATGTTGCGTCGCCCCTCCATATCACTTGTGTGCCTGTAAGCGACTTACTTCAGACACTTTTGTTTGGCATGCCTTTATAGTTTCCTGGTTCATGACATCACCCTCCTCTGATGTCTCTTCAAACCATTGGCTTGATTACACATGTGATTCATGACGCAATCACACAGAACGTTCCCACAGCATCAATCGACGCTGTGTCTTGTTCCCTCCTCAGAGACATTATATACATTCTATAATTTGTTAAGAACAAAATTATGTGACAACAGTCACGTAAACCAAAATCACAAAAATAACACACTGAGGGCTGGATTCCAAAAATCAATCTAAAAAAAAGTTACAGTTATAGAAAGATCCAACTTGCATAAAGGTCATCACATTAACTCTTAATGCAAGTCTGTAGTGATTGTGACTACCCCCATGAGCCTGTATGCACTCATGGTAATGTCATGAGATGGAGGATGGTATCCTGGAGGATCTCCTCCCAGACCTGGATCAGGGCATCATTGAGCTCCTGGACAGTCTGTGGTGCTATTTCGCAGCTTTGGATTCTCCAATACATAATGTCCTAGAGGTTCTCAGTTGGATTTAGTTCTGGGGAACGCGAGGGCCAGTCAATGCCTTTGTCTTGCTCTGAGGATTTCATCTCGGTTCCTAACAGTTATTAGCATAAACATTAGTGCAAGTTTGGACAGTTGGCAGCACTAGAGGGTTTGAGCTAACGACTCGCAATATAGCGTGGTAACTATTTAGACTTCCCTAAATGTGTGTGTCACATTTCATTAACTTTTCCACAATCTGCTCTGTGGCTGCCTTAAAAAAGTCTGGCTAATTGTTAGTTCTCAGTTGACCCCTACCTATAACCCTCTGAATCAGTTCATATAAAAAGCATCTGATTTCTCTTACTGGTTTTTGATGAATGCATATTTGTTGATGGTCTCAATAACATCTTTAAAAAGGATTTTGGAAGTCAGGGTGTAGCCATGATGTACGATTGGTTCTCCATCCTGTCCATCCCAGCAATCCACTAAAGGATGATAAAAAATTTAAAATGTATTAAAAGGAATAATGGATAAATGAATTAATTAAATGTACATATAATTAATATTTTTTACCATGTATTTCTAAAGAAAACTAAAGCTTGTTTTACAAATCCCACTTTGGTTCTCATTGATAATTTGGATGACAAAATGTGGAAATTGATTCATTTATTTAAGAAAATGCACTAAAAAGCAGTAGACAACCAGGCCAGTCTCACCTTCCACACATCTGCAACCGGCCTGCAGCACCCAGGCGTACATATCCACCCGAGACTGGGACATGAGCTGGTCACCCATCAGATAAGTGTTGTGGGACGACGCAATGAAGTAGTTACTGAGTGGCTGAGTCATGTCCTGGTTTACCGCGTAATGCCCAGGGTTGAAAATGTCCCCAGCAGGACTGCGCATGTAATTTGTAAAACCTGTGGTGTGCAGTTATAGAAGATTGTGAATTCATAAATATTTTATATTATTAGTACAAAGAACAGTACAAAGAAAAACTAATGCAATTTAGTCTTGTAAACTTAATAATCTATCTATGCAAATAAATAATTTTATTATCAACTTACTGTAAAGTTTCAACTTGAACTTCATCACCAGCAATAAAATTCAAAGTGGTTAATAAAAAGAAATGAACTGATCATAGAACAAGGGGACTGCAAGTTTTCAGTCTCAGTTGATTTTTCACATTGTGGTTAAGAAACTAAAGTACTACAACTGATATTAATTTACACAGGGTTAGGGTTAAACGGATAATCTTCGAAACACAAATAAATAACTTTTAAATGAAGTCATAGAGAGATTTCTTGCCCTCCAATGACATTCATATTGACACTTCAAAAAGTTATGAGGGTAAAGAGAAATCCATAGCCTATTTTACTCTAATTATTTGTAAGTGTGAACACATGAAACATTGATCAGCGAACATAAAAAATAAGCTCAATCAAACCTGAGAACAGTGAGAACAAACTGGAAGCTCAAACGTGTTGCAGAACATGAGAATGATCCTCATTGGTTCCTGCTGAAGATCAAACGTGCTGCGTAACACGATAATGAACCTCATTGGTTCTTGCTGAATATCAAAGTTTACCTGTTTCCCAGTTGATGAATGTTTATATGCGATTAAAAGCCTAAATTAAATCTGTTCATCATATGCATATATCAAGTTTTTTTTTTTTTTATATTTGGACTAAACCATTTGAAGTGCCAAAGTGGTAGTTGGTAGTAGAGTGTCAATGGATAGAACAGAAATCTTCATAGGACAGAAATCTTCATTTGTTTTTAGAAGATTAATAAAAGTATTACGGGTGTGGAACGACATGAGAGTGAGACATTATCCTTTTAAGGTCCAAGGAACCCATTATAGGAAACCTTTGCTATCTATGCACATTGTATAACTTTACTGTATGTTCCAACTAAAAACATGAGCAACATCTAGCTTTTATTTGATACATAACTGAAAACTCCTTTAAGGTTCCCTTTTAAGGAAACTCGCGCTGTGTCAAGCGCTGTGGGAACACCTCTGCCTGTATCTGTCATGAAGCACGTATGCATTCTGACCAATCACGTGAAAAGATGTCAGAAGCTGGTGACACGTTGCAAACCAGGAATCCATAAATGCCAGCCAGGCCAAACAGCGGCAGCTTCTGTTTCTTCAGTAGCGCTTTATGTGATCTGTTTGTCCTATATATATATATATATATATATATATATATATATATATATTATGGTGAGCACAAGTTACAAGCAGTGTGTTCATCCCTGCCCTCACTTACATTACAGGTGGGGATACACATGTGCTTTGTGTAATGTGCATGGGAGCAGCAAGGGCAGCATTCGAGAGCACTGCCTGTCCTCACTGGGAACTTATTCCGCTGAGAACCACTGCGCACCAGGTTACACCATTCAATTCCGGGCTGCAACTCCCAGGTATGCGGGGGTTCTAGTCACTACGGTGGCCCCGAGGAGGCTCTGGTTATAGAACTTGAAGTAAAGACACATCTATGGAAAGGAGACATAGAATGTGTTCCCCTCCCAGACAGAGAGTCTGGGTTTACAGCATCATCAGGGGAGTCTACGCTCACACCCGCTCTGGCATGCCAGATCATCTTGTGGTCCCAAGGGAGGTAACTGTCACTAATAGCAGTTTATATCCCTGGGACTCAGATGTAGGAGCAGAAAATGTAGGAGCAGACATCCTATCAAGGCAGGGGCCGAGGAATGGGAATGGAGGCTCCACCATGAGGTGGTGAAGCAGATATGGCAGAGATTTGGCCAGGCTCAGGTGGATTTGTTCATGTTTCGAGAGACCTTGCACTGTCCACACTGGTTCTCCCTGTCTCATCCATCTCATCTCGGACTGGATGCTATGTCTCAGCAGTGGCCGAGGCTGACCCTGTACGCCTTTCCTCTGAACGCTCTGCTCCCTGGGGTTCTGGGGTTCTGCTCTAAGACCTAAGATGTTGAGACCATTCTTCACTCAAGAGCTCCCTCCACGAGGAAACTCTACTCTTCATTTCATGATGTAGGGAACGTCAACAGGACCCAGCCAGTTGCCCGGTTGGTTCAATACTGGACTTCCTGCAAGAACAATTTGCTTCTGGGTTGTCTCCGTCTACCTTGAAGGTGTATGTGGCAGTCATAGCAGCCTACCACATCCCTCTGGGTGGGCTATCTCTGGGGTGAGACCCACTTATTACCCGTTTCCTCCGTGGCACCCTGAGGCTAAGTCCTGTAGTAGATTCGAGGGTACCATCTTGGGATTTGACCATGGTGCTCCGTGGTCTATGCCGGGCTCCCTTCGAGTCCATTGAAGAAGTGGCTCCTAAGTTCATCACTCTCAAGACTCTTTTTCTCTTGTCTCTTCTCTCAAAAGAATAGGAGATTTCATAGCAATTTTGGTTTCTCCCTCATGCCTTGAGTTTTCTCCTGAGATAGTCAGTGCTTTTCTCCATCCCAGACCCGGGTATGTTCCCAAAGTATCCACTAATGTAGAAAGACTTGTGGTACTGCAGGCCTTTTGGCCTCCCCCTTTCCGGGAACCGGACTAGGAACACAATAATCTCCTCTGCCCTGTCTGGGCACTGGATGCCTACGTTGCCAGAGCTGCTCTGTGGCGTAGGTCAGATCAGTTATTTGTTTACTTTGGCCCCCAAAGAAAGGGATGCCTGTTTCATTTCACATTTACATTTCTTCATTTAGTAGATGCTTTTATCCCAAGCGACTTACAATCTGAGGAATAGAGAAAGCGATTTATCCTGAAGATACAAAAGTACATAAGAGTGCTTACAATACAACGTTTTGAACATACATACACAAGTAATACAAGCATGGTGAATAGAGGGAGCAAGATCTTTTTTTTTGTTGTTGTTGAGGTGAGGTGGTTTGTGCATGTGTGTCATGTTAGGTGCTCATGGAAGAGATGAGTGCAGGGGAGAGATGAGATGAGGGCAGGGAGATTGTTCCACCAGCAAGAAGCAGTGAATGAAAATATTCTTGCGAGTGATCTTTTGCCTCTCTGTAATAGAACCACAAGTCGTCGCTCAGTGATCGATTTGTAGTAGTGAGTGGAAGTATGAAGGTGCTGAGCTTGTGTAAGTTCTGTGTGCAAGAGTCAGTGCTTTGAATTTGATGCGTGCTGCAAGTGGGAGCCAGTGTAGTGAGACGAAGAGTGAAGTGACATGAGTCCTTTTGGGTTGAAGACCAAGATTTCTGGCAGACCTTGATGGGGTAATCACGGTCCATTAAATGGATGGTTGAGGCCTTCTCACTTGGTTACGAATTAGCTACGCTGCCCTTACCTTTGGCAGATCGTGCCCATTCAACAAGGGGTATGGCCGCTTCCAGGGCTATTATTTCAGGGGTGTCCCTTAGCAATATCTGTGATGCGGCAGGATGGTCTACTCCACACACTTTTATCAGGTTCTGCAATCTGGACCTAGTTTCTACTTCTGGAGCCCGGGTTTTATAGTCTGTGGGCGATCACATTGGATGGGCTCTTGTCGCTATTTCAGCGTTGGTATAATGTCCCCACAGCGCTTGACGCAGTGCAGTCTCGGTTACATATGTAACCGTAGTTCCCTTAATAGGGAACGAGACGCTGCGTCCCTCGGCTATATCTCCTGCGCGCCTGACAACAGCGTCTACTTCAGAGACTTAGCTGCCAGCTGTTTGGCATGGTTGGCATTTATAGATTCCTGGTTCGTGACGTCACCTGCTTCTGACGTCTTCACACACGATTGGTCGGATTGCATACGTGCTTCATGACGGATACACGCAGGAGCATTTCCACCACAGTGCTTGACACAGCGTCTCATTTCCTGTTCAGGGAACTAAGGTTACATATGTTACTGAGACATTTAGGACGCATTTGCAATTAACAATTCCAGACAAAAAGGTCCATTGTCAACAGTGTAGTGATGCATGAAGCATCGCTCACAAAGAAGTCACTTTCAAACCAAGTAGCTTTCTGTCGTGACCACTTTAAACTGAATGTGAAATGGGATCAACTTTTCATCCTTACGCAACATTTTCGATGGACTGTTTTCACATTTCCAGATTTCACAGAAACGTCATCATTGTTGTATAAACTTCTATAGTAGTGAACGGAAACTACAACAAATATGTTTCATCACAGTCTGTAAAAAGGGTACATTACATGAATTCCTATTGAAAGCACTGACAACGGAACCTAAATATGACCACGCTTCTCCTGACCTCTTAAAAAAGTAACCTTATAAGCAACTACATTTTTAGAAATAAAACATTCCTACCATCAATACCCAGGACACCCAGTGACTGGTTTTCAGGACAAGGCTCAAACTTGGACACAATTTCGAGGCAGTGTTCTTTTGAAACACTTGTCATCTGAAACACAAACAAAAAGTAAAGATAAACAAGTGAATGATAAACATATACAAATGTGAAATTTAAAAGCATTCATTTAAAAAATAAAATCATAATCAAATCATAGCTTAATTTGCATTCATATTACGTATGAAATGTGTGATAAATATCCATCTTCATAAAAACTAGACCATCTCCACTCTGCAGTCCGATTGTTATGCCTAACAGCTGGTGTTTAAATGGGCTGATTAGTCAATGAGATTCCCATCCACGCCAATCAGTGTCAGATATTCCCTTCAGCTAATGCAGTGGAGGATGGTCAGATACTGCCAGCTGTGGACACGGCATTGCAGTAAACCACAAAAGATTAGCTGCCAGTGGAATTTAAAGGGTTTGGTATTCTTAGTTCTATTTTGTCTAGTACATTAATAAACTAATGATTCTGTTTGATAAAAGCCACTTTCCCCCCCTGTAGGTAACTACTTGAGACAAATGAGAGAGGAGTGTTATCATGGGGAAAAGGTGACTTTGAGTGAGATACAAATTTCTTTATTGTATATAGCTCATAGTGGGCTTTTTGAATGTTTACTTTCATTTAAACAGTATGCTAGTAATTTGTATGCTGTACATGAATGCTTCAAATATATTTAATGTGATTTTAAAGACCGCCTTAAACATTAGTGTTCTGTCACTTGAAACACCACTTGAATAAAAAAAGATACGTAGATTTTTGATTTGCTAGTCGAAAGTTTACCACAAAAAATTGTACATATCCATAGGTTAACGAACATTAGAATTTAAAATATAATTCATAGTTTATTAACGTCAATTCACTTCAGACGAATGTAATATTTGTATTAAATCACAATAAATGTGAAAATACAATAATTTCTTGAATGTTTCTATAAATAATTTATGAATTGGGAAAATTTTAATGGCTAGTTTTTGCGTAACAAGTCCATCATCTCTTTATCACTAGAACTTCAATTTAAATGCCTTTTTATTCTCTCAATATGATATAATGTAATTTGCTCTGGCGCTCTTCCTATGCGCAAGAGTGATGAGATGCTTAGCAGATTATCCTCACTGGATGTCTAAGTGGTGCCCGCAGAATAACATAGGGTTCATAGACAATTGGAAAAGTTTTTGGGGCAGACCTGACCTGTTGAAAAGAGATGGTATTCATCTCACCTGGGATGGTGCTCCTCTTCTCTCTAGTAATTTGGCATATAGTCTTAGAGCTGAACCTTGACTAACTGGGGCCCACCATCAGTACTGCTCAAAAGTCTAATTTGAAATATAATTCTTTTGAAGTGATGGACCTTAATGGAAAATGATCTAGTGCAAGTAATAATTCCTGTTTAGCTTTTGTGCTGGCTATTCTATACAGGCCACCAGGGCACCATACAGACTTTATCAAAGAATTTGCTGATTTTCTCTCAGAATTAACAATGGCTGCAGATAGATTCATAATTGTCGGTGATTTTAATATCCATGTAGATAATGAAAAAGACGCATTGGGATTGGCATTTAGAGACATTTTAAACACTATTGGAGTTACACAACATGTATCCCGACGCTACCCACCAGGCCATTAAAAGCTACATTGGCTCAGGTGGGTAAATCCTACGCTGCCGCTGGTCAGGCTGCGGCTTGCCTCCACAGAATGGGGCTGCTGCAAGCCTACCAGGCAGACGTACTAATCGCGCCGGGGGAATCGCGCCCACAGGCGGCCACTGAGTTGAGCTGGGTGACTGATTTATTTCTCCGGGCCACCAAAGAGACCGCCCAATGGCACAGGCGGTCTCTTTGGTGACCCGGAGAGATAAATCGGCCATGGCAGCCTTGGTGGCTACAGAGAGGCATCTCTGGTTAAATTTGTCAGAGATGCAAGAAAAACAAACGTTTTTTGCTTGACGCCCCACTGGTGCCTCCGGGTCTCTTTGGCGATCAATGTTGATACTGTTCAAATTCTGCAGCAGAGCAATGACATCTCAGATCATTAGACTACCTTTAGCCTAAGTCAAAAAAGTAACTCCCTGTTACAAATATAGAACTATCACTCCTAACACAAAAGATAGCTTTATAAATAATCTTCCTGATCAGTCTCATCTACTTAACATCCCAGATTGCCTAGAAGAACTTGATGTTGCAACAGAAACTATTAACTCTCTCTTTTCCAGCACTTTAGACACTGTTGCTCCGTTGCGCTTAAAGAAGATTAAAGAAAATAGTCCAACACCGTGGTACAACGAGCACACCCGGGCCCTCAAGAGAGCAGCCAGAAAAATGGAGCGGAGCTGGAACAAAACTAACGCATTTCATGGAAAGACAGCTCTATTGCATTCAGAAAGGCCTTAAAATCAAGATCTACTTACTTTTCTACCCTCTTAGAAGAAAACAAATACAACCCTAGGTATTTATTTGATACAGTGACTAAATTAACAAGAAGTAAAGCCTCAACCCCAGATACTTTAAAACAGCACAGCAGTAATGACTTCATGGACTTCTTTACTTGCAAAATTCATAATATTAGAGAGAAAATTATAACCATGCAACCGTCTACTACACTATGACAAAATACAGTAAATTTTAGTGTCCCTGAAGAAAAATTCCACTCTTTCATTGCTATTGGGGAGGAAGAATTGTTTAAACTCGTTAAATCATCAAAATCAACAACATGTAGGCTAGACCCAATACCAACTAAGCTACTGAAAGAGATGCTTCCAGAGATCATAGATCCTCTTCTTAATATTATTAATTCATCTTTGTCATTAGGATACGTACCAAAAACCTTTAAGCTGGCCGTAATTAAACCGCTTATTAAAAAAACACAACTTGATCCTACAGAATTAGTTAATTACAGGCCGATATCGAATCTACCTTTTCTGTCAAAGATTCTAGAAAAGGAAGAAGAAAAAGAAGAAGAAATGTTACATTTATATAGCGCTTTTCCAGAGCTCAAAGCGCTTCACATAGTAGGGGGGAATCTCCTCAACCACCACCAATGTGCAGCATCCACCTGGATGATGCGACGGCAGCCATATTGCGCCAGAAAGCTAACCACACACCAGCTTATTGGTGGAGAGGAGACAGAGTGATGAAGCCAATTAGAGTTGGGGGGGGGGGGGGGGGGGGGGGGGGGGGGGGGTTAGGAGGCCACGATGGACAAAGGCCAATGGGCAAATTTTGCCAGGATGCCGGGGTTAAACCCCTACTCTTGCGAAGGACATCCAGGGATTTTTAATGACCACAGAGAGTCAGGTCCTCGGTTTAACATCTCATCCGAAAGACGGTGCTTGTTGCAGTACAGTGTCCCCGTCACTATACTGAGGCGCTAGGACCCACACAGACCGCAGGGTGAGTACCCCCTGGTGGCCTCCTAAAACCACTTCCAGCAGAACGCATATGGGAACGCATTAGTGTAATTGTCTCTTGAAGCGCAATTGAAACCAGGTGTGCGAGTGCACGTAGCCGAGTGTGACGTCATGAGCCAGGAGTATAACTGCACGCGGCAGACTAGCAGCCTCAGCTTAGTGTCTTCAACAGCGCTCGAAGCTAACGTGTGTTTGAGTTGCTCTGCTGGCTGTAAGTTGATATATTTCACTTACCTCGGAAGAAATGGCGGATTCACAGTCTTTCAGGCGTTGTGTCACTCCTTGCCCGCGTTTTATCACGGGTAAGGACACACACGCTCTCTGTGTCTTTTGTTTGGGCGAAGCTCATGCACGCTCAGCGCTCGAGGGCACTGAGTGTGCAGAGTGTTTGCAGCTGCCGCTGCGCACTCTTCGCTCACGCCTGGCAGTCTTCGAGGGGACTGCTCAGGCTCGCGTTCCTCGTGGGTCTGGTCCCGCTGCAGCTGAGGCTCAGCGACGGCTGCACTCATGGGGATCGCAGCTGGATTTAGCAGCGGGGTCGGAGACGGGCGAGCCCTTTTCTCCTCCCTTACCTGCTGAATCCGCGCTCACTCAGGATTCGGAAGCGCACCATGCGGTGATTACTTCCGACCTGGGTGATGACGCTCTGCTGAACCTCTCTAGTTCCGAGGAATTAGAGGTGGACGTAGTCAGCATTGATGTGGATGAAGCTGAACCGCCATCAGCTTCACCCGCGTTTGAGGAGCTGCTTGAGGTTGTCACTCGGGCAACGGCGAGGCTCGGTCTCGAGTGGCCAGCTGAGCCCAGGGACGCTCGTCCTAAAAGTCGGTTAGACGAGCGTTACCTGCCTGCTCGAGTGCAACCTCAGCGTCGGGGTTTGCCGTTTTTCCCGGACCTCCACACCGAGGTGTCGAGGTCTTGGAAGCGGCCCGCCTCCCATAGGGTGCATAGCAGCGTTTCCGCTAACTATGCTACCATTATGGGAGCCAAAGAGCGCGGCTATGGGGCGATGCCTAGAGTGGAGGAGGCGCTGGCTAACTACCTCGCCCCCCATTCATCGCCGCCCCTTAAAACCCCGACGCTGCCCACCAAACCCCTCCGGGTTACTTCCACCATGGTGGGCAGAGCATACTCCGCGGCTGGTCAGGCTGCAGCGTGTTTGCACACGTCTTCACTGCTGCAGGCCTACCAGGCGGAGCTGCTCGCAGACCTCGATGAGGGCGGGGGAATCGGCCCTGAGGCAGTAGCCGAGCTGCGCAGGGCCACCGATCTTTCTCTGAGGGCTGCTAGGGAAACGGCCGGTTCTATCGGTCGCTCCATGGCAGCCCTGGTGGCCACAGAAAGACATCTCTGGCTCAACCTGACTTCTCTCAGAGAAAAAGATAAGAATGTTCTCATCGACGCTCCTCTTACGCCTCCTGGTCTCTTCGGCGACGCCGTCAAGATGGCCGTCGAGAGATTTCAGGAGGCTGCTAAGCAGGAAGTAGCGTTCCGGAAGATTCTTCCCCGCCGCTCTCGGGCAGCTGGGCTTGCGAGCCAGCCGCAGCCCAGCAGCAGCTCCTCGCACCGCGCTGCTCAGCGGCAGAGTGTGGCTTCTCGCCAGCCTCCCCAGTCGGGTGGCGGCGCTGGTCGCCGCACTCAGCCGCAGCCCTCTGGCAAAAGGACAGATCTGAGGGCTGTCCTTCAGGCCAGGAAGGCTAAGAGCAAGAGGCCCTGACACACTCCGGTCGCGGCCTCGCAGCGCTGGTCCTCCTCGAGGGGTGGACCAGTGCACACCAAGCGCGGTGTACGGCTCGGGGTCTCGAGGGACCCGGGCCGTGCTCTACGCGGGCAGTCTTGTCCAGTCACGCTCCTCTCGGGCCGTGCTGGGCAGGTTGCCCCCTCTGAGGAGGGTCCTAGAGCATCCGCCCCGGCGGTCCTCTGGTTTCGGCCGGGGCCCCGGGGTGGCAAAATATTTATATCCAGAGGTCGGTCTCGAGAGGCTGATACCCCTAGTAGATTTCCTGGCGGCGTGGCAGCGCCTCCCAGGTATCTCTCGATGGGTCCTGCGTACCGTATCAGAAGGATACGCTGTTCAATTCCGGGTTCATCCTCCCGGCTTCGCGGGTGTATTACCAACAGTGGTGAACCCCGAGCAGGCTCTGGTCATGGAACGAGAAGTAGACTCACTGCTGAGGAAAGAGGCCATAGAATATGTACCCCTCTCAGCCAGAGAATCAGGTTTCTACAGCCGGTACTTCATAGTTCCCAAGAAGGGTGGAGGCTTACGCCCTATCTTAGATCTTCGCACTCTGAACAGTTTTGTCAGGCGACTGAAATTCAGAATGTTAACTCTGAAGCAGATCGTAGCTCAAATCAGGTCCGAGGACTGGTTTGTCTCGATAGATCTCAAAGACGCGTATTTCCACGTCTCCATCCTTCCTCAGCATCGGAAGTTCCTCAGATTCGCCTTCGGGGGGAAGGCTTATCAGTACCGGGTTCTTCCGTTCGGCCTGGCTTTGTCTCCTCGCACTTTCACCAAGTGCGTGGATGCAGCTCTAGCTCCGCTCCGATCCCGAGGGATCCGGATCTTGAATTATATCGACGACTGGCTCATTTTGGCCCAGTCTCGAGGGTTGGCGGTTCGGCATCGAGATGTCGTTCTCGCACATATGAAGGAGCTCGGGCTGAGACTAAACGCCCAAAAGAGTGTACTCTGGCCGAGGCAGAGCACGACTTTCCTAGGCGTTGTATGGGATTCGGTGTCAATGTCGGCACGGCTTTCCCCCGTGCGCATTACATCAATCCTATCGGCAGTCAACGACATAAAGCTAGGCCAGCTGGTCACTGTCAGACACTTCCAGAGAGTTCTGGGGCTCATGGCAGCAGCCTCCTGCGTGATACCGCTAGGTTTGCTTCACATGAGACGTCTGCAGTGGTGGCTCAAGTCCAGGGGGTTTTCCCCGAGGGGGAACCCTTCCCGCCTGATCAAGGTCTCAAGGCGCTGCCTGCGAGCCTTGAGTCAGTGGAAGAATCCCTGGTTTCTTGCCCAAGGACCCGTACTGGGACCAGTCTGTCACCGCGTGACGCTGTCGACAGACGCCTCCCGCTCGGGTTGGGGGGCGGTCCTGAGGGACCGCTCAGCCCAAGGTTTATGGAACGAGGCCTGCCTCTCTCTGCATATCAATGCGTTGGAGATGTTGGCAGTTTGGAGGGCGCTTCAAGCCTTTCTCCCAGACCTCCGGGGCCACCATGTGTTAGTCCAGTCGGACAACATGGCGGTGGTATCCTACATAAACCATCAGGGGGGTCTCCGCTCCCTTCGGCTTTCCAAGCTGGCCGGGCGGATCCTCCTCTGGGCTCGGAACAAACTCTGCTCCCTACGGGCAGCTTATATTCCGGGATCCCAGAACACGGAAGCAGACTTCCTGTCGAGGCAGGGGCCGAGGCCCGGGGAATGGATGCTCCACACCGAGGTGATGGAGCAGATATGGGAGAAGTTCGGTCAAGCCCAAGTGGACCTCTTTGCGTCCCACGAGGCGACCCACTGCCCTCTGTGGTACTCCCTCTCTCCTCCAGCTCCGTTGGGACTGGACGCAATGCAACAGGAGTGGCCGAGGCTACCCCTGTATGCTTTTCCCCCAGTAGCTCTGCTCCCGGGGGTTCTAGAGAAAGTTCGCCAGGACAGGGTCCGTCTCACCTTAGTTGCCCCGCGGTGGCCGGGCAGGGTGTGGTTCTCGGACCTGGTGTCCCTCCTAGACGGCACTCCTTGGAGGATTCCCGTCAGAGTGGACCTTCTGTCTCAGGCACAGGGCAGGATCCTTCATCCTCGCCCGGAACTGTGGAATCTGTGGGTCTGGCCTCTGAGGGGGCCCGACTCATAGACTCGGGTCTCTCGACTGAGGTCGTTGAGACCATTCTCCACTCTAGAGCCCCATCCACGAGGAAACTCTACGCCAGGAAGTGGGCCTTCTTCACTTCCTGGTGCGGTAGCAAACCTGTAGACCCAGTGACCTGCCAGGTCGGTATCGTCCTGGAGTTCTTACAGGAGAGGTTCGCCGCCGGGCTGTCCCCCTCCACGCTTAAGGTGTACGTGGCTGCCATCACGGCTTACCACGTGCCCCCGAGTGGTATACCCCTGGGTCGGGACCCCCTAGTAGTTCGTTTCCTCCGTGGCACTCTCAGGCTGAGGCCTGCGGTACGCTCCCGGGTTCCTTCCTGGGACCTGTCCCTGGTACTCCAGGCCTTGTCCCAGGAACCCTTTGAGCCGCTTGAGGACATCTCAGAGAAATTTCTCACTCTTAAAACGGTGTTCCTCCTAGCCATTTCCTCATTCAAGAGGGTTGGCGACCTTCAGGCCCTGTCAGTGGCCCCCTCCTGTCTGGAGTTTGCTCCTGGTCTGGCGAAAGCCTTTCTCTCTCCCAGACCAGGGTATGTTCCGAAGGTCCTCTCGAGCCCAGCTCGTCACATTGTACTGCAGGCCTTATGTCTTCCCCCCGTTGATGATCATGACCAGGAGCTCAGGAGCAAGGTCTGTCCAGTGCGAGCACTGGACGCCTACGTCCGCAGAGTGGCTTTATGGCGTAAGTCTGACCAACTCTTCGTATGCTTCGGGGCTCCTAAGGGAGCTCCAGCATCTAAACCTACTTTAAGCAGGTGGATAGTTGAGACTATCTCACTAGCTTATGAACGGACGGGTCAGCAGTGTCCTCTGCATGTCCGCGCCCACTCTACCCGGAGCATGGCTACCTCTAAAGCTTTTTTCGCAGGGGCTCCCCTTGCCGATATTTGTGATGCGGCTGGCTGGTCCTCACCGCATACCTTTATTAGGTTCTACCAGTTAGACCTTAACCCCGCTTTGGGAACCTTGGCCCTTTCGTAGTGAGCTACGTTAGCTTGGCATACTCCGTTCGCTGAGGCGGCGTGGGTATTCTCGTTCCCATATGCGTTCCGACGCAGTGTTGAGTTCCCTTGACAGGGAACGTCTCAGGTTACTTACGTAACCCTAGTTCCCTTAGAGGGAACGAGACACTGCGTCTCGTAGCCTCAGCTCCATCGCACGCCGGCTGTTTTCAGACACTAGTTAAGCTGAGGCTGCTAGTCTACCGCGTGCAGTTATACTCCTGGCTCATGACGTCACACTCGGCTACGTGCACTCGCACACCTGGTTTCAATTGCGCTTCAAGAGACAATTACACTAATGCGTTCCCATATGCGTTCCGACGCAGTGTCTCGTTCCCTCTAAGGGAACTAGGGTTACGTAAGTAACCTGAGACGTTTTTTCCCATTAGGTCTCCCATCCAGGTACTAACCTTGCTCTTATCATTCGATCGTGGTTGTATCTCTCTGTTAGTGTTACTGGACCTTAGTGCTGCATTTGATACAATCGACCACAAAATCCTTCTGAATAGACTTGAAAATTATATTGGTATTAGTGGAGTTACATTAGCCTGGTTCAAATCATACGTATCTGACCGTTATCAGTTTGTAGCAGTAAATGAGGGCAGTGCTCAGTATCAGTAAATGTAGAGTAAATGTCATATCGATCACGGGTTCAGTATGGAGTTCCTCAAGGTTCAGAACTAGGACCATTGCTTTTCACCCTGTACATGCTTCCTTTGGGTGCAGTTATTAGGAAGCATGGCATTAGCTTTCACTGTTACGCTGATGATACTCAGCTCTATATTTCTTCTCATCCTGATGAAACGTACACATTCACTAAATTAACAGAATGCATAACTGATATAAAAAGTTGGATGACTAATTACTTTCTACTGCTTAATTCAGAAAAAAACAGAGATTCTAATTATTAGACCAAAAAGTTCAGCATGTAATAATCTAGATTATTGCCTAACACTCGATGACTTCTCTGTCAAGTCTTCGTCGTCAGTTAGAAACCTGGGTGTGCTCTTTGATACCAATCTTTCATTTGAAAGACATGTTTCTAGCATCTGTAAAACGACATTCTTCCATCTTAAAAATATATCTAAATTATGACATATGCTCTCTAAGACAAATGCAGAAAAATTTGTTCATGCGTTCATGAGTTCAAGGCTAGATTATTGTAATGCTTTACTAGGTGGTTGCCCTGCACGCTTAATAAACAAATTCCAGCTGGTCCAAAATGCAGCAGCTAGAGTTCTTACTAGAACCAGGAAGTATGAGCATATTAGCCCAGTTCTGTCAAACCTGCACTGGCTTCCTATTAAACACCGAATACATTTTAAAATCTTGCTAATTACTTACAAAGCATTAAATGGTTTAGCTCCCCAGTACTTGAGCGATCTCTTAACACATTATAGTCCTTCACGTCTATTGCGATCCCAAAATACTGACCAGCTTATAATACCTAGAATATCAAAGTCAACTGCTGGCGGTCAATCCTTTTCCTATATAGCTCCTAAACTCTGGAACAGTCTTCCTATTACAGTTCGGGAAGCAGACACACTCTGTCAGTTTAAATGTAGACTAAAAACACATCTCTTCAACCTGGCATACACATAACACATTATGCATAAATTTTTAATCCAAATCATGTAAAATGATTGTTAGGCTGCATAATTTAGGTCAGCTGGAACCACGAACATAACACCTGATGTTCTCGATACATCAGAAGAAGAATGACATCTACGCTGATATTAGTCTCTGTTTACTCCGAGGTTACCGTGGTCAGCCGGGCCGTATCCAGATCAGATGAAGGACCTGGACACGAGCACAGCACTGCCCTGAAGTGTCTGCAGAGACCGTGATTCTACTAGACCCTCCCCTGTGATGATCATGAACCCATCTCTAACCGGACCAAATTGGACTTCATATTGGACTTGAATTGTTGTCAATATAATAAGCGAGACTGTTCAAACGCCTCCATAGTAACAGCGCCACAGCCGCTTCACAGCGCTTCGTCCGCAGACCGGTACCGGGCCACGGACCGGGGGTTGGGGACCACTGACCTAGAATATCAAAGTCAACTGCTGGCGGTCGATCTTTTTCCTGTTTTGCTCTATTCTTCTATTTAGTCTTCCTAATACAGTTCGGGAAGCAAACACACTCTGTCAGTTTAAATCTAGACTTAAAACACATACACATAACACATTATACATACATTTTTAATCCAAATCATGTCAAATTGATTTTTAGGCTGCATAATTTAGGTCAGCCGGAACCAGGAACATTTCCATGACATCTGATGTACTCGATGCGTCAGAAGAAGAATGGCATCTACGCTGATATTAGTCTCTGTTTATTCCGAGGTTACCATGGTCAGCCGGATCCAGGCCATATCCAGATCAGATGAAGGACCTGCACCTGAACACGAGCACAGCACTGCCCTGAAGTGTCTGCTGAGACTGTGACTCTACTAAACCCTCCCCTGTGAACATCATGAACCCATCTCCAATTGGACGAATAGGACTTAATATTGGACTCGAATTGTTGTCAATATAATAATCAAACTATCAATCAATCAAATCAATCAATAATCAAAACTTAACACTTAATACTCATCAATTGTATTAATTTGCCTGCTCTTAAGGCTGCCGTACAGCCAAACAAACTTTGTTTATGTTTTCCTGTGACCACTGTAAAACTGCTTTGAAACAATCTGTATTGCAAAAAGCTCTATATAAATAAAGGTGACTTGACTTGACATTAACTTGGAAAGGTATTTCTGTACTTTTCTGTATTTTCATTAAGTTGATAAAATTATGTATTAAAAAGGAGGATATGAAAACAATATGCATGACAGAGGCTTCACCTATACCTGCATTTTCTTTTACCCCACTAGTAGATTTTAACTACAAACCATACCTCACCTTTTGTTCAGTCTCAAGGAAGCGTTTGAGGTCATCTGTATCCAGGTGGTCTTTATGGTTGCCGTAAGTGAGCATCAGCAAGTAAAGATCACGCCGCGTTGACATCATTTTATAGAAAGAGCAGAACTCCTCAAATCCCAAAGTACCTTGGTTATCATCAGTGTCTGCCTCCTAAAAATCAGAAAATTGGAATGAAAGAACATCAAGGTGAAGCAAACTGTTTGACATGTAAGTAACATTGTAAAGTTTAGAAGAATGTTCATGCTACTCTTTTTCATACAACAAAAGCACAAAGTGTCAAGGGCCATAAAGGAACCATAAAGGTTGTGAGTCATAAGTGATATTCACAGTCTTCTTCTCCCGTGTACTTGTCACCAGTAGCATGAGGGCTCCACTTGGTGTCACGCTTGCTCCGCCATTCCTCTCTATGGTCCGAAATGTGTGCATCTGGCAAACCATGTGGAGTACTCCCAGCACTAGCAGCAGTCAGAGACGTCCGACGCACCCCAAGGTATGCCCAGTGGTTTCCCCTGTGCTAAATTGGGTGCCCATATGTTGTGATCCTTTGTTCAGCACGCATTCTCCAGACTCCAGCGGATTTCGCTTATGTGTGGGGCGTTCAAGGGCATGGCTACGCAAAGCTGCCTCCAGTGGAAGAGATGCTGGCTAGCTATCTCTCACTGGGTGGGGCCTTTTGGCAGTGGAGTCACCTCTTGACTCCTGAACTAGACTTGGCTGTACAAGCATCGTCAGGCTGAGAGATATGGCCTCTGCTCCGGTTCCTCTAAACCCCCTTGCTGTGCCACAAGTGTTGAGTGCAGTTCCCTTCTATGGATTAGAATAGCTGCAGAACAGAACAGCTGCAAAGTGCTGGCCACTAGCCCATCCACTCTTAGAGCAGCGCCTTAGCGTTGTAGGCCTAGCAGTTGGCCTCTAGGCCTCTAGGTTTCTGCCTCGTGGGCCCCATTTTGAGCCGGAGGGCTCCTGTACTCTCTCGGACTCTAGATTTAGCATGGTTAGGCCTCGGCCCCAGTGCCTTGAGGCCTCCATTCTCTAGTAGCCCCGTAGAAAGGGAATGTCTCCAGTTACTATTGTAACCATAGTTTCTTGAGAACAGTGTCCCTTTGCCGTGCTTCAGGCCTTCCTTCAGGCGTCTCCACATCCTTCATTTACAAAAGTAACCTGATCCGATTTCATCACTTTCATTACACATCATGTTTTCATCTAGAGGTCCTCTTACAGAAAATACAGCAACTATGCATGTACTTCAAAGGGTTTATGAAATGCAACCATTTTAGTTTGTGTGCCATTTCTTTAATAAAAAATTAAATTTTTAGGTGAATTTCTGTAAAACAGCCATGCACAGTTGTGGGTGCGTTCACTTCTTATGGCATGATCATTGGTTGCGATGGAGGACAAACAGTCGCTGTTCAATCAGCGGGAGAAATGGCTCATTGCTGATCAATAATAGCATCCCAATGTCACAATTAAACTCCTGCCTTGCTGTGAAGTCACCTCTCTCCTACAGCTCTCAGCCCATAAGAGCCCAAAACTATTTTCTCAGCTCACTGAATCCCAGGCTCAGACCTAATCCAGAGAGCTGCTGAGTCAAAAACACACATAAAGGCTTGCAGTGAGCCGAGACATAGAGGATGTAATAAACCCTGAGCTAAGCACCCGAGAATCAGAGCTTTATTGTGAGAAACCTGAAAACAGGTCACAAACACTGAAGATGCAGAGAAGAGCAGCATTCACATTGCTCCGTCCGAGGAGCTGACATCACTTACTTTGAGAACTGGACTGAGGTATCTAAAT
Source organism: Rhodeus uyekii (assembly GCA_037043235.1). Lineage (NCBI taxonomy): Eukaryota > Metazoa > Chordata > Actinopteri > Cypriniformes > Acheilognathidae > Rhodeus > Rhodeus uyekii. Next base: position 250,232 of record JAWRVZ010000206.1, read on the forward strand.
TATGGACCTTACAATTCAATATGGAATGAAAGAGGAAACCTTTTATACAATAATTATATTTCTAACTAAATTATCATATTTTCAATAAAATTATGAAAATGTATTGGACAAGGCAGTCTAATTGTAAGATTAGATTAGATTAGATTGATCACATCAATAGAAAAATCAATGCAGATTACAAAGTAATCAAATTGTCAAATTGTTATATTTAGGTTTAGGGATTTTCTCAAATAGAGTATATATTGTGAAATATTGCCACATTTAAAAATAAATGTTTTCTATTTTAATATGTTTTAAAGTGCAATTTATTGCTGTGATGGCAAAACTGAATTTCAGCAGTCTTCAGTGTCACTTGAGTAATATGCTAATTTGGTGCTCAAGCAATCCTTTTATTTAAATAATTGTTAGTAATTATCACATTTAAAAATGGTCATAGTACTTTATGAAAAAAAGTTCAAAAGAGAAGCATTTATTTGATTCAAAAAAGTTTTTTTTTACAATGTTTAAAGTTTATTTTATTGTCAACTTTGATCAATTTAATGCAACCTTGCCCAATATACTGTATATTAAAAAAATTATCGTACTGGCTTCTAACCTTTAAACAATATATAATGTATATCATTTTTTTATTCTATAAAACTAAAACTTATTCTATAAATTACATATTTTTCTCAAATATATATTATTATTTCAAAACCTTTTGATTTTAGTTTAAGAAACAGAAGATTCCAGCACACAGTTTGCTGAGAATCTCACAGGTTGTTTTTGATGCCAAACCAGAGGAATCAGGGCCAAAGACAGGTGACATCACTCTCTGTCGTTGGATAGCAGGGCCAGATTGCCCCCCTGTGGTTTACTGTGTCTTACACTAAAGGCCATCTGTGTCCATTTACAGCAGATGGGGTGGATACTGACAAAGTGTGAAGCTTAGCGACCTGCAAACAGCTGAGGTAAGGTTTCGATCACATATTCACACACTGTAATCAAGACAGCCTGGAAAAATGCTTTGTAGCACAGTGGGAACCATACACACCATAAGAAGGCCATGGTAAAACACAGAATAAAAAAACACAAAAACAAAACAAAGGAATGACAATATGTCAAACACTGTTTATGAAGTATTCTGCAAAGAAATTCAGAGCTAATAAATTATTTGTATTTTCATATTTAAGTAAGAATAATTCTAGATTCATGGACCAATAATAATACAGGACTATTGTACATTGCGTATGCATTCAAAACAGCAGTTAAACAGGACACTACTATAATTTCTTCCTAGACTGATTCTGAGTTTCCTAGTCCTTACAGGGAACTACTTGCTGGATTTGGATTAGTTTTTTTTCATGCCATGAAATCACTACCGGTAATCTCAGCCTCAGATGTCACACCCATGGACCGCAGGTTAAATGTCTGATGCATATGGGACACTAAACTGGAAACACTTCAGGATTTTTAAGTTGTCTTCTGATTGGTTGAATTTTACAGAATGTCTGGGAGACGTGTTTGTCACGTTCTTTAAATCTCTGCCTGGAAACAAAGATGCCGTGATGCCAAACCCCTTTAAATCTCTGCCTGGAAACAAAGATGCCGTGATGCCAAACCCCCTCATGGAAAAAGAATGCAGTCATATTTAAAACTGTGGCAATGAGCACTTACCAGGATCAACCAAACACTGAATCTTCAAATGTGTGTGGAGGATGTAAAGTTTGCAGCACAGACTCTTTAAAATACATTCAACAGTTTTGCACACTATTAATGTAGGGACACCAACGTTACATTTTCACTCCTCTAAACATGCCACAGTGTGAATGAACTGTGATTGGTTGCTTTACATGTCAGTCAGATGGCGTCTGTGTGGCCTTGGCCAATGAAAACTGCCACAGAGTCCACACCTTCTATCATCATTCTGAAGGTCTGGCTACACAAGGCAATGAAATCACTGTAACTCTGGTGAAGTTTTTCAACTGAGACACTTTATACCAACTGGTACTAATACAGTCCCAACACACCACTTTGCTTTCAGGGTTATTTTAAACTGTAAAAAATAATGTTGAAGGATTTTCCGCATAGTCAGATAATTCTAATAATTATAGTGTCTTCTGACAGATCTTGTGAATGGATTGGATCTAATCCAATATGGTGTCGTTTGCAGCATCTAATATTTTTGCCATCTTTTGATAAGGTTTGTTGAAGAGATTGGATCCAATATTCCTGAAGTTTTGAAACAGTCTAACATTGTTTGGCATAGTTGGAAGCATCTAACATGCTTGGCGTACCTGCTAGTTTCCTAAAAATTTAAAAAGTAGACCATGGTTGGTTTCTTAAGTCATGAGTGTCAGACTGTCAGTCAGTCAGGCTAAGTCAATGTCAGTCAGGCTAAGTGGTGACTTCCTGTCTAAGTGTTGTTGTTGTTGTTGTTGTTGTTTTACCAGAATACATTACAATGTGACCTAATCTTTATGTAAAAAGTATAACAAAATTCATGAAATATATTGATAGTTCAAGCATGTATCAGATAAAGATGCTTTAATGAAAGCAGTCCATTATCAAACAGATTGAAATAACTTTACAGACCTTTAAAAGTTGATTTGGCAGTATTTGGCAATTGAATATAGCCTTTATCATTCGATGTCAATTTTCCTGATCGTAATGACCTAATGGTCAGCTTACCTTAAACATCTGTTTGACTTTCTGTCTGGGCAGGTTGACGTTGAGCTTGTGCAGGAGCTGTAGGACTTCACTGATGCTGAGGCAGCCATCTCCATTCTTATCAGCCTCTGCGAAGGTCTGCTTCAGCCATGTAATGGGAAGAGTTAAGGTTCTGAAAAAATTAGAATGCCAAGCACCTCCAGCAACAACAACAGATTATATCCAGCACAGTTTCATAATAACAAGGCATTTAAACTGCTGAGGCAGTAGAAAAATCTAAACCAAAAGCTCAGATGTTCTCAAAACTGGGTATCTTTTCAAGTAACATTCTACTTTTTAACGAGTGGTGGTCTAGCATGATAAAAAGGCCATGTCACTATTCTCTGATTTCATTCATTCTTCTCATTTCATTTCCATGGAAGAATATCCTGAGGTGCAGGATACAGTATGTCTCCCAGATAAGTAAGACCACTGGGAAGATTCAGGTAGCTTTGATACTTGCTAACTGCTTTTAACGATAGATTGACTGTAATTATATGTAGGTCCTCTTAATGATAAGTTGATGGCAATGAAGTAATTTTTAAACAGGTCACTTGTTGTTTAAGAGTTTTAAAGGAGGGACTCAAACTCTTCTGAAAGTTTCAACACACTTGTGTTTCCTGATCTACTAAAAATCTGATTAATAGAAAGGTAGATAACATTATCTGTATTGATTTTCTGGGATGGGAGCTCCATTGGAAAGGATATTGGTCACGAGTGCGTTGTCGTTTGGCCAAACTGTCTTCATCGCTGATGCCGGCCATGAGGTACTTGAGGCCAGTGATCCAGGTGCGAGCTTCTTCTCCTGTACCTGACACCAGGTCAAGGGATTCCATGTGCTCGCCATAGTAGATGCTGAAGCAGCAGTTGGGATCAAAGCTACCTTCAGAATACCGCTGGAAGATCTCAGACTGCTTCCCCTCACATACCTCCCGAATAGAGTCAATTGAAACTGGGAGGAGAAAAAGAGAATGAGGACTGAGTAGTTAAAGAAAGAGATGACATTTATGCTATACTCCTGAGGTGTTCATTAACATTCTACTTTCCTTCAAGCTGCACACATCTCAAAGAAACATCCTAATGCTATTGAATGTGTGTAATGAAGTCTCTCAAGAAAAGATTATGTAAATGAGAAGAGCAGATGGCTACCTCAAATTAAACACTCTCCAATGCCAATGTACAACATCTAAAAACACTTAATTCATCAATTTGAGCTCATTTAAACCAGATCCTGTCTGCAAAGATTAGCCACATGCAAACAGCATACTCTAATAGCATGTTCCTCTACCCAAAAACAAACCAATCCAAAAACTACTGGCGAGACATCTGATTCAACACATGCCTGTTGTCTAACACCCATATTTGAAATGTAACCCCATTTCTAGGTGAGATTTTAGTGAGATGAACGCAACATATTTGTTTAATACTCTCTAGAATACTTGATTCTGATTGGTCAGTAATGGCTTTCTTTATGTTTCAAATATGTTTGTATAATTATGCTAATCTGTGCTAAACTGTAAAGTGTACTATCCAAAATTGTTAATTAAATTAAGAAAACAACAAGTAAGTGCAGTTAAGACAGACAAGCTACACGAAATAACCAATAGAATTAAACAAACAATGTTCTTACATGTGTTGAAATATTTATTTTTGATTCAGTAGACTGGAGGAACATGTCAAACAGCTGTTTGAAAAGTAGCCAAAAGCTACAAGATAAAACCACACTTGTCAGCTTGTGTAATACACAGTAGGCTACATTTTTCAGTAGTGTCTCAGTAGTTTTTTTTGTTTACTTTGATTTTAATTTTGATGTGCATGCTAACTGTAACAAGGAGTCAGCCGATTGAGAATCCATCTGCAGCTTTATTTCAATGGATAACCAGAATACAGATAAGGGGCAAAACAGAATCGTAACAGAGACAGGCTTGGGTCGAGGCAGGCGGCAAACATACACAAATCCAGATAAACAGGCAAGGTCAGGGCAGGCAGCAAAAGGGTCAAAGTTGTAACATTAGAGAATGTTATATGTGTATATATATTTTTTTTCCTTTAATGCATATATGCCATAATTCCATTAGCAGCCATTAGAGGGCGCTAGAGGTAATTGGTGGCTGTATATAAGCCAGAAATGTAGTAGAGTAAGTGAGATGTTTGGGAAACCGCACGGCTACTGAAACTTCCCTTGAGTCCTGTTTGAGAACCATTTAAGTTTCTGTTCAAATAAAAGGACTCCTATTCTGACTCCTCTTGCTAACGCTACTGCTGCTACTTCTACTTGGGTCGCTATTCAGCCTCCCATGAGGTTGCCGGCTTCTGTGATCTTCGGACATTGAGCAAGAGCCACAGAACAGCACCACAATCTCTCACACTGGAATTATGGGAATATATCATTGCATCACTCTCAAATAACCATCTGGAATCATCTGCATCTCACCTCATCCCATTGTCATCTATTTCATCTATCTCTGGACAATCGTGATAAGTTTGATTTGACCATGACTCTTTAAAGACATTGACTTAACTTTTGTTGTTTTTGGTGAACACTTGTTTGGTTTAGGGATTAAACGCACAGAAAAAGTATTTGTTTGAAGAAGTGGTTTTTATTATTCAGTACTGTATTATTTCTTTGCAAACCTTCAGAGTGACATCTTTCATAAAGGGAGGTGTTGCAGAGTAGTGATAAACAGTCCAAGGTCAGAAATAGAATAGCAATCCAGGAATAAACGCTCAGAGATGATCACCGATTCAAATCAACACTTCACACTAGTGGTGTGTTAAGGTAGTGTGTGTGATGAGATGCAGGTGTGTAAGTAAGCAATCTCAGGTATGAGTGTCAGTGGGAATTGTAGTCCGAATGAGTCAATATTCTGGTGAGGGCTCCCTCTGGTGATCCGGAGGAAGCGGAGAGGGAGCCTCACCTGTAACACTGACAATCATACTAATATTTAATTTTAAGTAGTGTGTTATGTGCATTACTACCAACAACAAACCTAAATCAAACCTTAATCCTATATTGACATGTTGAGTTATATTGCATTTTTTTTGTGTAACTACACCTTAACACAGACACCTTAAAATGCATTTTAAACTATTTGAATTGTAAGTTAATATTTTAAATGGACTAAACTGCAACTTCATCAATACAGCTGTGTAATTACAAATATATTTAAATACAGTAATACCTCGGTTTACGAGTTTAATTCGTTCCAAGAATGAGCTCCTAAACCAAAATGCTCATACACCAAAACAAATGTCCCAGTAGGAATGCACTAAAAATCTATTTATTCGTTCCACATGACCACAAATGCCCATTTTGAATATTTTTTTGGTTTTACCCTATTACTTGCAGTTAAAATTATAAACATTAAGATCTTATATAAATACTAATTAATAATTGACAATTAAACTCTAAAAATACACAATTACACTACACAAAAATTGACAATTTACTGTAATGCGCTTCAGCTGAGGAGACGAGAGGAGGGAGCAGGGAAAGCAAGGATTCAAGTGCAAATGAGTGAATTTATTGTATTAGTGCAGAAAACAAAGTGATAATCCAGAGTGAAAGTTGTGGAACATGGGATATGGGGAGCCGGGAACGAAAGAATGAACGAACTCACGGGAGCCGCGAACGAAAGAGCGAACGAAGGCGCTGGAGCCGTGTAGGAAAGCTGGGAGATAGGCAGATGATATGAGACTCAGGTGCTCAGTGACCACACACACACACACGGCAGAACTAGGATACAATGAATTCATGAACCCTGAAAGTTACTGCTTACATGTAGGCTAATTCAATAGAAATTACATTAAAGTATAAATGCTTGTCTGAACATTTAGCGGTATACTTTAACAATATGGCAAATACGTTATAAATAATCATGAATTTACATTTAAAGATCTTTTTATGATCCCCTAAAGTCAGTCAAAATTGTATTTTGAAATGCAACTATCTCCATTTATTATCAATTTAAACTATACTACATTTTCAGTTAAAGGTACACTATATGACTAGCATGCATTTTTGCAGAATAACATTGTTTTGGTTGTGCTTTGGCTCTGGTTTGCGGCACCAATAAACACAGAAGTCCAAAAATTATGCCATCTGTGAATGTTCAATAGCTCAATATTTCATGCCGTGGAGCATTCACTAATAGGCTTAAGATATTAATAAGCAGTTTAGATGGAAAAGATCTCAAGCTGTCTACCAGAAGACATTACTATAGCTATACCCATTAATAGACTCTAAACTCAAATTCCTTGAAATTAAATTTCAGCACAATGCTTCATTCACATACTGAAAAGACCCTTCACAATAGATAATGCTTACCAATTTGTTATGGGAGCTACATACGGCAAACTATCTGTTCAATAAAATATCTTTCTCCCCTAAACTTTTACAGCAACCTAGTTGTCTTTATGTATACAGATTTTCAGGTTTTCGGCATATGAAAGCAGATTCAACAGAAGTATATAAAGCGTATATAAAGTATATAAAGTGCCATCTGTGTGTGATTTCCAGTAGACCTCTAGACTGCTAAATAATGCAGACTGAGGAGGTAGTGAAAATTCAGATAATCTTATTGTTGCATGAATCCTTCTCTAAGTTCTCTGATGAATCTTACATGATTTAAACATTTTTTTAATGAATCAACTGGTGCATACTTAAATCTTTCCAGTTAAGACTCGTGAATAATTGAGTCAATTTAAGAAGCTGATTAATTCCCCAGCCTGCGGTGGAATGTTGGGACTCTGAACTTTATCCCCCACCCAAGTGAGACACAATGAGTGCTGTCATTTAGAAATGAATCATCAGCTGTGCTACTGAAGTAACCTTCCTCTGTGAGGCGTAATGCCAATAACTCATGATAGTTAAGGACATCCCCTGGAAATATAAAGGCAAGAGAGGCAGGTCAAGACACAGACATGCCAATCTATTCTAGTCAGTGCTTGACAGTTAGAACAATCAAATTACATTTGTAATAGACAGAGGTATTCCTTTTTGAATGGTTCTCATGAGAAAGAAACATGTAGAAATCAATGTAGTGAAATCAAACTAGTTTTGCTTCTTTCTTAAGTCTCTTACTTCTCTCTTTTTTTCTGTACAGAAAAGAATGATATATTAAGTATATCCCCTAGAGATTCAGAGGACATTTTAAACAATAACGTATCAAACAAACACCTGACAGCATATTCTGCAATTAACAGTGCTCATATCTCAATATGAACTCAAACTGTTTTCATCAAATTTAAAGATTTTTTTATTTGACAAAGATCTCCATCAAATTTAGTGTTGCAACAATAACCCTATTCTTCAGAAACATCTCAAGATTGAAACTTGCATACAACTTAAGTCTTCTGAGCTATTAAAGAGCCACATTGTTGTGGACTCAGCCACGCCCCCTGCGCCAGACTCCCACGCTCCGCCCACTCGTTCACAATCCCCTGAGTACTGAGCACCTGCACCTGTCCCTAATCAGAGAAACACAATTTCACCACCCTGCACCCAGCACTCAGTGTCTTATACACTTATGCTTCAGACTCCCTCTCTGTGATTACACCAAGCTAATTCTCCAAGTGTCTCTCCATCCAAGGTTCCAGTGATATCCAAGACTTCCGTTAAGACTCTTCATCAGATAAGCCACATACATGACCCCTGCACTCTTTTCACCAGTTACTGTTTCTTGTGCCCTGTGCGCAAATAAATTTTCATTGTGGTCAGTAGTAGAGAAGGCTAACAAAAACAAAACATTGAGAGCTAAGGCATAACCTCAGAAATAGTAATGAGACTTACTTTTGGCTTTCTCATTCTTCCTAGATGGTCGCCAACGGATGCAGGACTTGTGTTCGTCCAAGTAGAAAAAGCGTACCAGGCCTTTAGATCCTCCACGCAGTTTCACCATCTGAGTGCCTGACTGCATGGAACTCATGCATTTCTCCACTAACAGAGACACAAGACACAGGGATGATTATAAACATGTTCTAGTGTTTTCATAAAGACATTTAATTATAAAATATTAACAGATGAATAAGCAAAACAACAACACACTTTTTTTTTTTTAAATGATAATAATAATAATGAAATCATTATAAAGCTTTAGATGTCTGGATATTGCACTCCTTTTCCACCCAAAACTATAAATAAAACAGTAATATTTGTTGCACAAACATACTCCAGTTATATTTTTACCATTTCAAATGTCAGAGGTTAAGTTGGCTGCTACTCAAGATGTAATTGGTAAACCCCAACCCAAGCATTTTACAGCATTTTTCCAGTGTATGCGTGCCTTACCCAGGTGACTAAGTCTATCCATCAGTATATCTGACATGCTACAGAAAAAGCCAACAATCATTACTGTGACCTTTATGAAGCTGATCGAAATCCAATTTAATTTTCAAACATCCTTTTTCTCTCACAATACAACAATCGTCTGGCAAGATTGAACATTTCTCTTTTCATATACCGTACTTATGAAAGTAACTGTGTGTTGGGAAAAATCATGGATTCTAAATAAATGGCACATTACATCGCTGTTAAATTTTCTCCAAATGGCTCATTCCGCAATTGACACATGGTTGTGAAATGGTAAACTTGTCTGGACCAATGTTTTAACACTGTGAGGAAAGCTGCCTTGAAATTGGAGTTAATTAAAATTACCCAGCCATATTTCAACATAAAAATGTACTCTTCTCCTCATAAAAAAGAAAAGAAAAAAGACTGTAGCAAAACCATAGAATTGATGCTTTGATATATATAAGGCAGCACTGTGGTACATACAGTGTGTTCATTGTATAACCATACCATTTAAAGTAACAAAATCCCAGCAATCTTTTCCTGACCAAATTGCCTTCAGAAACAGAGAAGACTGCAAGCTTTTTGTTTTTCATTATTCATGCATTTATGAACAAAAAGAGTGTGAAGTAACACTAAAGAAAACAGTAGATCTGGCTTTGTTAAAGAAGTTTCTTCAGAGAACAGACCGCTGTTACATAAACAGCAGATGAGCTGAGAGACGATTATATAATAATCAGTGATGAGTTTAGAATAGTGTGCCATTACTCTGCGTTTCCATCTCTTAGTATTAATGCGGTATTAATATTGGCAGAGGTCATCTGAGGTGGCTCTTTATTTGATCATTTTGCAGGGAGCATCGACAGACAGGATGTAACATAAGAAGATTTTAACAGATCACTAAATCTAGGTTTGAGTGATTGGTGTACACGCTTATGTGTTATTCAGAATGACTGTCTGCTGATTGCATGGCTAAAATACCTTGTCTAAGTTTAAGCTGGGATCCCAGTTGAGTTCCAGCATAGTCAGTATTGTACTTACTAAAAATGCACCATTTTTAGTTCCAATTAGAACCAGAAATGTTATACAGCCTGATCTCATAGGAAATTTCTAGCTCTTCTAGAAAACCTACAAAGATATAATTCAAAGAAAAAACAAATACATTTGCATTTGGAACAACATGAGTATAAGTAAATAGTGACAGAAAATGAATTTTTGGATGGCTATCTTTTTATGGTTAATGTAAAATGGCATTCCTGTGATGGATATCCAGGATATTTTCTTGCTTAGAGTCCGAGACTTTGGGATAGCATTCCCAGCAGCAATGTCACTCTGTAGCCTGGGACTGGTTGCCCGCTGAAGCTAAGCAGGGCTGAGGCTGGTTATTTTCCTGGATGGGAGACTGACTTGGTTGATGCTGGAAGTGGTGTAAGGAGGCCAGTAGGGGGTGCTCACCCTGCGATCTGTGTGGGTCCTAATGCTCCAGTATAGTGACGGGGACACTGTACTGCAACAAACATCGTCCTTTGGATGAGACGTTAAACAGAGGTCCTGACTCTCTGTGGTCATTAAAAATCCCAGGATGTCTTTCATAAGAGTAGGGGTGTAACCCTGGCATCCTGGCCAGATTAGTATATGTACTAATATTAGTACATGGCTTCCTAACCATCCCCTTTCTCTGATTGGCTTCATCACTCCTCTCTCCTCTCCACCAATAAGCTGGTGTGTGGTGAACATTCTGGCGCAATATGGCTGCTGTTGTATCACCTAGGTGGATGCTGCACTCTGGTGGCAGTTGAGGAGATTCCCCCGTCCATGTTAAGCGCTTTGAGTGTCTATGATAAAGCGCTTATGGCGAGCAGGGTGGGGTCGAGGGACCGTGAGAGCGTCACGAGAGCCGGTGGCGTGATTGGGAATGAGCGCCACCGGCTCTCGTGACGCTCTCACGGTCCCTCGACTCCGCTCTGCTCCCCACTGCGCTATATAAATGTATTATTATTGTGTATGAATTATTATTATTATTATCATCACTAAAACATTGCATAAAACAAGGGGATTGGAACATCGATGTATGTATGAAACGGCATCCTCAACCCATTTTACTTTTGTAATGTGACATTTCTCTGTGTGAAACAAGATATTAATGAAGCAAGAATGCAGAACAGGCCTTGATTTCATCTTTAGGGAAATACTGGATTTAAAAATACTTGGGCATTCCATACTAGAATGGAACTTAATTTGCTAGGTAAACCTTTAAATTGAATGTAGACTGGTTTAACAAAAGTTAGATATTGTTATTATGAGATAATGCCTACTCAATGTTTCAAAAATTCAGCCAGAATTTTCCCCTTTTAATATGCTATTAAGAACAGTGGTCTTTTAAATTGATCTGATCCCTACTGCTGAACACACAGCAGGAAGTTCAGAACCTACAGGGGTTAAGCCAAACTGCTTTTTGATTGCTTGAACAGTAGATAGCAAAAAAAAAAAAAAGAGTACTTTAGTGAATGTATCCCATGTTGTGCAAATGCAGTCTAACGCAAGCATTTCCCATTTGGTACCTCATGAAAAAACCCTCCTCTAGTGGATCTGAAATAGTTGCTATGGAAACCAGGTTCATGGTTAAAACGTTTGAGAAACCTGAATGGAAATGACAAAAAAGACTAAAAATAAAACTAGACTAGTCATGTTGCTCATTGACCAGTTTGAATGATCACATACTCTAGCTAGCTCAAGATAATTGTTGGCAACAAGATGTCAAAAGAAGTTGCACTGATTGGTGCCATTTTTAGCCCATTTAGCAAAGTTGAGCCTCTAATGCAGCCACATAGCAGGTCAAAGGGGCTCGTCTGCAGGATGTGTGCCAGACAAAAGTAAGGTAAACCTCCCATGTACCAACCATCAGGGATTTAAAGCTTAAAGGGATTGCCCATATGTCACCACTTGTACAAACAGGTGCCTTTCTATCATGCCATACAAAAGATATCGCAATGCATTGATGAAGTCAAATGTCACACAGGTACGACATAACCTGAAAATTGTCACCCCCATTCTGAGCACACTGTAGATCTGAACCTATGGTTGTAATATATGAATGCTCTCATCTAAGGTTGGTCTCTTTTAAAAGAAAACATTCAGTATATTATTGCAGAAGTAAAGCAGGATCAAAAAGTTAAAATGTAAGAAAGGGTAATAGACGTTAGGAAATGTACGAGAAAAAAAAACATTTTACATTTTATTCAAAATATATATTTTCCAAAATAATTTGGACTCAGTAATGTGATATCCAATTTCAAAAATCATTTTTTTTTAATGATACTAAAGTATGTGTTAAAGAGTCTTGCCAAGTGTCCCACTACAGGAATGCTGACTGTAAACAGGATAGCATATGACCATGACCATATTCATTGTAAATATTAAAGGTTGTTACATTTTGTGGCAGAACGTTTGATTTTACAAGAGAGTACATATACCTTCCATTTCTATTTCTAATAAACCAAGAAAATAAATATTGATCAGCATTTTAATTTAAAGAAAAAAGGCAGTTTTTACAGTTTATAGTCATTTTGTGTTCAGCAGAAAATAGTCATGTTAGATTTGAGCAACATAAGCGTAGGAAAATAACAGAACTGTCAGCGATCTGTCGTATGCGTGACTCAATAAAACTAATCCAATTTGGACTTGAATGGGGGATTTCGGACACTGCATTTTAATTTTTTTTTTTTTTTAAAAGCAAAAGAAATTAACAAATATTTTCATGAATGGACATGATGCTTCTGTTCTGATGAGCTAGATCAGTTTACCAACCTTCTCAGTGTATTGTATACCCACAGCTGCATTAGTATGGATCTGTCCTGAAATCAGCTCTTGGTGTGTATGGAAAGGTTCAACGTTCATGGTCTATAGTGCACACAAAATTCTTCAAAGCAGTATTTGAGGCTAAGCGTATCCTATCAATCAGGTTCTTTTGCTCTGAAATTGTAAGATTCTGGGGAAAACTAAATACATCTTATTGTAAAGTGTTACCCATGTATTTTTTAACAAAAAACTGTAAAAACTTTGCACACAGTTTTACAACAATACGTTGTAAGTGCATCCTATTGGGTAATCAAAAGAATACACACTCTTCATGCCCACTTGAACACTTTGGCCAAATACAGGGAATAGGTCATGAATAGACAACTGGTCAAGATTTAAGGTTAAATCATTTGAAAAAAAATAACAATAATAATAATAATAAGAAATAATCAATTTATCTAATTGATCTCTTACCAAATAAGCCTAGCTTCCATTTGGATCCATACACAGTATTATCCCCAGTCCAAAAGAATCCCGCCATGAGTCGTGACAGGGTCAGCTTGTGGAGAGCCTTAGAGCAGGCAATCGCTGCCACTGGGTTTGAGACTCTAGCAAGAGGTGTTGCCCGCTTAGTGGCAGGCACTGGCTTCATTTCAGGCAATAATGTTGGGGGCATCACGGCAGAAGTGACCGAACTGGCGGGCAATACAGCGGCGCACATTGCTCTGAGTTGTTGTCGACTTACAACTGTGTCCTTGATGTCGCTTTGCTTCTTATGACTTCCTGCCTTTATATTCCTACAATCACTCTTTCAAACAAAGCTCTAGGCAAACATCCATCCAACAATGGTTCCCAAGAAAATCTGACGGCAAGAACACAAACTATACACCCAGACCCACAGGATTTGATGGATAGCCTTGCAGACATCGAACAGTTTTAGCATCTGGAGTCTAGGGTGGAGCAGTCTTTCTGATGACTTGCTGTGAGATGCCGTACTAGAAAAGATGCTAACTTATTGACTGTGCAACACCTGTCAAGCCGACACTTAAATCCCCTCAGAACTGTAATCCAGGGCTGGGGGATTTAGGCAGCTTATTGTGCAGAGAACCATAGTGCAGAGAACGAGAACGAGAGCGAGAGAGAGACACAGAGACAACGATAGAGAGAGAGAGAGAGAGAGAGAGAGAGTTCCATTTATCAGCTCTACCTATAATCATAAAAGCATCAACATGATTGTCTTTTAACCGCTGAACTTCAAAGTAACGTTGTAATGTAATTATATTTGCCCATAAACAGGAAGATCATACAGATTTTTATTGGTTCTTGCTAAAGCAATCATCACTATTACTATTATTACTATTGCTCATTCTATATAAATAAATTGATTTTAGTTCAGACTCTAACAATAAAACAGGCAGTGGAGAAATGGAAGCTGGAAAAAGCAATGGATAACTGGATATTCTCTGCTATGTTACCTGGAATATCTGCTAAACTGATAGACAACAAAGAAGACTCAAAAAATTGTTCTAAATGGATTAATAACTGCTAAATGGGTTAGAAGGTTGTTTCAGATAAATGTAATTGTAGCCTGTTTTTGTTTTACAAGCAGACATGCATACTTTCAGTAAACTTTTAAAGGATAACTTGAAAGGATCTACTTAATTTAAAAATAAAGTTTTTGTAATATGCATGTGAATAATGACAGTACCTATTGTATTTTCCTGTGTACTGTCCCATACTGATCCTAATGGAAAGCACTCCAGCTGAGTACTGTTGCTATGGTTACTTCATCAGTAAAGCAACTTTACTTCACAAGCATTTATGTGGAGCCAGGTAGCATGGGTAGCTCAGGTAACGAATGTACAAGTGAAACAAGTTTTTTTTTTTTTTTTTTGGCTCAGTGTTTGGAACAACTATACCGGGATGAAAGTGTGATACGTATACTAATGTCTAAATAAATATTTTTTAAAGGATCTGTATTTTCTTTTCACGAAAGTACTATTGTACACCTATTTACTTATAGTAGGCTTTTCAGATAGCTGTTAAGAAGAAACAAGTCCTATTTTTGCTTTACTGTCTCAGCAGGCAGAGGAAATTACACAGATTGTCTTTAAATAAAAAAAAGGCTTGAACGGATCCAAAATCAATTAATTATGTGTGTCAGGGTACACAATCTACAATATTACAATTGACTAACAATCAGGTTTTTAAAAATGATAGTTGGTTGAACATAATTTACTCCATAATTCCTAAATGGTCCTGCATGTTCCAATGAATCTGCCAGATTCCCGTTTAAATGAAAGGCAGAGGTCACACTGTGATAGCAATGCCTGGTGAAAAGCACAGTGTCAGTGCTCTGTCTGCTTTAATTTCCTGCTATGCATAAAAATTCCAGCACAGCTTGCACCTGAGAAAGCCTTGCACCCAAAAGCACAGTGTAAGCCTCTTTGGTCAACATGAAGGGCAAGACACTGATCTTGTCTTAAAAGGCAAGAATGTGTTATACTTCAAAAGATTTCCATTAAGTCACTTTCTTATGCTATTTGATTCAAGACGTTTCCTTAAACAAGGGTTCCTCAAATCTTACCCTGGAGGGTCAATGCCCTGCAGAGTTTTGCCCCAACCCTGATCAAACACACCTGAGCAAGCCAATGAAGGTCTTCAGGATCACTACAAAATCACAGGTAGATGAGTTTGATCAGGGTTTGAGCTAAACTCTATAGAGCAGTGGCCCTCCAGCGCTGGATATGAGAAACACTACCTTAAACTAATAAAATGGACAAAAAGTTGCATTTAATTTTACTGAAAAAGTGAAATTACAATGTCTTTTATTAAAATTGTCAGTACTGCACTCATTGAATTCTGTCTGTTCATATTTCCACAGCATGGTAACATCTTACAGATTTATAATAATAATAATGATAATAATTAATTACATTTATATAGCGCTTTATCAAAGGGGGGGGGGGATCTCCTCAACATCTCAACAACTCATCTCCACCTGGATGATGCGACGGCAGCCATATTGCGCCAGAACGCTCACCACACACCAGCTTATTGGTGGAGAGGAGACAGAGGGATGAAGCCAATCAGAGAATGGGGATGGTTAGGAAGCCATGATGGACAAATTTGGCCAGGATCCCGGGGTTACACCCCCACTCTTGCGAAAGACATCCTGGGATTTTTAATGACCACAGAGAGTCAGGGCCTCGGTTTAACATCACATCCGAAAGACGGATGTGAAAGACGATTTATGAACTAATTATCTACTGACATTTGTAATGACATTTTTCTGACTCAAAGTAACTTTACCACTATATCAACTAACTTACAGTCAACAGAATTGGTTGAAAGGACCATCAATATAAAGGGAAACAGACTTTTTTCTGTCCCTGAACAAAAAAAAGGGTTTCTTGCAGGCGTTTATATAGATATTTGATGTGGAACCATTTGCTGCTAGCCATGAGGTTTATTGTTTGATGCTACAAGAATGGTGCCATAAGCCATTTCCATTATGCCTTGAGCAAGACACTCAACTCTAGGATTTTCAATGGTGTCCAATACTAGAGGGCTCCAATTCTAGAGGGCCACTGTCCTAATGAGAGTTTAGCTCCAGAAGACCTGCCTGGATGAATCTAGTGATTCTAAAGACTTGATAACCTGCCTCCCGAGTGTTTAATTAGGGCTAGAGCTGAACTCTGTTACATAGTTACCTACCAGGACCAGGGGCCTCATTTATAAAACTGTGCGTAGGATCCCTCCTAAAAGTTTATGTGCCCAAAAATTGATAAAACCGTGCGTACGCACATCTATAAGCAATGTTCCTTTTAGAAATCACAGATCACCCGCAAACGTGCGTACCTCATGGTTGCTGATTGGCTTGTAAATAAGAGTGGAATACCTCGAAAACTTTCATGCAACCTGCTAATTAATTAATCAAAGAAAGTGAAAATGTGTATTTCTGTTACTTTTGAATAATGGCGATAGGTGAGAAAGATAAAAAAAAACATAATTTCTCAGACACTGAGATTGAAACACTTGTAGGGGAGATGGAGGCTCGGAAAACTGTGTTATTTGGTGGCCACAGCAGTGGGGTCAGTAATAAAAAGAAGCATTGCCATCATGAAGCATTACATACCCAGGTCACTGGAGGATTTATATGTTTCTAGTAAATAGACTGATCGTTGACAGAATCACAATTAATTTGTGGGCGAAAATTTACGACGAAAATGTTATAGTGAACACATGCTTCTTGACGGTTTTGTAATGACCACCTTACTAGTTAGGACCGATGATGAGTAGCGATTTTGCTTCATGACTGTATTTGCAGACTTTGACATTTTATGATATATACATTAAGGAAAATATTTCCTTTTTACACTGTGTTCTGCAGTTCTCTAATAAAAGGGTATTTCATGCTATTCTTATCACATCTAGTCACAATGTGACTGTAAGGCAGTTCTGATTATTATTATCATTATTATTTTTAATACATTTTGAATTATGTTTGAATTTTACTAGATGTATATAGCCTAAAACAAGGTATTCACTTCACGTGTTCGCTGACTTCGGTATGGAAGTCATATAGAATGCCTGTACGCGCCCGCAAGTAGCTGATTTTCTTTGTATTTTGAGCATTATTCTACATAATAGCGATTGAGTTATAAGAAAGTGAGTGGTAAGGATGGTAGTGAGAAGAAGAAACGCATGATGACCATGGAAATTAAGTGTTGCAGAGTAGCCAATGCAGCAGATTAGCTAATATGAGCGGGTCGTTTGCATGGTACCATCTATAAAAGGCATGGCTGTTTGCATCTAGGCAGGCATCACTTCCTGCATGTTGTCATCTCCATTGACATGGTCTAAAGTGCACGCTGCATTTTGTAAGGTGAGTTAATGCGTGATTTGGCGTCATTGTTTGGTCTGTGTTTTAGAGTGTAGCACTGCTAATCTGCATTTCGCGATCGTTTGTTCAATCTTAGCGTTAAAGACAGTGTGGAGTCCTGCTGTCTTGTGCGCGGAGTTGTTTCAATCTGCTTTTGCGGTGAATGAGCGAACGGTATGTTTGTTCTCTCCCAGGTATGTAGTGAGTTTTATGTAATTTATTTCTCAGCCGTGGAAGCACTGTGAGCCACATTTTATGTATTTTAGTGTGTAGTATACTGGCGCCGGCTGTTGCATAAAGGCTGAGAGTTCAGTTCATTCAGGTTTCCAGTTCCCGTGGCCATCTGGTGAGTAGACGATCAGTTATTGTCTTCACGGATGATCATAAACTAATTCCATGTCTCCTGCATAGGATTGGAGGGTGAACAACATCTGTGCAGTGGCGACACTGCTGTCTTGCTCTTTTACAATTGTCACTGGATTCACACAGCTCCGGTCACGGTCGTCCTGGACCTTTGCTTAAGGGGCTGCGTTTTCTTTATTTTTAATTTGTTTCATTATTTTGTTTAAAATGTTACTTTGGAAGTGTTGTTAATTGTTGTTTTTGAGTCTTTGTTTCGTTTGTTTGAAGTATCCTTTTGGATGTTTTGTTTGTGTTCTGTATTGTGATTGTTTTTGGTTAACTTCCTGTGACGTTCCACTTTTTTCAATTGTTTGAGGTTGTCATAATTTGTAGACGTTGTTTAATTGAATTACGTGATCTTGTGTAGGATTATTGTATTCGTGTGTGTGGTGGTTGTGTGTTTCTTTTTAGGAGCTGCTGACCTTTTGATCAGGGTGGACTTTTTTTTTTTGGTGGTGGTATTCTTTGATGGCATGGTCTGCAGTGTCCACTGGGGTCTTTTTGTTATGTGAGTGTGTGAAAGTTTAAGAAAATATTTATTGATTTGTCATCCCTTTGAATTAGGCTACAGCTCTTTAATGTGTATAAGTTTCTTTATTTCGGGTTCAGTGATGATTCTATTTTTGTCAATAAAAATTGTATAATTTGTTATGCCGGTGTCTCCACAATTCATTCGCCACTGGGCAGGGAACCTGTTAAAGGATCTAAGTAAGATTCCTTGGGTGGAACTCCCAAGGTGGTGTAGTCTGTAAATATTTGCTAAAACTTAAGTGAAGTTCGTGAGGTGACACACACGCTCGCCTTGCCATATCTCTGGTACACCCGCTTCATGCCACATAAGCAAGAAATTGTGGATAAATATGACCTTAGTGCTCGTGTGAGCACCAGCATCAGGAGGAACTGTGGACTGAGGAGTTGATCAAGCTGCAGACGATGAAACGTACACAGGTGTTGTAAGAGCTCAGCAGTTGAGCGTGAACCAGAGGAAAACATTTCTACAAGTGAAATTAAGGAAGTGATGGCTATGTGGCAGAAGGTTTCTGATTTCTCTGAAAAGAAACACCCTGATAAATTGTCTACTGGTCGCGCTTCGGCGCTTTTTGACAACACGTGCCTTACTTGTTTTGAAAGAGAGACTGAAACAAATCTCCATCGATAGGCATTTCGTTAAAAGATCTGCACCAAGTGAAAGTGAGGTAGACAGGCAAGAAAAGGGAAGAAAACAAATAGAAAAAAGCAAAATATAAGCATAATATAAAAGAGAAAAGTTTTTTTTTAAATGCATAAGCTAAGTTTAGTTATGTTAGTTTAAGTTTATGTAAGTTACGTAGGATTCAAGTGTCTGCATACCAACTCCCTCCTCCACAACTTCCACTACTGTTTGTTAAAACATAATTAAAACCACATTTTATTTGATTTCAAACGAATCCTTATACTGTATACATGTGCTATAATTGTGTGTGTGTCTATACCAATAAAAACATGTTTTTTTCCCCCCATTGTTACGGATCTGGACTGGATTAATTTGTTTTCTATCATTTCCTATGGGAAAACATGATTCTAGATACGAGCAATTCGACTTACGAGCTCCGCCCTGGAACGAATTATGCTCGTATCTTCGAGGTATTAAAACATTCTTGTGTTTTGACCCTGGACTGTTTACTGATTGTTTGCAGCCTGCCTCGACCCTTGCCTGTCCCTGTCTATGATTCTGCTATGATCCGTGTTTGTATTCTGCCTATTTGCTGAAATAAAACTGCAGATGGATCTTTCTTCGCCAGACACTGATCCAGCAGCTGTCATGTAACTATCATCTGAGCTGTCTACACAAGGCTACCAGGTCATATGCATCAGCATCAGCACCAGCACCAGCTCAATCAATTAACACTACTGACGGAGGAGCTCGTCAAGACGCTGCAAGACCCCAAAGGCCTGTGTTTCACACACCTCACCCCAGAGGAACATGAATGACGCATCCAGGATAATCTATGCATGTACTGCAATCAAGCTGGACACCTGAAGATATTCTGTCCTGTCCATCCCACATCATCTAAACCCAAAGCAGTGAGTAGCTCTTTGCCACCAAGTTGTTTATCATGTCTTAAGATACCCGTGAAGATAACTGTTCAATATTGGGAATTTGCTCAACAACATAATCTCATCCTAACCATATGCATCTCCTCTCTAGCAGTGGAGGCATTAGATGGCCGTCCCGTTGGGAAAGGTAGAGTCATACACATCACAGAGGAGGTTACCATGCAGGTTGAAGTGTTACACACTGAAGCCATAATTTTCTACATAATTCACGCTCCTCACAATTCCATAACCTTTGGCCTACCATGGTTATGCCCACAAACCCCTACATTTCCTGGAAGTAAGAACAAATTATTCAGTGGGATCGAGCCTCCCTTAAGAA
The DNA here is from genome assembly GCA_037043235.1 of Rhodeus uyekii. Classification (NCBI taxonomy): domain Eukaryota; kingdom Metazoa; phylum Chordata; class Actinopteri; order Cypriniformes; family Acheilognathidae; genus Rhodeus; species Rhodeus uyekii. The sequence goes on from JAWRVZ010000206.1 coordinate 270,710, forward strand.
CTGTCTCACTCTCACTCCTCCTTCCTGCTTCTCTAGAGTGCAGACGTGTCTTCCCTCTGCTCTGCTCTTGCGCTTATTATTCTGTCTTTTTTGTCTCTTTTTTCTGACCCGCCGCTTGCTGGACTCCTGAAAATACTGAAATTGTGACGACCCCGAGTCTCCTCCTCCTGACTTCATGGGTGCTGATCATTGGAGTTTCCTGATTGGCTAATCTTCTGTTAATTGATCGTTAGCTAGAGTACAAGAGAGTGCTGTGTCTTATTCCAAAGGGGGCACCTCAGGGAGAAAGGATTCCTCCTGACTGTCTCTGTTGTATGCTTTGCGTTACACCTGTAGCGTCATTTTTGTTATCTTGGTTTGTTTGATTGTTTACTTACTCCTAGACTTATGTTTATTATTGTTATTATTTTGGGTATATGTTTAATTTAAATAAAACTTTTGTTTGATTAAACATCTTGCCTGATCCCTCTTTCATGTTGCGATCTAAAACGAGCTGGTCGTAACATGAAATTGGGGGCTCGTCCGGGATTGCTACAAGTTTTGTGTTCACTTTGTGAATGAGTAGACTCCAGTTAGTTAGAGTGTTCTCAGCTGGATTTACAATCCTTCCATCGAGACACTATTTGTTATTTTGCCTTTGTTATTTTTGAAGGTTATTCTGGACGGAGGTATATAATCTCTGTCGGGGGCACGCTTCAGACTTTGGTTTGAAAACCAAATGTTCTGAGTTCAGCGTTTAAATACCGCCTCGAGTCCGGTACACCTTTGAAGATTAGATAGGTTTAGTTAGTTTCATTTCAGTTAGGAACTGGAGTCTCTCTTTCACTTTAGGTGACACATTTTGTTAAATTTTTGTGTCCGTATTCTATCCTGCTACACATGGAGATAAGTGTGGAATGACTTGTGGTAAGTTATATTTTTATCTCATGACTAAAGCGGATATTTTCCTTAGAGCATGTATGTGTGACAATTCCTAGTGAAGTGGCTTATGGGATTTGTAGTTCTACTGCTGTTTAGCATTACGTGTGTTTGTTTTGCTGTTGTTTCTTTGCTGCTTGTCTTAAATAGAAATGTCATCGATCATCGAGGACTTCGTCACATTTCCTTCTGAAATCTTATTGGAAAGATGCACGAAGGAAGAGCTGTTACAGATTGCAGAGCAATTTGATGTAGAGCTAACGAGTAACGATAAGAAGCTCAAAGAAACGCTAATGGAAATTGTGAAAACTGCACTTTCTGAGCGAGGTGTTTTAAAGGTAAGAGCACAGGACATTCGTCCTGAAGGATCTTTAACCTCTCTTTACACTGCCGATCAAAATGTGAGGTTTAACGAGATGTCGTTAGAAGAAAAACAGTTGAGTGTTGATGCAGAAAAACTGCGTGTTGAAAGTAATGCTTGCATTAAGGAAAAGGAAAGGAAAAGAATTAGAAAACGACTTTGAGATAAGAAAATTAGAGTTACAGCATAACCTAGAGTTAAAACAGACACTGGAGTTACGCAAGTTGGAATTACAATCTGAAAGGGAAGAAAGAGAATTCCAACTGAGAAAACTTGAGTTAGAATTGAAGGCCCAAACAGTTGAAACTCCAACTCGTGCGTCACCTATCGAATCGAACTTGTCTCCACCTATTTTTGATGTTTACAAAAACATTAGACTAGTGCCGCAATTTTTGGAGAAGGAGGTAGAGAAGTACTTTCAACATTTTGAGCGGGTTGCACAATCTTTGAGATGGCCAAAAGAGTTTTGGACCTTGTTGTTGCAATGTGTTTTAATAGGAAGGGCACAAGAAGTTTATTCATCATTGACCTTGGAACAAAGCAGTGATTATGAAATTGTCAAGTCTGCTGTTCTATATGCTTATGAGTTGGCACCTGAAGCGTATCGACAGAAATTCAGAAATCACTTTAAGACTGAGAAGTGTACATTTTTAGAGTTCGCTAGAGAGAAAGAGAACTTGTTTGACCGTTGCTGTTCCTCATTAAAAATAACCACTAAGGAACAGCTTAGAGAACTGATTCTTTTAGAGGAATTCAAAAGCTGTGTCCCGAAAGATGTGGCTATGTATCTTAATGAGCACAAAGTGAGTAAAATGTCAGAAGCTGCTCTTATGGCAGAGGAATTCATTCTTACTCATCAACTTTCTATTAGGCACTTGAGTGATTTGAATACGTCCAAGTCGAGTGTTGCTGAGAAAAGTAGAAAGATGGTTGCGCGTCAGAATACAGTGTCAAATGTCGTTGATATCTCAGTCATGCGAAAGAAAGGTGACCTGATTTGCTTTTATTGTAAAAAGCCAGGCCATAAGATCAATGATTGTATAACTCTTAAAAAGAAAGAGGAGAGAGTTAAACCTGTTGGTCTGATTTCTAAGTCGAACGTGAAACACAATTCTACTCTAGTTAACCAGCAGATGGAACGGGTCAATGTTACTGAGATGGAGAGTGTTAAAAATAATGCTGATTTTGCACCATTTCTCACTGAAGGGTCGGTGGCTTTACCTAATTCAGATGAGACTGTACCTGTACGCATCCTTCGAGATACTGGGGCAGGGCAATCTTTTCTGATGGAAGGACTGTTGCCTTTGTCTGAACGTACTGCTACAGGAACACAGGTACTGGTCAGAGGACTTGAGATGGGATACACCGAAGTTCCTCTACATCGCATTAATCTTGTATCAGGTGAGGTAGTAGTTGGCGTTCGCGCCATGCTTCCTGTCCCTGGTGTAACTTTCATACTGGGCAATGATTTAGCTGGAGGAAATGTCTGGGAAAAGTCAGATGGTGATGTTCCACCTATAGTGGTCTCTACTGTTGAGGAATTAAGTGGATCTTCTGATTGTCTTGGTTTATACCCAGCATGCGCAGTTACTCGGGCAATGACTAAGAGAGGTGTAACAGATGAAACTGAGAATATTCTTAGTAATACTTTTCTTGTTTCTGATGATGTCTCCCTTACAGAACCTAGTAATGCGTGTACGGATATGGATGAGATGAAGTCTGTTTGTGAATCACAGACTGTTGTTGATTATGGAACCGACGTGTCTAATTTTACATCAAATTGTCCATTTGTCTGTGATGACCATGTTAATGCTTGTGATTTATCTCCACTTTTTAGTGTAACTCGAGATGATCTTGTCAAAGCACAACAGGCAGATGATACTCTCCACAATTTGTTCTCTTCAGTTCATGACAAAAGAGACAAGACTTCATTACCTTTTTATTTTCTCCAGGATGGATTGCTTTGTAGACAACAACCTATGAGTTCTAACTCTTCACTTAACCCTAGGATCCAAATCGTAGTTCCTTCTAAATTCCGTCATGATCTGTTACAGCTTTCACATCAAGGCTTGGCTGGTCATACGGGTGTGCGAAAGACCTATGATAGAGTTTTGAGGAAATTTTATTGGCCTAGATGTAAGCGAGATGTGATTCATTTCATAAGGTCCTGCCATACTTGTCAAATGACTGGAAAACCAAACCAAAAAGTACCAGTAGCTCCATTACAGCCTATTGCTGCAGTTACTACTCCTTTTTCACATTTGACAGTTGATTGTGTTGGTCCTTTACCACGATCTAAGTCTGGACATGCTTATTTATTCACCATAATGTGTCAAACTACACGTTACCCTGCAGCATATCCACTCAGATCAATCACTAGCAAAGCCATTTTAAAAGCTTTAACAAGCTTCATGTCTATTTTTGGTATTCCGAAGACAATTCAGTCTGATCAAGGTTCAAATTTTATGTCCCGAAACTTTTCGAAGGTCATGCGACAACTTGAGGTTAAACACAACATTTCAAGTGCTTATCATCCTCAAAGTCAAGGAAGTCTTGAGAGATTCCATCAGACTCTTAAATCACTTTTAAAATCTTATTGTGTAGAACTTGACAGTGACTGGGAGGAAGGTTTACCTTGGATGTTATTGGCAATTCGAGAAGTTGTGCAAGAGAGCATAGGTTTTAGCCCTAATGAACTGGTGTTTGGACACACTGTTAGGGGTCCTATCGCTGTCTTGGCAGATGACTGGACAAACTTTGATCCTCCTGAGAATGTTTTGGATTATGTAAGCAGTTTCCGGTATCGACTCTATGAGAGTAGAGCAATAGCTTTACGAAAGTTAGCTAAGTCTCAAGGGAAGATGCAGAAATTGTTCGATCGCAAAGCCCAATCTAGACATTTTCAAGTAGGTGATCAAGTACTAGCGTTGTTACCCGTCTTGACTAGTCCGTTTCAGGCTCGGTTTGCTGGACCATATACAGTTTTGAAAAATCTTCCGAATAACAATTATTTGTTGAATACACCCGATCGGCGAAAGAGAACTCTGGTTTGTCATGTAAACTTATTGAAGTTATACGTAACCCCTGTACCTTCTTTGTCTGTTAATGTTGTGAAAACCGCTGGAAGTACAGACCCGAAAGATTCAGAAGCCTCTGTAGAGTTGGATGCCCATCTAGAGGAGATGAAAGGTCCTTCTCGAGGAGAAGTTGAAGGGCGCCTAAGTAATTCTGAAGTGCTTGGAAATTTGGCTTGCCATTTACCTCATCTGTCTGAGGTAGAAAAGACTGATATAATTCAGTTGGTAAACTTGTTTCCTTCTCTTTTTTCTGATGTCCCTACTCAAACCTCTGTCATAGAGCATGACATTGATGTCGGAACAGCTCAGCCAGTGCAACATGCATACCGTGTCAATCCTGTAAAAAGGAAGCTACTCCAACAAGAGGTAGATTATTTGCTTGAGCATAATCTAGCAGAGCCCAGTTTTAGTTCTTGGAGTTCTCCATGTATTTTAGTCAGCAAACCTGATAGTTCATATCGGTTTTGTACTGATTACAGGAAGCTCAACACTCTGACAAAACCTGACTGTCATCCTCTTCCGAGAATTGATGACTGTGTTGATCGTGTTGGCTCTGCGAAATTTGTTAGTAGATTTGACCTCTTGAAAGGTTATTGGCAAGTGCCTTTAACAGCTCGTGCCAAAGAGCTATCTGCTTTTGTAACACCTGACAGATTTTTACAGTACACTGTTATGCCTTTTGGTGTCCGTAATGCCCCTGCTACATTTCAGCATTTAATAAATCATGTGTTGTCTGGGATGAGTGGTTGTGAGGCTTACTTGGACGATGTTGTTTTATATAGCTCTTCTTGGTCCGAACATCTTAAGCAAATTAAAGAGCTTTTTGAGCGTTTGGTCAAAGCCAACTTGACTATAAACCTTGCTAAATGCGAATTTGGAAAGGCTACTGTAACATACCTGGGTAAAGTGGTTGGTCGAGGTTGTGTAAAACCAATCAATGCAAAAGTGAATGCGATCTGTAGCTTTCCTAAGCCAAATACTCGTCGCGAGTTACGACGATTTCTCGGGATGGTGGGTTACTACAGAGGATTTTGCAGGAATTTTGCAAATGTAGTTGCTCCTCTGACCGATCTTTTAAGCCCAAAGAGACCTTTTCAATGGTCTGAAAGCTGCCAGTGTGCCTTTGAAAATGCCAAATCTTTATTAGCAAGTGCTCATGTGTTGGTTACTCCTAATTTTGAGATGCGTTTTCTACTTGCGGTTGATGCTAGTGCTTATGGGGCTGGCGCTGTTCTCTTACAGGAAGATCGTAATGGAATCGAACATCCAGTCAGCTATTTTTCGAAGAAATTCAACCGTCACCAACAAGTGTATTCCACGGTGGAAAAAGAGGCCTTAGCCCTCATTTTAGCCGTTCAGCATTTTGAGATCTATTTGAGTGCGATCTGTGGTCCCATTATTGTATATACTGACCATAATCCGTTGACTTTCCTAGATCGAATGCGTGGCAAGAATCAGAGGATCATGAGATGGAGCCTTATTTTACAACCGTTCCACTTACAGATCAAGCACATACGTGGCAAGGATAATATAATTGCGGATGCACTGTCACGAATTTAAGACGTACCAGACGTCCGAATCTGGTATTTTTCTTTTCTCCATTCCTTTCTCTCCATTTCGTCTCTCTAAATGTCCTAGGGCCCAGGATTCCGGGAGTGAAATTGGAGTTGGAGTTATGGAGATGAGTATTGAAAACTATTGCACATTCACATTTGAAAAGTTGTTTTGCCTTTGAATTTTTTGTTTTGTTCGGTTCTTTAGGGGAACCTCATTTTGGTGTGGGAGGTGTGACGACCCCGAGTCTCCTCCTCCTGACTTCATGGGTGCTGATCATTGGAGTTTCTTGATTGGCTAATCTTCTGTTAATTGATCGTTAGCTAGAGTACAAGAGAGTGCTGTGTCTTATTCCAAAGGGGGCACCTCAGGGAGAAAGGATTCCGCCTGAGTGTCTCTGTTGTATGCTTTGCTTTACACCTGTAGCATCATTTTTGTTATCTTTGTTTGTTTGATTGTTTACTTACTCCTAGACTTATGTTTATTATTGTTATTATTTTGGGTATATGTTTAATTTAAATAAAACTTTTGTTTGATTAAACATCTTGCCTGATCCCTCTTTCATGTTGCGATCTAAAACGAGCTGGTCGTAACAAAATGGATCTATATATGCTTGGATTACTGATAGCGGGGTTCCTATTCTTTGGCTTTGGGACTGCCCTGACCTATCGAAAGATTGGTAAGACAGCTGAAAGCAAATTCACCGAGCCACTGTCTGAAATGAAGAAATGCCTCGAGGCCGTGTCTGACCGTTTGAAGGGATTAGATCAGAGAGTGATACAGATTGAGGAACTGAATCGTAATCTATGCGAACTGAACCGTAACAACGCATTCCGGACAGCGAGTCAGATCGGTGAACTTACGGACTGTAACCGGTCTGGCCATGAGGCTGGACACGGTGCTGAGGACCAGAACTGATTGAACTGATTGAACTGACTGGTTGACTGATTATGATCCGGAGAAATTATCGAAGATCATCAAATGGATTATTAAAAAAAGGATTTGTATTTGCATCTCGGCTGGGAAGTCAGCATGTAGCCTGGTCTCTCTTATCTCCCACAGAACTGAACTCAAAAACATCTTCATGTTTTGGCTATATTCTCTCTCAACATCCGTCTGCCTGTCCTGTCCTTATTTGTCCTTATCTATCCCCCCCCCCCCCAAACTCCACTGAAAAAATCCCAACACGTGACCTTGTGTGCTGTGTATGTATTATTAAACTGCAATGTGTGATGTACAATGTGTCGTTTTGTTTTTGTTGCGTCTGCTATGTATGCTTGCTAAACTGCACTCATTTCTGGAGATAAGTTGGCGCCGCAAATGGCTGCCTCGGTGTTGAGTTTTTCAGTGATTGTTTTTGTTTTTTTGTTTGTTTGTTCATGTTGTGTTGTAAAAGTGCTCAAGCTTCCAGTGCACTAAGACGAATTCCTTGTGTGTGCAAGCACACTTGGCAATAAAGCTTTCTGATTCTGATTCATCACTCCTTTACCTGTGCAGTCCGTTAACGTTGAAGAACACATCCCCTTATCTCCTGAGCTGCCCAACGAATACTCCGATTTGACTGAGGCATTTAGTAAAACCAAAGCATCCCAACTCCTCATCGTCCAAGTGACTGTGCCATCGAGCTACTACCTGGTGCAATGCCCCCTAGGGGAAGAATATTTCCACTGTCACGACCCGAGTCAGAAGCCATGAAATCCTACATCGAAGAAGAGCTAGCAAAAGGCTTCATTAGGCCCTCTACGTCTCCCGCATAAGCTGGCTTCTTCTTCATCAAGGAGAAAGATGGTGGTCTGAGACCCACCATTGATTGTCGTGGTCTTAACGACATTACGACTAAATTCCCATATCCATTGCCCTTGGTCACAGCTGCACTTGAACAACTCCAATGGGCTAGATACTTCACTAAGGTCAACCCGCGCAGTGCATATAATATAATTCGTATTAAAGAGGGTGATGAGTGGAAAACCACTTTCTCAACCTCATCAGACACTACGAACACCTGGTGTTGCCATTTAGCCTAGTGAACAGTCCTTCCGTGTTCCAATCGTTCATCAACGATGTCTTTCGGGACATGCTGGATAGATGGGTAATTGTGTAGATTATATCTTAATCTAAGACAGCAAGGTAAAGGCCATGCTCGACTGGCCCCAACCACATACTGTGAAAGAGTTATAGCGATTCCTGGGGTTCACTAATTTTTATCGTTTCATAAGGAATTTCAGCACGGTGGCATGACCAAGCGTTCCTATGTGAAAAAATCCCTATGTGTGTGTGTTAAATTGCAGTATTATGTTCTTATGTGAAGGCTTGCTAATTTGCATTCTTGTATTTCTTGTTTTCCTGGAGAAAAAAAAACGGTGCATGCTCTGCTGCGACGACACGTCTGTGAAAACAAATTTCAAATTTTTATCTATCTATCCTCCTCACGTCTCTTCTGGTCACTCGATGCTCAACAAGCCTTCCAGGAACTCAAGAACCATTTCACATCATGAACTTTTGGCCATGAAAGCTGCTCTACAGCAGTGGTGCCACTGGTTGGAGGGAGCTCTAGGCACTGGGCCTTCTTCCCCACACCAAGGGGAAGAAGCAATCCCAGAGAAAGCCGTTGAACATATCATTCCAGAAGCACTGCTAGTCGCACCCATACCGTGGGATATCATGACAGAGATTACCCACCTCAACACCCAGAACCCTCCCCCATCTAACTGTCCGTTCAACCTCAACCTCAACCTCATGTTTCCTCAGAACCTACTGCCTACTGCCTGGGCCAAAACAAAAAATGTCATCTGGTTAAACAATAAATCGTATTTGCCAACACATGCTGCAGCAATACCATGGTACTTTCAGTCATTACTGTATTCTGAGTGCAAGATCTGACTAAACATATTGAACAATTCTAAAAAGGAAAAGAAAGCCCTAATCAGTAAGTATCTGGATTAGCCCTGTATTCTTCAACAGTAGTATTCACTTACCAGTAAACTAATTAGATCGTTTGTCTACTTCAGATTTATCCCTTCAATCCATCCTGGGAAAAAAATACTCACAAGCCCAGAAAGCATACTAACAATGCACGGTGTTTAAATGAAGAAAAAAAGAAGCACATTTGCAACTGATGCTTTAGCAATATTCTTTATCATTGTTGTGCTGCCAGAGAATTATGGGAAATGCATTTCTTGGCAAGCAACAGTACAAAAATGTATCCAAACTATTTCTACCACATAAATATTTTGGCATGTCTATTTAATTGGCATGTTTACAATTCAAACAGTCTGTGCTTATAAAAAAAAAAAACCTGTTTCAGACTGGTAATTATGCCATTGTGGTTTATTCAATGTTAATGTGAGTATATCTCATAAAAGCGATTTTTCTGACATGACTTGAAGCCATTTTTAGCATTAGCTTTGTATGATGTTTTAGTGATTCTGACATCAATTGTTGCATATTTTAACACAAGATGCATGACAGTGATCTCTTTGGAATGAATACATTCTTTGGTTAATCTATGACCATTATCCATGCCAAACAAAATCACAAGCTACTAGAGAAACCAAATAAAGTTGTACATGACTTTAGAACCTCTGACATAATGACATTTAAATTGGACTGATTTATTTGCATATAAAACTAAATTAAAATAACCACTTCAGTCATTTAATAGTGAAATGTTTACTCTAAATGAAATATGGATGAAAATGTCAGTTAATTGAAACAGTCATTTCAATAGGGGCTTTCATTACTTATTAATGTATCCAATTCTAAGTATTATCCAGAACAAGAAACACGAATAATAGGAGAATTGATTTGTACAATAGAATTTTGATTTGTACAATTACAGGAGCTATAGTATGGGAGCACTTCATGGATAATTTTGGTAATGATGATTCTAGTAGTGTTTTTCTTTTCTTCCAGTATTCATATTAGCTTTTGTCTCTGCAGGAAGTCTTTTAAAATGTATTTGTTTATTTATTTTTTTTTTTTTTTTTTGCTGTAGCGTGTATTTTTTAGGTTTATAAATTATATTAATATAGTTTGGACCGCTTTTTGATAGCTCTCTTTGGTGTGATTTTTGTCCTTTGAGCTTGACAGACATGATCACAATTAATAGCCTTTGCAGCAGTTGATCTGTATTCACTGTAAAATGACAACACAACCAACAAGTGATTCAACCAATGAGAGCCATTAGTGGTCATCTTAATACAAGACAACAAATTAGAAAGATCCACGATCCAAGATCTTAAACATAATGATTCAAGATCTGCTTTATGAAATTGAATATGCAATTACCCTTGTGTTGACTTCTTTGCCTAAATTAGCCAATACTGACACTAGATAATTGTTCCGAGTTGGTTATGTAGGAATGATACCCAAGCTCTGTGCATCGCAACGTCAGTACTGTAACAAGGTGAGCTACTGAGCAAGTATGCTTTTTCAGAAAAGTGATCCTTTTTTATTTCAGGTAATAACACAATTTGCAAGGAACTTAAAAAAAAAGGTGTCTTCATTAGTGATTTAAACTGTATATGTATTTTCACGTTTGTGGAGTTTTGAAAACATTTATACCAAAGCGTGTTTCCAATGAGCCTATATTAAATAGACTGTAGTAATTAAACAGTGTGTGATTGTCACTTATGGTGGATTGTGTGCGATGCGGAGAGACACGAAGAGATGCAGGTTTCAAACAGAAACTCAGTTTAGTCATAAACTAAAACATTTTAAAAACAAACAAAAGACACCACGCTTGTGCAAAAACCTGGAGACCATGAAACACGGAGCCCGGCATCCACACACTTCAAACATAACGTCAGCATCACATCAACGATCAACAAAGACATGGAAACACAAGAGGGTTTTATACAAGAGGAGATTGGGAACAGCAGAACGACAAACGAGGGGGTGATTGACAAGACAGGAATGACACAGGGAAATTCAAAGGTAACAGGAAGTGAAACAACATGACATGTCGATTTTAATGTTTAATACCAATTTACATTACTCTGATCTCTTTCTCTACATTTGGACTTTTAATTAAATGTCTAATACAATAGTATAAATAGTATTGTATTACTGTAAAAGTAATACAGTACAGTCTATAATCTTCTTAATGAATATACCTGTATATACTGTATATGTGCTTTGTTGAAAGATTAACTCTACTTTGCATTTGCATTTATTGAGATTGTGTTCTGTCCTTTTCAACAGCAAGCAGGCCTGTTTTGATTATCTCTAATTGTATCTCAGATGAAAGTAAATCACATTGCTCTTCCCCTTACACACACACACACACACACACACACACACACCCTTCACAGGAAAGGCTCCTGTTGGATCACAAGCGTCAAAAGCAACACAGACAGGGCAGTCTCCAGTGTGGAGAGAAAGGGAGTCTGAATGAACAGATGGCAACACAGGGGAAAGGATACAGTGCCCTGCTGGTAAACTTTCCCTGTGTGAAGGCCTTGGAGGGGAGGGGGGTCAAATATTCTGGTTAAGTTAATCCTGTGCCTATGGACGGCACTGACTGAAATGAAAAAAGTAACCCCGTCATATGTATTCTGTTGTTATCCTTACTCTACAACTACTAATCTATTATGAAGAAAGAGAGCTAGTTTTTACAAAAGTCATCAAGCTTTCCAGGTATGTTGTATGTGTTAGTGATAGCACTCATACTGTCACGGACGTAGTACGCGGAGGACTCAAGTACAGGGGAAATTAAGGATTTATTAACAAAGACACAAAAGAACATAACATGAAAACCAAAAACCCACGAGGGGGAAAAACATTAAACTGAAACATCATAACTAGAACAAACCAGGAAGCACAAACTAACCGGATGAACCGGCATGACAGGAAACAGGAACATGTGTGACAATGACAACGACACGACACAGGACAGCAAACACAGCAGGATTAAATAGGGACACATGAGGGAAGGTAACGAGCTGAGAACAGCTGACAACGCTCAAGGGAATTGAGGTAACAAGATGGGCGGGGTTTACAATCACAAGACACAAACACGGGAGGAAGAGCAGTGCCACGGTTCTGTGACTAGAAATGGGACTGAACCTGAGAGAACCGTGACACATACATTCAGGTACAAGTATGCGCAAAGCATAGATTAAGCCACTGAACTCAAATGTAAATGTTGCTTTGCCACCACAATTTGCCAAGTGCCTGTTTTCCTGGATCAGCGTCACCAAAGTCCCAAACTAACCTAGCTCTAAAAAACAAACTGGGTTGAAAAGAATGTTATACTAATTACTGTGCTACATAAAAATGAAAAACACTGATTAGCTGAAATTAGAATACGCAGCTGCATCTGAATGGCTTTAATTAAGGAAAGATGCTTTTCACAAACATCAAAATGTAGTTATGGCATTACTTAGCAGGAGATTATCTGAAACTAACCAGACAAACCTTAGAAAAACCTTTAATTGTATATCTAAATAAATAAATGCACAAACAGTCTCCTTAAGATTCAAGATAAGTCCTGTGACTCGTGTGCCATGACTCACTCCAACCCATTTAACTGCTCTTGGATTTGATCCATAATCTATCCCAGATAAATAAAAATACATGTACTATTTACTAAATAATTTGCACTTAGCAATTCCTTTTGAGTAATTTAGTAACTTGAGTTATTTCACCAAGCAGAAAATGAATGTTCTGTCTGGCAAAATTGTTATTGCCTATTGCCTATTGTAATTTTTTTGTTTCTTGTAAATTGTTTGTTTGCTCTGATTTCTCTCTCTCTCTCTCTCCTCTGATTCTGTCTGATCTCTAATAGCTTATCCAATGGGGATGCATAATCATTATTAGCTGTCCAGACGAGGTGGGGACTATATAATGAAGCCGGCCTTCATCGGGGGGCTCATTTTTGGTTCGGTCATGAACGGGTTGAGAGCTCCTTGGTCGATAATTGTAATGTTTAACTTAGAGAGAAACATCACCATTATAACATCTGATCATGTTTCCAAATGTCTATCTTAGAGTTTAGTGTTACCATTGTAACCTTTGGTTATTTTCCTTAAGGTCTAACGATGTTGTAACATTGTGGAGCATTGGCGATTTTTTTTTTTTTGATGAAGCGATCGGCATGCTATAAAAATGTAAATACACTGTATATGTTTGCTAACAACAAAAGGCATATGTGCACCAACTGACAGCAGAGATTTACCAATATACAATAAAAACCCCATTCTATTCTCCATACAAACCTTTAATTATATTCTCTAACATTGCAAACACAATGACCGCTCACAGCATAAACACAGTCACAACACACGTGTAAACACATTCGTGAGGTCATCCTGCTGTACTAGATTGCATACTTTCTTGCGTTCTAAATGTCTAATGTGCTTCCTCAACAAATTCGGCCTCGTCCCGTCTTTTAACAACAGTGTTCTTCAATTTGAGCAGAGCTCACGTCAGAACAGAAGCAGGTGTATGTGTATGTGTGTGTGTGTGTGTGTGTGTGTGTGTGTGTGTGTGTGTGTTCATCTAAGCCTAATACTCTTTTCTTATACCGCTCGTTACTGACCAATGTCAAAATATTTGAGAAAATCAATCAAATCAGAGAAGGCGGGCTTTATATGCACACAGCTGTGAGTGCTTTGGGATGGGGATGCGGCAGCACTTCCTGCTCGTTGAGAAGCGTAAGAATGATATGTGCGTTCACTTCAGAGAGTCTCCAAAAGTCTCCAATAACTCCAGATAAAGCTTTTTTGAAAATGTGGCCTGAATACTCGTTAAATATAGTGAGAAAGGCGCTATGTTGGCAAAACTGTCAGCGAGTTCTTCTGTGGCTGCGCAGCACCACTGGAGATTCACGTGTGATCCACGTGCAATGCGAAATCAGTTCATGCGGAGTGAACTAGGTGCGGTCTTAGTCATGAGTTAACCATGTGAAGTGGTGAATATGTCCCTATTTTGTGCGTGAGATACTAGAATTCGGCAACATTAAAGAATTGACGTAACTGATGAGAAAATGCTTCGACAAATAGGGAGTTTGGCGGTCCCACTTCAAAAACATTGACATAATAGTATTGGCGAGTTAACCGTGAGTTGAGATAAGTGAACTCCACTGTATTTGTTTTTCATTAGGGAGTTGTCACAGTCTCATCACGTCTGTCACATCCGGCTACCTCCATTGCCCTGCCTACACCGGTCCTGTTAATCAATTACCCTGTTAGTCGTGTCAGCTGCTTTCCATTTACTCTTGTATAAATCCCTCGCGTGTTTCCCTTATCTTTGTCGGTTATTGTCACTGTTTTATGGATGTCTCAGAATGTGTGTGTCACATTCACCGTCACCGTGGACTCTCATTTTGCCTTTTTTGTGGTCACGTGTTTTCTGTTCCAGAACTCCCCTTCACTCATCAGTTCCCATCATCACTAATCATCACAGGTGTTTGTCTTTTGGTTAATCACTGTCAGTATATTTAGTGTTTTGGTTTTGAGTTTAGAATAAAGTGTTTGGACTGCACTCCTGGCTCTCCTCCCGTGTCTCTGCATCACACCAGCACAACAGCGTAACAGTGTGGATGTTTCTGTTTCTGGTTTCCGAGTCTTCCGAGTTTCTGCACATGAGTGCCGTTTTTGTTTCTGTATTTAAAGTCTTTTGTTTCTCGTTGTTGAATAAAGAGAGTTTCAGTTTTGAAACCTGCTGCTCCTCGTCAGTCTCCGCATTGCACACAAACGCATTAGTGTGACAGGAGTTAGGTATGCTAAATGTATTTTATTTTCTTATTGGATAGATTTTTTTTGTTTTATATATGTTTTGTTTGTTAGTTTGGCCTTTGGGCACCCTAAAACGATGCTCTCTACTTTGACAGTTTAATAAATTTAATGTCGTCTTTTCTACTTAGCTGCGTTGTCTTGATTAATTATCGACCGGACTGATTATGTGAGGAGATTCATTACCACAACCCAGTCGTATTATGCCCTTTGTATTTACTTTCATTTTGAATGCTTCCTAAACACGGGGCGTAATACTTTCTTTGACAATCTCTTCAGGGAGGACAGATAGGGCAGGCCTGTATTTGTGAGACTGTGACTTTGGATTGTCATAGTAAATCAAAATGCTGCACTCTACACTTCTACCTATGACTACAGCTTACACTACTAATGCAAACTAAAAACAGTGCACAAACACACAAGTGTGTTTCACTGTATTCTGCATAAAAGCACCTTCTGCATAAAAGCACACCTCCCACAACTCCCAGAGCTAGCTCTGTCTCTAGAAGTGCATTTTTTTCTGTAATATTTTAAGGGAAAAAAAGCACATATCACATCTCTCCCTAGGAGCAAAGGACAAAGGGCTTTCAGAATTCATTATGAGTCTAAATTTCATATTGTATTTAACATCCGTTTTAGCATATGAAAAAAGGGTCATAGTTCTCTTTGAAGCTGTGTAAAGCTCCTGTACAATTCTATATATCATTGTTTAAAAGACATACACCTAGTACTACCCTCAATATTGCTACAGAATATATATATATATAAAAAAACAGAAGTTTCTATAATTAATTTACGACTATGCTCGGAGCTGAACAGAGGTTTGAGCTAGGGTATCAATGAGGTATCAAGAAGCCTTTTAAAATAAAATAATGAATTTAAAATAATAAAAATAACTGTATAATAATTGACAACAAGAAGGAAATACTTCAAATACTATACAACTGAAGATAATTAACTTTTTACATTTACATTTATTCATTTAGCAGATGCTTTTTATTCAAAGATATGTCATGTTAGGCAGGAGAAGCTGAAGCAAGTTTTATCTACTCAAAGCACGACAGAAGAGGTTGAGCAATTATTTTGGTTAAATGATGCTTCTCACCTTTAACATCTCTTCATCTAGGTATTTTCAGAATGCCTGAAGTAGTTTTCAAATTCCAGTACCTGACATCCTCCGCACTGAGGCATTTCTCTCAGAGACATTCTAATGAAATACTTGCATGAAGTCTTCAAAACCAATAACTCAGGACAGGCAAACACACAAGCAATTGGAAGCAGAATGCTTTGTGAGAGTTTTTTGTCTAACATGAATGTGTCAGCTGAGTCTAATTTAAACAATGGTGTCTTTGTGGCTTTGACTTTGCATTTGACTTAATTTTTCTTAGTGGAGTTTCTCAGATCCCATTTGTACTATGAATTCAACTTGAATTCAATTCTCGCTAAGGAATAAACCATATTTAGTGTGAGTAACATATCTGTCATTCACCCTGGCAAGGTTTTGGATTTCTGTGATCTCATCTGGAAATGACCAGGAACCAGTTTAAACATCCATATCTCTTCAGGGTGTGCTAATCTTGTACATGCTAAACCACTAATGTTACATCTTTATTCGTCTTGCTTAGCCAGACACTGAATTCAAAGTCTGGTCCACACAGCTTATTCAAACCAAAACCAGTGTTTTTGTCAGTGGTTTTCGGTCAGTGTTCTGCCACTTCAGTCTAGTTTATTCCTGGTTTTGTGACAGAGTCCTGATGCTTGGGTCGCAAGCCATCATGTCTTTGTGTGGTGTTCTGTGTAGAACGCAGTGCATGTTTATACTGGCCACGTGGTTTCATGTTATGTTTTTTCTTCTGCTTAATAAACCCGAGTCCTCACTCGAGTCTCACGCCATTTCTGACACCTTCCCACTTTGACAGGAATATTTAGGTAGGTACATAAAGCAGGTAAAAGTAAAGCAGCAAAACTTAGAAGAGTGTTCAAATATACCTTATTTACTTTCTATTACATTAACAGCAAGTATATTAATGTAAAAGAAAAAAATAATTAAACTACAGCAATTTTATGTTTCAAAGATTTGATGGCATGGACCTTACAAACACTGTCAATTCAAGGGACAAGTACTAACTCAGAAACAACCAGAACGTTTTGAAAATACAACTTTTACGAGTACAAGCTGATGAAAAAAGTTAACAAACTCACTAACACTACAACTCAATGATTAAATAGTACTACCTGTAACACCACCCAATCAGTTTGGATCTTGGCACAGATTTTTGAGAGCAATAAGCATTAGACCAGGGGTCTGCAGCCTTCAAAATCAAAAGAGCCATTTTGGCCTCTTTACTACTGAATAAAATTCACGGGAGCCACAAAACCTATGTGATTCCTAAAATTAAAATTGCAAATCAAAATTAAACAAAGTCCAGGAAGGGGCAGGTGGAATGAGCCAAGGTGGCTCAACCAGGACGGGGTTCCAGTCAGAGGGCCAGGGGGGAACTGGCAAATTGAGCCAGGGTGGCTACAGGGGATCCGGGATCCTGGCAGGCAACCAGGGCGGAGCGGGAGGGGTGAGCCAGACAGGCTTCAGCCGGGGGAACCCACCAGGCAGAGTCTGGCAGGGCTAGAGGGCTGCGAGAGTTCAGGGTCGAGCGGAGGGTCAGGCCGCGAGAGTTCAGGGTCAGGCTGCGAGCGTTCTGGCAGATAGGAGGAGGTCCTTCTCCTCCTCCTCCGCTTGCGAAGCCAATGAGCGGGCTCTGGGACAGCAGCCTCCGGGCCGGCAGCGGGCTCTGGGTCGGCGGCCTCCGGGCCGGCGGCCTCCGGGCCAGCAGCGGGTTCTGGGTCGGCGGCCCCCTGGCCGACAGCGGGTTCTGGGTCGGCGGCCTCCGGGCCGGCAGCGGGTTCTGGACGGTGGCCTCCAGGCCGGCAGTGGCCTTTCTGGCAAACTCAGCTGCTAAGAATTATTGCGGGGACGGGCCCGTGAACGGCTTGGAGATCGCCTTCATGAACTCAAATTGTCCATAGCCCTCATCCTCCACCAGCAAAGGGGCTTATCCAGGGAGTAGTTTAGAAGGTCCTTTAGAGCCACGTTGTTGAGGTTCAGACCCTCCGCGGCTTTACAAAACGTTAACGTGAACTGTCTCAGGTCACCCCCTTGCTGGCATAGGGAAGACAGAGTCTGAAATTGGATGTAGCGCTCATACATCAGACCTGTTGTGGGTGATGCTGGTGGCTTCACCAGCATCAGGGACCCATCAGGGACCCATCAGGGACCCATCAGGGACCCATCAGGGACCCATCAGGGACCCATCAGGGACCCATCAGGGACCACCATGAAAGACAATGACGCGATGCTAGACAGCAAACACTAAGGGATATAAATAGGGCACATGAGGGAAGGCAGTGATGAGAGACAGCTGGGAATGATTATGGGAAACAAGGAGGCGGGGCAGACGCTAACGAGACAAAGAAGTAAGAGAGAGAGTAGTGCCACAGTTCTGTCCACTAGAACACTAAAAACACTAGAAACAGAGACTGAAGCTGACAGAACCGTGACAAAAATAACACCGCATATAAAGGTTTATATCCAGTTTGCAATACATAAAATAACTAAAGTGTGTAGGATTTATGAAATTACAGAACTACAATAATAAAACTAATGACATTTTATTGCTGTTTGTGACAATGGAAAACATCAAAATATTTAAAAAAAATATGTAAAAAGATTACTTTCGATCTTGAAATTTAAGAGGTATACCATTGAAAAAATAAAATAATTAATAACATTTATTTTATTTATTTGTTTATTGATTCCCATATATATTTTTCAAAGCTAGGGGAGCCTCTGCACAGGGATGAAAGAGGTTGCAGACCCCTGCATTAGACAGTCTGTAGATGGTCTGTATTTAAAGCTGAGACTAATCCCCCTAAAAGATGTTCAGAGATGAAAGTTAAGCATCATAGTTTGCTATTGCTATTGAGTTAAATACAGTGCCCATGGCCAAATGTTTATTAGTGAAACAATGAATCTTCTTCAGTTTACGGATCAAAGCTATCTCCAAATAACATGCAAAATTGTTCCTCATACCTTTTTTTCCGATGTGGTGATGCCCAAGTAAGCATGGCAACAACAATTCCACATTAGTATCGACTCAAAACATGACTTTGCATGTAATGTGCTGAAAAGTCGTCCCAAAAGTGCCTCTCCGTAACCACCATTGCCACCATAGAAGCAGCTAGCAAAAGCTGTTTGCTTGGTGGCATGAAGAGGTAGGTCAGTAGAGCGGCACAGCTCAGCATCCATGTCAGGAGAGAGCCCATGCCCAGGTCCAGGTCTTTATGCAGGTCAGCCTGATACACCTGTAACACCGCCACTTGCTTGACCTGCTGCCGCGTATTCTCTGCCGTTGAGGTGTGACATCTCACGCAGCAGCTTCAATTGTAGGGAAGGCGCCCTTAACACGGATGCCACGCCCACCTAGACATAGCTCACAAGCGTCTCTTCGACCGGGTGGTATCCTTGTGTAACCATGACTCTGCATGTCCTCCACATAAACGTAATCTTTGGTAACTGTACCAAACAACTGCTTGTGTACCGTGTTGCGACTCGGTGTACTAGTTTCGATCAAAACTGTTTTCTGCCTTGTGTGTTTTTTTGCCTTTTTTGCACTTTAAACGCCGCGTGGAGTTGCTAGCATGGCAATTGGCTATTTTCACCGAAACAGGATAGGATAGGATATGTATGATACGTACGCTGTCGCGGAAGCGTTTCAGCGTCTTCGTGTGAAGACTACCTGCGCGACTCCACCGAGCAGCGACACCAGCAAGTCTGTCCAATATTTCTTTATTTTACTTCCACACTACACTTCTTTCTCTGCTATCATGTGCTTTCAGTATATTCCTGTTGTATCTCAACATTGCTCTGTCAACACTCGCCGAAGGTGGCGCAACATTAACAACCTGTATTCTGTTCCTTCCTCTAATGCACCTCTCTCCATCTCTGTAGGTCTCTGGAACTGTCAGTCAGCAGTCAATAAAGCTGCCTTTATCCCAGCCTTTGCTACTAACTCTTAGTATCTGCTCTTAATATCCTAGGTTTGACTGAGACATGGATTTGTCCAGAGGACTCCCCCGCTGCTCTCTTTCTCCCACACTCCTCGCCAGTCTGGGAGGGGTGGGAGCACAGGTCTCATCATTTCTAACAACTGGACTTACTCTACTCACTCTTATTAATGCAAGTACAATTTGTTTGAATATCACTCCATTACAGTTTCATCTTCTGCAGTAATCCACTTTGTTGTAATCTATCGCCATCCAGGTCAGCTGGGCACCTTTGTTGAGGAGATGGATATACTGCTGTCCTCATTTCCTTTGGCGACTTCAATACACATTTGGAGAAGGCTGGCGCTACAGACTTTCTCTCCTAGCCTCATTTGACCTCAAACGACTCATCACCACAGGTACCCGAGTCAGCCAATCAACTCGACTTGATTTACACACGCAATTGCACCACAGACAACACTCTAGTGTTGACTAGAGTGTTTCTGCACTCGAAAACACTGCACTCAAAAACTCACCCTCATGTTTCTGACCATTCTTTCATTACATTTCATATGCATCTTACTAATTCTGCAACACCAACCCCTCTTCCAGTCACTTTCAGGTGTAACCTGTACTCTCTCTCTCTCTCTCTCTCTCTCTCTCTCTCTCTCTCCTTCTCATTTCTCCTCTATCGTTTCATCATCTCTTCCCTCTCACAAGCAGTTCTCATCTCTGGATGTGAATACTGCAACTGATACCTTATGTTCCACTCTAACGTCTTGTCCAGATAATATCTGTCCACTCTATTCCAGGTCATCGCGTGCTACTCGCTCTAACCCCTGGCTAACTGATGCTCTTCATGAACACCGGACCAACCTAAGGGCATCTAAGAGAAAATGGCACAAGTCAAAGGACCTGTCTGACCTGAGTTTGTATAAATCTCTTCTACCTTTTCTACTGACGTCCATACTGCTAAATCTTTGCACTTCCACACCAAGATCAACAGCACTTCTAACATGCATGCACTTTTCAAAACATTCAACTCTCTCCTCTGTCCCCCTCCACCCCCTCCCTCTACCTCTTTAACTGCCAATGATTTTGCCTATTTCTTTATTAACAAAACTGCAACTATCAGCAGCCAGTTCTCACCTCCTCACACACACACAAACATACACTGACCTCTGTAACCAGAAACACTCTCTCAACCTTCTCTCCACTCACTGAGGTAGATGTATCTTAACTTCTCCTTTCCAGCCATCCAACCACCTGCCCTTTAGACCCAATGCCCTCAGACCTTCTACAAGCCATCACTCCTACAATCTTACCAGCACTCACTCATATCATCAACACATCCCTTCACACGGGATACTTCCCCACCGCATTCAAGCAGGCTCGGGTAACCCACTGCTCAAAAACCCCACATTAAACAACACCCCACATTAAAAACAACACTAGTTGATAATTACAGACCTGTCTCTCTCCTACCATCCATATCAAAAACTTTTGAACGTGTTGTTTTGTTGTTATCTTCTTTTCTCTCTCAGAACGACCGGTTGGAGATCAACCAGTCTGGCTTCAAGAAGGGCCATTCAACTGAGACAGCACTACTATCTGTCACGGAAGCTCTAAGGAGTGCAAAAGCTGATTCAAAATCGTCAGTGTCATTCTTTTAGATCTATCTGCTGCCTTTGACTGTTAATCACCAAATCCTTTTATCTACCCTCTCGTCCCTAGGCATCATCGAAACTCCTCTTCAGTGGTTTTTGAACCCTATCTCACGGATAGGTCCTTCAGGGTGGCATGGTGTGGGGAGGTCTCCAAAGAATGTCAACTGATCATCGTTGTTCCAAAGGGCTCAGTTCTTGGACCACTTCTCTTCTCCACATCACTGGGTCCCATCATAGAGGCACATGGCTTCTCCTATCACTGCTGACTGATGACACTCAGCTCTACATATAATTTCAATCTGATGATCTTATGGTGGCTGCAAGAATCACAAGCTGCCTGAAAGAGCTTAATCTACAACTCAACCTGGCAAAGATAGAGCTTCTAGTCTTTCCTGCCGATCCAAACCGACAGCATTACTTTACCGTTCAGATCGGCACCACCATGATTACCCCTTTAAGGTCTGCCAGAAATTTTGGAGTGATCTTTGAGGACCAGCTGACCTTCAAGGATCACATCGCAAAGACGGCTCGATCATGTAGGTTTGCACTGCACAACATCAGGAGGATCAGGCCATTCCAAACTGAGAAAGCTACACAACTTCTGGTGCAGGCCATGGTCACCTCCAGACTGGACTATTGCAACGCTCTTCTGGTTGGACTTTCTGCAAATATGATCAAACCTTCTCACAGCATGCATCAAAATCAAAGCACTGACTCTTGCATACAGAACTTACACAAGCTCAGCACCTTCATACTTCCACTCACTAGTACAAATCTACACACCTGCCAGAAACCTTCGATCGATCAATGAGCGACAACGAGCGACAGGTTCCATCACAGAGAGGAAAAAGAACAATCACAAGAACATTTTAATTCACCACCCCCAGCTGGTGGTGAATGGTGGAATAGGGCAGGTGGAACGACCTCCCTGCCCTCATCTGGAAAGCAGATTCCTTGTCAAAGTTTAAAAGACTACTAAAAACACACCTCTTCCATGAGCACCTAACATGACACACACCACACCACACCTCACACACACACACACACACACACACACACAACTTTCTTTCTCTATTCCCCATGCTTGTGCTACTTGTGTTCAGAATGTTTGATACTTTGTATTGTAAGCACTCTTAAATGTTTTTGTATCTTTTGGAAAAATTGCTTCTATACTCCTCAAATTATAAGTCGCTTTGGATAAAAGCGTCTGCTAAATGAATAAATGTAAAATGTAAACATAATTAGGATGAAAGGAGTGGAGATCAGGCAAAAAAGGAAGAGACGCCTGAGGCTGACACACGTAACTCACGAGGGCAATCATGCTTCCACTGCAAATTGAGCTGCTCCATGGCACAAGTCAAAGTCGTCAGAAGCTCGTCATTCACGAGGTAAGAAGGATACGAATGCTGAGAAAGTCCTTCGCAATCCGAGACACAGCATCGATAGTTGTTCTGATCAGAAGCCATCACTTACAAACAAAGCTGTGTCCCTGAAGATTTGAAAGACGGTGTTCTGTTCAGGTGCATCTTTTATACCTGCAGTCGCACCTGTGGTGACGTCATAGGTGGCTGCCGACCAATGTCAAGTTCATTGGCATGATGGTATAATTGCTTCAAACACCTGTCATACCGGAGGTATTCCCCAAAGCGACCGCGCAGCGTGGAGTTCCCTTTCAAAAGGGAAAGACTAGTATAAGGTAAGCTTAATGTTTAGACCTTGTCATATAGAAGATATTTTAATATTTTTTAGCTTTGGATAATTCTGAATGTTGGTATGCTTTATCAGTGCAGACAAAATGTATTGGTTTTGTAGAAATGTAGATGCAGATCTGTAACTAGTTATACAACTAGTTCTATATGTTCTATAGAATTAAATGCAGCTTGTTTTACCATTCAATGGGACTTTGATATTACTAGCAAACCTTAGCACGCACAACTTGTGCTTTTGTCTGCCATGGATGAATTGCAAGAGATTCAGGATTCAAGCTGCTTTCTACAGGTACTTTCTGCTTAGACATACAGCAAAGAGAAATACAGTAATACCTCAATTTACGAGTGACTCAGTGTACGAGCAAATCGGTGTTAGAGCATGGAAAGTCAAATCGGTGTACGAGCATTGTATCGGAGTGCGAGAAAAATATTCCCTCGCCCACGTGCATTTTTGTGTGGAAAAGATCGAACTCTCAGCATAATCACGCTCATTTTTACTGGAAATATCCTAAACACAGCCTCTCATAAAACTGTCAGGATCCTGTCCATACCATCTTGTCTGTCTTGTCTTTGTTTAACGTTTGCCTGTTTGTGTTGTGTTTGAGCACATGGCTTTGTCTTTGTTCATGTTTGCCATGTGGTCCTCTTGTCCCACCTCCTCATTTCAACCAGCCCAATGCATTTTTCCCCAGTCGGACGTGACCAAAAGGAGCCCATTTGGCAACACTGAACGGAGCATGTGTTACCAACAAGACACATTGCATACTAATGAGGCTCACATGTGTTCTCAATCAGGGGGTAATGAAATTTTTAAAGGACCATAGACTTTTAGAGAAGAGCATTTGTCACAATGATCTACATAAGTGATTTAGTGTTTTACCTCATGTTGTTGCATTTATTGTGATTGCTATTCTTCATGTTGTAATATCGTTACAAATGTTGAAGGAACTAGTTAATCTGATGTGTTCAATAAGTGTTAAGTTAACAGTCTTGCCACTTTAAGGGGGGCTAGAGTCTCCTCTCGTCTCCATCACGGCAGCAGTGACAGGTAAGTGCTAAATTGTGAAGTATTAGTTTAATTGTCAATTATTAATTAGTATTTATATGAGATCTTAATGGTTATAATTTTAAATGTAATTATTAGGTAAAAACCAAAAAAATATTTACAATGGGCATTTATGGTCATGTGGAACGAATCAAGTGATTTTTAGTGCATTCTTATGGGGAAAATTGTTTTGGTGTACGAGCATTTTGGGTAACGAGCTCACTCTTGGAACGAATTAAACTCGTAAACCGAGGTATTACTGTAGATTATATTATAACAGGCACATTGTATGTCAATAATAGCAGTTCAAATCTATATGCCAGAGTATATGACAGTACTTTTGCACTGTCAAGGGTGAACTGTAATGATGCCCACATGCTCCACACCATTTTTTCAAGCAAACTTGGAAAGGGTTTTTTGCTCACACAAGTTCAGAAAGCACCAATCACCTCAACTAAATGAACCAAGCACTAACATGAGACTGATTTCTGTGTTCAACAAAATGTCTAGTGTGGAAACACGCTGTCAGCCCTATAATTACTTGTGGTCAATATTTTTTTTTCTTTAAAGATGGCTAAAGATTTCAGAAAAAAGGAGAATACTGCATGTACTTCCACAGTGAGATGTATAAATAACACGTTATGTTTAAGAGACCTTCAAAGGGAAAGTGTTTGAAAAGCCATAAATAATAATCTGCATAATCTGAGAAAGCATTCATAAGTAGCTTCTGTTTTTCAGACTGGACTCATACCATGACCACAGTGTGTAGATGCAGCAGAAAGGAAACTGGCAAGGGCTACAGGTATATACTAAGGAATCTTGAGAAACCATGACAGTTGGATATAAGAAGCAATGGGTTAACAAGATGAAGGGTGCTCAACTTCAGGATGTCAGAACACTTCTGTTTTGAATTTGTTTTGTGCACGGCATTGATGCTTGCAATATTCTTTAAATTAAAGAATCATAGTGTTCATAGTGTGCTTTAGAGCATAACAGGTAGGCTACTGTGAAGCACTGCAGTAGAACAAGAAAATACTCTATTTTTTCAACAATAAATGCAAGAGTGATTTTATTCAGTTGGGCTTTATCTTTCTCCAGTTTTGTCACATTGATCTCTAACAAGTTTGTTCTCAAGGTAATTTAATACAGAAGAGAGACAGACACAATTACGATTGTATATTATATCTGACCTATACACTCATTAATTGTGATTCTTTTATAGTTTTTTTAATACATTTTCGATTTCACTTGGCCTTATGGTTATTTCTGAGATTATGTTTATGAGTACTGCTAAGATATTAATGATTATACTTATTTTACATATAATGTACTTGTTATAGTAATTGCAATAGCTGGGTAATAAATAGATACTAAACCTGAATGTACCTGTCAGGGTTCTGTCACTTCAGTTTGGGTTTCTAATGTGTTGGTTGACAGAGCTCTGACACTTCCCATTTGTTGTGTCTTGTATTGTGAAACCCCACCCATCTTGTTCCCTCATTTCCCCTTATTGATACCAGCTGTTTCTGCTTGTTACCTTTCCTCATGTGTTCCCTATTTAATCCTGGTGTGCTTGCTCTCCTGTGTCGTGTTGTTGTCATTCCTGGATGTCATTTCTTGTCTGTTCCTGGTCGTCCCATTTTTTTTGGTTGGTACCTGTTCCTTCTGAGATTCCTGTGTGATGCCTGGTATTTTATGATTTCAGTTCAGTTATGTTTTCCCCCTTGTGGGCAGTTTCTTTTTGTGTCTTGTTTTCTTTTGTTACAAATAAATGTTCCTTTTCCCTGCATTTGTGAGTCCTCCTTACTCAACCGTGACAGTACCCCTAAAGGTAACTTTAATATAAAGTGCAAACAACTGACGTTTTCTTTAATAATTACAACTGCATTTATAATAACAATTCCTATTACGGACTGATAACTTTTATCATTTGGGGTTTTTTTGTGTTCTGATATTTGCAATTGTGCTTCTTATTTTGATAACAATTACACTTATACTAATGATTGCTTTTAAGCTTGCAATTGCTATTATGCTATACTGTAATTACTTTTCCAATTAACAATCAAGACCTCATAGAACCTATTGAGATTATTGCACACAGATGCCTGTGACATAATTGCAAATTCAGTTTATCTGGAAAACCACATGCTCTGTTAAAGTTTTCTCTGAGAATCCCTTAATAAATCAACTCTTTCTCTCAGTAAGTATCTTTGGGAGTTGGGAGAAAATCGTTAACAGGCAATCCACACTGACAGATGAACTAAAAATAAGCTTTATGCATTAAAATCTATCTGGTTTTATATTTAAAAAATGAATTTCATATGAAATATGAGTTTCAAGTTTAACTAATCAAAGTATTTTTTAAGGGTCACAACAGTTAAAAATAGTTTCTGAGGTCGGCACATGTTAACTTTTTACAATGCATCCACAAAAGATCCAGACCCACTGAATGTTGTTTTTCTGTGCATTTGGAAATATAACTGTGTGGATAAAATAAGACATAACGTTAGAGCATATTTACACAGGCATTATGGTGTGGACCACAGGGACTTCATGGGAAAATTGGAAATTACACTGAAAACTAAATCTCTCCCTTGAGAAAGATAGAGGTGTCCAGAAGAATTCCTACTTAAAAACATCCACCATTTTTCCCCCGCATTTGCCCATTTACTTGAAATCACTCTTTTTTTTATCTCAAAAGAAATAAAAGAGTATGAAAGCTTACCTTTCTCTGCACTAAGAGTCCTAATATTGCCAAAATCCTCCATAATTCAAACTGAGAAGCCTCCATGTGCTAACAATAGGTGACGAGATGCATACCGCTCTTCAGGAGAACAATCCCATGAGCTGCTTTTCCAGATGAGAATGGCAGAATACTCATTCTTATTTCTCATCCAAAAGGTGGGAAACCAAAGCACCTGCTCCTGTCTCTCTGCTTTGATTATTTTCTTTGTTTCTCCCTCCCTTGCTTTATCTCTCTCACTGCCTCCTCCTCCCTCTCATCTAGAGCTCTTTCCCTCCACACACTGCTGAGAGTGCGAGAAGAGCCCGCTCAGAAAGCAGAGCCACGTGTGTGGTTGGTTCAGTGGTGCCTTATCACCTTAAAAGGGATGAGTAATTTAAGATAGAAGACCAAGGGATGATCAGTAAACTTAAATGGCAAGAGAGTGAAAGACAAAGAGAGACGGAGTAGCATGAGGTGATGGTGATTTGCAGAAGTGTAGTGTCTCTGTCTCCATCTCATGTTTTATTCAGCGGTGCTGTGCTCAGGGTGAGTGAATGAATGCGTCTGCAAGGGAAAGAAGGCTTCTGAAACACAGCTGAAGGGAAATAAGGGACACATAATAAAGTGAAGAGGGAGGGAAGAAGAAAAGATGAGAGGAATATGAAGAGAATTTTTTAGAAATATTCTGTTAGTATTTGTTCATGTCGTTGCAAACCTGTAGACTTTTATGTCAAAGACAGAAAAGGGGTAACTTTTGAAGATTCCTTATAGCTCTGTTATATTCAATGACACTTCATTGTAGCCATGTCTGTCAAGCTCCAAAAAAGATGAAAAAAAGCACAAAAACCACCATAAACAGTCTGTATTCACTATATTCCCAGAGTTCTGAAATAATGTGATGCTATGAACAGATGAAATTGAAGTTAAAGTTGAAAATGAAAAAAGTTGTATGGGTTTGAAATGACATCAAGGTGAGTAACTGATGCCAAGATTATTATAGGGTAAAATTATTATTTTGCTTTTAGGGAAATTAAAATCAACTGCATAAAGGCTAGGTAAAACTACATAGAACAAGCTTTTTAAATCCCATGAAAGACGTTGTCCCTGGATGGCATGTCAATGAGAATTGCTCACTTGCTTAAGTACTTTAAGAGGTGATAATACTTTTTTTGTCTGCTAAACATTTTTTGTCTGGATTGGATGCATCATATAAAAGCTTTGCAGACAATGGGGAGAAAAAAGCTCTCTTTCAATTTTTGAAACATCAGTGTACTTATGATGCAATGAAGCATGATACAGAAGGCACCAAGAAAAAAAAATACAGTTTTGCATAATCCAACACATTTTATCGAAGAATACAATAAAAACTGCCAATTCTAAGTCTCTAAAGACATTTTATGTAATTTTTTTATGTGATTTGGAACATGAATCTTTTTTGGAGGCAGACATTTATTGCATCAGATGTCATAAGTATTTTTTTATTAAATATCAGAAGCTTAAAGGTAGATTGGAAATTAGAAATGTGGTCTGTACTTAAATAGACGTGATCAACACCTTAATATTTGCAATAAATATATGATGCATTATATATAATATGCTTTAATAATACATTATAACTGAATGTAATTATTCACGAAAATATTAAGAAATAGCACTGAAATCTTTTTGTCATGTCATGAAAACCATGTTGAAAAAGAGTTCTGAACAAACAGGATCTTATCAAAGACAATCATTTCACCTTTCTCTGAGATGTTATTACCAAAGCTTTATCCACCATGAACCACAAACAGAAGACTGATCCCATAGGTCAAATGTATGGCTCTTAACTAGAACAGGGCAGGAAACAAAAATAAGACAAAGAAGAGTATTGGAATGTACAGAAAAAGACAGAGACTCAGAAATCCCCAAGTTGCAATTAACCAACAGAACAAGTGTACTACTGCTTTTCAACAAGCCCAGGATGCTCTGGTGCGTTTACTTTAAAGATGGAAAGCAAAGCCCAGGAGAAGTGCTGTAAGAGAGTACGGCTGTGTTCAGGAAATGTCCGTGGCTCTGACAGTTCCAGCAGTCTGCCTATGGGAATCACCCTTAGCTCAAAGAAAGTAGGTCAGAAGAGACCAACAGGAAATAACAGACACACTGTACTGTACAGAACCATCTGTGCATCGAAAACACCTCTTTGCAACGCTCTTTGTTAACTCAGTCAATGAACAGTTTTGACTAAATGCACTGGATAAATTCAATTCATGTTTAATTTTTAGTTACTTAAACATCTGAAAAGGTACTAAAACTAAATGTTAAGACTAGAATGGCAACTGTTTTACAATGCATGCATTTCAAAAGGTAAATGTGAAATTAGTCAGAAAAATGCTAATTGAAGAATCACTAACATTATTGTTTGTTCAGGATTAATCAAAACCATTGGGATGTAACATCTAATACTGTTAATATTGTTGAACTGAAGAAGGAAACTGAGTGGTATGTATGTATATATATATATATTTATATACAGGGAGTGCAGTATTATTAGGCAAATGAGTATTTTGACCACATCATCCTCGTTATGCATGTTGTCTTACTCCAAGCTGTATAGGCTGGAAAGCCTACTACCAATTAAGCATATTAGGTGATGTGCATCTCTGTAATGAGAAGGGGTGTGGTCTAATGACATCAACACCCTATATCAGGTGTGCATAATTATTAGGCACCTTCCTTTCCTTTGGCAAAATGGGTCAAAAGAAGGACTTGACAGGCTCAGAAAAGTCAAAAATAGTGAGATATATTGCAGAGGGATGCAGCAGTCTTAAAATAGCCAAGCTTCTGAAGCGTGATCATCGAACAATCAAGCGTTTCATTCAAAATAGTCAACAGGGTCGCAAGAAGCGTGCGGAAAAACCAAGGCGCAAAATAACTGCCCGTGAACTGAGAAAAGTCAAGCGTGCAGCTGCCAAGATGCCACTTGCCACCAGTTTGGCAATATTTCAGAGCTGCAACATCACTGGAGTGCCCAAAAGCACAAGGTGTGCAATACTCAGAGAGATGGCCAAGGTAAGAAAGGCAGAAAGTCGATCACCACTGAACAAGACACACAAGCTGAAACGTCAAGACTGGGCCAAGAAATATCTCAAGACTGATTTTTCTAAGGTTTTATGGACTGATGAAATGAGAGTGAGTCTTGATGGGCCAGATGGATGGGCCAGTGGCTGGATTGGTAAAGGGCAGAGAGCTCCAGTCCGACTCAGACGCCAGCAAGGTGGAGGTGGAGTACTGGTTTGGGCTGGTATCATCAAAGATGAGCTTGTGGGGCCTTTTCGGGTTGAGGATGGAGTCAAGCTCAACTCCCAGTCCTACTGCCAGTTTCTGGAAGACACCTTCTTCAAGCAGTGGTACAGGAAGAAGTCTGCATCCTTCAAGAAAAACATGATTTTCATGCAGGACAATGCTCCATCACACGCGTCCAAGTACTCCACAGCGTGGCTGGCAAGAAAGGGTATAAAAGAAGAAAATCTAATGATATGGCCTCCTTGTTCACCTGATCTGAACCCCATTGAGAACCTATGGTCCATCATCAAATGTGCGATTTACAAGAAGGGAAAACAGTACACCTCTCTGAACAGTGTCTGGGAGACTGTGGTTGCTGCTGCACGCAATGTTGATGGTGAACAGATCAAAACACTGACAGAATCCATGGATGGCAGGCTTTTGAGTGTCCTTGCAAAGAAAGGTGGCTATATTGGTCACTGATTTGTTTTTGTTTGGTTTTTGAATGTTAGAAATGTATATTTGTGAATGTTGAGATGTTATATTGGTTTCACTGGTAAAAATAAATAATTGAAATGGGTATAAATTTGTTTTTTGTTAAGTTGCCTAATAATTATGCACAGTAATAGTCACCTGCACACACAGACATCCCCCTAAAATAGCTAAAACTAAAAACTACTTAAAATATTGATACAAAAATATTCAGCTTTGATATTAATGAGTTTTTTGTGTTCAGTGAGAACATGGTTGTTGTTCAATAATAAAATTAATCCTCAAAAATACAACTTGCCTAATGATTCTGCACTCCCTGTATATATATGGGGGGGGGGGGGGGGGGGAGACAAGAATATTATAGAGACTTAGAGGTGTGTTCTTTTAGCCTGGTCCAGAAAGCAACCACCCAGTGAATCCAATGAAACCATCATTACAGTTTACAATTTACTGACAAACACCTTTTTTTCCTAAAAAAGTAAAACTCTAGTTGGTAACACTTTATATTTATAGTCCACGTAATTTTTAATTATAATTTTAATTTTAATAACTATAAGTAACTTTGCTACATGTCAATTACCAGTGATTACATTTTTAAGTAGCTTGTCTCCTTAATATCTGAAAACTCTTTATTCTGTTTATTAATATACATTCCACTGACTATAGATAAATTTGCAAGTACATGTTAACTTATTCTGCCAACCCTAATCTCATGTAGCCAGAGCTTCAGACTGATGCCAGAAAGTCTGGACTCCGTCGCAGCTCACATTGGCCCAGAATGACATCTGACTGGCGTGTAAAACATCTCGGGTTACGAATGTAACCCTGTTTCTCTGAGGGGAACGAGACGCTGCGTCAAAGCGCTAGGGGAAATAGCCTTGCGTCAGTCACGTGAAGATCTGTGCAACCAATGAGAGACGAATGCGTGTGAATGCGTCACCGCCGGCACGTACCGGTGACGTCATGAGGAAGAGCATGAAGCGCGCGTGAAACCCGGAAGTGGCAGCAAAAGAGTGTCTGAAGTGGGCACGGAGGCGCAAGGACATTCGTAACCCGAGACGTTCCCTTTCAGGGAACTCGAGCTGCGTCAAAGCGCTAGGGGAACGCTATACCAACGCCACCTCAGCGACGCCGGTATCCGGGTGTGTCCCAGCTCACTGAGAGAGCACCCTGGTTCCTGGGGCGGCATCAAGGTCCAATTGGTAAAACCTCATGAATGTGTGAGGCGAGGACCAGCCAGCCGCTTAAAAGAGAGGAGCTTGATAGGGAGCTCCTCTAAAGGTTCAAAGGGTGCCTGGTACAGGCCTTGGAGTACCACAGACAGGTCCCAGGCAGGCACCCTGGTCTGTGCCGCAGGTCTCAGCCTTAGTGTGCCACGGAGGAAACGAGTGACTAGGGGGTCCCTGCCCAAGGATACCCCACCCAGAGGTACATGGCAAGCCGCTATGGCAGCCACATAAACCTTCAAGGTGGAGGGGGACAACCCTGCCGCAAATCTTTCCGACTTGACAGGTTACTGGGTTCACCTGACTTTCACTACACCAAGACGAGAAGAGTTTCCACTTCAAGGCGTAGAGTTTCCTCGTGGAGGGAGCTCTGGACTGAAGGATGGTCTCCACAACCTCAGCTGAGAGACCGGATTCTATGAGCTGGACCCCTTCAGGGGCCAGACCCACAGCTTCATTAGCTCTGGTCGAGGGTAAAGAATGCAACCCTCCGCCTGGGACAGAAGGTCCCTCCTGTCTGGAATCTCCAAGGGACTCCGTCGAGGAGGGCCACAAGGTCCGCGAACCATATTCTGGAAGGCCAGTGGGGGGCCACTAGCGTGAGATGGACCTTGGCGTAACCTCGGCCACTGGATGCGCTGGATGTGCTGGTGAAAACCACAGAGGGCAGTGGGTGTTCTCTACTGAGGCAAACAGGTTGACCTGTGCCTTGCCGTATCTTTCCCAAATCTGCCAAATCCCCTGTCTCGATAGGGTATCTGCTCCCACATTCTGGACCCCCGGGATGTAGGCCGCCCTGAGAGAGAGAAGCCTCCCCTGGGCCCAGAGGAGGATCTGTCGCGCCATCTTGTACAGTGGTCGAGAACGTAGACCCCCCTGATGGTTGATATATGCGACCGCAGTCATACTGTCGGTGAAAACAGTGACATGGTGGTTGCGAAGGTCCGGGAGGAACGCACAGTTCTCTTTTGCTCTGCAAACCGCCAGTAACTCTAACATGTTTATGTGCCAGGTCTGGTGCCGACTGCTCCACAGACCTTGTGAGGAGCGATCCTTCAGGACCGCCCCCCAGCCCGAGAGGGAGGCATCTGTCGAGAGAGAGACTCTCCGACCCAGAGCCCCCAACACAGGGCCTTGAGACAGAAACCAAGAGTTTTTCCACATACTCAGGGTGCCTAGGCATCGCCCCGTGACCTTGATAGTGCGAAGCGGGTTTCCCTTCGGGGAAAACCCCTTGGTCTTTAGCCACCACTGCAGGGGTCTAACACCCTCTGAAAGTGTTTCACCGTGAGTGGCTGGCCCAGCTTGATGCTCTTGACGGTTGAACGAATGACCTGGATGCGCTCGGGGGAGAGCCGAGCAGACATGGCCACTGAGTCCCAAATGACTCCCAAGAAAGTGGTTCTCTGTGCAGGAGAAAGTACACTCTTCTTGGTGTTCAGCCTCAACCCCAGCTCCTTCATGTGTGCGAGCACAGCATCTCGATGTTGCGCTGCTAACTGCGGCGACTGGGCCAGAATAAGCCAGTCGTCGATATACTTTATGCCTTGTAACCGTAGCGGAGCTAGCGCAGTGTCCACAACTTTTGTGAACGTGCGGGGCGAGAGCGCCAGGCAGAAAGGAAGCACCCGATACTGGAACGCCTTTCCCCCGAAGGTGAACCTCAGGAACTTCCTGTGTTGCGGAAGGATGGAGACATGGAAATATGCGTCCTTGAGGTCGACTGTGACAAACCAATCCTCGGATCTGACCTGCACTACGATCTGCTTGAGCGTCAACATTTTGAATTTTAGACGCCTGACCGCGCGATTCAAGAGACGCAAATCCAGAATGGGCTGCAACCCTCCATCCTTCTTCGGAACTATGAAGTACCGGCTGTAAAACCCGGACTTGCTCTCCGCGAGGGGTACATACTCGATGGCCCCTTTCGCCAGCAAAGTGTCTACTTCTTGTTCCATGACCAGAGCCTGCTGTGGGCCTACCACTGACTGTAGGACCCCCGAGAACCGGGGTGGTGAAACCCCGAACTGGATGGCATACCCGGCGGTTACCGTGCGCAGGACCCACTGAGAGATACCGGGTAGCCGTGACCACGCAGCCCAGAACTCTACTAAGGGAACCAGCCTCCCGAGGCTGGTCTCTGGTACTGTGAACATATCCACCACTGAGCCGGGACTTCCGGAAACCCGGGTGGACTGCTCTAGGACCCTCCTTAGAGGGGGTGGTTCTCCCATGGCGGGCTGACTCTGGAGCTGCACATGGGAGACACCACCTTGTTGCGGCTTGGCGTCAGGGCCGCTTAGTCTTGGCCTTCTTGGTGTTCAGGACAACCCTCAAATCACCTTTTCTACCAGAGGACTGGACTTGAACTTGTCGGCCCGACCTTCCGGGGTTTGCCGGAGGAAGATGGGTAGCGACACTTTCTTTCTGAGCGGCCCTGTGTGAGGAGCTTTGAGACCGCGCTTGACTGGCGGTCTCACGTGGAGGGCGGCGGGGAAGAACTTTACTGAACGCCGCCTGCTGTCGTGAAGCCTCCTGGAACTTGTCGACGACGCTTTTTACGGCATCGCCGAACAAGCCCGAAGGGGACAGAGGGGCATCCAGCAGCACAAATTTATCTTTATCTTTCATTGCTGACAAATTGAGCCATAAGTGTCTCTCCATGGCCACCAGAGCTGCCTGCAGCAGTGCCGTAGTGTGCAGGCACGCAGCAGCCTGGCTCGAAGCAGAGTATGCTTTCCCCACCAAAGACGATGTGACGCGCATCGGCTTGGTGGGGAGCGCCGGAGCTTTAATAGAGGATGCAGACTGGGGAACGAGGTACCCAGCGAGAGCCTCGTTCACTTTCTGCATCCTCCCATAACCATGGTGTTGACCCCCGACAAGATTCCTATACATCGCACTATGTGGTGTAGGGACTCTCTCGGAGGCTGGCCTTCTCCAAGATCTAGATACCTCGGCATGTAAATCAGAAAGAAAAGGCATAGATCAATGCTGTGTTCGAAACTGAATTCTTTCCTACTATGTGAAAAACAAATGTTCATCTTCACATTCACATATATCTACATATTCAAACATTTCAACAGTAGGTGAAAAGTCCCTGGATAACCTACTACTTCGGTATAGATTCTAAAGAGTGCAATCAATGAACACATCACCATCCCATAAAGCCATATGAGTGGGTTTATGAATGGCAGTGAAAAAACGTAACTTGACAGGCCACAAGTGTCACGGTTGCTGTAGCGATGATGACAAGGAAGGGTGTGGAGATGCAGGAGAACACTGGAACAATATTTATTGAATAAAACTTGGGAGAGTACTACACACAACATAAAACTGATGAGAACTTTGAGGGAAACACTGTAGATATACATAGGGAATCAGAGGGAACAAGACACATCTGACAATACTAACTGGATGATTGATTACGAGACAGGTGAATGGAACCACACAAATAGATCACACAGAGAACCCGGATGAAAATAAAGACAAGAAAGACATGTGACAACAAGACGGTAATAATTGGCAGATGTAGTATGTCCGAATTTCATTCATGCTACACATATTTATACTATAAAACAACATGGTTGCAAAGCAAATTCAAATGTAGTAACTTTATGTGATTTTGGACACAACGTATGTCTATGTTGATTTGTTGATTATTTTTTTTGTTTAGTTTTATTTGATTTTTAATAAATTTCTTAGGCTTAATCACTAAACAGTGGTTAGTTTAGTTTAGGCTTTTTTTGGCAGTAAGTCACTGAAAATAAGAGAATCTTGCTAAACTGTAATAAAAAAAAATAATTACAAAAAATAAATAATAATAAAAACCTTTACCAACTAACAACTTCAAAGGCAAGAGACGATCAGAGAGAGTGTACACACTGTAAGTGTACATGTAAGACATAAGGCTTGGCTGGCCAGCACTTCTGTCCAAGTACATCCTTTGATGAACAAAAGTTCAGTGAGAAAAATGTCCCCTGGGCCTTGATTAGTTATGGTCACAGAGCTGAGGTAAGCTGGCAGACCTGTGAAGATCTTCTTTGATAGAATAACCAGAGTCCTGGTTATCAAACATGAGAAAGATGTGGCGGATCAAAAAGGGGTGATGGACAGAGAAAGAGAAGAGATCAAAAGGTGGGAAAATATATGGACATGACATTAGATGCATTGGATGTATTTAAAGTTTAAGCTATAGTCATTAGTTATAATAAATTTAAAGGGATTCGCCAAAGTGAGGTTGGACAAACTCAGTGTCAGTTTATAGCCAACTAGCAGAGGGGGCGGTCCTCAGATCCAGCCCCATGCCCACGGGCTGAGCTTGAGAGCATCGGCCTGATCCTCCGTTTTTTTTTACGGAAAGACAGCGGGTAAGGACGCTCTGCTTGAGTGGAGTGACCCATCAAGATCATTCCCCGCCCGTAAAGGATGCACCCGTCACGGGTCCTAGAACCAGAGTCCCTACACTATAGAGGTGCGTGACCTTGATAGTGTGGAAATGGGGTACTCTTCTGAGAGTCACTGCTCTAGTCAAATACAGCACTACAGGTGACTTTACCAATACCCAGAGCCGCTGCCTTGGCAGCGAGTGCTAGCAGTTGGTGCTTGGCCTATTATAAGCTCTGATTTGCCCTGAAGAAAGGCAAAAGTGTGCAACGGGGGAACCATGCTAGCACTAAACTGCCCGGAGGAGCCACTCTCTATGCTCAACCTCAACTCCCAACCTTAGGAGACCAGGAACAACACCTCAATGTCGAACCGCTAGGGAGACCAAGTTCTTAGAACCCATTGCATCCAAGCAAAAGTGAGGGTGACAGAGCTAGGCTGAGAGGAAGTCTCCAAACAGGTACACCTTCCCCCCAGAGGCGAACCTGCGGAGCTTCGTGGATGGGGAGCTGTGTGAGACCACGTCTTCCGGAGAAGATGCTAAATTCCCAGGGCTGCACCAGCTCTCATCCATATGGAACAAGGAAGAGACTGCTGTACAGCTGGGACCTCTAACAGAGAGGGAAACATTACTATGGCCCCATACCTCAGGAGAGTGTACCATTACTGAATGGCAAAAAATACAATGAGGAATATGTCTGAAAAAGTTGTGTGTCACTGCTACAGAGAGTGAAAGGGAGTGTGGAGACAGCATCAGAGAGAACCTGCTGCAAGCTTTCTTTTGAGGGCTACAAGTTTGAGTTTGTTAGTTTGGCAAATAAAACGCCTAAACGCATTATTGCCTCTGAGTCTCTGTTCGGACGACTGAAAAGTCGTCACACTTGCGTTTCAAAGATGGCCACCAAGTGAAATTACTTGCCTTAAAGGGACTTTGGTAAAACCCATTTAATTCAGCCAATTCTGATGCATAAAATCAAGCCCTGTCCATTTACAAAATGTTTTTTCATGTAATATAGATTGAAAAGTTTGGTGAATAAACAATAATTGTGTATAAATCTTTACATCTTCAGCTTTGTGAAAGTCTATTAATTTTAATATTTAACACAAACAGTTGTTTATCAGTAATGTTATTTACTTTGATGACAAGCCAAAGGAAATGCACAGGACTGACTATTCATGTTTGAATTAGGTCCCCTTGGCCTTCCTGTAGCACAAGTCCTTTGGGCGTTTACTATAATTGCTCTCTCTCAGAGAGAACAGGCTAATTTAGATGGTGGCACACACAGTGAGTCTGTCAGGATAATAGGGTTTGCACACATCCCTAGTGTGAGGATCAGCCCGCGGCTGAAGCGAGTCTCAGAGTGATGTGATACTATAATGTTCAGCTGATAAGGTAGAGCTTGGTGCTCAATGCTACGGCTCATCAGATTGATTGTGTTCTGCCGAGTTGCTGTTTCATGCTCATTAGTTCTCTAATTCATATAATCAATAATATGGATGGATTACAAAGACATTTACGTGTTTAATTGCAGTGTTAAACTAATTCAATGAGGTATGGCAATAACTTGACAGTGGTTTTTTTCACAAACCCTTCATGTGTGTTACTTGTCAGTTACTTGCTGTAGCTCAAATGTACTTCTTGTACAATCACCTCCTCATTCAATTTATTACAAATCGGGAGTTTCCAGTAACACCATTCAGTGCACCTACAATTGGCTGTCAAATGATGTCAATTGATTAAAGCAATGAATCATGGTCTGCATTAACATAAATTATCTTGAACCTGCTGAAATCTTCCTCCAACTGTGCATTCTGAATAAAAAAAATAATATATTTTCACATTAACCTACAGCATTTCCTCTCAGCTCTTCTTGTCATTAAATGTTTCTCTCTTACTCATCATATTTTATACCTGTTGAGTTTAGATTTTTAAATGAAAATGACTGATAAAGCACACAGAGTAAAGGAGCATGACAGTCAAATACTTTGAATATTAATTAAGCATTTTGGGCATAAACATGTAAATCACATACAGTAAAATGATTGAGAATAGTGATTTATTCATCAGGTACATTTCATATCCATCAGGTCTCATACACTTCAGCATCGCTTTCTCTAATTTAGATGAGTACTGACACACTGGTGAAATAATCGTGTATGTTTCTGCTACATTCTCAGATTGGCTTGGGTTGGTTTAAAAGTATATGTTCAGTTAGTTTGGGAAAAAAAAATCTTCACACAATAATCATCAATATCTCTTAACCTGTCTCTGAGATTTTCAAATCTACTTGCAGACACTCATTTTAGTTAACTACAGTACAGCTGTCACGGTTTTCATGCTCTATGCTTTATTATGGTGCTCTACACTCATCAATGACAGTAGTATTTTGAGACTTGACTCCAGTAATGACAACGGTGACAGACCTGTGCAGTTCGATGAATGTGATGATGAATGATGAGGGTATAATGATACACTGGTATAATGAGGCCGTTAAATCAGTTCGGGAAGCGCCTCATCAACGCTGCTTTCCGCAATACGGCTGCCGATATGGCGGTATTTTTTAATTGTTATTTTTCAATTAATATTTTTGAAAAATCCGCAATGCACTGCAAGTAATTGTAAATTGGTTGCACATGGCTTGTCATCCCGATGCAATTTATTTGATTTTCTGGGAACTTGGATGATAAAACTGGTTGCAGTTGCTGTGGAAGTGTCAGCTAAATCAATAACTCGTTAAAAAAGAAGCATTGCACCTTCAGAGACATTACAATACTACATAGTTCTGAATCCACTCATTCATTGAATTAAGCCACATATATGATAGACTTTGAATACAAAGTAATGAGAATTTTGAATTGTTTTCCAGAAGGAAAACAAAGATGTAAAGAATTTGAAAAATCCCTTAAAATGGAAGGATTCTGTTCTTCTATTGAAATACATTTCAAGGCAAGGTTTTCAGTATGTTTTAAATTCTCAGTATAAGAGCTAGCAATCAACGTGCCTGGGGACAAACATGGATGAGAAAATGAGTTACACATTTCCTTGAATATCTCACATACCAAATTTACAATCCCAGTGTGACTTCAATTTAACCTTCAATCACAGCTCTTCGAATTATTCCAGACACATTTGTAGAGTCTGCCGAAGGTGCTGTTTGCCTTGGCTAATCTGTTATCTATTTCTTTAACGATCTTTGCAACAGAGGATATCACACAGTCCCTTGAGACTTGTTGTTCGGAGCGGTCAGCTCAGTGCCCTGAAGCATGCTCTGCGGTTACTTCCACCCAGGGTGAGGCGCCAGTGTTGAAATCATCCAGATCTGAGGAGTTGGACGTTGCTGACACAGAGCCTGAGATACGGGTGGCTGCTTTCTTGCGAATTCAAGATACGGCGCTGGTACCTCTAGATAGGCGGAAGAAACCGCATAGCGTGCTTCCATCCTGAGAGAAGGTAAACAGATCCATTTGCAATCCCTTGGCTCTGTATCAATGCTGAGACTCTGCAGCAGCGGGACCAGAACAGTGCAGTGAGGACTGTGAGCTTGAGTGCCCTCCTCAAAGAGCGGCAGGGGTTTCCATTATACTCTCACTTTTAGTTGGTAGACAAACAACAAAAAATATGACAGACAGATCACTTACAGCGCTACTGAAGACACAGAAGCTGACGGCTGTTTGCCATGGCATGCATTTATAGATTCCTGGTTCGTGACGTCACCCGCTCTGACGTCCTCTCACGCGATTGGTCGGATTGCATACGTGCGTCATGGCGCATTCACGCAGAGGCATTCCCACAGCGCTTTTGACGCAGCGCGAGTTCCCTTGGAAGGGAACATAACTTGAAACCGCACATGCTCAAAGAACATGAAAAATAAGTTAAACACAAGGAGAAAACCTGACACAAACCAAGACGGAAGGTCAGGATCCAAACTTCATGCCCTTCATAATCGACAGGAGAGCGTGTGACTCAAACGCACTCGAAGCCGCGCACTCACAGCACGACACAGTACAGCAGTGTTAGAGCTCTGTCACAAAACCAGGAGAAGACCGGACCGAAGTGAATGAACCCTTATAATAGATTTCTGAAATTTGATCTAACAAGGTGAAATGTTTTGTGAGACAAACTCAAAAATACCAGAAAACATGTCTGAATTCTTAAAATTCATCACACGCACTAGCTATCTTGTTCATTAAACTTAAATATTTAATAAAATGTAACAAAGTTATTATTTGTAATATATTTTCCATGTTTAAAAATAAAAATAAAAATATTTATTTTATTCAATACATACATAACAGGAATGCAATGTAAAAATTCAGAACATCTGAAATAAATGTAGCCCTAAAAATAGACTCTTTTTGTATAATGCAGTTATAAAGACAACACAAAGAAATTTGAAGATAGCCAGCTGTGTTCAGTTCAGTCATTAGCAGAATCATACTGTGTGTGTGAGCATTTACATGCAGTCAGAAAGAATAATAAAACAGCACTGGAAATATGTGCAATAATCACAAGGAGTCATTATGGCCTATAATGAACAAACATGAACAAGCACTGCAAGCAACTTTTAAGAAGCAGCTGTAATTTTTAGTTATTTCACTCTGTCTCTAATACCCCATCTTTAACTGTAACACTTATTTACACCATTTCATCTAAAATAGTTTAGCCTGCATGTATGTGATGTAAAGCGGAAGAGGTGTTAGGAGGCCAGCAAGGGGTGTTCACCCTGCAGTCTGTGTGGGGTATAGTGTCCCCGTCACTATACCCCAGTATAGTGACGGGGACACTGAACTGCAACAAACATCGTCTTTCGGATGAAACGTTAAACCAAGGTCCTGACTCTCTGTGGTCATAAAAAATTCCAAACCCCAAATTTGCCCATTGGCCTTGGTCCATCACGGCCTTCTAATCCCCCCATTCTATAATTGGCTTCATTGTCTCCTCTCCACCAATAAGCTGATGTGTGGTGAACTTTCTGAACATTTATATTATAGTTTAACTACTCCACTTGTAAACATGTTGGCATATGTGCACAGAAGCCAACATTATATAAGAGTTAAAGTGAGTCTCATGGGTGTTTAGGCATAACAAAAGAGGCTCTGCACAAAATGTTTTGCCAAGCTGTAAGTTTACATTTGCTCTTTTGGCAGTATGATAATTTTACTCAATACTTTAAACATTGCAGAAAAGCCTTTGGAAAATCACACAATGTGGCAGAACAAAATATCTTAACTAAGCTATAATGTAAATGTAATGAATGGAGAGGCATTAAGCCGAATAGAATCCAAGTGCAGTTTTTTTAGGGACAATCCAGAATCAGAAACGATATTCAGGCGTGAGGTCAGCAACAAAGGATCAGTCCAAACATAAAACAGACATCGTAACAAAAAGACATGGCAAGGGATGAAAAAAACAAGGCATTGCATGGGGTAGACTTGGCATGGCATGGCAACAACAAGGCATGGTAACAGTAAGACATTACATGGGCTAAACATGGCTAGGCTATACATGGCATTGGCTAGAAAATGACAAGGAACATGGTCCAGTAAAGCTATGCTACCAATAAGGTTGCTGGCACTACCACTAGCGGTACTAGCTAAGGCTGAGTAGGGCTGTGCTGCCAGCAAGGTTACGGCAATCCCACAGGCAATACTGTTCAACATGACATGACATGGAACTAAGCACAACAACACAACGTAGCAAGACACCAGACATAGCATGACTAGACACAACATAACGATGAGACAAGACAACATGGCTAAGTAATGCGGTACTGCCCATAGAGTGGTGGGCAGCCCAGGCAATACGTTTCCAAGTCCATGAATGATCCTTGCACTTAAATAGTCCCAAACAGGAAGTGGTCGCATTTGTGTGTGTATTTGTGCGTGTGTTGTTGTGACCAAGTGAATGATAATTCATCATTGAATATTGCTGGATCTTTAAAACTATTTCCATCATGTTCCATGCTTCACTAATCATCTTTTCAAAATTAGCAACTAGAATGATTTTAATAAGTTTAATATGTATTTATGCATTTGGCAGATGCTTTTATCCAAAGCGACTTACATTGCATTCAAGGAACACATTGATATTCTATTCAGTTATTGCTATCCCTGGGAATCAAACCCAAGACCTTGGCGTTCAAAGCACTGATGCTCTACTGATTGAAATATAAAGCTAGAACTGAACTGAAGCCCACTGAAGAAGCTGAGAGTGTTTATTTGTGTCTGTACTCAGACTATAAATATGAAAACCTGAATGCCTTATGGTGATTTTACTGCAGAATGTCAATGTTCCCGGCTTAAAATGAGCCAATATTCCCAGAACACTACTGAAAGAGAAACCAAATTCATAAATCACTACTATTTTTAACGTATAGGAATTAAGCAGTGTTACTTCTTTGATCCAGTTCAGAATCATACTTATTGAAAACAGATAGTACAGGCAGAGCCCACAACTTAGGAGATGCAATTAAGAAGTGGGTACATAGGCAAGCAAGCCTCAATCCTATTACCTACAGAATTTCTTTATCTAGAGACACATCTACAACAGCCTTTGTTTGGTAGCTGGTAAGATAACTACACACTCGAAAGTTCAAATCAATACATTGTGTGGATGTTTCACATTCCTTGAAATTACGAGAACATACAATTAGGTTGCAGTTTGTTTGTAGGCTATTACTTGCCATCACGAGTCATCATTTGGCATCAACGCCATGAAGCACTGAGAATTCAGTAACAAACTATTAGCTTTTTTTATTTGTAATCTCTTGTCTTCTGTAATGTTTTCTTGTAATCTTGCTTTTTGAATGTGAAAAGTGGAGTAAGAATATAGTTACAAACATTTGTATTTATTTTATTAAAAAAGTGTATTTGTAGAGTATTTCATTACTTTTGTATTGTGACACACTGAGCAAAATTCTGAAGCTCTAAAATATAGATAAACAGACATCAATTTGCTTTGTTACATATAAAACAGCTCCCTTTCTCTCTCTGTATATATATATATATATATATATATCAAAAGGCAAATTATTTACTTAAATTATGTTAAATTCACTTAAATTTGTAAAATGGACATTAACTTAATCCTGTGTTGGTGTTACATGTCAACCATGTCTCTGTTCACATCCTGGTTCCCACAGTGTTTTTCCAAACACCTGCCTTGCCATTAAGCACCTCGTTAGTCTTGTCAGCTGTGTCTTATTCCCTCTTCAGCCCTTGAGTATATACCATGTGTTTTCCTTCAGTCTTGGTCCATCATGGTCAATGTAACTGTCTGCACATTGTAG
Source organism: Rhodeus uyekii (assembly GCA_037043235.1). Classification (NCBI taxonomy): domain Eukaryota; kingdom Metazoa; phylum Chordata; class Actinopteri; order Cypriniformes; family Acheilognathidae; genus Rhodeus; species Rhodeus uyekii. The sequence continues at coordinate 314,195 of JAWRVZ010000206.1, forward strand.
TTTTCCTCAATCTTGTCTTGTTCTCATTCTTCATAACGTTTTGCACGATACATGCTATTGTGGTCGAGAAAGGGTTATTTTGAGTTTTCTTCATTAAAGACAATTTGAGTTTATTCTTCGCCTCCTCGCCTTCATCCCACACCACACAACCGTGACAGAATGACGGACCTGCCGTTTAGTTGACATATAAAGAAAATTACAAATTGAAACTCCTTTCCCTCCGGCTGGATGGTCGAGTGCTCGAGTGGTACTTGGGGGAGTTTCTCAGATTCGAGTAGGAACTGGATAAAAATTTCATTCAGGCTCAACCGGTGGGTTACTGGGATTCAACATTAATCAACACCATTAACTTCATCCTCTGGCTAAACAGTTCTAACTTTGAAGTGAAGGAAGTAACCGAAAGAGCTAACTCTCATCCAATCCCACCTCAAAAGGGCCCGGCTATTCCAACACACCCCAAACCCAAATCAGCTCCCCCACACCAAATATCCAACTATATCTAGTGCTCCCTGAGCTCCAGTCGCTGGACTCCAGCCTCCTGCGCTCACTAAACTGTACTCATCTCCTGCGTCCAAAGCTGCAGTCATCTCCAGCGCTCCATAAGCACTAGTAGTCACTTGCACTCCCTGAGCTCCAGCTGTAATCTGTGCTCCCAAAACTGCAGTCGTCTCCTACAATCCCTATGCTACAGTCGTTTCCTGCAATCCCTAAGCTCTACTTATCTCCTGCGCTCCCTAAACTCTGGTTGTTTCCTGCGCTCCCTAAACTGAACTTGTCATCCATGTCCTAAGCTGCAGTTCTTTTCAGTGCTCCCTAAGCTCCAGGTGTCTCCTGCACTCTCAAAACTGCAGTCGGCTCTTATGAATCCTAAGCTCCAGTTGTCTCCAGCAATCCCTAAACTGCAGTTGTCTCCTACACTCCCTAACCTCCCGTCATCTCCTGCGCTCCAGTTGTCTCCTGCGTTCTCTAAGCTCCAGACGTCTACTGCACTCCCTAAGCTCCAGATGTCTTCTGTGCTCCCTAAGCACCAGTCATCTCCAAGGCTCTCTAAGCTCCAGTCATCTCCTGTGTTCCCTAAACTCCAGTTATCTACTGTGCTCCCTAAACTCTGGTTGTCTCCTGCACTCCCTTATCTGCACTTGTCTCCTGTGCTCCCAAAACTGCAGTTGTCTCCTATGATCCCCTAACTCCAGTTGTTTCCTGCAATCCCTAAGCTCCAGTCATCTTCTGTGTTCCCTAAGCACCAATCATCTCCAACGCTCTCTAAGCTCCAGTCATCTCCTGCATTCCCCAAACTGCAGTCGTCTTCTGCGCTGCCTAAGCTCCAGTCATATCCAGTGCTTCCTAAGCTCAAGTGGTCTCCAGCAGTGCCTAAATTCCTGTTGCCTCCTTGTGCTCCCTAAACTCCGATTGTCTCCAGCACTCCCTAAGCTTCCATCATCTTCTACACTCCCTAAGCTCCATCTGTTTCCTGCAATCCCTAAGCTCCAGTCGTCTCCTGTACTCCCTAAGCTCCAGTTGTCTCCTGCACTCCAGCCTGTTCCAATTGAGCATAAGAACGGAGTGCCCACAAGAGAGGGGGGGGGGGGGGGGGGGGGGGGTACCGGCCATTATGGCCACTGCGTTGTGTGTGTTGGCTCCACACACGAACAGCTGATAAACTTAAGTCAGCCTCTAAGCCTGCACCTGAAATCACCCAAGTCCCAGAGTCTGCTTCTGAGTGCCCTCTAGTCCCCAAGTCTGATAATGAGCTCTTTGTAGTTCCTGAGCCTATTACAGAGTGTTCTGCTTCAGAGTTATTTTATAGGTTTTTCACTTAACAGAAATACTTGCTAGTGTTTAATATTCAGTTATATTGAAGTTGTTTTTGAGCTTTGACTTTACAGGGCAGAAGAGTGGTGCTTTTGATTAGTCTGTGGGCGATTACATGACAACCACAAAGTGTGTTTTTTCATTCACTGAGCAATAAATGTGTGGAAGCCAGTTCTGAGATCAGACTCTTCTAACTTTCTCATCCTTTATGCTGTATTTAATAATAAATACAATTTAATATAGCATGCACACATGTCCTATTGCTAGTTGACATAGGAACTTAGGTTTAAGTTGGTTCAAATGAGCTTGTTTAAATGAGCTGAATTTGTTTAAATGAGCTTGTACTTGTACTCTTGCTGCACTCCACTGAAACTAATTGTGGGGAAAATTTTAATCTAATGTTATTAAGTTAATCAAAGAAACGTTTATCTTCTTTTATGATTACTTCCATTTTTATAAAAGCAATTGGCCACTGATGCTGTGTGTTACAGTATTTTTGACAGTGTTTTTACAGTTAAGGGGGTTTCTTGCCCAAGAAAACCTTACCCTGGAAAAATTACTTTGACACACATCCTCAAGTGGATTATTGTTTTATTAAATACTGTTCCTTTGGACTCACTGAACTCACTTCCAAACGTTCCTCCCATAGATAAGATGGACTGAAGTAAATGCTATCTGATGTGTGTCAGCTATGTGGTTTCATGGTTTCATCACTGAAGTGTCCAAAAAAACAATAATGTGTGCCCACACAGTCCACACACTGCATGTTTTCTGATGCAAAATGCAATGCATAGTACTTCAGGTAATCCAGTGCCATCCTAATGGGCTACAGGCAAACAAAGATCTTTCTCTCTAGAGGACTACTGCTTTAAAATAGAGGATTTGCTCAAGATACAAGCTGCTTGTCATTCTGAGGAAAGAGAATGTGTTAAAATCGAGCTGATAACGAGGTGTTGATGTATTTCACACAGCAGCCACCTTTAACACCAACAGAATTAGCCCCTTTGACACCATAATGCAGCATGAGAATGGGATTTGGTAATTCATTTGTTGTCAATTTATTGTATAAATTATTAAGAAAATTATAAAGTGATTAATTTTCCTTTATGCTATTCAGAAACCATTCTGCAAATGTAATCTGTCTAGAGCAGTGGTTCTTAACCTGGGTTCGATCGAACCCCAGGGGTTCGGTGAGTCAGTCTTAGGGGTTCGGAGGAGCAGTGGTCCCCAAACCCCGGTCCGCGGATCGTATCGCGAATCAACTGGTATCGGTCCGCCCATGAAAATACAATTACGTCCATTTTATTGTTAGGAGCTGAGCATCGCGCAACCCACATCAGTCGATCACTGGTCACTGTACTTTCAGTACATTGGAAAGAGCAGCTTTAACATTCTTTAAAACATATCCTTTTGTGTCAAAGTTCCAACAGATGCTGGCGGGTATAAAAAACTGAACCGACAAAACCCAATGAAGTGCCCATTGTCGTTGTCTGTCCGTGGTGTGTGAATTGGCCATTGCAGTCTGGCAGAGCTGAATGAGGTTGTATACTGTGAATATTCTACTGGAGTCATGGCCAAAGTGATGTATAAACACCATCCCTATTACTGTAGTAGTACTGATATATGAATGCAAGGTTTGCAAGGAAGGTTTGGGGCTGCACATGTACTGTTTCATCTAAAATTAACTTGAATAAGGATTCAGGTTTACAGGTAGCAGACTAGAAACTAAACCAAACTTTAATTTGGATCCAAAAAACAACTGTGATGCCTACTTGCAGCATGCTATACTATATACCCATGTAGCTACTTCCATTTTTAAGGTTCATAAGATAGCCTACCAAATCATGCTTCGTTATTCACTGAAGTAGGTTTTTGAAACTGACACAGGAGAGAGTTAAGTTTCAGTTAATTGAACAAGCAGTTGTGGTTATTGACATTTATTCATTTAGTAGACGCTTTTATTCAAAGCGACTTACAATTTGAGGAGTATAGAAAAGCGATTTGTCCACTTTTGGTAAGTGCAATTCCGAGCCTTGTTTAGGGATTGTTTATCCTGAAGACATTAGATTAGATTAGATTAGATTAGATTAGATTAGATTAGATTAGATTCAACTTTATCGTCATTACACAAGTACAGGTACAAGGCAACGAAATGCAGTTTAGGTCTAACCAGAAGTGCAATAGCAGCAAGTGCAGGATATATATAAAGGTTGCATAAGTGCAGGATATGGATATGTACAGGGGTCGGCGGAAATCCAATCACCACCTCTACGCGGTGCCGGCTATGAACAACGACCTTCGGGAAGAAGCTAACGGTGATGGTCTTCGACGTCAGGTGGAGCGACGCACCGGTCGACGAAACTTCGGTCGCAACCTATGAATATGGCCTTTCAAAATCCAGACCATGCTAGGGCGTCCCCCTTATGCGACGCACGCCGCCGATGCCCCAGCGACGTGGCAAGAATCCAAGGGCTACCTTCTCAAGGACGGGGAAGGCTAATGAAGCAAGTCCAACTGCAACCTCCACTGCAACCTCCTCTGCATCTACGGCTTGGTACACTGAACATTGGCACCATGACCGGAAGAAGCAGAGAACTTTCCGACGCCCTCAAACGGCGTCGCGTTGATATTGCCTGCATCCAAGAACTAAAGTGGACCGGCGGCAAGGCGATCAACATCGGCGAAGGATACAAGCTTTTCTACAACGGCGGGCGACTGAAACAGAACGGCGTCGGCATTGTGATCAGCGAAAAACTATCCGACTGCGTTGTTGAAGTTCACCGAGTCTCTGATCGTCTCATGTCCGTCACGATCGTCTCTGGAAAAACTATTCTACAAATCGTCTCGTGCTACGCTCCCCAACAAGGATGCCCCGACGAAGCAAAAGACGACTTTTGGCAAACCATCGACGCCCACATGTGCACGTTCGGAGCGGACGACCACATCTTCATCGGTGGCGACCTGAACGGCCACGTGGGTTACAACAAAGACGGATACGAAAAGTACCACGGTGGTCAAGGTTTCGGCACCAGAAACGAAGAGGGCAACCGCATACTGGACTTCGCCGAAACTCACGACCTCGCCCTGGTCAACACGTTTTTCAAGAAGCGCCCAACACACCTCATCACCTACAGCAGCGGCACTCGAACAACTCAAATAGACTATTTCCTTGTCCGTCGCCCTCATCTACGACGAGTGACCAACGCTAAAGTCATACCGTCGGACAACGTCGCTCCACAACACCGACTACTCGTCATGGACACTGACCTGGACATTGGTCAAAAACGGCAGGTGCGGAAAACGGGTGTGGAGAGGATAAAATGGTGGTTACTCGATGAGCGCAAGATCATACTAGAGGCGGCTCTGCGCGACGTAAACGTAAACCTTTACCAACCAGCGCCAGCGCTGTATCAGGAAATCACCGACCAGATCCACGCCCAGGCCAACACCATCCTCGGAACCACCAGGCCAGGCAAAAAGTTCATCGACAAACAGGTGTGGTGGTGGAACGAAGACGTACAGACGGCAGTGCACGCAAAGAAAAAGTCGTTCAAAAAATGGGCGGCCTCCAAAAGCAATGACGACTACTGCACGTACAAAAAGCTGAAATCGACGGCCAAATCAGCAGTAAGCAGAGCCAAAGCCGAACATTTCAACGAACTCTACAATAAACTCGAGACCCCGGAAGGTGCCAAAAGGATTTATAGGCTAGCCGCAACAAGACACAGGTCTACACTGGACATTGGCCAAGTCAAAAACATCAGAAATCAAAACGGCCAACTGCTTCACGAACCACGGGACATCCTGGAAAGGTGGCGCGAACACTTCCAAAACATCAGCAACACGGAGTTTCCGCACCAACCGATCCGCAGTGCCCAATCGACCAATGGACCTATCCAGCCAATAACTCAGGTGGAAGTAGCTGAAGCTCTTCGGAAAATGAAAAATTCTAAAGCGCCTGGACCAGACGATATCCCAGCTGAAGCCTGGAAGTTACTCGGCGACCGAGGTGTCCAGTTACTCACGATGCTGTTCAACCGCATCACTAGCGACGATGAAGTCCCGCCCATTTGGCTCACCAGCACTACGGTGCCCATCTGGAAGAATAAAGGTGACGTCGCCGATTGCGCCACCTACCGACCGATTCGGTTGCTCTGCCACGCCATGAAGGTGTTTGAACGAGTACTGGACGCCAGGCTACGCCCCATCGTAACTATAACACCAAACCAGTGCGGTTTCGTTAAAGGTAGCGGCACCAGCGACGCCATCCACGCGGTGCGGATTCTACTTGAGCGACACCGCGAGAAAAACCTCAGCATCCACGCGTCGTTTCTCGACCTAGAGAAGGCGTTTGACCGTGTGCCTCACGACCTCATCTGGCATGCCCTTCGATCACATGGTGTACCTGAAACATACGTCCGATGGGTGAAGCTGCTCTACAGTGACGTAACCAGCGTCGTTAGAAGCCCAGTGGGAGTTTCGCCGCCTTTCAACATCAGTGTCGGAGTGCACCAGGGATCGGCACTGTCGCCGCTTCTTTTCATCCTCTGCATGGATACGGCGACAGCAGACATCCAGCAACCACATCCGTGGTCGTTGCTCTACGCCGACGACGTCTTTTTGGCCAGCACTTCACGCCAGACACTGCAGCAACAGACTCAAACGTGGAATGACAGACTAGAAGAATATGGACTAAAAGTAAACCCGACCAAAACCGAATATCTACAGTGTGGCACCCAAACCGATGGAACCATCAGTATCAGCGACACGGATCTGAGGAAGGTACCTGACTTCAAGTACCTCGGATCGACGATCAGCTCCGATGGCGACATTTCACCAGAGATCCGCGCCAGGATCAAGGCTGCCTGGCTCAAGTGGCGCCAGGTTACCGGAGTTCTCTGCGACCGCCGTATGCCGAGACGCCTCAAAGGCCAGATCTACAGGACGGTGGTGCGACCCGTGGCATTGTACGGCGCCGAGTGCTGGCCAGCGGCCGTCAATCATGAGAAGGCGTTACACGCCATGGAGATGCGCATGCTACGCTGGAGCATGGGACTCACGAGGTTAGACCACGTCACCAACGTTGACGTGAGGAGCATGCTGAAGGTCGCGCCTATCCAGGGACCCTGCAACTTGAGCGGGAAATCGCGAGGACGAAGAAGAAGATGGATATGTACAGGATTTACAGGTAATATGTACAATGAATATAAATATACAGATGGTTATTACTATAACAGGTGAGTGTGTGCTATAAATATAATTACAGGTGTCTATAAACAGCATTTACAGGTGAATATGTGCTATAAATGTAAATGTATATACAGATGTCTCTAACTATAAACAGAATTTTACAGGAAGATGTATACAATTGTTAGCTTAAGGTAAGCAATAGATTTAAGGTAGTGCAATGAGCATGGACAGTGCAAATAAGTTGAGATGCGAAATGTAAACAGTTGGTACTGTATGAACAGTTGGTAGTGCAAATGAGTATGTTCCAGCTAAAGTACAGTAGTGCAAGGTGCAAGTGTAAACAGTTGTTACTGTAAACAGTAAACAGTTGTTGTAAACAGTTGTTACTGTAATGAACAGTCGGCAGTGCAAATGGCACAAATAAGTAACAGTGAGCGAAGAGTCTATAAGGGTAGTAGTGGGGGGAGTCTATGCGGGGAGTGGGATGGTGGGGGGTGAGAGGAGAGTCTGTGAGGGGAGTGGGATGGTGGGGTAAGAGGAGAGTCTGTGAGGGGAGTGGGAGGGTGGTGAGGGAGAGAGGAGTCTATGAGGGGAGTGGGATGGTGGTGGGGGTAAGAGGAGAGTGTGATGGTGGTGGGGGAGAGAGGAGTCTATGAGGGGAGTGGGATGGTGGGGGGGGGTAAGAGGAGAGTGTGATGGTGGTGGGGGAGAGAGGAGTCTATGAGGGGAGTGGGATGGTGGGGGGGAGAGTAGTCTATGAGGGGAGAGGGTTGGTGGGGGGGTGAGGGGAGAGTCTATGATGGGAGTGGGATGGTGGGGTGGGTAAGAGGAGAGTCTGTGAGGGGAGTGGGATGGTGGTGGTGGGGGGGAGAGGAGTCTGTGAGGGGAGTGGGATGGTGGTGGGGGGGGGGCAGGGGGGTGAGAGGAGAGTCTGTGAGGGGAGTGGGCTGGTGGGGGGGGGGTAAGAGGAGAGTCTGTGAGGGGAGTGGGATGGTGGTGGTGGGGTAAGAGGAGTCTATGAGGGTGGTAGGATGGTGGTATAGGGGGAGAGAGGAGTCTATGAGGGTAGTGGGATGGTGGTGGGGGAGAGAGGAGTCTATGAGGGGAGTGGGTTGGTGGGGGGGAGAGAGGAGTCTATTAGGGGAGTGGGATGGTGGGGGGAGAGAGGAGTCTATGAGGGGAGTGGGATGATGGGGGGTAAGAGGAGAGTCTGTGAGGGGAGTGAGATGGTGGTGGGGGCGTAAGAGGAGAGTCTATGAGGGGAGTGGGATGGTGGTGGGGGAGAGAGGAGTCTATGAGGGGAGTGGGATGGTGGGGGGGTAAGAGGAGAGTCTGTGAGGGGAGTGGGATGGTGGTGGGGGAGAGAGGAGTCTATGAGGGGAGTGGGATGGTGGGGGGGTGAGAGGAGGGTCTGGATGGGAGTGGGATGGTGGTGGGGGGGAGAGGAGTCTATGAGGGGAGTGGGATGGTGGTGGGGGGGGGGGGGTGATAGAGGAGTGGGGTCAGCAAGGGTTAGAGTTCAGTAAAGAGACAGCTCTGGGGAAGAAACTGTTCTTTAGTTTGCTGGTTCTGGTCCGGAGGCACCTGAAACGCCTGCCGGAGGGAAGGAGGGAGAACAGTCTGTGGCTGGGTGAGAGGAGTCCTTAAGGATGCTGCGAGCTCGACGCAGACAGCGTTTCCTCTGGAGGTGCTCGATGGCAGGAAGTGGAGTCCTTGTGATGCGTTGGGCAGTTTTCACCACCCGCTGCAGTGCCTTGCGCTCCGCGACAGAACAGCACCCATACCACACTGTGACACAGTTCGTCAGGATGCTTTCTATTGCGCAGCGGTAGAAGTTCACCAGGATAGCCGAGGAGAGCTGATTCTTCCTCAGTGTCCTCAGGAAGAAGAGGCGCTGGTGAGCCTTCTTGACCAGGCTGGAGGTGTTGGTTGTCCAGATCATGTCAGCCGAGATGTGGATCCCCAGGAACTTGAAGCTGGAGACACGCTCAACGGCCATTCCATAGATGTGCCTCTTGACTCTTTCCTGAAGTCCACGATGAGCTCCTTTGTTTTGGTGGTGTTGAGGAGCAGGTTATTTTCGTTGCACCATGTGAACAGGTGCTGGATCTCTTCCCTGTAGGCAGTCTCATCGTTGTTGCTGATGAGACCGATCACCGTAGTGTCGTCTGCGAACTTGACAATGGCATTAGATCCAAACACAGGCTTGCAGTCGGATGTGAAGAGGGAGTAGAGAAACGGGCTTAGCACACAGCCCTGTGGTACACCAGTGTTAAGTGTGATGGATGTGGAGCAGGTGGATCCAGATCGGACATTCTGGGGTCTGTTGGTCAGGAAGTCCAGAATCCAGTTGCAGAGTGAGGTATTGATGCCCAAGTCTTCGAGTTTGGCTATTAACTTGGTCGGGATGATAGTGTTGAATGCTGAGCTGAAGTCAACAAACAGCATCCGTGCATAGGAGTTCTTATTGTCCAGGTGTGTGAGTAACCTATGAGTGTACCTCCTATTGCTGCGGTAAGCAAACTGATGTGAGTCCAATGTGGGTGGTATAGAGTATTTTAGGTGTTCCAGGACCAGCCGCTCAAAGCACTTCATGATGATGGGTGTGAGTGCTACAGGGCGGTAGTCGTTAGGGCACCTCGGACTAGAGTGTTTTGGCACTGGCACAATGGAGGTGCATTTGAAGCGTGTTGGTACAGCTGCTTGGGCAAGAGACAGGTTGAAAATGTCTGTAAAAACCCCAGCGAGCTGCTCCGCACATGCCCTGAGGACACGTCCAGGGATGTTGTCTGGTCCAGCAGCCTTGTGTGTGCTGATCCAGCTCAGTGCCTTGCAGACGTCTGTGGATGAGAGTGTGATTGGAGGGTGGTCAGCTGAGGGTTTGAGCTTGGTTGCAGTTTCTCGGTTGTCTCTTTCAAAGCAAGCATAAAAGTAATTTAGCTCGTTCAGGAAGTTGACATCAGTGGCTGCAGGGGTGGAGTGGGTGGGTTTGTAGTCACTGATGGCCTGATCTCCTGATCTGAAGGCAGTATTGCGTGTCTTCAACAGGAGTCGCACTTCCTTGTTCATCCATGGCTTCTGATTTGGGTATGTGGTAATCTGTTTCTGGGTTGTAACACTGTCAATGGTGGTATTAATATAATCCAATACAGAGGAGGTGTAGCAGTCAATGTCTGTGTGAGCATCACTGGTGGCTTGGGAAGCAAACATACTCCAGTCTGTGTGTAGAAACCTTTCCTGGAGTGTGAAATCTACCCCCGCAGGCCACACCTTGATGGTCTTCACTGATGGCTTCACACGGTTGATGAGGGGTGAATATTTGGGAGTGAGGAACAAAGAGATGTGGTCTGATTGTCCCAGGTGGGCGAGAGGTGTCGCCACGTAAGCCCCAGCCATGTTTGTGTAGACATGGTCTAAGGTTTTGTTTCCTCTGGTGTGACAGGAAACATTCTGATGCAATTTGGGTAGCACAGTCTTTAAGTTAGAGTGATTAAAATCACCCGCAACAATAAACGCCGCTTCCGGGTGAAGAGTCTGTTGTTTACTGATGGCTGCATAAAGTTCTTTCATAGCAAGCTTGGCATCAGCATCCGGGGGAATATAAGCTGCAGTTATGATGGTGGAAGTGAACTCCCGCGGCAGATAGAACGGTCTACATTTAACCATGAGAAACTCTAGGTTAGCTGAACAATGGCTCCCAACGACAGCAGAGTTTGTGCACCAAGCTTTGTTAATGTAGATACACAATCCGCCTCCCCTTGTCTTACCGGATCCATCTATTGTTCTGTCCGCGCGGAGCGTGTGATGTCCCTTGAGCTCAATAGCGGAGTCTGGTATTCCCCTATTTAACCACGTCTCCGTGAAGATTAGGACGTTACAGTTCAGAAGTCTTTTGCTGTGTGTCATATTGAGTCGAATCTCATCCATCTTGTTCACTAGCGACCAAACATTGGCGAGGAATATACTGGGTATAGAGAGCCGGTGTGGTGTTAGCTTTAACCGTGCTCTAAGTCCTCCACGCTTGCCTCGCCTTTGTTTACGATCTTTGTTTACGAAGGAGTCGAATGTTGTCCATAAAACCGTCGGAAATTTGCAAACCAATATCCAAAAGCTCACTTCGGGTGTACGATGTAAAGGCACAACTGTTCTGCACAAACAGACCCGAGATAAGCAAGAGTAATACTGCAAAATTGCAGAAACTGGAGAGACCCCGAGCCTCGCGATTCAAGAACCACGGGAAGTTCCCCAATTTTCCCTGGGCCTCGGCCCTTGCCTCAACAGGACGCCTACTCCCATATGATAGGTGACCACCGCTGTGTTGCCGGATTATGGACAACAACTTGATGGCCCCTAGATCTGCCTTAGAGAGCCCATTGGGAGACCTCTGGTAGGCGTAGATACACGACCAGAGACTCTCCAAAGGGAAATAGCCTCTCAAGACTGTGATATGACAGAGTGACCCCTCAGGACCACTCCCAAATCGTAAAGGACGCATCCGTTGATGGTATATGTGTTGACAAGGAGCATCAGTTACGGGTCCAAGAGACTAGAACCAGCTAGAAACTCTAGGAGGGGGCGACTCCCCAAAGCAACCCGACTTGGAGGTTGCAGTTGAGGAGGATCGCCAATGTGAGGTCACAGTTGGTGTTAGAACCTCTGCTCATAGCTTTCTTAGCAGAGGAGGCGGTCCTCAGATTCATCGGCCCGACCCCCCAGTTTTTAGGGAAGGGACCCCTCAGGATCACTCCCCACCTGTAAAGGACGCATCCGTCGTAAAAACTTTTTTATATTGCTTGAAAAAAACAATTTTCTACAATTTTTTAAACAAGATTAAACTCATTTTTTAAAAGTCAGTTTAATGTAATTTAAGATGAAATGACTTAACAATTTAAAGCAGCAACTTTGTTTTTTACACTACGTCTGGTGCTGACAGAATAATTGCATGAATCATATCTGGTTAGGACACTGTATAAGGGTGATTCATAAAAACTAAATTACCACTTTTTAGTGCAAGAGATCTTGACTAAAGTGAAAAATCAGTAATTCAGTATAGAATGAAAGCAAACATTTAGCATTCCCTAAACATTTGCCAGCAAAAAGAATTAACATTCGGCTGCACATTACCGCTGCATTATGCCAAAACCGCTACACAAATGACCATTGGAAACGAGAGGACATCTCATTAGTGCTGTGGTGAGAGAACAGGGTTCCTAGAGAGAATATATTTCTGTCAGAATTGTATAATTCATCTGCAGTACTGCTATACTGAATGAGAGCAATTAGCAGAAACCATAGAGTCTGTAACTCGTCACCCACATAGCTAAAGACCTGACCGAAGATAGATGAGAGAATGTGGAATGAATGGCCCGTTTCTGTGTGTCTGTGAACATGTCATTATATTGCAGTACGAAGTTCTTCTTGCTTCTTTTTTCCTCCTTTTCTTGTTCAAAACGTCCTGCAATTAATTCAGCTCAAACTTCTTAACATAATACAGTAATACCTCGGTTTACGAGCGACTTGGTATACGAGCAAATCGGTGTACGAGCATGGAGGGTCGAATTGGTGTACGAGCATTGTATCGGTGTACGAGAAAATTTTTCCCTCACCCATGCGCATTTTTGTGTCCTAAAGAAGTCCTAACGCTCAGCATGGTCACGCCCATTTTTACTTGAAATATCCTAAACACAGCCTCTCATAACACAGTCACTGTTCCAACCCCTTTATCACCCCTTAACTCATTCATTCTCTAAGCTTTGCTTGGTTTGGCTACATCATTCACCACAGTGCATACTTTTATAAGTGATTTACAGTGGTTTACCTCCTGTTGTTAATATTAATATCATTGAGCACCTGATTCTCATATCATCTGCCTATCTCCCAGCTTTCATAAGCGGCTCCCGAGCCTTCGTTTGTTCGCGGCTCCCGCGAGTTTGTTCGTTCGCGGCTCCCACGAGTTTGTTCGTTTGCGGTTTCCGTGCGTTCGTTGGTTCGCGGCTCCCCGTCTCCCATGTTCCACGACTTTCACTCTGGATTATCACTTCGTTTGTTTTCTGCACTATTATAATAAATTCACTCATTTGCACTTGAATCCTTGCTTTCCCCGCTCCCCCCTCCTCTGGTCTCCTCAGCTGAAGTGCATTACAGTAAATTGTCAATTTTTGTGTATTGTGTATTGTGTAATTGTGTATTTTTAGAGTGTAATTGTCAATTATTAATTAGTATTTATATAAGATCTTAATGCTTATAATCTTAACTGCAATTAATAGGGTAAAAACATTTTTTTTTAAATGGGCATTTGTGGTTGTGTGGAACGAATAAATAGATTTTTTGTGCATTTCTATGGGGACATTTGTTTTGGTGTACTAGAATTTTTGTTTACCTCGTAAACTGAGGTATTACTGTATTGCTCCATTATTTATTTTTGTAGATAATTTCAGCCTTAGGTTTGCCATTTGTTTTCACCATTAAAGTTATGTATTTTAATGGTGTAGTGCATATTTTTTTGCACGGCCATTTTCAGATTATTGTGCTATAAACTGCAACTGAACAAGATAAAGATTCATTTGAAGAACATGTGTCTGCTTCTAGACCAGGGGTGCTCAATACGTCGATCGCGATCTACCAGTCGATCGCCAAGGTACTATTGACAAGGTGACAAGGTGAGGTGACATTGTCATGAACTGACACTATACAAATAAAGTTGAGTTGTTTTGAATAAAAACTAGACGTCAGCATATCAGCCATCCCGTCACTTGATTGATACACAGGACAACCAGTCAGATGACATCTGATTTTTTTCCGTACAATTAGGTCACTTGTGTGCTCAAACAACGCCCCTGAGCGCTGCAAAGCTAACAAGCTAGTCGTTAGTTACATCCTAATTTGTCGCTCGGTTTTTTCCTCTTAAACGTAAGATAGGGTATAACAATGAGTGGGGGAGCTGGACCAAGTAAGAAGAAAAAAACGTATCACTTTCATACGGAATGGGAGGAGGACTTTTTTTTTCACGATGACATTTTCAAAGTGCGTTTGTCTCGTCTGCCAGTCTACTGTTGCAATACCAAAGAAGGGAAATGTGGAGCGGCATTTTCGGACTCTTCATGGAAAATACAACACTGAATTCCCACCGAAAAGCGAGCTGAGAAAGACAAAGGTGAAGGAGCTAAAATCACAGTTGATGGGATGTACAAAAAATGTACATAATTATGTTGTGTTGTGCAACATTTGTGGTTATACATCAACATAAGTTGTAAGAATCCTCAATATATTTCTCAAAAAATATAATGGGTAGATCATTTTGACTTGGTCAAAAGTAGCTCCCATGCTGAAAAAGTGTGAGCACCCCTGTTCTAGACAAACCAATCATTGTAATAATGTACCATGTGGACCATCGCTTTCGCTATGATGAGACGTGCTTCTGATACATAATTATTACATTTGTTATTATTGTGTATTTTTTAGGAAAGAGTGATAAATTGTGAATAATACCAAGTTCCCATGGTTTATAGTATAGCAATAAAAACTGATAATGTAATGTAATCATAAATATTCATATTTGAGCCCTCCTAATTGAGCTCTTTTAATCACAAAAATACATGTAGGAGTTAGAAGTAGGATTTGGATGAAATCTCTGACACTGGAAGGATTGACGTAATCAAATCCCTGACCTGGCTAACCTTTCTGTGCTCCTTTATTATCAATTTTGTGCACAGCTAATATTGTACCACCAGAGGCCTTCTCCAGTCTGGCTCCTTATGAATATTGAGTGAGGGTCACTGCAGGCCCACAGCTTCAACAAGTTAAAATGCATTTAATTTAAAAAAAAAAATACTTTTCGTTAATATGAAACTAAGAAATAAAGTAAAATTAAAAAAAGCTGTGGTTTAATGCCTAGAGGAAAAGTACTAATCAAAGCTGGCAGTTCTAGAAAATGTATAAACTGATACTGGGTGTGTGTGGTTGACTTTATTTGAACACATGTACGTACAATGTCAACATCTGCACCAGAGTGATTTCAGTCTTTCAGCATTTAATGCTGGATGTGAATCATTTATGGAGTCCTGAAGTTCCCCTCAATGTAATTTATTCATCAGCCATCCCCCAAAATACATAAATCTTTTGGAATTTTCAAAGCTCTTTCTTGAGAGACGACAACAAAATGAAAAGCGGGGGCAGATATTTTGGAGAGAACACTGCTTGTTGATACAGCATCCTACACACAGACTAAAGACTGCAAATACTTAAAGTTAGAGCACCAAACATGACAGCATACACCAATATTAAGATGCAAAGCAACACACAACCATATGATTCGTTTTCACACATTTCTGCCATACTGATCAAATGTTTGCATAAAAAAATGTGTTTTTTGAGCTAAATAACAGCAAAGAGAAGAAAATTAGATCTTGAATCAATGAAGAAAACATGAGTGGTGTCATGATAAATCACGGGAAGCAGAGTAAGACACAGGATGTTTATTAGAGAACAAGGCACGAAAACAGTGACGAGTGAACTGGTGGTGCAGTGGGTGGTTGGAAGGTGGCTTAGCTGAGAGTTGAACACGGAGAACTTGCTTGGGACTTGGAGACAAAGAAACTTGGGAAGCGTAGCGCTGATCCAACAGGGAGAGTCTGCGTAGCGTAGCATAGCTGAGACCAGACAATGATGACTCTGAGTGCCAGAGATATAGTGCTGTGGATGATTGTGATCAGGTGCAGGTGCTCAGAATTCCGGGGACTGGGAACGAGTGGGAGGAACGTGGGAGTCTGGTGCAGAGGGCGTGGCTGTATCCGTGACAAGTGGTGCTTTTTCTTGCAAAAGTCACAATCAAAGCTTGCAAGGACATTGGATGTCACAGAACTGTCTTGTCCTTTTGTTTACTTCTAGTTTCCCATGTGCTCTCCTGTTGTGATCAGAGTCACCAATCTCGTAAGCTGTGTCTCATCTTTATAATCATTCTCTGTGTATATCTCCTTCACAGTAAATCTATAATTTTTCCCTCTCTTTTTATCATCTGCCAGGCGAAAATTGTAAGACTGACCAGCATTATGACATTATGTAATGCGAATGAAGAACAGCAAATTGCTGCAATTGATCAAAACAATTTTATATCATTCAGTTTATATTAAACATGTTGTAGCAGCAAGAAATCATATTACAATTATTTTAGGGGTGCAACATTACATTGTTATTTCGAGATATCGCAATATATAGAACCGGAACATCCAAATATCCGGACGGAGCCGGTAAAGAGGATGAGGGATCTGAGTTAGAGCTGAATCCGCTGCCCACAGATCCATCAGGTTTAGATCCACCTCTCTGGCAATGGGGTGGACCCATCAGCCAGTTTGAACTGATTTAACTGGTTTTGTTTGGTATCCGGCTCTGATTCCTGGATGCAACTTGTGGGTACCTTGTGCTGGTTGTGAGGGAAAGGCCGCTGTTCTAGAGCCTCCAGCCCAATTACTTAAGCCACCTTCGGTACTCGAGTAGGAGGAAGCACACTGCTGGTGAGTCCATTTTTAATATTTGTTTCATGATCGTTTTTTTTTTTTTTACAGAACTCGGTACAGCTGGACAAAATCTAACCAATTAGTAGCCATGGGAACAGATAACTAGCGCAGACAAGACAGTAATTCACAAAACAGAAGATAATTGCAACAGTTATGTACTGACTTATTGCATTTTAAAAATTGTACAGATTTTTTTCTGAGAGACTTCTGTCCCTTCAAGTAAAGTCCATTCCTAAAACATTAAAGGTCCAAAAAAAGAAATCCTTGTTTAAAGGATGAAATAATCTTGTTAAAAATAATCAAACAAGTGGTCTATACCAAATCCACTTCTTCTGAAGAGGCACGATGGCTTTATATGATGATATTTAGAAGTCAATGAACTTACAGAAGTAAACACAAACGTTTAAATGTTTGCATGACTTGCAAAAACAACATGAGAGTGAGTAAATGCAGAATTTAAATTTTCGGATGAACTGACCATTTACAGTTTAAGGAATAGTACTTTTGACTTGATTTCTTGTGATTAGAATTGGGATTGATTGCATTGATAATCTGAAGCGCACATGCTGGAATATTTAAATCACCATATTACATTCTTATATGTATAGCACATTAATAGTGGGAGAGGTGGGACATAGCAAGCACCTGGCTTATCTGTGTAACAACAATGGCTGCACTGGACCTCATGAAAAAAGAAAGGAATAATAAGAATAAAAAAGAAATAATAATACTATTTGAATAATAATAAATTAATAAGAATAAAAAAAGCTTAATTTTGGCTTAACATGTGATTTGAATCGAATTGTAACATGAGTATCACCCTTATTTGTAATTATATTACATTAATTTATTTTGATTGGAATCCGATTATTTTTAGAGTCAGTAGATGTCATTAGTGATCTTACTTTTAAAAGCTAAGGCCAGTTATACAGGCCGCTGATAACATTAGAGCATTTAGCTTCTGAAATGCCAACAACAACTTACATTGCATCCAACTTGTGACCTCCAGCAATACAACTGCTGTGTGTCGAACATATCAGAAGAATGCGCAATAGTATTAATGATGCTTGCCTGAATAAACCATTAAAATACATATCAGATAGAACATCTCAAATTTAGTAAGTGGGGAATATCCATTGCAGATGCGCTATGCATCAGTAAGTAAAATACAAGACACTGACTTCAGGCGACACAAACAAGCAAGGCATATTGCAGCTAAATCTCCACATTATGAGAATGAGAATATGTTATACTCCTTATTCAAAGACTTATTAGTGTTGCCTCCAGGAGTCAATCCTCAAATCCATTTCAGCGCAGGACTGGAGGCAGCTACAGCATCTTTAAAGGTGGCTTTTCTCTGCAAACCGGGGCTTAATATATTACACAGCATGAGCTTTCACTTTTTTCCGGCAGAAATATCACCCTCAAATATAGCACAGCTGCAGAGTGCATGTGTTTGAGCAGCAAAAATTTGCAAAGAAACCTCCAACAAAACATTAGGCTATTTTATTCATCTTCGAACCCATAGAGAGGACCTAATATAATTCTCTTGAAGAAAATCTAGGTCTAGGATTCAAAGAAATCTTTCAGCATCAGAATGTTTCACAGATTAATTATTTATTTTCATGCTTATTATTTGTAGTTTGATGGACATCAAAACACAGAGGTGTTCTTGAAATTTGTGCAGAGCTAAGGTCATCTCCTTTTAAATAGGTCACCCCATTGAAACAGAATCAGACTCAACAAGATTATGAAAATATCATATACCGGTAAAATTAGTACAGGATCTAGACAAACCCTATTGATTACAAACACATTTTGTGTGTGTGTGTGAGAATTCATTCATTCATATTGTCTATTGTAAGACCTTCATAAACATTCCATTAAATGACTGACCATTATACTGACCAGGGGTGTGTTTTC
The DNA here is from genome assembly GCA_037043235.1 of Rhodeus uyekii. Classification (NCBI taxonomy): domain Eukaryota; kingdom Metazoa; phylum Chordata; class Actinopteri; order Cypriniformes; family Acheilognathidae; genus Rhodeus; species Rhodeus uyekii. Next base: position 332,632 of record JAWRVZ010000206.1, read on the forward strand.
TGGATGCATCGTTTGTCAACTATAATTTGTAACATAGGTTTGTAATGCTTTTTGCAAATGTTTGCTGGAACTGTGTTTCGAGAAAAGGCAAATTAATTAAATATTTTGATAATGACAGAACTTCCAAACTGTAACGGACCCAGCCACGCCTCCTGCACCAAACTCCGCCCACTCGTTCCGCATCACCTGCACCTGCAAGCAATCTCCCCCTGCACTATAAAGCCAGCATTCACCTCTCTCACAGTGTCTGGTCTTGTCACCGTTGCTTGTGGTCTCTGCAGATACATCAGAAGAAGAATGGTGGCGTCTACGCTAGGGATGTGCCAAACAAAGCTTCTGAAGCAGTGAAGCTTTTACATGAAACTGTGTCGGTGCTTCGAAGCTTTTGACACAGCGCTCAACTCTGCCATCTGGTGCTCAATAAAAATTCCTACACCAACTGTGTCTTTCAGATGTTTTGTTCATTTGGTAAGGTTTATTTGTATATTTAATAAGTTTAATTGTATTGTGCAACTTTCTGTGTGTGTGTGTGTGTGTGTGTGTGTGTGTGTGTATTCCTTACAAAACAACACAAACATGCATATTGTTAAAAAACGAACTAAAAAACAAATGCACAATTACAAATGCATTTACCGTATTTTCCACATCATAAAGCAAAAGGATTATAAGGCGCAGTCTCAATTACGGGGTCTATTTCTGTACTTTTTAAAAAAAAAAAAAAGGTAACGGAAGCAAAACAGTAAGTTTGGTTGAACTTTATTCTACTATTTAACAATAGGCTACACTCACATTATATTTTAATCAATACATCCAAATCCATCAAAGTCCTCATCTTCTGTGTTTGAATTGAAAAGCGGGGCAATTTCGCCATCGAACATGCAGGCAAAATTTGACTCCCCGCACAAATCTGACTCCCCCCCTCGCATGCATTAATTCATACAAGCTTCCTTGAGTATATTCGCTTATCGCTCAATATTTTTTTCTACACCGCAAACACGCAGAACGTGAAAACACCCACCCAACATGTGAAAAAAATTATTAAATATCATTATATTTAATATAATTCATGCACAAGTACAATGAGGAGAGTAACAATTTTTTTCTAATCTTCATGCAACAGGAACATAATTTCATAGTTTCAAACTTTCATAGTTTTGCTAGTGCAATCCATCTGACGTATTTTTTGCATTCTAAATATACACATGTAATATACACACTTAATAGACAATTGCATTTTATATGTATTAATTTGTGTACTCAAAACATCCGCGCACTATGGGACGGCTCAATCTATGCGCTCTGTGAGTCCGTCGTGACGTGTTAGTGAGGTAACAAAGCTTCGTTCACACAGGTCACGTGACAGCCCCATTTCAAAGCGATGCTCCGAAACAGTGTTTCGAAGCACTAGTGTGTCGAAAACTCGAGACGCGTGTCGACACAGGGTGTCGAGCTACCCATCCCTAATCTACGCTGATATTATTCTCTGGTTATTCTGAAATTACCATGGTCAGCCGGATCCAGGCCGTATCCAGATCAGATGAAGGACCTGCACCTGGACACAAGCACAGCACTGCCTTGAAGTGTCTGCAGAGACCGTGCCTCTACTAATCCCTCCCCTGTTAAGATCATGAACCCACTTCCAATCGGACCAAATCAGAATCAGAATTGTTGTACAGGTGGGTAGTCAGAACAGGCAGATGACGATCATGAGCGATAATCCAGGCACAGGTAGGGATGGCTGACGTGAAACTAGCGTTTTGACAGTAACTACTACCTGGGAGTTTCTAATATGCCTAGTAAGACCTTGATTAGCTGGTTCAGGTGTGTTTAATTGGGGTTGGTGCTAAAATCTGGAGGACAGTGGGCCTCCAGGGGCAGGATTGTACACCCCTGCTGTGTGTGTGTGCGTGCGTATTATATATATATGGAATACGGTTATCTCGACGGCCTCTCGACGGGGGTTGCAGAAAGCATTGAGATAACCGAGGATCGAGATGAACAACAGCCAATATGCCGATTTATTTGATGAAGCAATTGGCATGCTATAAAAATATACATATACTGTATGAGGAGAAGCGTTTGCCAGCGGAGCGAAAGTCTTTGTTTACATAGTTTGTTTTGTTCATTTTGTGAATCACAGTAGTTATTATTACTGTACTGCTATTGTTTGTTGGTGTACCGCGTTGCGACTTGGTGTGCTAGTTTCGATCAAAACAGTTTTCTGCCTCGTGTGTTTTTTGCCTTTTATTGCACTTTAAGCCGCGGGGATTTGTGGGCGTAGCAATTGGCCGAAACAGGATAATTATCTGATACGTACGCTGTCGCAGAAGCGTGTCTCCTTGTGTGAAGACAGACGAGGGTAAAGACGTTCGACTCTTCCTGCGCGACTCCCCCGAGCAACGACACAGGCAAGTCTGTCCAATATTTCTTTCTATTACTTTCACACCACACTTCTTTCTCTGCTATTGTCCTTTCAGTATATTCCTATTGTCTCTCTACGTCACTCTGTCATCACACGCCGGAGCATTTTACACGCGCAACATTAACAACCTGCATTCTGTTCTTTCCTCTCTCCTAATGCACCTCTCTCCATCTCTGTAGGTCTCTGGAACTGTCAGTCAGCAGTCAATAAAGCTACCTTTATCCAGCCTTTGCTACTAATTCTGCTCTTAATATCTTAATATCCATGGATTCGTCCTGAGGACTCCGCAAACCTCAGCAACTGCTATCTCTAACAACTTTCTCCCACATTCCTCGCCAGTCTGGGTGGGGTGGGGGCATAGGTCTCCTCATTTCTAACAGCTGGACGTTCTCTACTCACTCTTCTTTATGCATGTACAATTCATTTGAATTTCACTCCATTACAGTTTCTTCATCTGCAGTAATCCACTTTGTAATCTATCGCCCTCCATGTCAGCTGGGCACCTTTGTTGAGGAGATGGATATGCTGTCCTCATTTCCTGAAGATGGCACTCCGTTGGTCGTCTTTGGTGACTTTAACATATACTTGGAGAAGCCTGGCGCTACAGACTTCCTCTCTCTCCTAAGCTCATTTGACCTCAATCGACTGATCACCACAGGTACCCAGAATTCAGGCAATCAACTGACTTGATCTACACACGCAACTGCATCACAGACAACACTCTAGTTAAACCACTACATGTTTCTGATCATTCTTTCATTACATTTCATATGCAACTTACTAATTCGGCAACACCAACTCCTCTTCCAGTCCCTTTCAGGCGTAGCCTGCACTCTCTTTCTCCTTCTCATTTCTCCTCTGTCGTTTCATCCTCTCTTCCCTCTCACAAACAGTTCTCAACTCTGGATGTGAATACTGCAACTGACACCTTATGTTCTACTCTAACGTCTCTTCAAGATAATATCTGTCCACTCTCTTCCAGGTCATCGCGTGCTACTCCCTCTAACCCCTGGCTAACTGGTGTTCTTCGTGAACACCGGACCAAGCTAAGGGCAGCTGAGAGAAAATGGTGCAAGTCAAAGGACCCGTCTGACCTGAGTTTGTATAAATCTCTGCTCCCTACCTTTTTTACTGATGTCCATACTCTTAAATCTTTGTACTTCCACACCAAGATCAACAGCACTTTTCAAAACATTCAACTCTCTCCTCTGTCCCCCTCCACCACCTCCCTCTACCTCTTTAACTGCCAATAATTTTGTCCATTTCTTTATTAAAAAAACTGCAAATATCAGTAGCCAGTTCTCACCTCACACACATGAACATACACTGACCTCTATAACCAGTAACACTCTCTCAACCTTCTCTCCACTCACCGAGGTAGATTTATCTAAACTTCTCCTTTACAGTCATCCAACCACCTACCCCTTAGACCCCATCCCCTCACACCTTCTACAAGCCATCTCTCCTACAATCTTACCAGTACTCACTCACATCATCAACACATCCCTTCACACAGGATCCTTCCCCACCGCATTCAAGCAGGCTCGGGTAACCCCACTGTCTCTCTCTATATCTAAAACTCTTGAACGTGCTGTTTTTAACCAGGTATCATCTTTTCTCTCTCAGAATGACCAGTTGGACATCAACCAGTCTGGCTTCAAGAAGGGCCATTCAACCGAGACGGCACTACTATCTGTCACGAAGCTCTAAGGAGTGCAAAAGCGGAGTCAAAATCGTCAGTTCTCATTCTCTTTGATCTACCCGCTGCATTTGACACTGTTAATCAACATATCCTCTTATCTACCCTCTCGTCACTTGGCATTACTGGGACTCCTCTTCAATGGTTTGAATCCTACCTCATGGATGGGTCCTTCAGGGTGGCGTGGTGCGGGGAGGTCTCCAAAGAATGTCAACTGACCGGTGTTCCACATGGCTTAGTTCTTGGACCACTTCTCTTCTCCATGTACACCACATCACTGGGTCCCATCATAGAGGCACACGGCTTCTCCTATCACTGCTACACCGATAACACAGCTGTATCTATCATTTCAACCATATGATCCAACGGTGACTGCGAGAATCACAAGCTACCTGTTGGACATCTCGACATGGATGAAAGATCAGGCCATTCCTAACTGAGCAAGCTACACATCTTCTGTTGCAGTCCATGATCATTTCCAGACTGGACTACTACAACGCTCTTTTGGTTGGACTTCCTGCAAGTACAATCAAACCCCTGCAACTGATTCAGAACGCTGCAGCTCGTCTGGTCTTCAACCAACCGAAAAGGACTCATGTCACACCACTCTTCATCTCACTACACTGGCTCCCACTTGCAGCACGCATCACATTCAAAGCACTGACTCTTGCATTCAGAATTACCACAGGCTCAGCACCTTCATACTTTCACTCACTGGTACAAATCTACACACCTACCAGAATCCTTTGATCGATCAACAAGCGAGCACTCGTGGTTCCATCACAGAGAGGAAAAAGATCAATTACAAGAACATTTTCATTCACCACCCCCGGCTGGTGGAACGATCTCCCTGTCTTCATCCGAATGCAGATTCCTTATCAAAGTTTGTCAAACTGTACATTGAACACTTGGGGATTGTTGCCCATTTAAATTGTTCATTAAAATGCAAAGCTTTACAAATAAAAATGCATTAGTTAATCAGATTAAAGTTGTTTTATATTTATTTTAAATATTATGAAATAAATAAACCCATAGCAACTTTAATGTAATACAGTTTGATTTATAATGCAAAATTTACTTTTGGCCCACGGTTCTCAATCAAGTTTGATTTTTGGCCCTTCATAGAAAAAAGTTTGGGCACCTCTGCTCTAGATCATCTGAACCATGTAGGCATGAAGCACCCATTCTCCAAGCAGCAGACTAAGACATGTTGCCATTTCATGTCTTGTAGAGAGGTTTTGAGGGCCAAAAAAAACTGCCTGCATTTCGAGGCAGTTGATTGGTTTGGGTTGATCTCACTGTTTCTCTGCAGTCACCCAGGAGCCAGATGTCAGCCTGCCCTCAAACAGAGTTCCCCAACCCATGTTGGAGCCTTGGCCTGGGTGGCTAGGGGCTAAAACTTTGTTGGTGAGAGGCTGCTGAATTGAGAATGGGGACTGACACCTGTGGTGTTAGTCTTTTTTTATGTGTTTATTTACGTTTTTCACTATAACAGTGGTCATTTACATGAACATTCAAATTAATGGGCCCAGTGCTTGCAACGAATACATCCCTCTAGGATGCGAAATTGAACAGGGGTTTGGAGCCTATTTGGAGGGTGGTCCGGGCTCAACTAGACTTAGCCCTCTCTTTTTCCTTTCAGGATCCAGCATTATCTCAGGGTGGGGATCCTGGCACTTAGGGGAGGGATAGTGCTTGCCAGGCCACTCACGGACCGGTCCGCAAATTCGATCCGCGGCCTGGTACCGGGTTGGGGACCACTGGTCTAAAAGACGTAGTTACCTCTTATATTCCCAACCATAAAAGAGGCCAAATTCTGCAGCAGGATGGTGCTACTTCCATACTTCCATCTCCACATCAAAGTTCCTCAAGGCAAAGAAGATCAAGATGCTCCAGGATTGGCCAGACCAGACATGAACATCATTGAGCATTCGTGGGGTAGGATGAAAGAGGAAGCATGGAAGATGAAACCATAGAATATTGATGAACTCTGGGAGGCATGCAAGACTACTTTCTTTGCTATTCCTGATGATTTCATCAATAAATTGTATGAATCCTTGCCAAACCGCATGAATGCAGTCCTTAGGCTCATGCAAGATATTACATTTGGATATCACAGCACCACTACTTAATTTGCTGACATATTTTTGTATTTGCAGTCAATTTTTTTCAATTTCTTTATAGGCGACAAAACTTTTGTCGTGCTAAAATTTGACTTTTAATTTAAAAAATGGTCAAGTCTTTTTTCAGTGATTTTTTTTTTATTTCAGTACATTAAAAATCATTTGGGAGCTATTTCTAACACCAATTGATTCATTAAAAGTCATGTTAATAGCAGGTGTTTCTACAAAATACTCTTTTCAAAAGTATGCTAACTTTTACCTTTCCACAAAGGATTTGTTGTAATTACATGAAAAAAACATGACCAGAACATTATCTAAAGCAGAGGTTTTCAAAGTCTGAGACAGTGGGCCTCCCTTTTGACACAATCCACACGTTTACCAGAACTCTACTGGTTAATAAGTACTACAAACAAACCAAAATAAAAAACAAACCTGAAGCTGAAGAAACCCTAAACGTTAACAGAAGACGCGCGAACCTGATTGATAGAGAGAGAAAGACACCGTCTCAGTGTTATGCGCGTGAATGAGCCGGACGGAGCCGCGCGAGACGAATTAAATCTGCATGTGTAGGGGAGGCGCGCCTATCACAGAACACAGACACAGTCAGCTACCCAATGAGGATTTTTATTCAATCCGAGCACAGATAATGACTCTTATTACTCGTATGATACTCGTACTCGACAAAAGTGCTTTATCCGTACCGGATACTTGTTTCAGCCGAGTATCCGGCTCAACTCTAGTTATTAGACTATCATTTTTTACAACTCTCCGCACCTTCCCTGGCATGCTCTGGCGCCCCCCAGGGGAGGCGCGCCCCACACTTTGAAAACCCCTGATCTAAAGGGATAGTTCACTCAGAAATGAAAAATCTGTTATCACTCACTCACCCTCATGCTGTTCTAAACTTGTATCAATTTCTTTCTTCTGTAGAACACAAATGAAGATATTCTGAAGAATGTTTTGGTTATCACTGATATCCATGGACAAAAAGTACATTTAATCTACACAAAATGTCTAAGTCAGCGTTTCTGTTCCCGCTACTATTTCCACTTCTATGCCGTTTTCCCTTGTAACATCCTTGCTGATACAAACTCAAAGCTTTAACCTTCAAACAGCTCACTGACATTTCTGTCGCAGTGCAGGGCTTGACCTTTATGTACTCTGAGTGTGGGTTAACATCAGCACAAAGAGAGGCAAACCAGCTTTGACAGAAAGGCCAAAAGTCACAAAGACACTCTCTAAAACCTTATTAGCCTTGACTTCATAAATACTTTATGGATAATAAATGTAGTGACTCATCTGAACTGGCTGTAATTGAAGACAGTGTTGTCTGTACACCCATATGAACTTAACTCATGTAACTCAAATATCACATCAGTTCAAACAAAGCACTGTGTGAAAGCTGTTTGAGCTGGCTTGTGGTTTTATGTATAAACAAAAGCAGGGGCTATTGATGTGCAGGGGTTTTCAAAGTGTGGGGCGCGCCTCCCCTGGGGGGTGCCAGAGCATGCCAGGGGAGGCGCGGAGAGTTGTAAAAAATTATAGTCTAATAATAACTCGCCGAACTTGTATTAAAACTCCTTCATTTTACATTTCCCTGTGATGTCATTCTGCTGCAAGCGGCAGTGGAGTAGGCGTGTGTCGAATATCGCGCATCGCCAGTGTTGCCAACTATTTTCAAAGGAAAGTCGCTAAAGGCTGGCCAAAAAGTTGCTAAATGTCGCTAGGTGACGGCATGCGTAAATTAGCATATTCGTGACGTCTTCACGCTGTACTAGATTGCATACTTTCTTGCGTTCTGCATGCCTAGTGTGCTTTCTCAACAAGAATGCCTGTGTATTATCACCAATAAACGGCTTTTAGAATTCAGGGTTTGATTCCCACTCCTTCCAGTATTTTTGGGTGTACAGTTTTGACTGAGACATGATAAGCAAGCCAGCTAGTTAGCTTTTGTCACAGACAGGCGCACACACACAGTGGACGAGAGTATGTGACTGCATTTGTCAAACAAATGCAGCGATTTATATTTGTGCAGTGATTTAATTATTTTTAGACCATTTTATATCCCGTGCTGCCATATCAGCCAGCTCCGGCTTCCGGCACATGCGCGATTCATTTGTATGTGGAGGAGTGAAGATCTCCTGCTCTGCCTGCATCTGGGAGAGGATGCTGCGCGAGGACTGGGACTGTGAGTGCTTTGGGATGGGGTTGGGGCCCAAGGCAGCGCTCGATGCTCATTGAGAAGAGTAAGAAAAATATGTGCTTTCACTTCAGAAAGTCGCCAATAACTCCAGATAAAGTCGCTAGATTTGTCGCTAGTCGATTTTTGGAAAATTTGTAGCTAAGGCGGTCTGAAAAGTCGCTATAGTTGTCAACAGTGCGCATCGCGTCCACCCCGCCACCCCACCGCGTCAACAATTTTTGGAGGGGGGGGAGGGGGGGCGTCATTGGGTGGGTTGTGTCAAAAGGGAGGCCCACTGTCTCAGACTTTGAAAACCTATGATGTAGTGTAAGCTAACATTAACTTATTACATGGTGGCTTACTAAATAAATTAATAAATGAACACTATGCATTTTTAACACTCAAGCTCTGTTATATTCTGTTTTAGGTTATGTTTACACAACACTGTTTTCAACTGAAAACAGAAAACTTATTATGCGTTTTGGCCGTTCAGTTACATTACCATGGCATTTTGGGGGCCTGAAAATGCAAGCTTTTAAAAAACTGCCGCCAGTACTTTTATTTTGTATTTATGTTTAATTTGATATTAAAGTTTGTTAAATATCTGCCAGTTCTTACCTCCTTCCTCCCTGAACAAAGAACTGCAGATTGTCTGGGTAGATTTGATAGATTTGATCAATTCTTGTAATCAATTTGTTGGATGCAGGAGAAATAGGCAGTAATAAGCGACCAAATGAAAATTTTCAGGGCAAGGTGACTGGGTATGAGTGGCTTGTGGCTCCTGGTCGTGTGATGCTCTGAACAGTGTTCTGTGGGACCTAAATTTGACACATGCCACCTTCCTAAATATTGCAGACCAGGTACATGATAATAGTTTTCCATGGTGGAAGTGATTTTCAGCTGGATAATTAATGCTGCCAGACTGCACACACTGTTCAGCGATGATGCCTTGACCTCCAAATTCCCTGGATCTCAAACCAATTATGCATCTGTGGGATGTGCTGGACCAACAATTCCGCGAAGGCTCCTCCTCGCAACCTACAGGACTAGAAGGGTCTGCTGCTATTACCTGGGTGCCAGATACCACAGGACACCTTGTACAGTCTATGCCTCAGAGGGTCAATACTGTCTTGGCAGCACACAGAAGACAAACGGCAGGTGGTCAAATGTTTTGGCTCATCGGTGTACAAGAGCTATTTCCCAATCACAATCAAGTATTTAAGCTATGCAGTATTGTAAATAGATAATATATATATTTGAACAATATATTACAGTAATATTACATTTGAATCTTAAAACAATTACTACATTACAAAATTATTTAATTAAGTAGGATCATTGGAGTAGGTTTTACAAGTAAATACAGTTTCAGTTTTTCTACATAAAATTCTACTAATTTTAAAAATAAAAAAAAATAATAAAAAAACTAATTATTTGTGAAAATTGTTTCTGTACCATTTTTTTTGTGTATATTAATAGTGTATTCTTTTTTTCATTAGCAGTAATAAATTATTTGTGTCTTTTATTTAAATCATAAAAAATGATTATATTCTGTAATTTTAGACAAAAGTAACGGTAATTAAATTGTAGCCAGTGAGAAAATGAGTCCTAAAAATGTAATAATGAATGTGAAAAATTTGCACAATATTGGAATCGAACAGGAATGCTGGAACTAATAAATAAGGATGAAGTTGCTGAATAAATGACAGACACAACTCAACATTGATTTTGTAACGGACTCTGCCACTCCTCACGCACCAGACTCCTTCACTCTGCCCACTCGTTCCACATCACCTGAGTACTGAGCACCTGACGGATGTGGATGGGCGTGCAGTCAATCACGCCCTCACTATGCACACAGTGTCTGGTCTCATCTTTGCTACCAGGACTCTACCAAGTGACCTAGAACTCTCCTTCCAAGTATTCTCCGATCTCTCTTAAGCCACTCTGAGTCTTCACCAGTCATCCATCTACAACGCTGCATTCAGTTAAGACAGTGCTTCTCAATTATTTTCTGTCACGCCCCCCTAGGAAGAGGTAAAAATTTTGCGCCCCCCCCCTCCCCCCATTTTGGAACTTTCGCCTTATTGTTTCCATGGCAACGCATCATGCTTGTCACGGGACACACAGCAATCACAAAAAGCGCTGTATTATAGATAATTCAAAATAGTCACCAACTTGTTGGCTCAACTTGTTGAAACCTAAAATGAATTTTATGTGGTTGAAAACACTGAATTGTTGTGATAAATTACAAGCTCTGAGCACGTATTTTTTTTTTGGATCAGTGCCAGATATCGCGTGAAAACACGTGTGAATTTAGTGGTTGATCACGTGACACATATGAACACAGATGTGATCGTACACGTCAAAGGATGAGGAGACGGTTATCTGAACTTCATATCTGCTGCTCTTGTTCAGTGCAAGAAAACCTACTCCCTGGCAAAAAAAAAGCATGTACCCCAGGGTAACGCGCCCCCCTCCCCCCGGCATCGCTCCGCGCCCCCCTGGGCCCCACTATTTGAGAACCACTGAGATAAGACTACTACCTTCATTGCCATTGCCATCACTGTCATGCACCCGCTTTCTGTCTTTGTGTCCTGCCGAAATAAAACCTGTTCCAATTAATGTCTGTGAGTTTTCCATGATGACAGATTTTATATAGTTGAACTTTATAGTAGAACTATTTAAGAAAAATAGAAACAAGATATTTACCAGACTGAGTTCTGATGCAATAGAGTCAGAATATCAGTAATTACACACATGCTCATAAGACCCTGACCTTAAGTAGGTTATGAAAGAGGAAAAAATTTACCAAAGCAGAGGAAATGAAAACAAGCAAGTAATAAAAGACAGGGATAATAGATTCATTTCAAATTCCTTACTCTTATGCATCACAATTTGGCTGTTTACAAATGCACAAATAAGATAAAGGAAGCATTACAACAGTCTTTAATAATTCACACTGAAGGTAATTCAAATAAACATGCAAACGAAATACAACTATAATGAGACGTATGTAATGTAACGCGGGATGTAGGGAAGTAATGCGGGATGACGGATGTGGATGTGATGTGGGATGTAAGTGATGGTGAAAAAAAGGAAGGCAACTCAACTATAATAATAATAATCAGTTACATATATATAGCGCTTTTTCCAGAGCTCAAAGCGCTTGGGAGGGGTTGGGGATCTCCTCAACCACCAGTGTGCAGCATCCACTTGGATGATGCGACGGCAACCTGTGCCAGAACGCTCACCACAAACCATCTAAGGAGCAGGGGTCACCAACCTTTTTGAAACTGAGGGCTACATCTTGGATACCAATTAATGCGAAGGACAACCAGTTTGATACAAACTTCTGAAATAACAAATTTACCTTTAATTATATGTCATTATTAATAATTAATGATTTGTGAAGACACTGATCATGTTAATGATTTCTCCCAATAATTATCCAAGGTAGGAAACATATCAATATGCAACACTTTATTTCTATAAATCTCTGAAAGTATTTATATTTAAAATGATCAGTTCAACAAGATTTTCACTAGCCACTAACAATTTTTAACAAGTCATGCACAACGTTTCACCAGGTCTGCCCTGTATTCAGTGCAGCTCGCTATTTTTTAGGCTTTCATGTTGGTATGTACATTTTGGTAGGCTTCAGCTGATTTGATTGGTTTAGCTGCTGATTTAGTAGCGAGCACAACTGGCAGCATCGCTATTGGTTGGATTGTGGGCCTCTTCGCAGTGATTGGTGTTTGATTCCCTGTGTTTTCAGGCTGATCTGCGTCTCTCTCATGGCGGGATTGAACATTGTTCTAATTGCATTTCAATGCAATGTTTCATTCCCGCTCTCGAAAGGGAACGTCTCCGATTACTATTGTAACCTTGGTTCCCTGAGAGGTGAGAACAAGACATTGTAATAACCGCTGTGTTCACTGCTTTGTGCAGCATTCAGTCATATTTATACTGTCTGCCAGCCAGAGCCCCCTGCTGGCCTCCTAACACCACTTCCAGCAGCAACCTAGTCATTCCCAGGAGGTCTCCCATCCAGGTACTAACCAGGCTCAACCCTGCTTAGCTTCAGTGGGCGACCAGTCTTAGGCTACAGGGTGATATGGCTGCTGACAACTCAAAATACTATTTATTAAACAAAAAACTCTAGGAAAACTCTTCAGAGAAGTTTTTCTTCTTTGGAAGAAACTAGGAAAATTCAGAGAACTAGGAAACATACTTGGAATGTGATGACATAGGAACGTTAACAATCAACAAAGACAAGGGAGAACATGAGGATTTACATAAACAGGATAACAAGCAACACCTGACGAGACTTACAACGTGGGAGTGGCTGACGTGACAGATGACGGAACACAAAGGATCACGCAGGAGGAAACAGGAAGTGACGAAACACGACATGACTGTGACACCAGACAACTAAGAACAGAAACACAGGAACATAAATACAAGTGCAAATAAGGTGATTAACGACACATGGCTGACAGTGAGACGAATCAACTGAACATCCATGACAACAAACTGTGATGAGTGATCCGATGCAGTAACATCCGTTTGTACATTTTTTAAATGATTTAAATGATAATGATTTTATATAATTCCTATTTAAAATAATTGTCACCTTTATAAAATAAGTTGACATGAAATAGAACCTTTGAATATCCATCTATGTGTTAAGTACAATATTTAATGCAGGGTGAAAATATTTTATTTATGGGTGTCTCAAAATTTTTTTTTTTTTTAAATGCTCAAAACTGAAAAGAAGAAAATAACACATTTTCACCTTGTGATTTCGATTCATTTTATTTTTATTTTTGTGAATATTAAGCACATTTCAATGCCATATTCTAAGTGCTGAAATATCTCTGCTATATAATTTTAATGAAATTTCCATCACATTACTAATTAGATTGGGCACTTTCTGTTTTGCACTAGTGTACTTTTGTATAGAAATGTGCTTAATTTTCATGAAAATATAATATTATATATATATATATATATATATATATATATATATATATATATATATATATATATATATATATATATATATATATATATATATATATATGGTGTGTGTGTGTTATCAATATTTTGACGTGTTACAAGGTGGACATTTTCAAGATCTTCTTGTTAATATCAATATGTTAATGTTAATATTGTGCATATGATTTTCTATTAAATTATAAAAATGTACATGTACATAAGATTAACAACAGAAACTGTCCCTGATTCAATTCTAAGGTTTGCTTGAGGTTTCTAACAAGTATTCATGTCTTATTATTTGACTTGCCGTTTGAGGTCAAAACCCACTACAATCCATTTTAGCCAGAGAAAGAAACATCTTATCTATCCAGCACAATACCCGGAGGTTCAACAACATCTCTGTTTAATCAGCCCACACCTGCGTTAAGAAACACAAGTCATGTTGTACTCTGTTTATGTTTTGACAGTTTTGAGAGAGAGATGAATTATTATTCCCATCTGGCTTTCTTTTCCGAGCACATAGCCACACAAATATATGATTATGCTACTGTCAGACACTGCTAAATCACACCATTGTATTACTATTTTAGTTGCTTCAAGTAAAATTCCAGTGTCTGCATTAGCTTCATGGTTGTGTAAGCTCCAGAAACATCTCTAAAAGGCTGTTTCAAGAGCAAAGAGAGTCTGACAGCATGCTTAATTTACTTCTCAATGCTTACAGGAAGCAATCCAGTTTTAAAGAGCTCTAAATTGAAACGATGACAGATGATCCACTCTTGTGTAATCTTGCTGTATTGTTTTAATTGCTTTGCTTTTTTCTGGTGGATGAGATGATACTTAAAAAAACTTTAATAACCACTGCACCAGCGAGATACACACTGCTCCAGCAACTGTACACCCCCTTATTCTAATTAAATAAGTCATGATGAATGTATAAACAAAGAAAAAATTGCATGCTCAGGTTTGTTGCAAGATTGCGGTGTGCTGTTTAAGGATACTATGCATCTTTGAATAACAATGTGGTGCATGTGCTTTCATGCAAGACAGTAACTAAACACAGCTGTATGCTAAACATCTGACATGCTCATTTGAGCATTAAGAGCAGAAATGGCAATGCTCCGAATAACACATTATATGCATTTTTTCCCCAATGCAATGTGTCAGTATATAAATATCTGCAATGCGTTGGGGTAACCCATTACAATTAACGTAATCAGATTACTTTTTCCAAGTAACTAGTAAAGTAACCCTTTACTTTTAAATATACAACAAACATATCTGAGTTACTTTTTCAACTTTGTTTTTGTATTATGTATTATATTATGTATTGACTGATATCTCTCCTGTCATCATGGTAAGAGAAATCAATGAATACAGAGACATTTTGTGTAAACATGAGGGTTATTGGAGTTCTAGACTAAATGTGAGCATGCATCTCACATTCACAAAAACAACAGCGAAACGCAAGTTTTATTACGAAAACTTGCAATGATTAAATGTTAAAGAGCACAAACTTTTCCTCAGTTTCACAAGCAAGGCTTAAACTTAGGCTTAGACTAAAGTGCTGCTCACATTTAATGATACAATTCAACCATACCAATAAGCAAAATGAATGCACATGATCAAACATCACATGTGTCACATTTGGAGCTCACACTTATACTGACACTTCACTACACACTACATTTCCCAGCAACCATCACACTGCACTGATTACACATACACAGCTGGACTCCATCATCTCTGTTTGCCACACCACCTGTGAATCATTACTTGGACTATAAAGACTGTTTCATTCTTACAATTACGGCGAAGTCTTGTTTAGCCCTGGTTAACATTCTGAGCGTTTATATCCTGTTTTGTTACCTGTTACCGATCCTGCCTGTTTTTGATTCTGTTCTGCCTGCCCTGACCTGTGCCTGGATATTCGCTTGAGATTGTTTTCTGCCTACCTTGACCACTCGCCTGGATTATTCTGCCCGCAGTGTAATCTGCCGAATGTGTTTACACGTGTGTGACTGTGTTTACGCTGTGAGCGAAATTGTGTTTGCAATGTTGGAGAATATAATTAAATTTTTGTATGGAGAATGGAAGGTGTTTTTATTGTATACTGGTACATCTCTGCTGTTAGTTGGTGCACATATGCCTTTTGTTGTTAGCAAACATATACAGTGTATGTACATTTTTATAGCATGCCGATCGCTTCATCTAATATATAGATATATTGGGTATAGGTTATCTCGCAAAACGGTTATCTCGACGCTTTTTTGCAACCCCTGAGGACTTCGAGATAACCGAACTCCACTGTATTAATTTTGGGTTTTCTGCTCCATGCCAAAAGGGCACATATCTCTGTGATATTTCAGTCTCTAAATATAGTTTGGTTCCTTTTGATTGAAATGAATGGGATTTTTCTTTTGGCCATTTATAGGTAAATATTTGAAAGTCTGATCTCTTGGAAAATAAATCGCACAACTCGACAAACCATGGTATAAGCGAGTTACACAGCGTAACATAATACTTTTCATCTGTACATTATGCACCATGCCATAACAGTTTTAAAGACTATGATTCACAAAGATCATGCAAAGTCTTAAAAAGTGCTCAAGTGCGTATTGGCCACTGGGAGCTGTCCACATCGGGGTGCTGAAACATCCCCTGAAACAATAAAACACATAGAACTGGTCTGGCAAGAGGCACAGCCAAACTATATTTCCAGCACAATGCTGCAATCTAGAAGGAAGCCTACAGATGATCTCAAAATATAATTGTGTTGTTCAAGGCGTAATCAGGATTTGAAATGTGTATTATAATATTTACAGATTTTCATAAACGCGTGTTGATTATAGCATGTATTACATCCTTTCTGTACTAGACTAGCAGCAATTATGTGAACAGTGGACTGCAGAAACCCGTGTGCTGCTGTGAATTATTAATAATGCAAATGTTTGGCAGTGCAATAACAATAAAGCACTACAGCATCAAAAGCTTTACTGTCAACACCCATGTTATTAAGATAAATGTATATAGGATTATTTGGCTTCGCTAGAAAAGTTTTCATTGGAAAAAAAAACATTAGCATATTCTCTAGTCTAGCTCATGGGCTAGAACATGGGCTCATCTGCTGGAACAAAATTACACCACTTTACAAAAAGTGAAATATGTGCAATAAAGTATACAGTAGACTTTAATATAATTTATTCACTGTCAAATCATTAAAAGAAATGTATGACTTTGTTACAAAATAATTTTTGCTAACAAGAACTACAAAAGTGTGCATGTGGGATATTGTAAGTCATATATTGTATCTGTATTGTATCTTGATACTTGATAAGTTTCTATGTACAAGAATGGGAATGAGATTTGAGAGATACAGCAGACACAAAGATTTTCTGTGAATAATGGCATATCTTTTGCAGAAGAAAATCAAGCAAGTTTGAAATAAGACTTGACAGTAGGATGGCATATAGCATGTGATCGGAGAAATGTGTCAACTGATAGAGATACTGTTTATTCTGTAGTATGTCTGCAACACATAAAAAAAACAGACAGCTTTATGAGAGCCAGCTCTCTAAACTGTGTCAGACGGTCAGTTTTAGTGTAGTCAGCTTCGCTAATTATAATTTAAGGATTTCTATTGAATGTATATGTGGTCACAGGTGTTTGAAGATCATTGAGTCAAAAATCATTACAGGCTTAAATATTTTGTTTTTAAACATGTATTACATAATGACACAGCTGTTTTTCCACTGATGTTAGATTTATTAGTTTTGTTTTGGTAATTAATAAAAAATCAATAATCAAATAAGATAAAGTACAACTGTAACCTACAACTACACGTTTCAATTGTAAAGTATGTAATTAAATGTAATTATATTGTACCCCTTAATTTACACCAACATGATGGTAAGTGTATTTATTTTTTAAGTGAATTATTTCAGTCATGCACATGGTCATCAGGCTAAGCTCATTGATGTAACACATTTCTCTTGCTCTATTTGAGTCAATTCTAGCATAAAACTAGCACAAAGTAATTATAACACACAGGTATACAGAAAAAACACCAAGATGTTACGTAGTTCTAGAGAACAGACATGCAGACATTATTTCTGTTTATCCCTCTTCCTCATAAAGACAAAATTGGTGGCAATTTGGCCATGTTAGAGGCTATTAAAACCATCATAATTACATTGTAATTACATTTGAATCTCTTTATTACAAAAGCATTTGTGCCTTTGTGCAAAGTAGAACACATGCCAAAGGTAACCAAGATTCTCTGTTATCCCTGCGTCTGAAAGATCTGACAGCATTTTGATCCAACAGCAGATTTTGATACAGAGCTCAAAGATAAACTGTTCCACGTCAAATCTTTGATTCTCTTAATACCACAGCAGCTATCATTCCACACGTCAAGGCTGACTTCATTCAATTCATATTACTGACTCTGTGCATTGCAAAAAAATTAAAATAAATAAATTGAAACAAAAAAAAATCCAAATAAATTGCATGGTAACAACTAAATTAACCATTTAAAGTCAAAATGGTTCACATCAATCCTTAAAATAACAAATGCATGTTTAACAGTGCATATCTATCTTTCTTCCAAATAATAATAATGCATGATCTGGTTAACCATTTGATGCATGAATCTTAATGTTTCCTTTTACTTCAAAACAAGATCAATCCCCCCAGTAAACAGTGCAGAGGTTAAACACGTTCCCATTTTTCTCTAATATAAATATCCCTCACAAGCAAATTGAAGATGTTCAGTAGAAGAGATCATACACTGAGAAAGCTCATTTATAGCACATGTACTCTAAAACTTAATCTCAAGTCATAAGTCTCATTTAGTCATTTACAGACTTGTGATTTGTCTCACAATGATGTCAAGCATGCAGAGAAATGCCAGACGCAACAGTTCCACAAGGGATTCAAAGGCAAAATCAGGAATTAATTAATTAAAAAGTACAGAGACATCAGGATAATACGATCTGACATTTACTGAAAGAGCAATAAAAAGATGAGATAAAGCGAGACATTGTTCAAAGGTACGTACTGTGCTTCTGAGGCAGCGCTCCGATGTTCGCCATGCTCTTCTGTGAGTTCAGTGCACATGTGTGAGTGAATGAATGAGTGAGAGAGATAGAGACCTTCCCCTTTCCCTATGCTGTAATGTTCACATCAATAGTGACGGTGTGGCAACAAGGGGAAAGGGGGTTATGATGTTACAAGATAGAGCGAGAGAAAGAAAGAGAAAGCAGGAGAGATGGTCAGAGAAAGGAAGAGAGAGGGGGGAAACAGTACGGCATAAAACAATAAACCAATAACACATACGGCGAAAAAAAAATCAATGCCAGGGTGAGAGATGTGAAGAGAATGCGAAGGAAAGCGAGAGTTATGAGATTTCAGGAACATTTTTCACGATTATGCGATCAAAGACTTGTTTCACAATATAAGTAATTTTAAATATAAGCGAAATTTCATAATACTAGATTAACTATAATGTAAGAAAAAGACCAAAGACAAATAGTTAGCAATACAGTAAGAACAAAGAAACCACTACAAAAAACGCACAAATACAACAGAACAAAAATATAAATTAAATAAAGTGTGTGTGTAACAGTGGCATTCAAATGAGTCTTTGCCTACAACAAAACATTGAATAATCAAATGCAAAATGTAACTGTGTAGTCTTACAATGCACATTAAATATTGATCAACCCTTAAGTATCATCAAACACAGAATGCAGACAATATTAGGCTGCTGTCACTTTAGGAGCAAATGCACATTATACTGTTACACACGCGTTGTCATTCTCAGCTGTGTACGCTTACTTAAAACATAACTCACAGTGTTTATGTGAATACTCTCCAAAAAGCCATTTTGGCATTTTTTTTGGTGTGTCTGTACACGTTAAGACTATTTGTCTACCTGCTTTCAGCTCTGGTACAGAAGTACACACACAGAAAACCTTCTGGGGAACAGTGTCTCTTTTGTGGCTTAATCTGCTTTTAATAACATTGTTTAATATCAAACCCGTCTTGAGGTTTAGCAACAGTAGACTCACTTATTTGGCTGATTAAATTAAGCATTTTATGGAGGAACGAAAGCACACTGGTGTCAAGCTGGACAGAATGTGGCAGTGGCACAAATTTTACCTCAAAATATTTAATTTTCATAATCGTTGGAAGTCAAAATCAAAATTGAAAATCAATTAAGATTAATCCACATCCCCAAAAGGGTGTTCTAAAGCATAGCATGTTGAAAAGAGTATCCCAAAAGTCCCCAGACAGACAGTGTATTATTTCCATTAGATATTCAAAGTGTGGATCCACTCTGCTGAAATTACCCACAACCCATTGCAACTTTGATTTGTTTCAGAATTACAAACATGGGTAAAGAGAACTACAAAGATAACAGAAGTTTGTGAGACTAACATTTAAAGTAGAGACACCCTAAAGTCAATAATAATCCATATCTAACTGTCAGTTAGATCAGTGGTCCCCAACCTTTTTTTGTGCCGTGGACATCCAATCCCTAGTCTCTCTACTATCCATATCCCACTGTGATGCAGTTGAGGGTCTGATGGCCTGTTTGTTAACAGTCATGCAGCACACACCAGTTGTCACGGTTCTGTCTCTGTTTTTAGTGTTCTAGGGGACAGAACCGTGGCACTGCTCTCTCTACCGTGTGTTTGTCTCATTAGTGTCTACTCCGCCTCCTTGTTTCCCTTAATCATTCCCAGCTGTGTCTCATCACTACCTTCCCTCAGGTGCTCTATTTAATCCCAGTGTGTTTGCTGTCCTGTGTGGTGTCATTGTCATTCGTAGATGTCTTTCCTGTTCCAGGTCTGTGATTCCCTGCCTTGCACGCCGGTCTGTTATGTTCTCTTTGAGTATCTGTTATTTTGATCTTTGTTATGTTTTCCCCCTCGTGGGTTTTTGCTTTACATTTATGTTTGTTTACAGTTTGTTAATAAATCCACCTTTCCTTGCACTTGAGTCCTCCCTTTAATATATCGTGACAGAATGACACCACCGTTCTGGACTCAGCAGTGAGGTGGATTATTTTTTTATTATTTTTGTTTGGTTTTGGACGCTTATGGATAGGAATCTGCAGTGATGGGAATTTTCCTGTTCCCATCCACTCCCTCGGGGCTTTCTGTCTGCCAACTGATGATTCGGCACACTAATCAGTGTTATTTTCGTCAGTTGGGGACAGAGGTGAGAGACTTTGCCTGCAGGTTTCTGATAGAGGTAGATGACTTTGATTACACTGAGGACGACCTCAAAGAAACGTTTAACCTCTGTCTGGATAAGCCCATCATATACTGGGAGATGGAGAAGCTTTCGGACCTCTCTTTCTGGGAGTTCGTCGGCCATGTCCACCACCTAGGAGCGCAGGAACAGACACTCCAGACAAGCTCCCAACCCACTTGCCACTACCCCGTCACTCCCGTAGTTAGTGGGGTTCCCTCGTCTCAGAAGAGGCGGAAGCGGAGGAGGAAGAGCAGGGCCGTCCCAGTGCCCGCTGCCGTCCCGGAGGCCGCCGTCCCAGTGCCCGCTGCCGTCCCAGAGGCCGCCATCCCAGTGCCCGCTGCCGTCCCAGCGGCTGCCGTCCCAGTGCCCTCTGCCGCCCCCCGGAGGCGGCCATCCCAGTGCCCGCTGCCGTCCCAGCGGCCGCCGTCCCAGTGCCCGCTGCCGGCCTGGAGGCGGCCATCCCAAAGCCCGCTGTCTGCCTTCGCAAGCGGAGGAAGAGGAGAAGGACCTCATCTGGTCCGCCTGCCCCTTTGACTCTCGTTCCGCCGGCGCCCCGTGCGCGCCTCGCCCTGCCGGCGCCCCGTGCGCGCCTCGCCCTGCCTGAACTTTGCCCGCATGAACTTTGCCAGTCCGAACTCGGTCCGCCTGACCCGCCGGCCAAGCCCGAACTCTCGCCGCCTGACATTCCGGCCCTGCCGGACCGGCTGGACCCTTCGGCCCTACCAAAGTCTGCCTGGCTGGTCCCCCCGGCGCCACCCTGGCTGCCTGCTGGGACTTCTAACAGGCTGGAGCCCGCCTGGCTCACACCTCCCGCTCCGCCCTGGCTGCCTGCCGGGACCCCTGGTCCCCTTGAGCCACCTTGGCTCATTCCACCTGCCCCTTCCTGGACTTTGTTTAATTTTGATTTTGCTTTCCAGGTTGTGGACTTTTCAGTTGTTTACGGTTTATGATCTGTTTTTTTTTTTTTCTTCCTCCCTCCTGTTCCTGATTCCCGTGATTTTTTTTTTTTTTTTTTTGGTTCCCTGTCTTGTATGTGTTATGCTTGGTGGTGGTTGGTGTTGGGTTTTTGTTTGATGTTGGGACGCCAGGTGGCGTCCCTTAGAGGGGGGGTAGTGTCACGGTTCTGTCTCTGTTTTTAGTGTTCTAGGGGACAGAACCGTGGCACTGCTCTCGCTACCGTGTGTTTGTCTCATTAGTGTCTGCCCCGCCTCCTTGTTTCCCTTAATCATTCCCAGCTGTGTCTCATCACTACCTTCCCTCAGGTGCTCTATTTAATCCCAGTGTGTTTGCTGTCCTGTGTGGTGTCATTGTCATTCGTAGATGTCTTTACTGTTCCAGGTCTGTGATTCCCTGCCTTGCACACCGGTCTGTTATGTTCTCTTTGAGTATCTGTTATTTTGATCTTTGTTATGTTTTCGCTTTACATTTATGTTTGTTAATAAATCCACCTTTCCTTGCACTTTAGTCCTCCCTTTAATATATCGTGACACCAGTTCTGCTGAAAGACTTAAATTATGCCTTGTGTCTTGTGAATGTGTGTGTATATATATATATATATATATATATATTATTTATTCCTGTACTGTTGATAGCTCTCAAAGAGTCTTAGCCTAAAAACAAAGTCCAACATAAATCACTAAAATCACTGGTCGTCTGGAATCCTGAGAATATAACTAATCTAGTGGAGTAAGTTCAAATAAATAATAAAAGAGTTGTTTACAAAGCATGTGATTCTGGTGCAGTTAATGTTTTTTAGTAAATCATTTTAAAATGGCATGAGACTTCAGAAGTCAAATAGTCAAAATGTATCAAACAGTACTTGTTTGATGTGAACAAACTTATGAGTTCCTGGTGTGAAAATACACACCATGATTAGGTTTCATGAGAATTGCAAAACAATTATCCTGCGGCTGTTAAACACCTCGGGTGAATAATTCTGAAATGTGGCTTTGTCAAAAGAAAAAGTTTAGTCATACAATTAAAATATTTTCTGATGTGATCACTATGTCACAAAAATAGGATCTAAAGTTTTCAAACAGAGTTTTCATGTGCAAAAGAGTCGTGTTCATTACAGTTTGCTCGCACAGAAACAACGCTGGTCATCAGGATATTTAAAATATAATAAATAATGAGAGCAAAAGTTTTGTTTAAACTTAACATGCATTGCTTTAATGATGTATAAATGTTTAAACAATGGGTGTTTTTATTTTTACTTCGAATTTGGAGTGAAACATGCTTTTGCTTATTGAAACAAAAACGCAGACTCCAACAGACACACCTAAACAAACAGACACACACACACACACAAACAAGCAGACACAAACACAAACACAAACACACACACACACACACACACACAAACAAACAGACAAACAAAGCAAACAGACAGACATGCACACACACAGACACACACAAACAGACAGACAGACACACATACACACACACGCGCACACACACAAACAGACAGACAGACAGACACACATACACACACACGCGCACACAAACAGACACGCGCACACACACACCTACCTTTTGGGACAAAAGCAAACAATTTATGCAAAAACTGTGTTCTTGTATAGTAATTCTACACAAACCTCATAGCCATATACACTTTAAACTATACAGGGTTGTGAAAAATGTAAGACTCTACTCTATTATATATTTTGCTTGTTCATTGTGCAGTGTATGTGTACAAACACACTGTACACTATCGGCTTGCTGGATGTCCTTTACAACTGGAGTATATTAAACAATTGATGGTACAAAGTGTTGTAGAAGTAAAAGGTGATGACTTATATTCAGTATATGTTTACATCATAACAGAAATGCTGTGTTTTGATTTCTAAGTGATCAAATTAGGTAAATGTTTACACTAACAGAAATGCTTTAGGATTAAAATAATATTTTTCTTTCTGAAAACATTGTGTTAGCTGTATGCTATACGTTTGTAAACTGAGTGTAAAGCATATAATGCGCGTGCTGTTTTGTAGATTTAGCCTGAAGATCCGGTATATGAGTGAATGTTTCACTGAGTGGGGCCTCGAAAAGGTCTCAGGTTACTTACGTAAACCTAGTTCCAATAGAGGGAACGAGACACTGTGTCGAATGCAAATGGGAACGCCTTAGCATGATTGTCTCTTGAAGCGCAATTGAAACCAGGTGTGCGAGTGCACGTAGCCAAGGGTGACGTCATGAGCCAGG
This sequence comes from Rhodeus uyekii, assembly GCA_037043235.1. Lineage (NCBI taxonomy): Eukaryota > Metazoa > Chordata > Actinopteri > Cypriniformes > Acheilognathidae > Rhodeus > Rhodeus uyekii. Next base: position 356,520 of record JAWRVZ010000206.1, read on the forward strand.
AGCATATCAGCACGCAACTAACTAGAAGCCTCAGCTTGACTAGTGTCTGAAACAGCCGGCATGCGACGGAGCTGAGGCCACGAGACGCAGTGTCTCGTTCCCTCTAAGGGAACTAGGGTTTCGTAAGTAACCTGAGACGTTCCCTGCCAAGGGAACTCAACACTGCGTCGAACACATATGGGAATGAAATACCCACGCCACCTCTGTGAACGGAGTATGCCAAGCTAACGTAGCTCACTACGGGCTAGGGTTCCTATAGCGGGGTTCAGGTCTAATTGGTAGAACCTAATGAAAGTATGTGGTGAGGATCAGCCAGCCGCATCGCAAATATCGGCAAGGGGAGGCCCTGCGCAAAAAGATTTAGAGGTAGCCATGCTCCGAGTAGAATGGGCGCGGACATGCAGTGGACACTGCTGACCCGCTGCATCATAGGCCAGTGAGATAGCCTCAACTATCCACCTGCTTAGAGTAGGTTTCCATTAGGAGCCCCGAAGCATACAAAAAGTTGGTCCGACCTACGCCATGGGGCCGCTCTGGGGACGTAGGCGTCCAGTGCTCGCACTGGACAGACCTTGTTTTTAGACTCCTGGTCACGATCGTCAAAGGGGGGAGGAAATAAGGCCTGCAGTACAATGTGACGAGCGGGGCTCGACAGCACTTTAGGAACATAACCTGGTCTGGGAGAGAGAAAGGCTTTCGCCAGACCAGGGGAAAACTCCAAACAGGAGGGGGCCACTGACAGGGCCTGAAGGTCGCCAACCCTTTTGAAAGAGGATATGGCTAAAAGGAACACCGTTTTAAGGGTGAGGAATTTATCCGAGATGTTCTCAAGAGGCTCGAAGGGTTCCTGGGACAAGGCCTGGAGGACCAGGGACAAGTCCCAAGGTGGAACCCGAGAGCGTACTGCAGGCCTCAGCCTTAGAGTGCCACGGAGGAAACAAACTACTAGGAGGTCCCGACCCAAAGCGGTACCACTTGGGGGTACGTGGTAAGCTGCAATGGCAGCCACATACACCTTAAGCGTGGAGGGGGACAGCCCGGCAGTGAACTTCTCTTGTAGAAACTCCAGGACGATACCGACATGGCAGGTCACTAGGTCTAAATGTTTTTCACTGCACCAGGAAGTGAAGATAGACCACTTCCGAGCGTAGAGTTTGCTCGTGGATGGGGCTCTAGAGTGGAGAATGGTCTCATCGACCTCAGTCGAGAGACCTGAGTCTATAAGTCGGGCCCCCTCAGAGGCCAGACCCACAGATTCCACAGTTCCGGGTGAGGATGAAGGATCCTGCCCTGAGCCTGAGACAGAAGGTCCACTCTGACGGGAATCCTCCAAGGAGTGCCGTCTAGGAGGGACACTAAGTCCGAAAACCACACCTGGCCCGGCCACCGCGGGGCAACTAAGGTGAGACGGACCCTGTCCTGGCGAACTTTCTCTAGAACCCTCGGGAGCAGGGCTACGGGGGGAAAAGCGTACAGGGGTAGCCTTGGCCACTCCTGTTGCATCGCGTCCAGCCCTAGAGGGGCTGGGGGGAAAAGGGAGTACCACAGAGGGCAATGGGTCGCCTCATGGGATGCAAAGAGGTCCACTTGAGCCTGACCAAATTTCTCCCAAATCTGCCCCACCACCTCGGTGTGGAGCATCCATTCCCCGGGCCTCGGCCCCTGTCTCGACAGGAAGTCTGCTCCCATATTCTGGCCCAGGGGAGGATCCGCGCTGTTAGATTGCAAAGCTGGAGAGAGCGGAGACCCCCTTGGTGGTTTATATAGGACACCACTGCCATGTTGTCGGACTGGACTAACACGTGGTGACCGCAGAGGTCCGGAAGAAAGGCCTGAAGCGCCTTCCATACTGCCAGCATTTCTAATGCATTTATGTGCAGGGAGAGGCAACCTTCGTTCCACAGAACTTGAGCTGAACGGCCCCTCAGGACCGCCCCCCCCCAACCCGAGAGGGAGGCGTCTGTCGACAGCATCACGCAGTGACAGATTGGTCCCAGTACGGGTCCTTGGGCAAGAAACCAGGGTTTCTTCCACTGACCTAAGGCTCGCAGGCAGCGCCTTTAAACCTTGATCGGGAAAACCCCCTGGTCTTGAGCCACCACTGCAGACGCCTCATGCTAAGCAAGCCTAGCGGTATGATGCACGAGGCTGCCGCGATTAGGCCCAGAATTCTCTGGAAGTGTCTGACAGTGACCAGCTGGCCTAGCTTTATGTCGTTGATTGAAGATAGGATTGAGGTAATGCGCACGGGAGAAAGCCGTGCTGACATTGACACAGAGTCCCATACAACGCCTAGGAAAGTAATGTTCTGCCTCGGCCAGAGCATACTCTTTTGGGCGTTTAGTCTCAGCCCGAGATCCTTCATGTGTGCGAGAACAACATCTCGATGTTGTACCGCTAACTCTCGAGACTGGGCCAATATGAGCCAGTCATCGATGTAGTTTAGGATCCGGATCCCTTGAGACCGGAGCGGAGCTAGAGCTGCATCCACGCACTTGGTGAAAGTGCGAGGAGACAAAGCTAGACTGAACGGAAGCACCCGGTACTGATAAGCCTTCCCCCCAAAGGTGAATCTGAGGAACTTCCGATGCTGAGGGAGGATGGAGACGTGGAAATACTCAGTTGGATCTGATTTGTGCCACGATCTGCTTCAGAGTTAGCATTCTGAATTTCAGCCGCCTGACTGACTCATTCAGTGCGCAGAGATCTAAAATAGGGCGTAAACCTCCATCCTTTTTGGGAACTATGAAGTACCGGCTGTAAAAGCCCGATTCTCTGGCTGAGAGAGGTACATATTCTATGGCCTCTTTCCTCAGCAATGAGTTGACTTCTCGTTCCATGACCAGAGCCTGCTCGGGGTTCACCAGTGTTGGTAACACACCCGCGAAACCGGGAGGACGAACCCGGAACTGAATAACGTATCCTTCTGATACGGTGCGCAGGACCCACTGAGAGATACCTGGGAGGCGCTGCCACGCCACCAGGAAGTCTACTAGGGGTATCAGCCTCTTGAGGCCAACCTCTGGACATATAGATTTTGCCACCCCAGGGCCCTGGCCGAAACCAGAGAGCTGCCGGGGCGGATGCTCTAGGACCCTCCTCGGAAGGGGCAACCTGCCCAGCGCGGCCCGTGAGGAGCGTGACTGGACGAGACTGCCCTCGCTGAGCATGGCCTGGGTCCTTCGAGACCCCAGGCCATCCACCGCGCTTAGCATGCACTGGTCCACCCCTCGAGGAGGACCGGTGCTGCGAGGCCAAAAGACAAAAGTGTCAGGGCCTCTTGCTCTTAGCCTTTTTGGCCTGGAGGACAGTCCTCAGATCTGTCCTCTTACCAGAAGGCTGAGGCTGGGCACGACGACCCGCACTGCCACCTGACTGAGGAGGCTGGCGGGAGGCCATGCTCTGCCGCTGAGCAGCGCAGTGGGAGGAGCTGCTGCTGGGCTGCGGCTGGCTCGCAGACCCAGCTGCCCAAGAGCAGCGGGGAAGGATCTTTCTGAATGCCACCTCCTGCTTAGCAGCCTCCCGGAACCTCTCGACAGCCATTTTGACGGCATCGCTGAAGAGTCCAGGAGGAGTAAGAGGGGCGTCGATAAGGATATTTTTATCCTTCTCTCTGAGGGTGGTCAAATTGAGCCACAGATGTCTTTCTGTGGCCACCAAGGCTGCCATGGCCCGGCCGATGGAACTGGCCGTTTCCCTGGCAGCCCTCAGAGAGAGATCCGTGGCCCTACACAGCTACTGCCTCAGGGCCAATTTCCCCGCCCTCATCGAGGTCTGAGAGCAATTCCGCCAGGTAGGCCTGCAGCAGTGATGAGGTGTGTAAACACGCTGCAGCCTGACCAGCCGCGGAATATGCTCTGCCCACCATGGTGGAGGTAACCCGGAGGGGTTTGATGGGCAGCGGGGTTTTAAGGGGCGGCGATGAGTGAGGGGCGAGGTAGTTAGCCAGCGCCGCCTCAACTCTAGGCATCGCCCCATAGCCACGCTCTTTGGCTCCCACAAGGGTGGCATAGTTAGCTGAAGTGCCGCTATGAACCCTGTGGGAGGTGGGCCGCTTCCAAGACCTCGACACCTCGGTGCGGAGGTCCGGGAAAAACGGCAAACCCTGATGCTGAGGTTGTACCCGAGCAGGCAGGTAACGCTCGTCCAACCGACCTCGAGCAGCTCCTCGAATGCGGGTGAGGCTGATGGCGGTCCAGCCTCATCCACATCAATGCTGACCACATCCACCTCCAGCTCCTCAGAACTGGAGAGGTTCAGCAATAGGTCGTCACCCAGGTCGGAAGTAATCACCGCATGGTGCGCTTCCGAATCCTGAGTGAGAGCAGATTCGGCAGGTAAGGGAGGAGAAAAGGCGCCGCCCGTCTCCAACCCCGCTGTCAAATCTAACTGCGATCCCCATGAGTGCAGCCGCCGCTGAGCCTCACGGGACCAGACCCACGAGGACCGTGAGCTTGAGCAGCCTCCACAAAGACTGCCAAGCGTGAGCGGAGAATGCGCAGCGGCAGCTGCAGACACTCTGCACACTCAGAGCCCTCGAGCGCTGAGCGTGCATGATCCTCGCCCAAACAAAAGACACAGAGAGCGTGTGTGTCCTTACCCGTGATAAAACGCGGGCAAGGAGTGACACAACGCCTGAAAGTCTGTGTATCCGCCATTTTTCAGAGGTAAGTGGAAATAATCGACTTACTGCCAGCAGAGCAACTCAAACACACGTTAGCTTCGAGCGCTGTTGAAGACACTAAAGCTGAGGCTTCTAGTTAGCTGCGTGGTGATATGCTGCTGGCACATGACGTCACCCTCGGCTACGTGCACTCGCACACCTGGTTTCAATTGCGCTTCAAGAGACAATACCGCTAAGGCGTTCCCACATGCGTTCGAAGCAGTGTTGAGTTCCCTTGACATGGAACTACTTCTATTGAGTAAACATTTTTAAAAACTGTAAGATTAAAAACGTTTGGGTAAGATGTCTGTAAAGTAGTTTAGGTAAACTTGTGATTCGTATAATGCACTTGTGAGAAAGTAAGATTATTGAAAATATATTAACAGTCTGATTAATTCTCTAATCAGAGGTTTGTAACAAAACTATCAAATATGACTACACTTTCTCTAGTATTAAATAACTAAATGTTAAAACTTTTTAGTATGCAAACTGAAGATGAATCAAAACAGTATAAAAACATTTTCCATCACTATGAAATAAGAGCTAAGAGGAACCTTTATTTAATACATGGATTCAAATCAAATAGCTTTTGTTTTTGCAGTATAAATGCAAGTTCTGATCGCAGAGGTGCCGACTTACAACATGCTTTTGTTTTTTGTTTGTTTTTTGACTCAGTCGAACATGGATGTAATCAATTTGAAGCATAATAAAGTATAGTAAATATATATATGTATACTAATTTTCAAGACATTAGATAGTTTGAACAGTTTTTAACCATTTTAATTGTTTAAATCAACATTTTCCATATTCCTCAGATATTTTATAGTGAAGTGAGTGAAGAATGAAATTCTTCATTCACAAGACACAAGGCATCATTTGTTAAGTCTTTCAGCAGAACTGGTGTGTGCTGCATGACTGTTAACAAACAGGCCATCAGACCCTCAACTGCATCACAGTGGGAGATGGATAGTAGAGACTAGGGATCGGATGTCTGGGCCCTTATCATTGCTAGAATGTAACAGAGTCTTTTCTTCTTCTGGTAGGTAAAACACAGATTTGTCTTTTTTGCTCATCATGATATAAGAAAGAACTGATTTCTATACCACAACTATGCCTTCAAGTTTTAGATCAAACAACAGTGATTTTGACGCTGGGTGTTAACAATGTAAAACTTTGCTTGGGTTACTTTCCCCACAGACAATCAAAGAAACAAACATGACCCCCAACGGCTTTCCCCCCACCAGACTGGATGGAGCCAGGAGACAGGACAGGAGCAGCACCATTTCAATGGCACTCTGGTTAGGATCCATCCATCATCATATATCAAACCATAAAATCATCTCTACCTTTTTTTGATTGACACTCTGACTTGCCTGTCTGTGACGCTCAGTTGTAAATCTAAACATAAAAACCTTCAACAGTCAGTGAGCAGCCAATCGGGGGCAACAACACACACACATTTAACCCCTAGATACCTGTCTGTCAAACATTCACCGGACAGTTTGAGTGGCAGGTGGACAGACAGACACAGGGATTTATTACACACATAAATTACGGCCATAAATCATCTTTGACACAAGGTGTATTATATAACTACTCTTGCTTTCTCAAATACCTGACACTAACCTGATGAAAAATATTTATTTATTTCATCTGTAACTGTTTTTATAAAGTTCCGAACAGTGGCTAAGAAAATGGATCTGTTCCGCGCATGAAAAGTCCAACCTGGCAGGTCAACTCTATGCTACGTGTTTTCTCTCCAATATTATAGGAACAATTGGTTGAATAATGTAAATTTAATTAAATAAAGTGTGAAGTGGTTTCTTTGTTTTATTTTTCATATGTTCTTTTCCCTTTCTTATTTCAATGTAGTTGTAAAGAGTGATTTATAATCAAGTTAGGGATTTCTATTAGTTATATCCTTTCTTTACTTTTCTGTAGTTTTCCATCGTGTAAGGATGAATTTTGTCTGCACGGCTCAACAGTTCTCAATGGTGTTATCAGAATGTTTTGGGAAGGTTCTGTTGATTGTTGGAGCCTGAGCCGAGTTCAGCCTTGGAGAAGCTGTGAATCTGTGTGTGCGTTCATATGGTCTGTATTGGTGAGGTGATTAACTGGCACCATCAGGAGACGGAATGACTTTCTGTTCTCGACAAGCCACGTCACGAACCCGTAAACCATGTGATCAACGAAGAAATGCTTCAGACTGTCTGCGCTTGTGTGGAAAATTACTAGTTTTGTTTATCTTTCTTTCTTTCTTTCTTTCTTTCTTTCTTAGCCAATCAGAATCATTTAAACGTCATCATTGACGTAGTTAGCACCCTCTGTTAGAGTATAATTGCTGTAACAATGTTATTGTATTTGGGGCGGCCTACGAACTCCTTTTGAGACCTGAAGCTTCTGCTGATGAAACTGCAAAATAAACTTCACTAAAATTTCTTCTATTGACTGCACTTCTGACTCCTGGTCTTCATTCAACATATCTGGTCCTCGGGTCTTAACTGTAAATCCCCTACAGTTTACAGTTACTTTAGATATAGTTAACTTTCTGCATAGTGATATTATGACAGTATCAATCATATTACTCAACTCTTAACTGAATAGAGAAATTCAGATGTAGTTATCTTGAATGCATGACATTTAACAGTAACGAGACCCAACTCTGAGATCGGAGGTGCACTTTATTCCTCAAAAGGAAATGTTTTTGTAAAAAATTCCTCTCCTTTTCCTTTCCTTTTCTGCCTCTCCTTTTTTAACCCCAATTTATTTTCAACACCTGTCATATAGACCCTGTTATTGGTATTAAGATACATTTTGGTCGATCACATCACAAGTAGGGAGACACATTCCTGGGGTCTGTTCTCGATTTTACTGTTGATGATTTGACATGATCCAGGATTGTTTGATTCTTTGAAGCTCATCCAGGAATTGCTGTCATAGCAACATGTCTGTAAGTCTTATTTCATGGAAACAGCATGATAGAGACAATTTGGAAATCCATTGCAGCTTGTATATATTTTCTTTTCTTTCTTTTTATTTGTACATTTATTATTTTCTTTTTCTTATTTGTGCCTATGTTCTTTTCCTTTTCATATTTGAATGATTTGTAAAGAGTGATTTATAATCAAGTTTTTATTATTTAAAACCTTTCTTTACTTTTCTGTATTTTTTTCATAGAGTTAGGATCAATATTATCTACACTTCTCAACAGATAGAACATGTTATCAGAATGTATTTAAAAGTCTTTCTGTTGATAATTGGAGCCGAGTTCAGCCTTGGAGAAGCTGTGTATCTGTGTGTGTGTTGATATGGTTTGTATTGGTGAGGTGATTAACTGGCACCATGAGGAGACAGAATAACTTGTTGTTCTCGACAAGCCACGTGGAAGGTCACTAAACTGTCAACCATATGATCAACGAAGATATGCTTCAGACTTTCTGCTCTTGTGTGGAAAATTACTAGTTTTGTTTATCTTTCTTTTTTAGCCAATCAGAATCATTTAACCGTCATCATTGACATAGTTAGTAGCCTCTGTTAGAGTATAATTGCTGTAACAATGTTATTGTATGTGGGGCGGCCTACAAACTCCTTGTGAGACCTGAAGCTTCTGCTGATGAAACTGCAAACAAAACTTCACTAAAATTTCTTCTATTGACTGCACTTCTGACTCCTGGTCTTCATTCAACATATCTGGTCCTCGGGTCTTAACTGTAATTCCCCTAAAAGCATTAGACTGCTTCTTTTTAAGAAGAGGTGATAATGAGAGTCTGTTCCAGCCACTGCCACTGCCACTGCCACTTTGGAACAAGAGTATCCTATTAAACCTGGGATAATAATCATTTAAAACAATAATAATTGTTTAAAAATGTATTTAAAAATAATGTTGTATATCATAATATATAGACAGACAGTTTTACCTATTGAGAGATTTAATAGTGAGGGAATAAGTACCTAATAATTTAGGAGTCTTACACACGTTTAATATTAATAGTGACAGCTATTATGGGTGTGGCTTGACACCGTGTAGGAGATTCAGAATATTTAGGAAAAAAACTACTTTAAGTGATTAGCTTTGTTAGTGATGATTATCATGTGAAATCAAATAACCTTGCAGTCCCATTATTTTACTACTGAGTTTTTGAGAGTGTTAATGTTGTGTTTGGGCTATGGAAGAGGAAAAGGGATATGGAATATATACGTGATATACATGCTGCACACTTAGGGTGCTTCTCAATACTCAAATTGATACTTCCATACACCTCCAGCCTGTGACTCATAACTGATCATCATTAGCCATCTTGAAGGGCATCTCATTTCCTAATGGTGCCGTGAGGAGGCAAGGAACGAGGTGTGAGGAATCTTCCAAAGGAGCAATAAGTGAGCGAGGATTCACAGGTGTATCCTGGAATTCTCGCCTTTCACAAATAATTTAAATGAATGCTTTTCCTTTGCAGTCTAAATTATACATATATCTATAACTATATATCTATCTATCTATCTATCTATCTATCTATCTATCTATCTATCTATCTATATATATATATATATATATATTTACCAAACAAATAACCAAATGACCAAACCTCAACCACATCAACCACAGCTGATGACACTGTGAAGTGATGCTCAAATGATCAAGAATTTTCAAATATACAAATAAGCTTTCCTTTGATTCCCCTGTCCTCATTTTCTTTCCTTACATCTGTCATTGGTAGTTATGGAGAAAAAGCACAAGGACGATAGTAGACAACGAAAACGTCTCAGGTTACTTACGTAACCCTAGTTCCCTTAGAGGGAACTCAACACTGCGTCGAACGCATATGGGAACGCCTTGGCGTGATTGTCTCTTGAAGCGCAATTGAAACCAGGTGTGCGAGTGCACGTAGCCGAGGGTGACGTCATGAGCCAGGTGTATATCAGCACGCAGCTAACTAGAAGCCGCAGCTTGACTAGTGTCTGAAACAGCCGACGTGCGATGGAGCTGAGACCACGAGACGCAGTGTCTCATTCCCTCTAAGGGAACTAGGGTTATGTAAGAAACCTGAGACGTTATTTCTAGACTCCTGGTCACGATCGTCAAAGGGGGGAGGACATAAGGCCTGCAGTACAACGTGACGAGTGCGGCTCGACAGCACTTTAGGAACATAACCTGGTCTGGGAGAGAGAAAGGCTTTCGCCAGACCAGGGGCAAACTCCAAACTGGAGGGGGCCACTGACAGGGCCTGAAGGTCGCCAACCCTTTTAAAGGAGGAGATGGCTAGGAGGAACACCGTTTTGAGAGTGAGGAATTTATCTGAGATGTTCTCAAGTGGCTCGAAGGGTTCCTGGGACAAGGCCTGGAGGACCAAGGACAGGTCCCAAGGTGGAACCTGAGAGCGTACTGCAGGCCTAAGCCTTAAAGTGCCACAGAGGAAACTAACTACTAGGGGGGTCCCGACCCAAAGGGGTGCCACTTGGGGGTACGTGGTAAGCCGCAATGGCAGCCACGTACACCTTAAGCGTGGAGGGGGACAGCCCGGCAGCGAACTTCTCTTGTAGAAACTCCAGGACGATGCCCACATGGCAGGTCACTGGGTCTAAATGTTTGTCACTGCACCAGGAAGTGAAGATACACCACTTCCGAGCGTAGAGTTTCCTCGTGGACGGAATTCTAGAGTGGAGAATGGTCTCAACAACCTCAGTCGAGACACCTGAGTCTATGAGTCGGGCCCGACCCACAGATTCCACAGTTCCGGGCGAGGATGAAGGATCCTGCCCTGAGCCTGAGACAGAAGGTCCACTCTGACGGGAATCCTGACGTCTAGGAGGGACACTAAGTCCGAAAACCACATCCGGCCCAGCCACCGCGGGGCAACTAAGGTGAGACAGGACCCTGTCCTGGCGACCTTTCTCTAGAAACCCCCGGGAGCAGGGCTACAGGGGGAAAGGCGTACAGGGGTAGCCTCGGCCACTCCTGTTGCATCGTGTCCAGCCCTATAGGGGCCGGAGGAAAAAGGGAGTACCACAGAGGGCAGTGGGTCGCCTCGTGGGACGCAAAGAGGTCCACTTGAGCCTGACCAAATTTCTCCCAAATCTGCTCCACCACCTCGGTGTGGAGCATCCATTCCTGTGCCTCGGCCCCTGCCTCGACAGGAAGTCTGTTCCCATGTTCTGGGATCCCGGAACATAAAATGCCTGAAGGGAGTAAAGTTTGTTTGTTAGTTTGTTAGAACTCCTGGGAGCAGCGCAAACGGGGAAAAAGGCGTACAGGCGCAGCCTCGGCCACGCATGTACCATAGCATCCCGCCCCAAGGGCGCTGGATGCGACAGAGAGTACCACAGAGGGCAATGGGAGTTCTTGACTGAGGCAAACCGTTCCACCTGTGCCTGCCCGTATCTCTCCCAGATCTGGTCCACCACCTCGGGGTGGAGCCGCCATTCCCCAAGCCTCGGCCCCTGTCTCGACAGGAAGTCTGCTCCTTGTGCGGAGGGATCCCTCAGGACCGCTTCCCAGCCCGTGAGGGATGCGACTGTCGACAGCGACACACGTCGGTCGATTGCTCCCAACACAGGGCCCTATAACAGGAACCAGGTTACTTCCACAGGGTCAAGGCACGTAGGCATTGCCTAGTGACCTTGAATGTGCGAAGCGGGTTGCCCCTCTGGGAAAACCCTTTGGTCCTGAGCCACCACTGCAGGGGTCTCATGTGCAGTAGGCCGAGCGGAATGACGTTGGACACTGCTGCCGTGAGCCCCAACACCCTCTAGAAGTGTTTGATTGTAAGTAGCTGGCCTAGTTTGATTCTCTTGACGGTTGAACAAATGGAATGAATGCACCCGGGGAATAGCCGAGCAAACATTGCCTCCGAGTCCTAAATGACTCCCGAGAAAGTGGTTCTCTGAGCAGGAGAAAGTACACTCTTCTTGGTGTTCAATCTTAACCCCAGCTCCTTCATGTGAGCGAGCACGACATCTCGATGACGTGCTGCTAACTGGGACGACTGGGCTAACACTAGCCAGTCGTCGACATAATTGAGGACACGAATGCCCTGGGATCACAGCGGAGCAAGCGCAGCGTCCACAACCTTTGTGAACGTGCGGGGCGAGAGTGATAGACCAAACGGAAGTACCCGATACTGGTACGCCTTCCCCCCGAAGGCGGACCAAAGGAACTTCCTGTGATGAGGAAGGATGGAGATGTGGAACTATGTGTCTTGATGTCGATCGTGACGAACCAGTCCTCGGACCTGATATGCGTCACGATCTGCTTAAGCGTCAACATTTGAAATTAGACACATGAAAGTGTGATTTAGACGACGCAAAACCAGAATGGCCCGCAACCCTCCATCCTTCTTCGGAACTATGAAGTACAGGCCGTAAAAACCGGACTGTCTGTCTGTGAGGGGTACATACTCGATGTCCCCTCCTCCAGCAGAGAGTTTACCTCTTGTTCCATAATCAGAGCCTGCTGGGGCCCTATCAATGACAGTAGGACCCCTGAAAAATGGGGTGGTGAAGCCCCGAAGTGAATGGCGTACCCGCAGGTTACCGTGCGCAGGACCCATCGAGAGATGCCCGGGAGACGCGCCCACGCGCCCTGGAACTCCACTAAGGGAACCAGTCTCTCGAGACTGATCTCTGTTCCGAGCAGTGACGCCACAGGGCCGGGGTTTCCGGACACCATACGGGTGGAATGCTCTAGGACCCTCCTTGGAGGGGGCAGTTTTCCCGTGGCGGGCTCCCTCGGAAGCGGCACACGGAGAGAGCCGCCTTTTTGCGGCTTGCCAAGGACGCTTTCTGGCAGCCTTCTTGGCGTTTTAAGATGGTCCTCAGATCCGTCTTTTTTGCCCAGAAGGCTGGGCCTGAGAGTGCCGTCCCGACCTCCCCTTGTTGGGGGGAGGTAAGCGGGATACAACACTCTCCTTCTGTGAGGCCCTGTATGAGGATTTGTGAGCCCGTGGTTGCTGTTGGGCTCACGTGAAGGGCGGCGGGGAAGGACCTTGCTGAATGCCACCTACTGTCGTGCAGCCTCCTGAAACTTGTCGATGACACTTTTCACGGCGTCGCTGAACAAGCCCGAAGGGAACAGAGGAGCATCCAACAAAACAAAATTGTCCTTTACCTTTATGGCTGAAAGGTTGAGCCATAGATGCCTCTCCATAGCCACCAGAGTGGCCGACAGAGTGGGCTGTCTCCCTAGTGGCCCGGAGAGACAGATCCATGGCCCGGCGCAGCTCTGCCACTGCCACCCTGATCGAGATTGCCCAGCAATTCTGCTTGATAGACCTGCAGCAGTGCCGTGGTGTACAGACACGCTGCAGCCTGACTAGAGGCAGAATAAGCTTCCCCACCAAAGATGATGTGACCCGCAACGGCTTTGTGGGGAGAGCCGGGGCTTTAAGAGAAGATGCCGATTGGGGCACGAGGTATCCCGCAAGAGCCTCGTCCACCTTTGGCATCCCTCCGTACCTCGATAACTCCTCATACGCCGGTGAATAGGATGGCGAATCCTCCTCGACCGGATCGATGCTAATAACATCCTCATCCTCAGAACAGAATAGTGATAGCACCGAAGTCCCAGCGAGATCGGGAGAAACCCCGCCTGGAGCGCGTGCTTCCAGATCCTGCTGGAATTAGAATCATCACAGCCAGGCTGAGATACGGGCGCGCCCGTCTCGCTACCTTTTGTAAGATCCATTTGCAATCCCCAAGATTGTGAATGCTGTTGAGCCTCAACTGCAGCAGGTCTAGAACCCTGAGAACGCGAGCCTGGCTAGTGTCCGCAAACACCGCCAGGCGAGAGCGGCCTTCATCTGCAGTATAGATGCTAACAAAATCCAGCATCTCGGAGCTGGAAAAAGTTAATCCTACCGGGGCTCGAACCCCAGTCGCCCACATTATAGGCAAACACAATATCCACTGTTCCACAGCAGTTGCAGTAGTATACTGATGGCACCAAGTGAATAGACCGCCCAACTAATCAAAGCTGGTTCGTTGTTATTCAAGTCGGAAGAAACCGCACAGGGCGTGCTTCCGAAACTTGAGAAGTCCCCGCGATAGCGATCGCCGCTGAGCCTCAGCTGCAGCAGGACCAAAACCGCGAGCCTGAACAGTCTCCTCGAAGACTGTCAGACAGGTTTGGCAACCTACACAGTCGACGCCCTCGAGCGCGGACCACGTAAGATTAGCCCTCCCCTGCACCTTCCAGTGAGCGAGAACAACACCTCTATGCCGAACTGCTAACTGCCATGACTGAGCCACCATAGATGAGGCTCAGAACATGGATATCTTGCAGGTGCAGTGCCTAATCATTAGTGAAGGTGCAGTTGGTAAGTTTGCCATATCTGCGCCACTCCCAGGCAGACGACGCACTGCCTGTGCGTATCCTTACCCGTAATGAACAGGTACAAGGAAAACACACAGGAAAAACGTCTGCTCAGCCATTCAAACAAACACACGCAATCTAGCTAGAAGGCGGTTTGTAACTCGCAAGCACAATCTCTCAGCTACACACGCACACTGAAGACACTCAAAGCTGTCACTTCCGGGTTCCGGTGCGCTTTTATGCTCTGTTCATGACGTCACTGACCCGCGACTCGCATTCACACGCGTAATTCTCTCATTGGTTGTATACATTCTTCACGTGACTGACGTCAAGGTATTTCCCTTAGCGCTTTTGACGCAGCTCGAGTTCCCATGAAAGGGAACTATGATTCAACCAGTGCAAAAGTGTCCATCAAGTATTTTGAGTCATGTGGTCTCTATCTTAGCTCTTTTGATATTCTCAGTATAAAAAAGTGGAAAATAATGGTGACAGCTAAATAAACATTCAGAGCATCTCATCCCAGCACTCCCGAAAGATTTCCTGCCAAACCACAAGGCTCAGGAAAGAGTAAAACTGCCTCTATAGAAAGTCTCATTTCCATAGTGACAGCAGAATAAAAAGACCTTGGGGCAATATCGCACAAGCTAGTGTAGTGATGGCGACTAGAAAGCGGCACATAGATTTTAAATATATTCAGTAGCTTTGATTCAAAACCTAGGAAAAACCTAGAATGTTTAATGACTAAAGTCAAAAGCCTTTTAACTGAATACTCATAATTGACTGGCTGTGTCATCGAATCTGATAATAAATTGTTTAGCCACAGAAATAATCTAGAGTCCAGTGCAAATATAATTTTAAATGTATTAATTCAATTATTAAGATTTACTAAACAGGGCAAATTAGCGCGAGAGTGCAGTTTCCCCCCCAAAAAAACAAAAACACCGCAGATGTCAGTGGAAAGATCTGCATATTAAATAACACAGACAAGGTTGGATTACTTCCATAATGACCAACACAAACTACCAAGAGCAGCGCAAATCAGGTTCTGGTTTAATACATGTTTTGGCGGTATGGAGTAAATGGAGCACACACTAGTAAATTGACCAACACAAACCTTAGTAATTCATGATTGCATGATTTATTTAAATTCTCTCCTCCCATAAATTTAGCGTCTGAAAGAGAAACTCCTACAAATGCATATGCAATGAGATACTAAGATGTCAGGGTTCTGCCACATTCGGTCTAGTAATATCTTGTTGTTGTGGCAGAGCTCTGACACTACCGCAATGTTGTGAGTCGTGTCGGTGTGCAGTGTAGTAAGCATGCGGTTCGTGTTTTCATGGGCCGCATGCTTTCATGTTGTGTGTTCTTGTCACACGCAGTTTGGTTGTCACCAGCTGCACGTCGTCTTTGTTTAATGTCAACATGCAGCGATGTGCATTGGCTGCGTTCATGTCTTGTCTGTTACCGTCTTGTTTCACTGTCCTTAGTTTGATTTGCCCCAGCTGCCTTCCCTCGTTAACTTCCCCATGTGCTCCCTTTATAATCCCATCGTGTTTGCCGTCTTCATTGTCTTAGGTCTAGTCGAGTCCTAGTTGAATCCTAGTCTAGTCCTAGTCTGTTTTCCCTCCTCGGGGTGGTTTTGTTTGAGTTTTGTTTTCTGTTTTTCATTTCTGTTAATAATTTATCTTCCCCATTGCGATTGGGTCCTCGCGTCCTTCCCGAACCCTGACACTAAGATACTATGAGGTAGAAAAAAAACGGTCCAGGTCTCTTCCTGAAACCAGACGCCGTGGTTTCAAAAAACAATGGGAACGAAATTGCAATTTGACCCAAAAATAATGGCCATGTTCACTACTAAAGAAATTTTTATTTCATTGTTTTAAAGTAAAACATTTTCAGAAATTTAGAAATAAAAAAGTAATTATATGATTTATTGGAGGCATATTTATCGTTAATTATAAAGGGAACAGAATTACATTTAAATAAAATACATTATCTTAACCCAGTTTATTGCTCACTGAGTACTATTTATGTGTTTCATCTTAGAATTCATTACAGCGAACAAAACAAGGCAAGAAATGAAATTTCATTTTCAATAGAATTGATAAATATAACAGACACGCAAGATGGTAGCAGTAGCATTTTTATGAAACAAGTGAGAGCAAGTCTGCAGTGTGACATGAAAAACAGGCTTCAGATACCTCGGATGGTAAGTGTGTTACTCAGTGTTGCATTTGACAATGGTTGATAATGGGGAATAACACACCTCAGCGTACGTAAACAGTTCTGGAACCAAGTCACTGACTTATCTTCTATTATAGTACAGGAAATGAGAAAGCTAAATTACATTTTATTCTCTTCTGTTCTGATTTTTTTTTTTTTTTTAGGATTCTGCAAGAAAGCATCCCTCTCCTCGACCACTGGCCTGAAGGGATGTTCCCATCCCTCAGGACCGATTTAGAATTGCAGAGTATGAGGGTTGCCACCACTGAACTTTTCTGCGCCTTGAGATTTTCTACTGACATCTCTAGGGAACAGCATGAAGACTGCTCTCAATACATGTCATTACGTTCTGGCCCCAATATGCTTCTGCAAGCACCCAGCAGTCACTATCTGTGAGCTTTTTTTCTCTACGCCCTTTCGAATTCAGTGGAAAGCAAGGTCAGATCCTGTAGTGTGCTGGTAATTGCATGGTGAAAACACACAGAACAGCACACAGATGCAGACGCCAAGTATCCCCCTGAATTGCGAATGAAGGCGCCATGGGCTGATTTCCCAAGTTCTCTATTGCCACTATTCATTCAGTATTCATGTATTCGGACAGATTCGCCTTGATCTCGATAGTGTCGGCAGACAGCACAAATCAAGTATTCATGTTTCATTTTAAATGAGCTGTTATGAATTTGGATGGATGAGATTTTGGGTCAAAGCTGCTGTGTTGTTGTTGATCTAATAGGTGAGATGAGCTATTGCAATAAATAAAAAAAAATATTACAAAAAAAGAGCAATACAATGAGAAATGGGGCCGTCAAATGATGAAAGTGTTGCACTCATGCTTTCAGATCATAGAATGTGTTATGGAAGCAAGGCTGGGGAACAGCTAAAACTGCAATTGTTCAGATGCATGAAATTGATTTGTGCATGTATCATAAAACTAGATTTTTACATTTTTCAAGGAAATGTAGTGGTGCTTGTCTGTTCAAAAGTCATCACTTTCACCACAATGCTGGAATATTGATAGGCTATATTCATCTGTATAAATGTGAAACTACTTTAAAACGATCTGTATTATATATAGCACTATGTAAATACAATGAGTATTGGGTGCATCTGATTATGATCTGTTCAATGAAAATAAAGTGTAAAAAGGTTTTGCGGTTAACCTTTTTCATCATCATTTGCATTGGGAGTGTTGCTTAGACATTCTGCTATAAATAACTCCTTTTATATAGGACAGAAGAAAGAAAGTCCGGCCTTGAAAGACAAATGGGTGAGTAAATGAAGACAGAATTTAAATTTTTGTATTTAAGTATTTAATTAATCAACCTGTGCATTGTAATTTGAATTGTACACCAGCATCCAGCAGCCATGGACGTCAAACGTTCACTCCACTGTGGCTAATTGCATCTCCACACAATGCTTTTCCCTCTTATTCCATTCCCTCAGACCTCACAACACCACAAAAGGCAGCAGCCACCATTGTGGCGGCACAATGCATGTATGCTTGGCTGGGGAAAAAAGCCTGCCTTCAATTGATCTCAGTGGATCAATTGGAGCACCCCAATGTGAGAGATATTCAGCTGTGCTGGACCAGCCCTGTTTGTAGCAAGGATCATGTTTGCCCAAGCTCATTAAGTGTTCAAGGCAATTAAAATGGATAGGACTTCTGGCAAACCTCAGCAGATTAATAATAATTGCTGAAGGCCCCAGTGAGGTTGGTACATATTGCTGGTGAGAAAATGATTTTGCAGGCGGCCAGGCTTGGATGCTTTTAAATGCCATGCCATGTATTAAAGGGCCCAGAGCTCATATTCAAAAGATCTCCAGCATACCACATGAGAATGTGTGTGCATATGTGCATATGGGTCATGTGTGGCATGAATTATCTGGTCCGTGGCTAAACTTTGTTATCCTGCTCCACTAGTTTTTACAACACGCTGTCAGTCACCAACAAAAATAAACTGAATAAAATAACACATTATCCTACAACCAACATCTCAGAACTCAATGACAGAGCAATAGCCTGCCTTGCCCAAACTATAATAAAAGACCCAGAGCACCCCCTCTACTTCCACTTCACTTTCCTGCCCTCCGGGCACAGGTACAGGACTCCAACATGGAGAAGGGCTCGCTTCAAAAAGAGCTTTGTACCATCTGCAATTTCAATCCTTAACAGAATATAAAGCTGAACATTCACTTGTTGTTGTTGTTGTTGTTTTTGTGTACATAGCTTTTGCCAGTTGTGTGTACTGTATGTGAAAACAAATTTCCCATTAAAGGACAATAAACTATTTATCTGTCTATCTAAACTGCATTTCCTGGTTGGTCTAACATTCATCATGCGATCTAATGCGCCTGCTCTTTTAGCAGATCATTGCTCATCTTTCATATCCATTGCGAACAAATTTCAGTGATGATAAAGTTATTAATAATTTGACATTAGAGAAAGAGTATCTTTTTCATCACTCTAACATTCTCACTTGAACAAGATGGATTGCTCATGTGTCAAGGTTTTCACCTTTGTTTTGCTTTTTGTGTTTGTTGTTTTCAGTTCCGGGTTTTGTCCGTGTCATTTTGTGCCCTGGTTTCACCTGTTAATTTCCCATCGTGTTAGCCTTGTCAGCTGTTTCCAATCATGTCTTGCATAAAGCCCTCCTGTGTTCTCCCTGTCATTGTTGGTTATTGAATGTTGTTACCCCATGTCAGAGTTGTGTGGATGTAATGTGCCTTTTTGTAATGTCTCTCAGCCATCACTCTTTCTACAGTCTTTCTTCATATCTCCCTCTTGCTCACTTTCTCTCCTTCCCCATCATGAGTGGGCACGCTGCAAGTGTGTTGTGTTGCTTGGTCCGATCCACTTTTAGTAGTGTTTCTCAGAAATCACTTATTGCACCTATAAATATAAGCAATAAGACTGGCAAAATAAAATAAGGTTGCAGCGTTTCTGCACTGTTGGTCACTGATAGCTTTTTCTATACGTGGCCACTGTACCAGCCAGATTCCATTTACTATGGTCACTTGCATTATTATTATGTGAGTAACATTGGTTTTGTTACTCATTTAATTGACATTGCCACATGTCAATTAATTCATACATTCCCTCAAATATACATTCCCAAAATCACTTTTCACTGCTGTACATTTGATCCCTACTGCACATCAATTTTAACTCACTCTAAATTGGAAAAGGGCTCATCTCTCATTTCTTTGTGTTATGTGTCTTTACTTTTTCTTCTTCTTTTCACAGCACTTTCTGCACTTGCTTATGATATATTTCAGGTGTCATCATGAAAGATGTCACTCATTTCTAAATTCTAAACGCTTACCTGCTTCTACAGCAATACACACACAAAAAGAGAGGGTGAGATTTCATCCCACAGCAGGAGGCTTTCATTCAACTGCACATTATCCCCCATCCTCTGGGTTTCATGCTCATCAAAACAATTGGGGATAAAAGAGCAAAAATGGAGCTAAATCACTTTCCCCAGGGAGAAGGAGATAAGTCATATTCTCAGTGGTGTTATCCATCATCTGCAGCTCATAACGTCTCCTGTGCTGAATCACGGCTGATATGACTCGAGGCACATGAAACTAAGTGCTTTTCTCAAACTACAAACAGACATTAACATATAATTCATTTATAAAGCAACAAGATTTACAATAAACTAATGGAAAGAAATTTCAGTTTGGTGTGAATAAAAAATGTATTGTATATGGAATGGGATTGACTGATTTATGTGATGACAACAGTCTCAGTTTCAAATAGCAAGCTTGTGCTTCGTCCCCAAACCACCTGAAGGTGCGTTTATAAGGACAGTGATTAAATGTTTGGAGGTTGACCAGCTGCTGAACTGTTGGTGCAAGAAAGCATTCTTACTCAACTGATGTATCAGTAGTATCAGGTGAGCGTCAATATCTTCACTCGTGGTGGAGTCATTTCATGTTGCAAATAGAGAAATAAAGCCAAATTGTCAACTGTCACTTTTGTTGCTTAAAATTGCTAGTTCTCATTAAAAAAAATGTCTTTAGGTCTCTCGTGCAATTTACAAATTGTAAAAAAAAAAAAAAATGCAAGCTTCAGGCTACTTAAAAGCTGAATATCTGTAATTGTTCTGTAAATGCTCTCATGTACAGCAGAAAAATAAGTTCTCACATCAATAATGATGTTGAGATCTACAATGGGCATTGTACAATTCATTTTCAAAGTCAAAGTCAGCTTTATTGTCAATTCTGCAATATATACAGTGCATACATATAGAGAATTGAAATTCCGTTACTCTCAGACCCAAGGCGAATACAGTTAACAACAACAATAATTTAACAGTAACAGTAACAACAACAACAACAACAGAAGATGAAGATAAAATACAATAAAATTAAACTAGATGGATAAAGTGAGTTATGGAGGTAAAGTGGCGATGGCAAATAGTGCAAACAATAGTAAATAGTAATAGTGCAAATTACAAATTAAGGCAGTGCAAATGTAATAGGAGAGAAATGCAAGGACAACATAATGAGGTGGATGAATAAGAGAATAACTGATGGTGGGTAGGGGGTGGGGGGGGTGGGGATTCAGAGATCAGGTCCTTGGTGCAGAAGAGGGGAGAGGTGGCAGAGTCGGGAGAGAGAACCATTTGGTTCTTGTCAATGGATTTCATTAAATGGTTTTCACAGAGTTAGAGCTTCTTTTCCAATTCTTCCAAAAAGAAAATCTTTCTACAAAACTCAGTGAAAGTCTCAGTGGTCAGAGACTGAGAACAAAAATCAAAGTGGGAATATTAGAGAGCTCTCCCTGAAGTGCTTGCTTACAACGTAACGACAGAAATAAGCTATTAGGCCAACATATCCGTATCTTATAGCAGTACATTTCTGCCTCAATGTGCCCTTTAGTGGAGCACATATACACAGAAAGCACGGCTATTTGTGGAGGGAAAATGGCTGTGGATTTACAATGATGGCCTTTCGCATCATCCCGATTAGCCCTGATGGCTTCCTTAAGAGAGCCATTGAATCCTGGTGATTCTCTTGCTCAACACAACCATAAGTGAATGAGTGGTGATAACTTACACAGCATGTGCGTTCTCTGATAAGCAAAGAAACAATTATTCCATTCCTGCAACACAACTAAATGCATGTATAGACACAACCACATCAGCACACACAGGGCTCTTTACTGTAGCAACTGAATGTAAATCACATTTAACTACATTTTTTTTATAATATGAAACAGATTTCTCAGATGTTTTGCCCAATTCTTTCCCCATTCAAATCCGAAATCTGACTTCAAAGAAATTTCATTGGCTGACAGAACGTGGGTACTTTGTTACTCTATTGTTGATTAATTAATGTCTATTGCACTATTTTAATGTCACGTGTTACCATGATGGTGTTTTGCATTTGTGTTTATGACACTGTATGAGGGTTATTAAAAACTAAAACCACAAATGTTACTTGGAATAAAATAAAAATTAACTTAAATTAAAATAGAATAAATACAGTGTTGGCTTTTTGCCAAATCAACCTTTCAACTATATACGTAGACATTTAAATTAAAAACAAAAAGTAACAAAACACTTTAACTGAAAAGAAAATATAAAATACAAAAATAAAAACTCTAAATATTAAAAAAACGTTTTATTTGTTATGAATATGAGCTCCGCGCCTTCCCTCTCTGGCCACCGGAGGGAGTTCACACATACACTGACACACACACTAAATTTACCATGATGCTGTTCATTGGACTGATTATTGCACCACTAAACATTCACAGAGACTATTAAAAGCTGCTCTCCCAGCAGTTCAAGGCGAAGATTTGATTTGCTACAGTGATAATTCTGAGGTTTTGGTTTCCTGTTACCATTTCTGCTGCTTACCAATCATTGATTCTGTCTGCCCACCCTGACCTTTACCTGGAATATCATTATTGAATATCAATATCATTATTGTTATCTGCCTGTCTTGACTTCCCCGTCTGGATTATCGTTTATGTATGCTCTCTGCCTGTCCTGACCATCTGCCTGTACGACCATTCCCATTAAAGATATGCAGAAGGATCTCTGCCTGTGAGTACCCTTTTGTTACATTATAGTATTTCAATAAAAATACTGCATTATGCATCTTCTATATATTAGCATATACCTTTGTTTTTGGTTCTTGGATGGAATAATATCTTTCCCAGAAAACCTAAAAGGTTGCTACCATTTTTATGGTAAAGTTTCAGCAACCAGCTGCCTTTTTTTCTTTTTTTTTACCATGAATACAATTTTTGTCTTTTTTTTTTTTTTTTACTACATGTTACACATGCTCAGAACCACCTTGTTTTATTCCAAAATGTGTTAGAGTGAAATTTATAATCACACGGAAGAACACGCTGCTGCAAATGCAAGTGAACTACTGTCATAGTGGAGCCATTTGATAAGAATCTTGTTGAACAACTTAAAGTTAGTTAAACTGTCATATGTTTATAGTTAGTTGTCTGAATAATGGGATGTTACTTGAGCAACAAATATATTAGTATAGGCCTATTAGAAAGATTTCTGAAGGATCGTGTGAAGAACACAGATGCAATGAATTATATATATAAATATAATGTATTATAATATAATATATTTTTATCAAATACTATTCTGCAGCTTTAGTGAACATAGTAACTTTCAAATACATTAAACATGGTCTTACCAACCAAAACTTTTTAAGGGTGTGTAAAAGGAAAGGTCAAGTACAAGTTCTCTTTGTTGTTAATATTAATAAGTGTTGTTCTGGAAAGCAGTGCTTTATTTGAATAATATTGTGGGTAGGGGAGGGGTTTTTGGCTTGTTAACTAGATTGAGAGCACGTGAGTCTGCGAAATCAGTGGCCTACTTTAGCTTTGTGATTATTCAGGCTGTACGGTACATAAATAACCATCAAAGCCTTGTTCAGATTTTTTGATTACGGAAGCAAGCAAATTGTTTCCTGAGTAATCAAGCCCATCAATATGAAGATGGGCCTCTGTAAAAAAATAAATAAATAAATAGATAAATAAAAATAAACAGGCAGAATCCCAAAAGGATTAAAAAAAAAACAAGGTGCCTGATTATACTGATCCATGATGGTCATGTGTAAGCCAATTCACAAGCATTTTTCTTCAAAATGGATGACAAATGATGACAAACAAATCAAATTCTTTAACAAGGACAACCTGCATTTTTTCAGAAACACAACCGATACCCCTCAAATAAAGAAATAAAATGCAGTTCATTACAATCAGTTGTGAATATTGCAGTAGACTAAAATGACTTATGAAATTAGAATCACAAATGGCTCGGATACTCGGATCATGGTAATATGTGCTACATTAAAGAAGTATTGCCTAATAGTGACTTTTGAGAGTAGACTGGCAATCGAAGGGATATTCCACATCAACACAGGGAAGCTGAAACGAAGAAAAAAAATTACACTGGAAGTCATGTACGCGAGTGTGGCTTGGAAGCACATAACTGTTAAAACGTACCAATAAATATGACAGATTCAGTAACGTGAATAATTATGTTGCTGATCGCTACAGACAGAAGTGATTTTTGTAGGAATGAATTTAAAAATATTGTAACTACTGTACTATAATTAAATAGGACTAGTAATTAATCATGACTAGTCATTAAATGTATAATGTGGGAAAATTCTGTAATGCTTCTGCAGTTTTATTACGCAAATTTCCTATAATGTTAAAAGAATAAAATAAAAATATCAGTGTAAAACACTGACTGTTGCACTGCATGTCGAATTCAGCGAGCCATGTCAAGTTCACATCATATCAATTAAATTACATTTTTAATATTCATATAGGGTCAAGAAAATACCAAGTTCATTCATTACACTGAAATAGAAGGTCAAGCTGAGCACATGTAGTGCATTGTGGTAAACATTATCTCAAGCAGTGTACATTTTTGAAAATGCAGTAGATCATATTCTACATACATGCAGTACGTACTGAATGGTGCAAAAATACTAAAAGTAGAATGATAGTGGGCCAGTCATATCATTAAGACCACAAAAGGACTAGTTCTGCCCTCTAATGGATAATAAGAGAAGGCATCTGAATGTGTAAGCTCAAAATCTAAATCTTTAAATTTGAATGAAAACACCTCATGAAGAGCAACCAAAAACAAATTTTTTTCCATCTTGTAAAATTTCTGAAAAGAGCTTTACACTCAATATTGTAAATATATTGTGTGTAATCATGTGTGACGTACAGTGTGCATCAAAATATAAGTCCTAGCAGGACATAAACTATGTCCTAACAGGAAGTGTCACGAAGCTCGGTGAGTAATCAATGTGTAAGTGTCTGACAGGCCGCAGGGAGTCTGTAACAACTGTCAGGAGAAGATGATGATGATGATGATGAATGGGGCCTATGGTTTTGTTTGTCGATGATGATGAATGGGGCCTATGTTTTTTTGAAGCTGTCGTTTCAACGGTCCTCTGACAGTGGCCTGTCGAGACAAGTTGGCAGAGGAATTGGAAAGTGGAAAGTTTGACATAAGGTTTGGAATGGAACTAGAGAGTCCGCCCTTGCAGAAAACTCTTTTTACCAAGATAAGGATTTCTTTTATTGTGACAACAAACATATATAAGCTTAAATAAACCCAAGAGAACTGTTCACAATAATTATTGTGATTCCCAGCATTTACAGTACGTCTGTGATGCAGAAATTAGTATCACAAGAGATTTGTCATGACAATTTAGAACTTAACAGAGTTTAAAACACTTGAAATTTGATATTGGTAATACAATTAAGTGAAACTCAAGGAACGTTCTTCAGACATTCCCACTCATGCCTGAGTTTGTAAAAGTAAACAAATATGATATTTGTGTAATGAACTTAAATATAATAGAAGTCTCATGAGTAAGACATTCTACAAGTTTTAAAAAAGTGATTTTGTAGCTCATTTACAGCATAAAGTGTGTATATGTATGATTCAGCTTTTTAAAATCAAAATGTGACAAAGAAAAGGTTCTAATCCTTCTCTGTTAGAGACTGTTTCTTCAATGTTCGATTATACAACCATTACTTTTTAATATCATTGGGGCTTTACACAGAACACAATTCCTTTATTCATGAGGAAGCAAGCTGAATGTCAGAGAATTATCAGCACCAGCTGTGATTTGATCTAGAATTTGTGCTATGTGATTAGATCAGAGAGTGATTTGAGAGATAACCTCACATCCAATAATCACCCAATAAACTGACGCACCCAATAAAATGATCCCTGCACTGTAAAACAACCATTATAAACATACATATCAAGGGATTTGAACAATAAGTGATCCATTAAGGAGGTCACACATGGTGAGTCAGAAGATGTACATCTTTTACCAGCAGCACAAATGATAGTACATGTTTTCTGGATTAAAAGGAGTCTGGATAGCATCCAGAGCTCTGTGATTAGCTCTGTGTCTTGTTTGTTTGGTCTTAAAACATTGTTGACTTAAGCTAAAAATATTAATATGGAACAAATAACTAACAAATTCATCCCACATTTTAAATAGCAAAATCTCCATGCTTTGACTTTTAAAGTATTCCTTCATGCAAATATTCATTCTTACAAGAGCACAGCATATAGCCACTCAGTAATATTAAAGGAATTGTTCACCAAAAAAAAAAGAAAGTAATTTCGTTTTTTATTTAAATTATTAAATTCTATGTAAATGCAGACAGAGCATCTTTGAATCTGAACATGGAGGGTTTGGCGTAAGCTTCAGGGACTTGTGAACAGTTTTGTTATGAACAACATGGTCACTATCAACCGCTGTTATATCAAAATAGAATTGTTTCTCCAAGAAAATGGGCTTGGAATGAATGGTTTTTACTTTTATGTTTTTGGGTGAACTTTACCTTGAACCTTTTTTTTGTATTTATAAAAAGAACTCACCCACACTGATGTAGTTTCCAGCCAGGAAGAAGTTCCAGTGTAACAATGTACTACTGCGGGAAGAGTCTGTGTCATTGGTGAAACCTACAGATCTCATGGACAAATTGGGAGAATCCATACTGATGCTCTGACTGCCAGAGAAAAGGGAAATGTTCAGAGATGCTGTATCCATATTGCTTAGTTTCTTTAATTGCAAAACCATTAAACAGCCCCAAAAACAGTAATGTAGGATTTAGGTTCAACAAATTCCTTTTGTTTCCCTAAGTTGCAGTGGTGAAACGTCTGGGTTTGGGAGTGATTAGGGTTGGAGGTGTTGTACAACCATCTGACGAACCTCCACAGCCAGCAATCAGTGTACAGAAGTCCTGGAACAAAACCACACCTGCACGGGGATCACACCTGTTAACAGAGGGAAAATACAAGGCTTTACAAACTACACAAATATCTTGTAAATGTAATTCTTATACAATCATTTTTTTTTACTTTGAATCTATTTTTACTTAAAAATTGCTGGCACATTTCCCAGATAACTCAAAAAAGAAACAACACATCAAATTAGAAAATGATTTTGTGAATATCTTTCTTGTAAAATGTATTATAATAATTAGAGATATACCATTCTAAATTTCTCAGTTGATACCAATTGAGTTGATACCGATTGATTGTTTAGAATGACATCTAAACAATATCTGTCATGGAAGGGGAAGCGGGGGACTCAATATTTATTATAATATTTTAACAAAAATCTACAATAAAAAACAGGCCAATCAAACAGCAAAAACAACCAAACAGTCCACAACCTAGGAGGGAAAAAAGAAAACAGAGTCAAAAAGAGTCCAGGGGGAGGAACTAGAGGGATGAGCCAGGGTGGATCCAGGTGATCAGAGGTCCCGGCAGGCAACCAGGGCGGTGCGGGAGATGTGAGCCAGCAGGGCTCCAGCCGGTCAGGGGTCCCGGCAGGCAGCCAGGGTGGCGCCGGGGGAACCGGCTAGGGAACCAGCCAGGCAGAGTCTGTCGGGGCCGGAGGGTCAGGCCGCGAGAGTTCAGGGTTGGCCGGCGGGTCAGGCAGCAAGAGGTCAGGCAGGGCCGGAGAGTCAGGCCGCAAGAATTCAGGGTCGGCTGGCAGCGCCTGCAGGGTGAGCAACTTGGAGTTAGACCTTTCTCTTCCTCCTCCGCTTCCGGGCGGGCATCGGGCAGGTTCTGAGTGAGAACACTCTGAGAACACTCTTCTTAAGAACACTCCGCGTGTCCATATAAAACAAGAAGACATGAAAGCACAAAGCCAGTGAAAACAAGCTGCATGCTACACAACACAAAACCAAACATGACATGACAGCAGGTGGTCGATGTAAACATGAACAACTGACGCAGACAAGAGAGAGCGCAGCCCAAGCGAACTCAAAAACGCATGCACTCACAGAACAAAACAGAGCACAAAAACAAACACTTGCCTCATACACTCAAAACAGAAGACAAAGAAAAAATTTAACAAGACCGAACATCACACCCCTCACACAAAACACATCACAGACAGGAGAGCGTGCGATTCCAGCACACTCAAAGCCACACGCTCACAAGAAGACACAACAATGCAATAGTGTCAAGGCTCTGTCACAAAGCCATGAGAAAAATAGACCAAAGTGGCAGAACCCTGAAAGAATCAGTCTAAGTATATTTGTGATGTTATCAGAATCAGAAAGAGCTTTCTTGCCAAGTGTGCTTGCACACACAAGGAATTTGTCTTGGTGTTGAAGGTATCTGTGTGTTTGTGTTGAGTTTTTGAATGTGTTATTAGTGTTGGAAACAGTGAGTATTCTTTGTTTGTATTTAAATTATTTGTCCTTGAGGAATCTTGACATATTTGACCAATTTGCCTGTTTGACGTTCAGTTTGGATTACCCTTTAAAATTTTAGTTGCCTGATTGTATATACTGACTATTTGGGAAAGTAGGGATTATGACACTATTTTTGTTAAGTAACAAAAATATGAAGTATATTGCATATATAAGTAAATATGCTTTATCCGGGTTCATCCGCCCGGATTTTTGGGGGTTCTACCAACCTTGGTAGACCCCGAGCAGGCTCTGGTCATGGAACAGGAAGTCGAGTCATTGCTGAGGAAAGAGGCTATAGAGTATGTACCTCTCTCAGCCAGAGATTCGGGCTTTAACAGCCGATACTTCATCGTTCCAAAGAAGGATGGAGGCCTGCGTCCTATTTTAGATCTTCGCGCCTTGAACGAAACCATCAGGCAACTGAAATTCAGAATGTTGACTCTGAAGTAGGTCGTAGCACAAATCAGATCTGAGGACTGGTTTGTCACGATAGATCTCAAGGACGCGTAATTTCACGTCTCTATCGTTCCACAGCACCAGAAGTTTCTCAGATTCGCCTTTGGGGGCAAGGCTTATCAATACAGAGTTCTTCCGTTCGGCCTGGCTTTGTCTCCTCGCAATTTCAAAGTGCGTGGATGCAGCTCTAGCTCCGCTCCGATCCAAGGGGATCCGTATCTTGAATTATATCGACGCCAGGCTCATTCTGAGGGACCTCATCTTCTTCATATACAATACATCACTAGGACCCAAGCACATGGTTTCTCCTACAATTGCTATGCTGATGACACACAGCTCTACCTATCATTTCTCGAATCACAAGACATCTCACCATGGATGAAACAACAGCTGCTCAACATGGTAAAAACTGAGCTTCTTGTCTTCCCTGCCAATACAACAGCATGATTTCACAATCCACATAAGTTACTCAACAACTACATGATCAAGGTCAGTCAAAAATCTTGGAGTAATCTTTGAGGACCAACTGACCTTCAAAGACCACATTGCAAAGACAGCTTGATCATGCATATTTGCACTTCACAGCATCTGAGGATCAGGCCATCCCTAACTGAGCAAGCAACACAACTGCTCGTGCAGGCCATGGCCATTTCCAGGCTTGATTATTGCAATCCTCTTCTGGATGGATTTCCTTCAAGAGCAATCAAACTCATACAACTGAACCAGAACACTGCAGCTTGTCTGGTTTTCCAACGAGCCCAAAAAGGGGCTCTCTTTATCGCTCTGCACTGGCTACCAGTTGCTGCTCGTATCAAGTTCAAAGCATTAACTCTTGTTTACAGATATACTACAGGCTATATACTCCGTTACTACGACTCTACACAACCAGAAGTACGACTACCAGAAACCATCACAGGAGGCACAACATCAAAAAAATGTCAATTTAATTATATGTTTTATGATGAATCGCATCCTTGTCATTAAGTTGCCGTAGGTAAAAGCATCTTCAAAATGCATAAATGTTAATGTTGTACTTATTTGTTTGTAGTATATTATAGTAATGCACTCACATTACTATGAATGGGAGAAAGTACAACACACAATATGGTGGAATAAGCTTCACCTTCTAAATAAAAGAACAAATCGTCAATTGGTAAAGTATTGCGTCACTACAGCAGCCCTTAGAAGCTTCGGTTGAGGTGCAATGGCTGGTCCAGTCTGGAAAATTCTTCTTTTTTTTTTTTGTCATGGTTTCAGCAAACTAAATTAAAGCAAACTAAAAGACAGTTGTTGACACATTTCATTGGTGATTTAAAAATGTAATGAAATTGAATCTTAAGCCTGGTGAATAGCTTTGCGGAATTTGATGTTTCCAAATTCTAAGAGGTAGGAGCTGCACTTACTGAAATAGTAAGTACCAAGAGGCATTTAAAATGAAATGTCTTGCCAGCAACCCTTGTATTACTACCGTATTTTCCCACATATATCCCGCGGGTTATACCAGATTTTACAAACCCCGCAGGGGGGGTGCAGGATCTATAAGGGTGCTGACTATATCACACATTTTTTACACGTATTAATATTTCAATATAAAAAAAATTGCGGTATTTTCTTTCTGTTTTTCTTTCTTGCTGTAACAGAGGACTCACAGGCAGGGATCCAATCGCAATGTCTTTATTTAGAATGGTCGTACAGGCAGGGGGTCAGGGCAAAACAGAGAGCAATCGTGGTCAGTAATCCAAGCAGGGGTCAGGAAGGCAGGCAGAACAGATACAGAAACGTGGTACAGGCGGTGGTCAAGACGGGCAGCAGACAATCATAGGCGTAAATCCAGGCACAGGTCGGGGCAGGCAGAGAAGGATCAGAAACAGGCAAACAGGCACAACTGGTAGCGGGCAGACACAGACAGGAATGATAAACGCTTGGAATGACAGCAATAGCAAATCGAGACCTCGCTGTGAGTGTGTGTGTGAAGCAGTCTTTTATAGTACATGAGATGGGTGACAGCTGGTGAGAACAAACAATCCTGATCGGGTCCAGCTGGGGTGTGTGATCAGTCCAGTGTGGTGGCTGCTGGGAAATGTAGTGTGTAGTGAAGTGTCAGTATAAATGTGTGCGCTCCCTCTGGTGGCCAGGGAGGGGAGCACAGAGCTCATAGTCATAACAGAGCCCCCCCCCCCCCCCCCTACGAGCGCCTCCTGGCGTGAGGAAGCGAAATGGCGCCGCGCACCACCATGGCGGCACCCAAAGTTCAAAGTTCCAGGGTGGTGCCGGGGGAACCGACCAGGCTGGTTCAGGCAAGGCTGGTGGGTCTGGGAGGTCTGGCAGTTCTGTAAGGTCCCAGGATGTAGCCGACAAACCGATGGACCCGATCGACGCCGCTGGTTCCGGAGACCGAAGGCCAGCCGCAGCGACGAACGACCGAGGCGGAATCCAAAGGACCGAGAGCAGAGTCGGAGACGGAGTGACAGAGGACAAAAGGTGTAAACCGGAGGGAGGAAGGAGCCAGCTGGAGCCGCAGGTGTAGGCAAGGCGACGCACGACCAAGGTGGAGCCTGGAGGACGAGGGAACCCGATGGAGATGATGGTCGAGGGACTTTGGTGAAGCTGAGGGAGTGAGAAGCCAGGCTGTGCCGAAGTGTTGACGTACCGAGGTGGAGAGAAGGGGTCTGAGGCTGGAGGCGGAGTCAGGCATTCCCCGACTGCCGTCGAGGCTGGAGTCGGCAGGATCTGCGGCGGGACCATCCAGCTGAGCACATGCAGTGGCGGTGCAGGACTGACGATCTCTGGCAGAGACAGGGCAGGAGGGCTGGCAGACACAAACAGGGACAGAGGTGATAATGGGTGGGATAGGGTGGGAAACGGTACCTCAGGCTCTAGCTGACGGGTCGTTGCAGGCTCTGGCTCTGGATGACGGGTCGTTGCAGGCTCTGGCTCTGGATGACGGGTCGTTGCAGGCTCTGGCTCTGGATGACGGGTCGTTGCAGGCTCTGGCTCTGGATGACGGGTCGTTGCAGGCTCTGGCTCTGGATGACGGGTCGTTGCAGGCTCTGGCTCTGGATGACGGGTCGTTGCAGGCTCTGGCTCTGGATGACGGGTCATTGCAGGCTCTGGCTCTGGATGACGGGTCGTTGCAGGCTCTGGCTCTGGATGACGGGTCGTTGCAGGCTCTGGCTCTGGATGACGGGTCGTTGCAGGCTCTGGCTCTGGATGACGGGTCGTTGCAGGCTCTGGCTCTGGATGACGGGTCGTTGCAGGCTCTGGCTCTGGATGACGGGTCGTTGCAGGCTCTGGCTCTGGATGACGAGTCGTTGCAGGCTCTGGCTCTGGTTGACGGGTCGTTGCAGGCTCTGGCTCTGGTTGACGGGTCGTTGCAGGCTCTGGCTCTGGTTGACGGGTCGTTGCAGGCTCTGGCTCTGGTTGACGGGTCGTTGCAGGGTCTGGCTCTGGTTGACGGGTCGTTGCAGGCTCTGGCTCTGGTTGACGGGTCGTTGCAGGCTCTGGCGGCGCTGGCTGACTGGTCGCGGCAGGTTCTGGCGGCGCTGGCTGACTGGTCGCGGCAGGTTCTGGCGGTGCTGGCTGACTGGTCGCGGCAGGTTCTGGCGGCGCTGGCTAACGGGTCGCGGCAGGTTCTGGCGGCGTAGGCTGACTGGTCGTGGCAGGTTCTGGCGGCGCTGGCTGACGGGTCGCGGCAGGTTCTGGCGGCGCTGGCTGACTGGTCGTGGCAGGTTCTGGCGGCGCTGGCTGGCTGGTTCGGAGCAGGACACTCACCTGACACTTATGAACGGCTTGCTGCCAACTCATGCTGGTAGTGTCAGGGAGGTCTATAAACTGGAGATGGTTAGCCCCGAACCGAAACAGCATTTTCAGCATCTCATCATCTAGGGACGAGAAGATGGCAAACATCCTGAACTTGGTGGCAAAGTCATGAAAGTCTGGGTTCTCCCTTGCTATCTGGAGGATCTTCCCCAGATTTTCTAAGGTGCCACAACGTCCTTCTTGGGTGACTGGCTGAGACATGTTTGAAGACAGCTGGATCTTGTTGTGGCGAGGTCTTCTGTAACAGAGGACTCACAGGCAGGGATCCAATCGCAATGTCTTTATTTAGAATGGTCGTACAGGCAGGGGGTCAGGGCAAAACAGAGAGTAATCGTGGTCAGTAATCCAAGCAGGGGTCAGGAAGGCAGGCAGAACAGATACAGAAACGTGGTACAGGCGATAGTCAAGACGGGCAGCAGACAATCATAGGCGTAAATCCAGGCACAGGTCGGGGCAGGCAGAGAAGGATCAGAAACAGGCAAACAGGCAAAACTGGTAGCGGGCAGACACAGACAGGAATGATAAACGCTTGGAATGACAGCAATAGCAAATCGAGACCTCGCCGTGAGTGTGTGTGTGAAGCAGTCTTTTATAGTACATGAGATGGGTGACAGCTGGTGAGAACAAACAATCCTGATCGGGTCCAGCTGGTGTGTGTGATCAGTCCAGTGTGGTGGCTGCTGGGAAATGTAGTGTGTAGTGAAGTGTCAGTACAAATGTGTGAGCTCCCTCTGGTGGCCAGGGAGGGGAGCACAGAGCTCATAGTCATAACACTTGCACAGGTTGTCTGGCCTCTGTACTGTCAGTCTTACAGCTGGCGCTGATAGGCTGTCTGACCTGTCAATCATGCAAGAAGACGTGATTGGCTGACTATCAATCTGATAGCTGGCGCTGATAGGCTGTCTGACCTGTCAATCATGCAAGAAGACGTGATTGGCTGACTATCAATCTTATAGCTGGCGCTGATAGGCTGTCTGACCGGTGATGTGTCAAATTCGCCACTTCAAATGGTTATCTTGTAACTGAAGATAGTACCGAGTTCAATGCGCATGCGCTGAGTTTGAGTTGCATGTAGATCGCGGTCCATATGTGACGCTTCTCTCACAATGCCGAAACACAGTGCAAGACTCTCTGAAGTGAAAGCACATAATTTTCTTACGCTTCTGAACAAGCAGCGAGTGCTGCCGTGGGTCCCACCCCCATCCCAAATCCTCATCCGCTTCTGTGTGCACATTAAACCCCTGATTTGATTGGTTTTCTCAAATATTTTGACATTGGTCTGTAACGAGCGGTTAACGACCAATGAGTATGAGGCTTAGATGAACACACACACACACAAACACATCTTCGTTTCAGTTCTGACGCGTGCTCTGCTCAGCGCCGCTGTGGATTGAAGAACCCGGTTGTTAAAAGACGGGACGAAGCCGAATTTATTGAGAAAGCACATTAGACAAGCAGAACGCAAGAAAGTATGCAGTCTAGTACAGCGTGAGGCCGTCGACATAACCGAATTCCACTGTATTACCATGAATTACAAGTCCCGACATACGGGCATTCCGAGATTATACAAGTAAAGATTTGAGATATGAGCAGCTTACAGACGTGGATGCTAGGTGTTTCAGCAAGGAACACGCCTCACTCGTTCACTTCACGTGTTCGTTGACGTCCTTAAGCATCTCCTGCGAGTCTTCCTGTGGTGTATTTTATATACATTTCACGAGTTCACACTTATCAATGATTCAGGGGCAGTAAAGGTATGCGTATTTGGCGTGCTGTCCGAGGAGAGGGCTCCGAGCTCTGTATTTGGCCCGAACCTGGAGCACTCCCCCCGTATTCCTGACTTTGATAGGAACAGCTAAGTGTGAGGAGTCGGGGTGGTGGAGGGATGCCGTAAACTGTCGAGGAATGTCGGTGAGTCAAACATGGCTATATATACACACTTCCTCTCATGCTGATAGCATGAGGTATAATTGCTGATGATGAGTTAATTGCTTTCATCCTTGAACGTGCTCCTCCCGAACTTTGTTAATCAAACATCATGTATGGAGTAATTGCATATGATCTCCTCTAGTGCAGTGGTCCCCAACCATTTTATTGTCGTGGACCACTGCACTAGAGGGCCAACTTGGCTTTACAGCGGTGGAGGCGACGAGCGATTCAGGATTGCTATTGTACCCCAGAAAACATGTTATTAGTATATACCATATCCCAAAGAAGATGTAATTACCATCGTGACAACCAACCCTTTCAAATTGATATATTGATATGGTACATGTTTAAAAAACATGGCATTATCTTGGTATGGGGTTATCATTATCACATCCAATATAATATAACAGAAACACAGACAGTGAGGCATATCATATAAACAGAAGACTTAATTTAAACGTTCTTATTTCGGTAGGGATGAATGTCACTTAAGACTTGTCTTTTACTTTTGCATGGCTTCCAGCAAAGTCAATACTTGAAGAGAGTAGTAACAATTGAACACTCCCATTATAATCAACGCTCTTGTAGTTCTCTCTGAATTACACCCTCCACTCTTTAAGAGTTGGACTAGTGCTTTGCTAGAGACATGTCAACTGCCTGCTAACCTGAACAATGGCTTGATTGCTTGTTGGGATTGACGTGACATGTTGATACCTGAGGATACAGGACTGGACGTGTCTGCAATGTAACACCTGGCTTCAGATAACAGAAAAGGCAATGAGAGGGGTAAACCCCCCCCCCCCCCCCCCCACCACCACCTTCCCTTCCCCCCTCCCCCGATCTCCTCCCTCTACAACACCTCATTTACAGCTAAAACAAATCTGTGTGGTTTAAATTCCTCAACAGACAAAATAATGGATGTCTATTTGAAACCATTTCACTAGATACCTGTACATAAGCACACTCCAGAAATTGCACACCCCTTGCCATAGTGGCTGAAGGGGGGCTGAGCCGCCAAGGACCCCTGAACTCCCGGACCTATGATCCTAGCATGATCCCAGGTTGCCCGGCCCCCATCCCTTGTTTGGTCTGTCTTTAACTTCTTGCCCTCCTCTAGAGCGTGCTGTTACAGATCTGTTGTTTAGTTCATGATTCCCCATTCTCTCCTCTTTCTCATCATCAATCCCCTCATTAGTGTTGTCAGCTGTGTCTTGTTCCCTCATCATTCCCTGTCTATTTAATCCCTCTGTTTTCCCTCAGTCTTGCCATCATAGGATACCGTACATGCAAGGATATGTGATTCCTGGTATTTTACTAATAGTTTATTATAATTATAATGTATTATTTCATGTTTACTTCCCTTGCCTTCTTACCACATACCACTCTGAAAATTATAGGGCATTATGAATGCATTAGGAATTTATTTAAAATGCTTTATTTACATTTTTACAGTTGGCAGACGCTTTTATGCAAAACAACTTACAAACAAAAATCAAGGAACACATTAATATTCTAATCAGATCTTGCTTTCCCTGGGAATCAAACACATGACTATGGCATTGTAAGCCTCAATGCTCTACTGATTGAGTTACAGGAAAGTCTGCTTTATACGAGAAGAATTTAAGTTATGTGATATTGTATGAGCAAATCTCATGAAGCCTGTGAAAATATCCCAGTCACCAAAACACAGGAAAAAGCTGCTACTGAACAAAATTATATGTTGAAAATAATTATTGGGTACGTTGATTCAAAACAAGAACGGTAAGTCATGTTTTTGTGTAGATTTGATTAATTTATTCAGTAAACCTGGATTGTGGCGTTTTCTTTTTTGCAGTATGTTTTAACTGACTTTATTTGTGATTTGGTATGCAGATTGTACTTTATTCCAGCCATATGTAAGAAATTATATTTATTAAAACTATATAGTTCAACAGGACATTATTCATATGACAATTAAGTCCATTCTTTCCCTCAGTG
The DNA here is from genome assembly GCA_037043235.1 of Rhodeus uyekii. Taxonomy (NCBI): domain Eukaryota; kingdom Metazoa; phylum Chordata; class Actinopteri; order Cypriniformes; family Acheilognathidae; genus Rhodeus; species Rhodeus uyekii. Next base: position 392,637 of record JAWRVZ010000206.1, read on the forward strand.
TGTAATGTAACAAACATATATATACCGGTATATACTTTTGTAGAAACATATATACAATACTTTTTATTTTTGTTGTATTATCTGTAAGTTAAAATATTATGTATTATGATAGCATTTGTTGTACTACATGTAATGTATGCTAATTTAAATGCATTTTTTATTATAGTAAAGTACAGTATTGCATTAATAAGAATCTAATGAGAATCACCTTCTGGACAAATTACAGTAATGACAATTTTGAGGAAAACTTGAAAATGAATGTCACCTATTTGGGGGGGAAATGAAACCTGTTCATGAGGTTCACTCGTCTATTCAATATTAATGTGAGATCAAAGGTATCTGAAGATCAATGGCTGAAATAGGTCAGAGATTGTGGAATGAATCAGAATCTGTTGCTTACAGACTTTCTCATTCACTCCAGGTTCAAAACAGAGACAACTGAACCTTTAGTTTCATAGGGAGTAAATACCATGGCACCTCTTTAAATCAGCTGGCGAAAGATGCAAATAAACCATTGTGTTCAACCTGAGCACAGCGCTGACAATGAGTATGCAAATGCATGTCCTTAATTTCCTTCCCTTTAACATAATGTAAGAAAAACAAAAAGAGTGTCACTATCGCAAAAACAAGCAGATCATTTGCTTTCAGATAAGTAAAGCCATTTTTGTGAAGCAATAACAAAGACACATGGTCGATCTCCCTGAGAACAAGTCTGCACTCAATACACAACGTAACATGAGATCTGGCCAATCTGGCTGAACCAAACACTCACCATCACAGCACAAACAACATTCCAGTTTCTGAAAGCCAAATGTCTGTATATTTTCTACTGGTTTATAGTTGTTTTCTTCTTTCTTTTTTCTCTTTCCACAAAAACAGATCAGAGATAGTGCACAGTAAATAGCAGATGTGTGTTGACAAGCTAATAGCACACCAGCTGGCAGGCTGGTGACCGTCGATCACTCAAGAGTTGCTCCCCACTACACAATAGACCTTTTATTTCAGTTTCAACCAACCAGTTTGCATTGCAACTCGCAAGACATCCTGCATAACAGTGTTTGGATTGAGATTTCCAAAGGGAAAGGTGGATAAGCAGCATAAGTGTCACCCACACTCACAATCAAAAAATCTACTTTAAATGGAACTAAAATGAGATGAATTACAACCATTGCACATAAACATCTGAAATGACAGAGATAGAAGGGTGTTCCCTGTCTAAGTACACCGGTTAAGTTTTAATTTATGGCTGTCTGATTCATGTTTAGCCTGAGGCACAGGTCAACTTTAACAGATTAAATCAGGTTTCTCCTATGAGTATGCTGAGAAAACTATACAATTAAACTATATAAACTATATAAAAGTTTACATAGACAAATCTCAGCAAACTTGTGGTAATTTATAGCTATAGGATTATAGTATACTATATTTATTTTTAAATCCAATATATATACAGTATACAATAAAAATGTGCAATCTGGTCATGTTTGTGTGAGATTCACTCGTCAATGGCACATCATAATCACAGAAAGATAACAACAGACCCCTCAAAAGGTCTTCATGTCTTTCTTCCTACCTGAGCGCCCAAGTGATAAGTGTTGAGTTTCAGAACACAAAACTCTCAGAGAAAATATCTGAAGCGAAACTAAGAAAATAACTTTCCAATCTTTTATCCAGTTATGCGTCTATGAAGGCATGTGCCAGACAATCTCTTTCCGCCTGAGTAAAATCTGTCCTCATTACTAAATGTTCAAAAAAAGAAGTATAATGTGAAAGTATTGTGAAGTCTCAAGTTACCTTTGTGAAAGCGGGTCTTGAAGGAACAGAAGAAGGTAGATAATAGTGTGAGCTGGAGATGATGTGATAGTGAGTAAAACACTTCTCCAAGGAACCAGTTTTACACCTCCGATCTTCTCTTGTACAAAGAATATGCCTTTTTTATTGCAGGCAAAAAGCTTCAGGCACACAGCTCCATACTGCAGGTAAAGGAAGTTGTCATTTGAAAGCTCTTTGTACACAGTGGGTGTTCCCTTATGGAGCAACAGTTTTCCCTGCGTCAAAATTGTACAAGTAAGGGCAAAGGAGTCTTTGCACAGGTGGGCGGGATATGGGGTGGAGTGCAGAAATAGACGTATTGTCTGCAAGTTTTAAAGGACTTTTACTATCATTTCAACATATTTTATTTTGTTGTTTAAATCATCTTAAAATGAGTTTATAAGTAACTGTACAACTACATGCCAACAAAATCTCATTACAGTATTATTAGACTGTCTACTTAATATCTGCTAACTCTTTATTGTGATACTCCTCAATACACATTCTACTGACTATAAGTATCTTTGCAAGTGCATGTAAACTTATTCTACTAACCCAACCAGTCTACTAATACTTAATTAATGCTCTTATGACTGTTACTTGACATGCAGCTGCAACACTACTTATAATCAAAAGAAGGTCTAAATAGGAGGATCCATTTAAAGTTTATACTTTCAGTAATATTTCATTCCCTTATGTTTAGGTTTTTGAACTCTCTCTTTATATTGTATTGCATTTGCATACAGCACAACAATGTTGCAATTTTTAAAGCCACTGTAATTGGGTTAAAAGTAAATCAGTTACTTTCTGAAGACATTAAATGGTGTTATGCAACCATGGTTATAAGAATTTAATGACTAATCATGTTCTATGGGATTCTTTAATAGAAGCAACCAAATGTGCAGTGCTCAACAGAGCTAAATAACACATCCAGCAGGTGCTGTCTGATGTGCATTCTAAAAACTGCACAAAAAATGTAATATTTCATATTTTTTTTAGCCCACAACGTAATGAAAATGATACTAAATGAGTGAAGTACATTATTTACTAGACCTTGTAAGAAAGTCCTTGTAACAGTGCAAAGCAGCTATATAGATCTCCATATATATATATATATATATATATATATGTGTGTGTGTGTGTGTGTGTGTGTGTGTGTGTGTATCATGGACTCAGCACCGGACTCCTATATTCCTCCCACTGATTCACAATCACCATAATAATGATCACCTGCACCTGTCATCACTCAGTCTCCACTATATCACCAGCCCTCTCACTATTGTCATTCTCTGGTCTCGTTTCACACAACCAAGATGCCCACTAAGATGCTCCGTGTCAGAGCCTCCTGTTGCTTACTGCCGTGTCTACCAAGTTCCTAGAGATTCTACGATTGACTACCATCATTCAGATGAGCCATCCACAGACTGTCACTCTCATCACACTACCCTTTTGCACTGTCACCAGTTCACTGCTTTGTGCCTTGCTTAATCAATAAAGTCATTCGTGTTCTCACGTCTATGTCCAGCCTTTCCATCATGACATTGTATACATATTTTTTTTTTTTTTTTTTTTACCTTCCTGTCTCTATAATTACTTTCAGATTTATTTCAGTTCAGGTAATTGATTTGTACATTATTTATTTCTTTTTTCTTTTTTTGAGACTCAGTATTTTCTCACCCAGGTTCTCATAATATAAATAATTCTAAAGTGTTTCTTTTTTTAACTATATACTTCTCTACAAATAGCATTACGATTTATTACGATTTAATATCTTAATTATCACTTCTATAGTCTTTGAAATATGGTTAAAGTGAATGGCTGAATGTACTGACAAGCAAATATGGTTAATTAAAATATACTTTAATGTAATTTCTATTGAAAGTTGTGTCATTTATGTAAATATATTTGTTGCAATTTAGTACATTTAAAATGTTAACTAGTTTAACACAGTTTAAATTATAATTAAGTTCTTCATATGTGCTTTAGTAGCCGGCACATCAAAATACGTGTACTTTAAAGCACGGCAAGAGTTTATCAAAACATAAAGTAACACTTGACATTATAACTTTTTAATAATGACTTAAGTCTGTTAAAAAAATCACAGACATTCTCTCTTATGCAAGTACACTTAAGGCCTTTAATTATTTAATATTATATTTACTGCAAGTACAGTTTAATTTAAATTTTATTTGATATATATACTTTCAAGATTTAAAGTATAGGCTCACAACATGTTCCCATTCATGCAATTAAATACAGTAATACCTCAATTTACGAGTGACTTAGTATACGAGCAAATCGCTGTACAAGCATGGAAAGTCAAATCGGTGTACGAGCATTGTATCGGAGTGTGAGAAATTTTTTCCCTCACCCACACGCATTTTTGTGTGGAAAAGTCCTAACGTTCAGTAGTGGCGCGCATTTTTACTGGAAATATCCTAAACACAGCCTCTCATAACACAGTCACGCGGTTCCAATCCCTTTATCACTTGTTCATTCTCTCAGCGTCGCTCGGTTTGGTTGCATCATTCACCACAGTGATACTTTTATACGTGATTTACAGCGGTTTTACCTCATGTTGTTAACATTAATTAATTGTGATCGCTATTGTTCACGTAGTGAAATATATACGTACAGTACCTCTAAGCAGTAACTGTTCATGAATTCGTTGTCTCCTAGTTCTGCCTGTGTATATGTGTGTGTGTGTGTGGGGGGGGGGGCGTGGTCACTGATCACTGCCTGATCTCACACACTTGATTCTCATCTCATCTGCCTATTTAGTTCACTTCTCTCCACTCCTGTGTTTTCCAGTCATTGTCTCTGTTATGTCGGCGCTGTCTTTGGATCTCCCATGTTCCACGACTTTCACTCTGGATTATCACTTTGTTTGTTTTCTGCACTATTATAATAAATTCACTCATTTGCACTTGAATCTGGGTTTTGTGTTTTCCCTTGCTGACAGTAACACCCCGCTCCCCCTCCTCCCTCCTCTCGTCTCCTTCACGCCAGCAGCGACGCTACGCAAAGCTGAAGTGTGCGTCACAGTAAATTGTCAAGTATTTTGAGTTTAATTGTCAATTATTAATTAGTATTTATATGAGATCTTAATGGTTATAATTTTAACAGTAATTAAGAGGGTAAAATAAAAATAAAATTATTTAAATGGGCATTTATGGTCGTGTGGAACGAATATATATGGGTTCCCTTCATAGATCCAGTTGCAAATCTTGGCTGAGTTCTCTCCTAATTCATAATAATAGCCTAGTATCTTTATGCACATACAATTCCCAAGTAGACTCTTAATTCAATGGTTCACAGCATTCTACCCAGGGGCGTCACTAGGCCCTTTTTAGGGGGGCTTCAGCTCACACACCCCTAAACTTCTGCCCAGCCCCCCTAAAAAATATATTTGATTAATAAAATTATTTTTTTATTACAGTGTTGTATATGGCTCAGTCAGTACTCCTACTCCCATATATGAAATACAGGGAATACAATGGAATAGTGGATTGCAGTAAGGTTAGTAGCATACCACCCTACCCTAATAGTCAAATAATATTTTTTAATCATACCCTTATTGGGGGCTGAGCCCCCCTAAAATCAAAATCCTAGAATCGCCCCTGATTCTACCTCAGACGGCTCTGCTCCATCCACGATCAGGTCTGCTCAGCTGCCCTCTGTGCCACCTCGCCTCTGCCTGCAAGAAGTCACATGGGAGTCTGAATGAGAAAGAAAGCCATCCCTTGCTCAAGTGTAAACAGTCGGCCGCTTCTTTGCCGTCCAGTGTGAATAAACAGCCTTCTACAATACTACAATCTGACCTTAATATGGGTTTCGTCATCAGCCTTAGGAAAGGATTGAATGAAGTGGTTTAACGAATGTGTTTTGAGTTTTGACTAATGATCGTACCTAGTTCACTATGCATGCGCTTAGTTCGAGTTGCACGGGCATCAGTCCGTATGGTCGCTCACTCCACTGACGCTTCACTCACAGTGCTGCGCAGCCGCAGAAGAACTCGCGGAAGTGGCGAAAAAATAAAGCCTTCTAGATTGCTATCTTAGAAGAGGAGGCGCAGGAGTTAGCATCATTGTCTAGGAATTCCCAGATTACATTGATATCGACAAAGACATCGTTACTGATAGAAGCTTAGAAGCATTTGTTTTCAAGCAGACCGTTAAAGGCAAAAAGCAACAAAGCCTTTTAGGGTTTGTAAAGAAACCATAGAAACCGTATGTGCAATACTTTCAGAACTGTTTCTGAGCAAAATGCCTGTGTTATGAGCGAATGTGTTTATGTGTGTTGTGACTGTTTACGCTGTGAGCAATCATTGTGTTTGCAATGTTAGAGATATAATTAAAGGTTTGTATGGAGAATAGAATGGGGTTTTTATTGTATACTGGTAAATCTCTGCTGTTAGTTGGTGCACATATGCCTTTTGTTGTTGGCAAACATATACAGTGTATGTACATTTTTATAGCATGCCGATCGCTTCATCAAATAAATCGTCACATTGGCTGTTGGTTATCTCGATGCTTTTTTGCAACTCCTGAGGCCATCGACATAACCAGATTCCACTGTATTACCATGTGTGGCGAGCAGGGCGGGGTTGAGGGACCATGAGAGCGTCACGAGAGCCGGTGGCGTGATGGATAATGAGCGACACCTGCGAGCTCCTGAGGTGTCGCTCATTATCCATCACGCCACCGGCTCTCGTGACGCTCTCACGGTCCCTCGACCCCGCCCTGCTCGCCACACCATGAGACACGCCTCACTTGTTCACTTCACGTGTTCGTTGACTTCCTTAAGCATCTCCTGCGAGTCTTCCTGTGGTGTATTTTATATACATGTATGGGGTAATTGCATATGATCTCCACTAGAGCAATGGTCCCCAACCACCAGGCCATGGTAAAGTTATCAAACATTGCCCGGTTCGCGACAATAAAAAGGTTGGGGACCACTGCACTAGAGGGCCACCTTGGTTTTAAAGCAGTTGTTACCAGGGGTGACCAGTGATTCAGGAGTATTTTGCTGAGAGCAGCACGAGTTATGTGTGTTCAATAAGAAAAAAATGAGGTTCTGAGGCATATATTATACTCAATACACTCTATCCAATACACTACATGGGAAGAAACACTACACTTCCCTATTGTGTTTGCTATCTACGTAATTTACGTAATACCTCCCTCCTCCTCCGCACATGCCGCTACTGTATCGAAGATAAGAACTCCACATAAGAACTCTAATTAAAACCACATTTTATTTTATATCAAAGGATTCCTTATATACTATAATAATTTTTTTTTTTTAAATCACCATTTTTCTCAGTAAATATATTTCTAAAGGTGCTGTTGACATTTTCACCAGATGTTGATGATTTCACCAGATGTCCATGAATTAAGCTATGTTTAATATTAAATGACACAGGGAAAAAGTATTGAATATGCTTACTGAAACATATTTAATACTTTGTACAAAAGCCTTTGTTGGTAATGACAACTTCAAGACGCCTCCTGTATGGAGAAACGAGTTGCATGCATTGCTGAGGTGTGATTTTGACCCATTCTTCCACACAAACAGTCTTCAAATCTTGAAGGCTCCGTGGGCCTCTTCTGTGAATTCTGGTCTTTAGCTCTTTCCATAGATTTTCAATTGGATTCTAGTCAGGCTGGGCCATTCTAACAGCTTTATTTTCTTTCTCTGAAACCAATTGAAAGTTTCCTTGGCTGGGTGTTTGGGATCATTGTCTTGCTGAAATGTCCACCCTCGATTCATCGTCATTTTATCAAGAATGTCTTTGTACATTATCCCATTCATCCTTTCTGCAATTATATGAAGTTTGCCAGTACTGTATGCTGATAAACAGCCCCACACCATGATATTCCCACCTCCAAACTTTACTGTTAGTATGGTGTTTTTGGGGTGATGTGCAGCGCCATTTCTCCTCCAAACATGGTGTATATTATGGCATCCAAAGAGTAAAATTTTGGTCTCATCTGACCAGAAAATATTCTCCCAGTATTTCACAGGCTTGTCCAAATGTTGTGAAGCAAACTTTAAACGAGCTTCAACATGTCTTTTCTTCAGCAGTGGAGTCTTGCGTGAGGAGCGTACATACAGGCCATGGTTGAGTGCATTACTTATTGTTTTCTTTGAAACAACTGTACCTGCTGATTGCAGGTCTTTCTGAAGCTGTCCACAAGTGATCCTTGGCTCTTGGACAACACTTCTGATAATTCTTTTCAGAAAACTTGCGAGGAGCACCTGGTTGTAGCCTGTTTATGGTGAAATGATGTTCTTTCCACTTATGGATTATGGCCTCAACAGTGCACACTGGAACATTCAGAAGTTTTTAAATACTTCTGTAACCAATCCCATCAGAATGTTTTGCAATAATAAGGTTGTGACGGTCTTGCGAGAGTTCTTTGCTTTTTATCCATCATGAGATGTTTCTTGTGTGATAACTTGGTAGTGAGACCTTTTTATTGGCCATCAGTTTGGACAGAACCAGCTGATATTAATTTGCATTGACAAGGGGCAGGATTGCTTTCTAATTACTGATTGTCTTCGCTTTCTATGCCTTTTTGCACCGCCCTTTCTTCATGTATTCAATACTTTTCCCTGTGTTATTTAACATTATTAAACATAACTTTATAATTTATATATTTTATAATTTACGGACATCTATGGTTTGATTTCTTTGCATGTGTGGATTGAATGGGTTTTTACCAACATCTGGTGAAAATTGCATGTCAACTCACCAGTAGAAATATATTTACTGAGAAAAATGGTGACTACAATGTTCAATACATATTTCCCCGCTGTGTGTATAAGAAAGTTATATAATTTACGAATTGGGAAGTCGTAAGTTGTAAGGTGTACCTTCTCTTAATTAACTAAGCAACAATACATCAATATTACACCATTTTAAATTCTACTTGCAGAAGATGATCAAAGTATGTGAATCAGGTTTGCTTTTCTTTTTTATGTTTTTAATCAATCTAAAAACTGTAAACGTTATCATTAAATATTTCTATTACAAAGACATAATATTTTGTGCAGGGAATTATCTTACTTTGTTGTAAATAAAACAGCCTTTCAATGTCACTGCTAATTACCTGTGAGGATTGTTATTCCACCACGTTTCTAACTGACACGCGCCTCATCTGGGGTTTAAAGAAAAATCCCGTTGCTGTTCATGTTCGTCAATGCGAGCTAACGAACCAACAATCTCTCAAAGCTGATCGCAAATCAGTTAAGAGTCTCTGAGCAACCGACCAATGGAGGGCTCGTGTGAGCATCACATGACTTAACACGGAAGCGTTGAAAGCATGTGTGAACTAGACAAGTAAACAGAGTCATAAATGCAGCAGATCCTCGTGTTATTTGTAAATAGAGATGCTTACACGTCCTCTAAGGACCTCGTAAAAGTTTGTCCTGAGCAATGCCTGCAGTTAGTGGGAACCAGCCGCAGCTGATTCGCTCGAGTCAGAAGGATGAGTTTTACCAGAACATCCTGTCGAGTAGCGCCAGTGAATTCGCACACACCTTCGCAGGTAAAGCACCTTCACAACGGTTTAGGCCATAATATAAACGTTTATAGTTTATTTGACTTTGTTTTATATTACTTAGTTATTCTCACCTGGAACTACATATGAAAATCAGCATGTCTTGCGCAGTTATATTTGAGGCATTTTACACACTATTTTGCGCTGTTATATGCTAATATGATGTAGTTGTGCTATAATAATCCTGACCATGAAAGGCCAACATTTTTCAGTATAGTTTCAATATAGGCTGTTCAAATTGGAAAAATAGCTTAATCTGCTATGTAAACTGGATAGTTCCTACTATACATTTAATAATGTGTGAAATACACAAAATGTGAAGTATGCATTATGCAAGCTTATACACTTTAAGTTCAAATAGTTTATATTGTAGGCCCTTGATCTCATTACATACATCATTACATAGTTGTCATCTTGGAAAAAAAATCTTTTGAAAAACAAACAAGTCTACAGTGTGTGTATATGTATGTATACACACATAGATACATACACACACATAGATACATACACACAGTAATACCTTGAGAGACGAGCATAATCCGTTCCAGGACCTTGCTTGTATCTCAAATCATGTTTTCCCATAAGAAATAATAGAAAAAAATGAATCCATTCCAAATCTGAGACAATGGAAAAAAATGTTTCTAAGTAGTATAGAGACATACACACACAAAATTATAGTGCATGTATAAAGGATTCCTGTGATATCAAGTAAAATATTATTTTAATTATACGTTTTTACCTTTGAGACCGTAAGTATGTGCGGAAGGGAAGGGAGTTGGCGTAGACACTTGATCGTACCTTAAACGAACACTGTTACTTGCGTAAACTTAAAATTAACAATTAACTTTGCTTACGTATTTTTAAAAAACTTTTCTATTTATATTATCTCATAATTTTTATTTGAATGTAACTTCGATATAATCGTCACACCCTTGGACGAATTTATGTACTTGGTAGCATCCTTCTGCTTTAGGATGGTACATTTCGTGGATGTACTTACGATTCGTGCGTGCTAAATCACTCACGCAGGCACCACGCTCATAGTTCATTTACATGGTCATGTAACGAGTTATAATGGCTTATGCTCATTTAATGCTCTTTCACTCACCCACGAGGAGTGAGTAGTCTGTAGAAGGAGCGCCAGCAGGGAAACATCGCATATATGCGGATTGAGCTTTCCACTGTTTTTCAGAACAGACGCGTTACTTTCATCATGCGTTTCTTCTTCTCCCTACCATCCTTACCACTCACTTTCTTAGAATTATGAAGAATATACTATTATGAAGAATAATGCACAAAATAAAGAAAATATCACCTACTCGCGGGCGATGCGTATGGAAGTCAGCGAACGTGTGAAGTAAACGAGCGTCGGCATCTGTTAGCTACTCGTATCTCAAATTTTTACTTGTATCTCAAAGCAAAACTTCTTATTGAAGGCTTGCTCGTATCTCGGAATACTTGTATGTCGGGACACTCATATCTACTGTGTATTACTAATATGCATATACGCACACATACACACAAGTATTCCACCTAATATTTGTGTCCTTTTATTAAATAATAAAAATGAGATAAAAATAATAGCTAATTCAAAGTATTAAACACTATAACAGCATATGCTAAAATAACATTGGTGCAACACTACATACTGCAGGGATGGTGTCCTATTCTTATTTTCTGCTTTAGTTTTTGTTTTTTTAAACATTTTTTTCCATTATGTGTCTCTCTTTCTTCTTCTTTTCTTTTTCTTTTTACAGCTGTTTGTAAAAAGAAAAGATTTGTTGAAAAGATTTTTTTTTTCCCCTTGAGGTTCCAGACGTTGGCTTCAGTGGAGAAAGGAAATTGAATTACTTTCTGATCTGACCTACTATGTCCTAACAACTTTATCTGGTGAGTCACTTGTATTTCAACACTGCTGAACTGTTTGTTGTTTGAGCATTTGTTGTATTTCAGAGCCCTGTTTTGTGTCATTTAGGATATCAGACCTTGGGTGAGGAGTATGTCGGCATCATCCAGGTGGACCCCAGCAGGAAAAGAATACCCTCACGAAAGCGTCGAGCGGCACTTATCGTCTTCCACACTTTTGTGCCTTATCTTTTGGACAAGGTCTTGATCTGCTTTGAGAATGAGTTGGAAGCAGAAGAGCCTCAGAACGTGCAGCGCCAGACGAGTAGAACCTGGAACCCGTTATCACATGTGCGGTTCTGGATTCAGAGAGCTGTGGGGTTGCTGACTAAGTCCCAGAGGAAGTCTTTGATTCCGCTTGTTTTTGCCCTGCAGCAGGGAATCACTCTTCTCTACAGGCTACATGTGGCTATTTTTTACATCAGTGGAGCCTTTTACCACATTGGTAAAAGAGCTGCAGGTGTTAGTTATGTACGTTTTTTTTTGTTCTTTTACTATAAAATTTTAACTGTTGGAATAAGTTCCTATACGTTATATTGAATGCATAGTTCACCCCAAAATTAAACTCTGTCATTAGTTACTAACCCTCAGTACTTGTGTTCATATTCGTAACACAAATTAAGGTATTTTTTATTAAATGTGAGGGCTTTCTGATCCTCCATTAACAGCAACTACCACTTTGACGCTTCAAAAAGATCCATATAAATTGAGTGGTTTTGTCCAAATTTTCTAAAGAGACCGCTTTACATAATGATTTAATTTTAACTTTTAACTTTTATTCACATATTAACACATATCAGTTGTGGTAAACAGAAGCTTAAGCATGTTCTTCTGACATGGGAGAACCAGTGAGGTTCATTTTCATATTACGAAACATTTTTGAGCTTCAGCGAGAATCAATGACATTTATTCTTGTTACACAGCTCGTTTGAGCTTCTACAAGAACTTATGGGGTTTGTTCTCGTTACGCAGCACATTTGAGCTTCTGCAAGAACCAGTAAAGTTCATTCTTGTGTTACGCAGTACGTTTGAGTATCTGCAAAAACCAATGAGGTTCATTCTCGTGTTACAAAACACATCTGATCTTCAAAATTCTGTACGTTTTATTTAATGGTTTTGAAAGAAGTCTCATGCTCACCAAGGCTGCATTTATTTAATAAAAAATACAATATAACTGTAATATTGTGAAATATTATAATATTAATAGTATTGTAGATCATATTCCTAAAGTATAAAAGTTTAATCTGTGTAAATGTGGATTTGTTTTCTTTAGTTAAGACTTGGAAATGTGTCTGGGGATGATCCAAGGATCAGTAACAGTTACCGTCTGCTGGGGGCGCTGTCCCTTCTCCAGCTGGGCATCACTCTCACGCTGCAGTTTAACAACCTCAAGCAAAGACAGAGAGCACGACACGAGTGGAAACAACACCGAAACCTCCCCAGGTAGTGTTGCAGTGGCCTAAAATTGGTTCCTTCCACTCCTAATACCCCTGTTCTTTATGTAGCTCCATGTTATGTACAGTGGGGTGAAATAGAGTTTTCTGAGGTGTTTTATTTATTTATTTATTTTTTTGCTTTTTGCATATTTGTCACACTTAAATGTAGCTGCTTGTTATTAAGGGGAGAAAAAATCCAAACCTATATGGTCACATTCACCAACCCTTGTGTGAAAAAGTCACACAACAACATCCAAAGAACTGGTCTGAGTATTTCAGAAACTCCTGATCTACTGGAATTTTCATGCACAACCATGTCTAAGGTTTACAGAGAATGTTCGGAAAAAGAACAAATATCCAATCATCGGCAGTTCTGTGGGTGAAAATGCATTTTGATGCCAGAGGTCAGAAGAATGACCTGACTGGTTTAAGCAATTGGAATTGGACAATGGAAGACTGAAGAAAAAAAAAAAACATTGCCTATTCTTATTTGCACGTCCTGGTCTATTTCTGCAGCAACAAGTCATCCAGCTTTTATGATTTAATTTAATATATTCTAATATCAATCTAGTCTTTCATATCAGCCACCAAGCGAATGCACAGAGTAACATTAACGTAATTTTCAACACACTCAAATTTATTTAGTATGATTGTTTTAACCATATAAAATCTTAATAAATGCTGGACTTTTGATTGCAAGGTCTCTCATCAGCATTCACTCCAGCAGCCTCGTCCATTTCCATGTCTGTTAGCCTATCTTGCTTCATACCACTGTAACGTAAATATAACTTTTAATATATTAGCTCATCCATGAACATGAACAGATTCCTTTCCGTCGGCTCTAGAAGTGAATGTATAAGCGACCTCTGTACCTTTTAACAAAAAATTCTGCAGGCTATTGTAACTAGTGCTGCTTTGTACATTTGACTGAACTATTTGCTTATTTCCAATTGTATAAATGTCTTATTAGCCATAATAAAGTATATTTGAATATTATTGATCAATAAATAATATGCCATTTTGTATTGAGAGAATGGAAGTTTATATTTTGCAAAGCATACTTAATGTTATAATGCAGATGTTTTTTTTTTCAGAGAAGTGTGAGATATGAAGTCGCAGTTACAAGATTTAAACTCAATTCTGAGAAAGAAGTTAGAATTGTAAAAATATGAACTTGCTATTGAAAATTGTTTGAAAACGTTTACTTGATGGTTACATCACGTTTTACATCATATATTTAAATCACATTTCATGTTTTTGAGTCCATAAAACAAACTTATTTGTTGTTTTTTTCTCTCTTTTTTGGAGAGTCTTGTGGTGATAAATGTGACATTATGTCTTAAGGGGAGTTTTCATAATAGTCCAGATTTATGCAGTGTTCTCTCTTTACACTTTCTGTTTTTCCTTTCAGTCGTCAGGTCAGCGAGTCATCGTCCCGTTCTTCACGCTGTATCTTATGTTTGGAGGAGCGGAGAAACACCACTAGCACTCCCTGTGGTCATCTCTTCTGCTGGGAGTGCATTACTGAGTGGTGTAATACCAAGGCAAGAATTTTATATTATAATATAAAATATTATATTTCATATGTCACATATGTTATTGTGCTGTGTTTGCATGTAAAGTTTATTATTAATGATGTCTGATCAGTAATTTTCTTTGTTGTTTTCATTGTAGGCTGAATGCCCACTTTGTCGAGAGAAATTCCAGCCTCACAGATTAGTTTTTCTGAGAAGCTACAAGTAGATGTTTAGTTGATCAAGACTTTTGTTTTACTTTCCATCATAACTTGTAAAACTATTAGTGTTTAAAGATCACAACATGGCAATTACATCTTGAAATTTGTATGAAACAGACACTGAATACAATAATTTTTTCCTGAAATTGCAATTTAATTTGTTGATTATGCAGATTATTTAACAATTATGGTAGCATTCCTCAAATAAAAGATTTTTTTACAATACTTTGTGTGTGTATTGCTTCAGATGAATCCATCTAAATCAAACTTTACATTGCACAACAAATAGAATGACAGTCTAGTCAATCAGTGATTGAAAAGCATACAGGGAGTGCAGAATTATTAGGCAAATGAGTATTTTGACCACATCATCCTCGTTATGCATGTTGTCTTACTCCAAGCTGTATAGGCTGGAAAGCCTACTACCAATTAAGCATATTAGGTGATGTACATCTCTGTAATGAGAAGGGGTGTGGTCTAATGACATCAACACCCTATATCAGGTGTGCATAATTATTAGGCAACTTCCTTTCCTTTGGCAAAATGGGTCAAAAGAAGGACTTGACAGGCTCAGAAAAGTCAAAAATAGTGAGATATATTGCAGAGGGATGCAGCAGTCTTAAAATAGCCAAGCTTCTGAAGCGTGATCATCGAACAATTAAGCGTTTCATTCAAAATAGTCAACAGGGTCGCAAGAAGCGTGTGGAAAAACCAAGGCGCAAAATAACTGCCCGTGAACTGAGAAAAGTCAAGCGTGCAGCTGCCAAGATGCCACTTGCCACCAGTTTGGCCATATTTCAGAGCTGCAACATCACTGGAGTGCCCAAAAGCACAAGGTGTGCAATACTCAGAGACATGGCCAAGGTAAGAAAGGCAGAAAGTCGACCACCACTGAACAAGACACACAAGCTGAAACGTCAAGACTGGGCCAAGAAATATCTCAAGACTGATTTTTCTAAGGTTTTATGGACTGATGAAATGAGAGTGAGTCTTGATGGGCCAGATGGATGGGCCCGTGGCTGGATTGGTAAAGGGCAGAGAGCTCCAGTCCGACTCAGACGCCAGCAAGGTGGAGGTGGAGTACTGGTTTGGGCTGGTATCATCAAAGATGAGCTTGTGGGGCCTTTTTGGGTTGAGGATGGAGTCAAGCTCAACTCCCAGTCCTACTGCCAGTTTCTGGAAGACACCTTCTTCAAGCAGTGGTACAGGAAGAAGTCTGCATCCTTCAAGAAAAACATGATTTTCATGCAGGACAATGCTCCATCACACGCGTGCGTCCAAGTACTCCACAGCGTGGCTGGCAAGAAAGGGTATAAAAGAAGAAAATCTAATGATACGGCCTCCTTGTTCACCTGATCTGAACCCCATTGAGAACCTGTGGTCCATCATCAAATGTGCGATTTACAAGGAGGGAAAACAGTACACCTCTCTGAACAGTGTCTGGGAGGCTGTGGTTGCTGCTGCACGCAATGTTGATGGTGAACAGATCAAAACACTGACAGAATCCATGGATGGCAGGCTTTTGAGTGTCCTTGCAAAGAAAGGTGGCTATATTGGTCACTGATTTGTTTTTGTTTGGTTTTTGAATGTCAGAAATGTATATTTGTGAATGTTGAGACGTTATATTGGTTTCACTGGTAAAAATAAATAATTGAAATGGGTATAAATTAGTTTTTTGTTAAGTTGCCTAATAATTATGCACAGTAATAGTCACCTGCACACACAGATATCCCCCTAAAATAGCTAAAACTAAAAACTACTTAAAATATTGATACAAAAATATTCAGCTTTGATATTAATGAGTTTTTTGTGTTCAGTGAGAACATGGTTGTTGTTCAATAATAAAATGAATCCTAAAAAATACAACTTGCCTAATAATTCTGCACTCCCTGTACAAACATGATAAACATCACAAAGTCAAGTCTTTAAAATCTGCTAAAAACAACTGCATATTTAATAAAAATAAAATAAAACAGGGCAAGGCTTTGTGTGCAATATTGTATACTAACATGAATGATGCCTCAAATCACGTTTGCTTATTAACAAAAGGTGCACTGTGACACTGAGTTTCACCTTTGCTGGATGGTAAACAGGTGAAATATCCTATAGCTTTACACTGAAGAAGTCACATATAGAGACCAGGATGTCATTGATACTTGTGAATCAATTCTATTGATTCAGGCCAATTAGCAAGCCCTCAGAACAATGCCATAACTGCATGTTAACGCCTTGGCAACCGCCCATTGCATTTTAGGATTGCGGTGCAGTGATTTGCATGGGCAAACACCACTTCAAAAATGTAAAATATAGCTTATACTGAGAACTAGAATTAATTTACCGGCTCCTCCCAGTGGGTTTGTTGTAAAGTAATCTGTTTCTAATCTTCTTAGCTCATACAACGTGCGCTCTGCTGTTTGAAGCTTTCGTTCGTATTTTATACAGATCATTCACTAAAGATGACACAAATCGGAAGCATTAGCGAATATAACATGCTTCCCTTGAGGGTGAGTGATTTTTATAAATACTTTACAAAACAACTATAGCCTAGAGATCATAATTGCCACGTCATTATCCAAGTGGAAGAACATAAATGTTTTACAGTTTACTTTTTTAAAGCAGTCCTCATGATTATGTCTGATAATTTAATTGAGCTGATGGAATAAAACCTTGTTTTAAAATGATACCTGAGTAGATCTGTATTGAAACTTAAAATGTGAATAACAAGCAACATGCCATTACCTGAGGAAAATGCAAATGAGCCACCATATGCTATGGAAGATGGTGCAACTTCATACAAGAACACCCCGTTGAGTAGATGTCCCTCTATACTACCATTTGGTTCTGAGCCCTTCATTCAGCAAAGACTCTTCAAGAGGGAAACAGACTGCACTTCTGATCTTCCACAACGCACTGTGTGGAACAAGAACATTTATTCGGTTTCAGAGAATGCAAGTGGTTCAAAATATGCCAGAAAAGATACAACACCAAGTGATCCTACAGACCGCACATGTTGTAATACAGCAACCAAGCGCAAGTGTGAGCAATGGAAGACCCCAGAGAGGGATTCCTCATTATCCACAATTTCAAAGAAAGACAGCCAGCCGACCTGCTTTAATTCTGCAGACATTGCTTACAAACCAAAAAAGGAAGTGCTCACTTTTCAAAGGCAAGATGAAAGGGTTCCGTCCTCTACCTTTTATGAGCTTCTTGAGTCCTCGTGGGTGTCTGCAAATTTGCATTGCTCAATGCTACACTTCTACACAACTGAACAAGCAGTGTCTTTTGTGGAACATCAAATGCCCAACTTACCTGTATCCACCTCAGCGGTTTCCTCTCCCACAATACCACTTGTCACTGAAAGTGAAAGGCACAGTAGCCACATTCCACAAGATATCAAAAGACAACCAAGAAATGAGCAGTTTCAGTGCTATAATACAAGATTTGGCTCTAGTCATGTCCCTGGAGTGTATATACATAGCAAACAACCAAACAAATTTGAACAAAACAAAGATTTTGTATGGGACACAAGGCCTGATGCCGACATATTAGCTTTTGACAGCCCTACAGAGTTTGACCCTCATAAAAGCCTTCAAATGCAGGAGAATTTCAGTCAAATGCACCCACTGGTGATTCATAGAGGGGATATGAAGAACTATACGCAAACCATTCAAAGATTTTACAGTCTTACAGGAACATGCAAATGTCCTCCAGAACTGGCAGGAAGTATGAACGAACTAGTGTCTGCTGATGGGCAATGCCTTATAGACCATCAGCAGTCACCTTTCTCGAAGTGTAAAGCTGTGGCTCCAACAGAGGCTCAGATTTCTGCTCAGGTATGTTGACATCCAAAATCCAATTGTAGAAATGTCCTTAATAAAGCCTAATGGAATTTCTATCATTATTTGTAACCAGTCCAAATGGAGACTTCCTTAAGGATTTTAAATAAATACTATATTGTTCGGACTACAATTTATTAACAGGCTTGCAATGATTAATAATAATTAACATTTAAAAAAAAAAAGATTTAATTTCCAGTGAGATGTTTCCAGTATGATATCAGAAGAGTTAGAATTATCCATTTGGAAAGCAACATTTTTTATTAGAATCAAATATGTCATAAATGGAGATTATTGATAAAGAACTTTTTTTTTTACATTGATAATGACATTAAGACATGGCTGTATTATATTTTTAACCTAAATTTAGCTGTATATTAAAGTTACAAGCACAAAGGTGTGATGTACCCTTAGAACTCAGTGGGCACTGTAATGTACATTGAACTTAATACCATGACAGATTCCTGACAGTAAACTGATGCCCTGTTTCTGGCAATCTACTACGTCTGACACAAATAACCTATGGATTTCTATTTACTGCGATCAGTATTCAATGTCACATTGATGTTGACATTAGACATTGGCTAAATGTCTAATGTCTAATGTCCAAAAGCTGAAATGTGCATTTAAAAAATAAAGAAAGTTGCAATTGGTTTTCAGTTTGTGGGTAAATATATGTTTTTGATATTTTGACATTTGATATTATTTACTTTGAAGTAATTAAATATTCCCATTATATTATCACCAAAGCTCATTCTATTCGAAACCCTCAGAAGTCTGTCTGAACTCAGTTTTGTAAAGTACCTTTGTGCGCAAATGCTGATTCGGCAGTGAGGCAACTGCTCAGATGTCCAAGCTTTCGGGCGCAACCATTATGTTTGGCTTGAAGCAGCATCTGTGTATGACAATAAAGCACAGCAAGAGCAAAGTATACAGTACTTTGATGTCCTACATATTGATTGCCACTTCAAGTCAAACACACCTATTTTCCTGACATTGAATTTTATTTAAATTGAGAAATCTGGACACATCTTTAACATATTTATTTTTGTTTGGAAAGCTTGATGTGGCGCCAGAGACATATGATGACTTTGATGAAAAGAAAATAGAAGAAAGGTAAAGAAGATAAGCTCTGTATCTGTGTCAAATGCCTGTGCTTGTGAAAGTGCAATTACCCTTCTGATAGAACTCAGATAACAACTTGTTGTGACTTGTACCTGTGATTTTAGGCTCGGCCGAATGGATTGAATTAAATGCTTTTTAGAGCTCATGCACTGTGTTGAGATTGAGATTGAGAGACTGGACCTTGAAATATCTATGGTGACTTTTTTTTGTTTTTGTCACTGTGTGTTAAATGAAGATGTGAGGATCTGTATAGGTTCCGTCTGCGGTTGCACTGTCTGAGAATGTGGTCCAAAAGCCTCAGGTTACTCTTTCAAGCCTGCTGTCATGACAGACGAAGGGTTTTAAATAAAGCTCTGTATGTTCTGAGATGGGCTGCCAAGATGCATTGTGCTCAGACTGATGCAGTGGAGAGGAGGAGAAGCAATTTCCTGCTCTATCAGAGTTTTTACCAGGTGGGAATTGGGATGGGGGGTATACCAATGTAACCGTACAAAAGTTTTTTTGATCAAAAATGGTACAGTTTCATGAGAATTTTTCTCAGAAATGTATACCATAGTTTAATATGCTATAGTTCATGATGGGTTTTGCATAGTCAAAAGTCAAAATTGCACATGGTAAAAAAAAAATTTTTTTTTAAATTAAAAAATAAATAAATAAACTAATCTTAAAGTTAACTTCATATCTTAAAGGTAATAGCACATGACACATTCTGTTACAGTGGAAGAATAACTATGAGAGCAAGACACCTGGATAACTCGTTCCACAATGAGCGCAACACAGATGCTTTGAGAAAACGACTCATTCAGTCCAGCAGATCTTTGGTTCTGATGACCACACTTTCCACCTGGAGGAACCTGCATGTGCTCAGAACGGCTGTGATTCATTATCAGTAAGAATCATCCTGTACAATTACCTCTTTTGTCACCACCTTGGACAGGAATCGGGAGTTTAATTTGCTAGTTATCACAAGTTTCTTCTAAGTTATCCATAATGTTTGTCCTTTGTTAGCTTTTTTTAAAAACACCACTCTCCTTTTCTTAAGAACATGTGAATAACTATTTGAGTGTGTGTCTTTATGTGATTTATCCCCTGCAGTCTATCTGTACTGTATACACACTGGCTGCTGTGGAGGCAGGTGTGTTTAAAGCAGTTCTCTAAGAGACAGCAGGAGTGGCGGGCATGTGTGTGGTGGGACAGACGACTCCAGAGCAAAGTCTGGACCCTGTGGATATTAACCTGGCAGAGAAAACAGCTGGCCACAGATCAGTACAAGTACAAACAAGTACAATTCATGTCTGTGTCTTGCACATGTTAATGCAGTGTCTTCCAAATGTTGATTATATTCTCAGAATTTGCTATATCTTATATATCTCAACTGTTTCCTTTAGATAGATAGATAGATAGATAGATAGATAGATAGATAGATAGATAGATAGATAGATAGATAGATAGATAGATAGATAGATTCAAGGGATTTAAATAGTGGTTGGTATTGTTTTTGTGTGTTTTTTTTTTTCAAAGTGAGTGTTTTTTTTCGATTCCCCAAAAGTATTTCTAAAACATTGTTGCAGGTGAAAATTCCAAAAATGTTACAAATTTAAAATGTCTGATGTTAGGGTATATGTTAATCTGATGCCAAAAGCAAAAAACGAACAACACTAATATACAAGTTGTAATGCTATCAAATATTCATGATCTTAAACTTTATCTCCATATCATTGTCACATGGCCAGACAGTGATTCATCTTTAATGAATCGTTGAAATATTTGTGTTTATAAGCCACAAGACTGCAGTGTACACTGCAAGTTTTTAAAAGCTTATATTAAATGTGTAACCATGAATAAATATCTTATAAACAGGTATTATTCTCAATGGAAATGAGTAGAAGTTTTATCACTTAACAAGCAGAGGCATTTAGATAATGGAGAGATTGTACAATGCTCAAAAATCATCATGAAGGTACAGTGCGACAGGGTCATCCTAAGTAAAAAAGTTATGAAAAGGCCTAAGTTCTGTCACCTCAGTTTGGGTTTCTAGTGTGTTGGTTGATAGAGCTCTGACACTGCCCCTTTGTGTCTTGTGATTGTAAACCCCGCCCATCTTGTTCCCTCGTTTCCCATCATTGATCCCAGATGTTTCTACTCGTTACCTTCCTCATGTGTTCCCTATTTAATCCTGGTGTATTTGCTGCCCTGTGTGGTGTTGTTGTCATGTTATGTTGTGGTCCTGGGTCTGTGTCTGCCGTTTCAGCTGGTTGGTTTGAGGTTGTCCTTACAGTGTATCGTGTTTCAGTTCTTAGTTCCCCCACCCCGTCGTGGGTGCTTTTCTTTATGTGTTATGTTTCTTTTGTTATTCTAATAAACCCTTATTTTATCTGCACATGAGTCCTCTGCCTAGTAATTCATGACACTAATTAATCAGAATAAATATTTCAGAGAGCTATTTAAAACAAAGTCCATGACACCATCCAAAAAAACATAGTAGCTGCATAACGAGGCTGTTGCAACCACCCAGAACACCATACGCATAGCATTGTGGATGCGTTTTTAATTTCTTTAATTACTATTATGGTCAAGTGGCTCATTATATTTCCCTTTCAAGGGAGCTAGGACTGTATCGAAGACACTGTGGGAGCATTCTGCATGATTACGTCATGAAGCACATGTGAAATTGAACCAGTGGTGTGAAAGGACATCAGAGGCGGGTGATGACATGAACCAGGAAACTATAAAAGTCCAAGTCCAAGATTAGGATGTAGAGCCTTGCGAATATGTGTAGTAAGGACCAGCCTGCCCCACCACAATATAGAAGAAGCCATACTCCCAATTGAGTGGGCTTGAGCTGCCAAAAGGCTAGGCAAACTGGCTGTCTCAGAAGCAAACTAAATAGCCTTGACTTGCTCATCTAGCCACATTAGTGGGGATGTAACCTGGGCTAGGGTGGAAAAATTTGCCCATTGGCCTTGGTCCGTCACACCCTCCTAATAGCCCCCCCCCCCCCCCCCCCCATACTATAATTGGCTTCATTGCTCTGTCTCCTCTCCACCAATAAGCTTATGTGTGGTGAGCGTTCTGGCACAATATGGCTGCCGTCGCATCATCCAGGTGGATGCTACACAGGTGGTGGTTAAGGAGATTCCCCCCTACTATGTAAAGCGCTTTGAGCTCTGGAAAAGCACTATATAAATGTAACATATTATTATTATTATTGAAAAGCCTAACCATGCCAGGTGCAAATGTCAACCACAAAGGTGGTCCACCAACAGGGCTTGCAGATCTCCAACTTGTAATTGCAAGGTATGTAATAGCAAAGAGGAACAATGCTTGAGAACAGAACTTGACTGAAACCTCTTGGATAGGCTCATGTCTGTTACCTGATTTTGGAACCCAGAGATAAAAGCTGCTCTGAGTACGAGCAACGTCCCTTGGAACCATAACAGGATTTGTTGTGCCAGTTTGTATAGTGGACCTCTTCCCCACAGCCTTATTGGCAATGCGGACGGTCCTCAGATCTGTCCTACCCCTCGATGTCTGTGTTTGAGATTGCCTCCCTGATCCACCTTCTTTTGTGGGGAGATTATTGCTGTGTTCTGGGTGACGTGGTGTGAGGTTCTGGTTTTCAGATGTTTCGGGGTGCTCCTGAAAGTCCCGCAAGACCTGAGACGACGGGGGAGGAGTTTTTCTGATTGCTGTTTCTGCAAGCTGACCTCCTTATACACTTATCTTTTTCTTTCATGTTACTGAAAATACTTTCACCCCAACCTCATCCAGGTCTCCTAACCATGCCATTTCATGGTCTACTAAAGAGGAATAGTGTGATTGCAACTTAGACCATTTTCTTTCACGATCTTGACACCACAGTGCGGAAATCAGGATAAATCAGAAGGTGGGATGGGAAGTTTGCACTTGTGATTGCAGAAATGCTTGCCTAAATAATTTTTTAAATGAGCATCCTGTTTCTCAGCTGTCCACAGGATGACAGGCAATAGCACTAGTCAGAACCTCTGCTAGCTCCTCACAGACTGGAGAGTGAAGTGGCAAATCTTCATTTCCAGCCTCGGTGCCAGCAACATCCATCTCTTCGGAGCTTGACAACTGCAGCACCACCGCTGTCCCCTATACTTCCCAAACCATAATAAAAGGCACTGGACCTGGCAAGAGAGGGTAGAGATAAGTCCGCCTCAAAGAGCACCTGGCAGGAGCAGAGCATCCGTAATGAATGCAACATACACACAACGTCCACAGCCGGCACCCTCAAGCGCCGACTGTGCATGCTCCGCTACCAAACAAATACAGAAACAGGTAAAGGTGTACCAAAAAAAACAGGCAGGGATGAACACACAATCTGCATTGCTGACTGTTCAAAAAGATCATTTATATTTGTTGGTAGACAGACAATATTTCTGACGCATTTCACTCAGAATGTTTCCACAGTGTCTTCTACACAGCCTGAATTCCCTTGAAAGGTGGTGTTAATGCAGAGTTTACCAGCAGAATATAGTATAAATGTGCTACCATTTAATTTGTATGCTGTACAGACACACCCTGCACTCCTGGCGTTGTTATGTTCGGAAGACAAAACTAACACGTTTGAGAACCAGAGTCCCATGGATCCTTTCCAGACGAATTATAGCAGGTAGGTAGAGCCCCCCAACCAACCAAAAAAAAAAAAAACACATCCAGACAGGACTGACTGACAGAATTGAGTAATAACCCCTGACACTTTGCCTGAGGCCTTTTCATAACTTAGATGAGGGGAGTCTGCTAAGGTGAGAGACTGGGGCTTCGTTAACATCCCTGAATTTTCCAAAGCAATTCCCTTTGGGGCAAACCCCACCGCCATTTTTAAGTGCATTCGGCTTCGTGAAGTGGACAAAGGAAATTTATTTGGACAGACCCTCAACCCCTCGATTTTGGACTGTACTGATCTGTACGCTTCAGGCAGAACCACAGACCACAAAACAACACAATTGTGGTGTCATGGCAGATCACGCTTAATTTACCCCTACATCTAGTGTATGATATATTGACGGTCAAGTCAAGTCAAGTCACATTTACTTATATAGCGCTTTTTACAATACAGATTGTTTCAAAGCAGCTTTACAGTGGTCACAGGAAAACATTATAAACAAAGTTTAGTTGGCTGAATGGCAGCCTTAAAAGAGCAGGCAAATAAATACAATTGATGAATATTAAGTGTTATGTTTTGATTATTGATTGATTTGATTGATTGATTGCATGATTATTATATTGACAACAATTCAAGTCCAATTTTAAGTCCAGTGTTCCTTTTAAATGCATTGCAATGATTCGATAGTAGTTGCCATTCATGCAATGTAAGCCATGACATACATCGAAGTGCACAAGACAAGACAGACGGACGTTAGCGAGGGAAGGGCATAAAAAACACAGCCTGGGGGTGATGGTTACTGTTGAAATCTGTGCAGTAAACTTTCGGAAGTGGAGAGATGTCGCAAGAAGGATGCAGGAAACAAGGAGATGTCTTGAGAGAGTTTGCCACCTGCAGGATAAAGGTAGAATGCAAACTAGATTTACAAAATGGCATCAAAGCGCTCGGGCAAGGAAAGACGTAAGGACAGTACAGGAGAATTTACAAAGAGCTCAACTCTCAAGGTAAGTCAGACTGATTTCCTGTGCTTCATTTGCATTGTGGCTGTTACATTCAAATGAGATGTTGAAAAAATTGTACTGTATACAATTTATAAACTTCAAACACCTTTTTTGAAATGAAGTGTTAGTGAAAGAGTTTATTTTCAGAAAATGTTATTCACCAACATCAGAGAATTAAACAAAATATTACGTGAGCTATTTTATTTTATATCAATTTTATATGACCTGCAGAATTTGAGCAAGACCTTGGCAGAGGACAAACTGTTCTCGCTGAGGGCAGTTTCTGTCCCAAGAAATTTAAATCTGGGGGCAGATATTCTGTTGAAGTAGGGGCTGAGACCCGAAGGACTCTAACCAGTTACATTTAGAATTAATTTTAAAGTACTGTTACTTGTTTATAAATCACTCAATGGCCTAGGACCTCAATACATTGCAGATATGCTCATAGAATATAAACCTAACAGATCACTAAGATCATCAGGATCAAGTCACTTAGTAATACCCAGGGTTCACTCAAAGCAAGGAGAGTCTGCTTTTAGCTGTTACGCCAGCCGCAGCTGGAACCAGCTTCCAGAAGAGATCAGGTGTGCTCCAACAGTAGCCACATTCAAATCAAGACTCAAAACACATCTTTTTACCTATGCATTTGCAGACTGAGCACTGTGCTATGTCCGAACTGTTTGCATTTTATTTTATACGTATTATCTTTTTATTCTTTTAATCATTTTTAATGTTTCATTTTTATCATTCTTCTTTATTTAAAGCACTTTGAATTACCATTGTGTATGAAATGTGCTATACAAATAAACTTGCCTTGCCTTGCCTAACCAAATTTGGTGGAGATTTTATTTGACAGAGGCACAAAAGAGCCTAAGTGGAATTGTTTGTCTCAGCAGAGTCAACCCACTGTCCTCTCTTGTTTGCCCTGACACCTCTATCTCCGTTATGGCTAGTGTTTTGTCTCAGATGTCTCAGATCTTTTACCCCTGACCCAAGATTTGGAACCTGTGGGTCTTGACCCAGAGGGGGATCAGCTCCTAGAATCTCTCAACTGATGTTGTTGAGACAATTTTAAATGCTAGAGGTATCGCTACATGGAAATTGTATTAGAAGTGGCATATTTTAATAATAATTCATTACATTTATATAGCGCTTTATCACATAGACACTCAAAGCGCTTTACATGGAAGGGGGAATCTCCTCAACCGCCACCAGAGTGCAGCATCCACCTGGGTCTGGGTGATACAACAGCAGCCATATTGCGCCAGAACAATCACCACACACCAGCTTATTGCTGGAGAGGAGACAGAGTGATGAAGCCAATCAGAGAATGGGGATGATTAGGAAGCCATGATGGAAAAATTTGGCCAGGATGTCAGGGTTACACCCCCTACTCTTTACATACAACATCCTGGGATTTTTAATGACCACAGAGAGTCAGGATCTTGGTTTAACGTTTCATTCAAAGGACGGTGCTTGTTGCAGTACAGTGTCCCCGTCACTATACTCATTAAGACCCACACAGACCGCAGGGTGTGCACCCGCTTCTGGCCTCCTAACACGACTTACAGCAGCAACCTAGTCATTCCCAGGAGGTCTCCCATCCAGGAACTAACTAGCCTCAACCCTGCTTAGCTTTAGTGGGCAACCAGTCTTTTCCTACAGGGTGACATTGCTGCCGGTGGCGCAATTAGTAACACCTGGTTGGCTTTCTGCCAGAGTTCCTGCAGGGGCATCTTTCAGAAGGGTTGGCCCTTGCTATACTTAAAGTTTACGTGGCTACCATTTCTGCTTGCCATGTACATTTTGATGGAGATTCCCCTGGTATCTTGTTTCTTGCATTGTATGGCTGAGGACGCTTCCTGGGAAAAAACTTTACTTACCCAAAACATTTGAACAGAAGAGTATTTATAGAGTGTTGCTATGTGGTTGCTAAACTGTTCATTGATGGTGTGGCACTGATCCCCTTTGTGCTAATGCTAGGTGTTTATCAGCGTGGAGAACACTGGTTAAGCGCGGTGCATTGCTTCAGTGTTGCTGTTATCGCAGAAAAGGTCTGATACTTAAGACATGCTTAAAGCAGTGGACCAGATCTCATCAGCTATGCTGTCTTCAGAAGGATTTCCTTATACACCAGTTTCACACAAGACAGAAAAATACAGGTTATATCATTATGTGATATATACTATTGATATATATTTGCATGCTTCGTCCAACTAAAAAGTTTCAGATCATCAAACTAATTTAAATATTAGTCAAAGATAACGCAAGTAAGCATAAAATGCAGTTTTTAAATGATGGTTGTTATTATTAAGGGAAAACAAAATCCAAACGTACATGGCTCTGTGTGAAAATTTGCTTTCCCCCTAAACCAAATAACTGGTTGGGCCCCTCAGCAGCAACAACTGCAATCAAGCATTTGCGATAACTTACAATGAGTCTTTTACAACGCTGTGGAGGAATACTGGCACACTCCCTTTTGGAAAACTGTTGCAATTCAGCCACATTGGAGGGTTTTGAGCATGAACTGCCCTTTTAAGGTCATGCCACAGCATGTCAATGGGATTCAGGTCAGGACTTTGACTTGGCCACTCCAAAGTCTTTTTTAAAATTTTCTACAGCCAGTCAGAGGTGGATTTGCTGGTGTAATTTGAATCATTGTTCTGCTGCAGAACCCAAGTTTGCTTCACCTTGAGGTCACGAACAGATGGCCTGACAGTCTCCTTCTGGATTTATTGGTAAACAGCAAAATTCATGGTTCTATTTAGTGCAAGTCTTCCAGGTCCTGATGTAGCAAAACAGCCCCATCACACTACCACCACCATATTTTACTGTTTCTATGATGTTCTTTTTCTGAAATGCAGTGTTACATTTACGCCAGATGTAATGGGACACACACCTTTCAAAAAGTTAAACTTTTGTCTTATCAGGGCACAGATTATTTTCTGAGTATTCCGAGTATTTTATATTTAATGTTATTTTTGCTCAGCAGTGGTTTCAGTTTAGGAACTCTACCATGCAGGTCATTTTTGCCCAGACAAGTGAGGTATGCAGCTATTTTAGTAGGGTCTTTTGTGACCTCTTGGATGAGTCGTTGCTGCGCTCTTGGGGTAAATTTGGTCTATTCCCAGAGTCAAATGTTCACTTTTTCACCCAGGGTCATGTAGGTTTGGATTTGAATATATTTTAATGACTGTCTATATATTTTAATCAATGTCTAATGACATTGCTGTTGTCTAAAATGTTAAATGATTAATCAGAGATCATATAACATGCTGATTTGGTGCTCCAGAAAAGGTTCTCATTGTTGAAAATCTTTTTGGATTTTAGGCTTTACGATGGAAAACACGCATTTCAGCACAAGCGCTATCAGCCATGCTACTGCTCCACAACACACTTCATCAGTGGACACAGATATTAATGAAACAACAGTTGGCACAGTATGATCAACACCTCTTTTTTTCTTTCTCTTTAAATATATTTCTTTCTCTAACTTTCCCTACTCAATCTTGAAATTTCTCTTTGAGACCTCACAGATCAGCTCAAGATAGAAGCCTTCAGCGAGTTGTTCTTCTGGAGTGGTACAGGCACACTCAGTCTGTTTTCTCTATTGGAGTTCTGCTTTTCACAGCCAGACTGGCTAATCTACATCTATCTCCCTCTTCCTTGTTGTCACAAATGCCAATGAGGTTCCCACCAGCGACCACCGGAGGTCGCACTCTCCGGAGTTCTAATTCACTTGGACTACAATTCCCATACACTCACTTTCCTGGACTGATTACACCACACCTGTTACATATTCCCACAGACTATTTAACCCTGGCTACCCAGCAGATCCGTGCGAAGTTTTGTTTGCCCCGGCCACAATTCTGAGCGTTATCTTCACCTGTTTACCTTGCCTGTGTATTGACTGCCTTGTTCCTCGTTCACGATCCTGTTCCGCCTGCCTCCTGTTTGTTGTTTGCCTGTTCTCCGGATTCTGACCGTTTGCTGCATACCCTGACCTTCTGCCTGTTTTTGACCATTCTCTCTGCCCTGCCTTGGATATTGCTGTTTGCCTGGTATTTCGACCTCAGCCTGTTTTGTACCACTCTCTGTTTTTATCATTAAACTGCAAATGGATCTTAACCTGCCTGAGTCCGCGTTACAGAAAACTTCGCCTCCTACAGATCCAGCGGTAGTTCAACACTTGTCCAATGAGCTATCAGCCCAGGCAAACCAGCTGGTGAGTCATCAACAGCAGCTGGTAAAATTGACTTCCATGACAGAGGAACTGATAAAGGCAGTGCGTTGCCTTCAGCAACCCATTGCAGCGTCTAACGCATCAGAGAGTTCCTCGAACCCGGTTGTCATGCCGATGAATGCTGAATCCACGCATAGTAATCCCCATCTTGCATTCCCGGAAAAGTTTGATGGTACTTCAACCAAATGCAAAGGCTTTCTCATGCAATGCTCACTGTTCCTGGCCCAACAACCTACCCGTTACGCTACTGACCAGAGCAAGATCTCACTTATTTGCTCATTACTCACTGGGAAGGCTCTGGACTGGGCAACGGCTGTGTGGTATAATCAAATGTCAGATCTAACCTCATATGATAACTTTATCCAACGTATGAGAACTGTTTTTGATCATACAGCAGTCGGTAGAAGCGCTGGGGAACAGCTGCTAACGCTGCGGCAAGGCAACAGCACCGCCATGGAATTCGCTCTGACGTTCCGTACACTCGCTGCACAAACAACTTGGGTAGAAGACACATTAAAAGTACTGTTCCGCCAAGGTCTGAATCCCGAGTTGCAGTCTGAGCTGGCATGCCGAGACGAAGACAAAGATCTAGACCAATTCATAGAGCTGGCTATTCGCATCGACAGTCTGATCCGCTCACGAAGAGCCCACCAAGTGACCTCCGCCGTTCAACTTCCGTCTCACAGTGACAACGTAGAACCCATGCAAGTGGGACAAACTCACCTTACTCCGGAAGAGAGAGAACGCCGATTCAGGAATCACCTCTGCCTCTATTGTGGCCTGGCCGGTCACCTGAGGAACGAGTGTCCCACACGCCCGTCACGACGATCTTATAGGGTGAGTTTACTCATTTCTGCTTCTTTTCGCAATAAGTGCTTCGATCTACCAGTTACCATTATCCATCAAGCACAAACCATCCAATCTAAAGCACTGATAGACTCTGGGGCCGCAGGAAATTTTATTGATGAGGAATTGGTGCGTCAATACCGCATCCCACTAATCCCGTGCAAATCTCCCTTGGCAGTGGCAGCGCTAGATGGACGACCTCTGGGGACTGGTCGTGTACTACACACCACCACCGACCTAGAACTTCAAGTGGGTGCCTTACACACCGAAATCATCCGCCTCTTCGTCATTCACTCCCCACACAACCCTATCATTCTGGGCTTCCCATGGCTACAGGTCCATGATCCACAAATCTCCTGGCAAGAGAGAGAAATAACCCGATGGAGCTCTGACTGTCAGACCAAATGTCTTACTAGCAACCGTCTCACACCCATCAGAACGACAGTCATGGCCAACACCTCTACCACCGTGCTCGGCATTCCGGGGGCATATGCTGATCTCCAGGAGGCCTTCAGCAAGATCAAAGCATCAGAATTACCACCTCACCGAGCCAACGACTGTGCCATTGACTTACAACCCGGTACATCACCTCCCAGAGGCCGCATCTTCCCACTGTCTGAACCTGAGGATAAAGCCATGAAGGCATACATCAAAGAGGAACTGGAGAAGGGGTTCATTCGACCCTCTACCTCTCCTGCAGCTGCAGGTTTCTTCTTTGTGGGGAAAAAGGATGGGGGTCTTCGGCCCTGTATTGACTATCGTGGGCTTAATGAGATAACGGTGAAATTCAGGTACCCCCTTCCACTGGTCCCTGCTGCATTGGAACAGTTAAGGACCGCCAAGGTCTTCACCAAGTTAGATCTTCGCTCCGCATACAACCTGATCCGTATCCGAGAAGGAGACGAATGGAAGACGGCTTTCTCCACCAACAATGGTCATTACGAATATCTAGTGATGCCCTTCGGACTCTCCAATAGCCCTTCAGTGTTCCAATCGTTCATCAATGACATATTCCGAGATATGCTGAACCAGGGCCTAGTCGTATATATCGACGACATTCTGATCTACTCAGATTCTATGGAGGAACACATCCAGCAGGTACGCACAGTTCTACAACGTCTCATCAAACATCAACTCTACGCCAAGGCTGAGAAGTGTGAGTTCCATCAGTCATCAATATCCTTCCTTGGGTACATCATAAGTCCGGAAGGAGTCGCTATGGATGAAAGGAAAGTGCAAGCTGTCCTGAACTGGCCTCAACCCACTACCATAAAGGAGCTACAGAGATTTCTTGGTTTCTCTAACTTCTACCGACGATTCATCCGAAATTTCAGCTCCGTTGCCGCCCCGCTTACAGCCATGACCAAACGAGGTACCCCCAAACTCCAATGGGGTTCTGACTCTATCCAGGCGTTCGAAGAATTGAAGAAGAGGTTCACATCTGCCCCCATCTTGCATCATCCTGACCCCAGCATACCCTTCATAGTAGAAGTTGATGCATCCAACACTGGAATCGGAGCTATTCTGTCACAACGGCACGGTACGCCACCCAAACTCTTTCCTTGTGCCTATCACTCTAGAAAACTGTCACCCGCCGAACAGAATTATGATGTGGGCAATCGAGAACTATTAGCAATGAAAGCAGCATTCGAAGAATGGCGACACTGGCTAGAGGGGGCGAGACATCCATTCCTAGTATTGACCGATCACCGCAACTTGGAATACCTACGATCAGCCAAAAGACTCAACCCACGGCAGGCTAGATGGGCATTATTCTTTACTCGGTTCGACTTCTCCATCACATACATCCCAGGCTCAAAGAACACCAAGGCAGACGCACTCTCACGACAGCACGATTTCACCCATCTGAACCCCCACCCAGACCCCATCATCCCAACCTCACTCATTCTGGCACCAGTTCAGTGGGATATCATGACTGAGGTCACCCGAACACATGCACAAGACCCACCCCCGGCAGAATGTCCGGTAGATCGGACTTTTGTGCCTCCGCAACTCAGGGAAAAGGTAATGCGTTGGGTACACTCGTCCACCAGCTCGGGTCACCCAGGGATTGCAGCTACAATACGTCTGATCCGAAACCGATTCTGGTGGGACACAGTACAGGTAGACACCACTAACTTTGTAAATGCTTGTCAGACATGTGCAGCCGCTAAGACACCCCGACAACTACCCGCAGGACTATTGCAACCACTGCCCATCCCACAGCGACCATGGTCCCACATAGCCATCGATTTCATCACCGACCTGCCAGTCTCTCAAGGTAACACCACCATCATCACTATCATTGATCGATTTTCCAAAGCTTGCCGTCTAATATCTTTGCCTAAGCTTCCCTCAGCTCTGGAAACAGCCGAGCACTTGCTCCATTATGTATTTCGCTACTACGGACTACCCGAGGATATTGTCTCAGACCGAGGCCCCCAATTCACATCCAGGGTGTGGACCGCCTTCTTCCGATTGCTCAATGTCAATATAAGCCTCACCTCAGGATATCACCCCCAATCCAATGGACAAACCGAACGTCTGAATCAAGAAATCACCAAATTCCTCCGTATATACTGCCAACAGAACCAAAATGACTGGAGTCGATTCCTCCCCTGGGCCGAGTATGCTCAGAATTCCATCCGCAAACCTGCCACCAACCTCACACCCTTTCAGTGTGTTCTGGGATTCCAACCACCGCTGTTTCCATGGTCAGGTGAACCGTCCGAGGTGCCAGCCATCAATGACTGGTTTAAACGAAGCGACGCGGTATGGAATCAAGCACACGTCCATCTCCAACGAGCAGTGAACAGGACCAAAGCCCAAGCAGACCGTCACCGACGTCCTCAACCGAACTACACACCGGGACAATGGGTTTGGCTGTCAACTAGGGATCTACGCCTACGGCTACCATGCAAGAAACTCAGTCCCAGGTATGTGGGTCCATTCAAGATTTCTAAACAAGTTAATCCAGTGTCTTATCGTCTTGAACTTCCTGCCACTTACCGCATCTCTCCTACATTCCATGTATCCCTACTGAAACCGGCCGGTGGTCCGAGGGTGGAACCAGAAGGCAGTGACCCAGGCCCCCCACCCTTAATCGTGGAAGGCGAGGAGGCATTTCAAGTGCGAGGTTTGCTAGATTCCAGACGTCGGGGGCGCCAGATCCAGTATCTGGTGGACTGGGAGGGGTACGGCCCGGAGGAAAGATCCTGGGTCAACACTGATGACATCCTGGACCCCAATCTCATCAATGATTTCCATAGCACTCACCCGGAAAAACCGGCCCCTCGACCACGAGGAAGACCCCGACGTCGGATGTGCTCTCGCGTCAGGAGCCGCTCGCAGGGGGGGGGCTCTGTCACAAATGCCAATGAGGTTCCCACCAGCGACCACCGGAGGTCGCACTCTCCGGAGTTCTAATTCACTTGGACTACAATTCCCATACACTCACTTTCCTGGACTGATTACACCACACCTGTTACATATTCCCACAGACTATCACCAGCAGCCATATCACCCTGTACTCTAAGACTGGTTGCCCACGGAAGCTAAGCAGGGTTGAGCCTGGTTAGTACCTGGATGGGAGACCTCCTGGGAATGACTAGGTTGCTGCTGGAAGTGGTGTTAGGAGGCCAGCAGGGGGTGCTCACCCTGCGGTCTGTGTGGGTCCTAACGCCCCAGTATAGTGATGGGGACACTGTACTGCAACAAGCACCGTCCTTCGGATGAGACGTTAAACCGAGGTCCTGACTCTCTGTGGTCATTAAAAATCCCAAGGATGTCCTTCGCAAGAGTAGGGGTGTAACCCCGGCATCCCTGGCCAAAACCTGCCCGTTGGCCTTGGTCCATCACGGCCCCCTAATCACCCCCCTACATTAATTGGCTTCATTGCTCTGTCTCCTCTCCTTAGCTGGTGTGTGGTGAGCGTTCTGGCACAGGTTGCTGTCGCATCATCCAGGTGGATGCTGCACACCGGCGATTGAGGAGATTCCCTCCCCCCCCCCTCCCAAGCGCTTTGAGCTTGGTAAAAAGCGCTATATAAATGTAACTGATTATTATTATTATTATTATTTAACCCTGGCTACCCAGCAGATCCGTGCGAAGTTTTGTTTGCCCCGGCCACAATTCTGAGCGTTATCTTCACCTGTTTACCTTGCCTGTGTATTGACTGCCTTGTTCCTCGTTCACGATCCTGTTCCGCCTGCCTCCTGTTTGTTGTTTGCCTGTTCTCCGGATTCTGACCGTTTGCTGCATACCCTGACCTTCTGCCTGTTTTTGACCATTCTCTCTGCCCTGCCTTGGATATTGCTGTTTGCCTGGTATTTCGACCTCAGCCTGTTTTGTACCACTCTCTGTTTTTATCATTAAACTGCAAATGGATCTTAACCTGCCTGAGTCCGCGTTACACTTGTGCTGCTTTCATCCTCTTGTGTCCACTGCTCTAATTCAGGAAGAAAACTCAGTGCTAGCTGTCCATTGCTTGCATTTTGTTTGTTTGGTTTAAATTAGCAAATTTTTCTGCTAGCAGACCCAGACCTCAGACATCATAGCAGAATTCCTCAGACCAAAGGTCTCAAAATCACGATACTGGAAGTCGCTTCTAACACTGTTGTATTTATGACACACAAAAGTGATTGATTAGTTGCCAAACATTTTATTCTTTGAGTAATTACTAAGGAACATGCTGTAAGTAATCAGTATTTCAGTAAGTTTTGTATTCTCAGTAAGCATATTGTGAATTTTTTTTTGGCATCATTAATGTGCAGTCATTCAATTAGGGTTCTCTGGTAGAATGTGAAAACTGCACTGCAGAAGATGATAGTTTGGAACAAAGTGTGTTGACATACAGAGAGCAACACTGTCCTCTAAAGGCCACAGGCTTACAGCACAGCCGCAGGTCATGGACCGGATCAGAGGAACACAGATCTGCGCTTTCAGTTATCAGGTTAGCTATGTAAGACAAAATTTAATTTTAAATTTTTTAACAATTATAATATAAAGTTTAATGTTAAGACTAAAGACCATCATCCTTTGAAGTTTTTTTTTGTGTTTTTTTGTTTTGTTTTTTGCAGTAAAGTTTCTGAGGAATATGAAGAGCCAGGAGGTGAGAGAATGGCTCATAGTTGTTTCTGGGGCTCCCATGATCCCGACAGACTTTGCAGATCAAAGGTAGTACTAGTCAACCAATCAATCAAATATAATTTATTCTGTTTATGCATAAACCTTTTGTTTTTACCATGTCCCTGATATTTAACAAGCACTAGTATGATGGAGCCTCCCCCCCCCCCCCCCAGTAAACTTATCTAAGCATCCATAATTCAGAAGTCAGCTCTATTCATCTGCTACTTTTTCATTCTTCCTTAGGTTGTGCTACTAAGAGCTCTCGGCAGGATGATGCATCCTGATCTGAGTCTGGCCTTTTCCCAGTGGCATAGCGTAGTGCACTCTAACAGAGAGATGAGACTGCAGGGGGAACTCTGTAGAAAAAGCAGAAGATGCAAAGAACTGACTGTGGTGTTCAAGGTGTGGAGGGCTCATAAAAAAATGCACTGCAGGGCTGTCCAGCACTGGGTAAATTGCATTCTTGATCAACAAAATAATTTATATATAAATGTATAGTAACTGCGCCAAAGTAAACAAAAAAACCCACAATGTTCACAAAATGTTCCCTTTCGAACTGGAACTTTGACACAGAGCCATGAAGCTACAGGGAATGCCCTCAATGTCTGAACACATTTATTGGACCATGGAAAACTTGAGTATAAGGGGGTGCCTCAAAAATACCTCATCAATTTTGTCTTCAGAAGCCATCTGTATATCAGCTGCTGCTCTTGAGGGAGCTGGATGTGCACTGTGTTAAGTTAGAAATACCTCATGTCTTGTGGGCAAAGAGAATGCGGCAGTGGGTCAGGCTAACACAGTGGTTCTCAAATAGTGGGGCGCGCCCCCCAGGGGGGGCGCGGAGCGATGCCAGGGGGGGCGCGCGTGACCGTGGGGAACATGCTTTTTTTTGTCAGGGAGTAGGTTTTCTTGCACTGAACAAGAGCAGCAGATATGAAGTTCAGATAACAAACCCTTCACCCGTTGATGTGTACGATCACACTGGTGTTCATGTGTCACGTGATCAATCGCTAAATTCACACGTGTTTTCACGCGATATGTGGCACTGATCCAAAAAAGACGCGCTCAGAGAACTTGATCATTATAAAGGTTTTTAAGCGACAAACATTCACTTCCACATATCTGAGAATCTGAATATCAGGTAGTTGATAACAGAGCCAACAAGTTGGTGACTATTTTGAATAAAAAAGAAAAAAATAAATAAATGTGAAACATCTATCAAACAGCGCTCTTTGTGACTGCGGTCTGTCACGTGACAAGCATGACGCGTTGCCATGGAAACAATAAAGCGAAAGTTCCAAAATAGGGGGAGGGGGGGCGCGCGAAATGTTTACTTCTTCCTAGGGGGGGCGCGACAGAAAATAATTGAGAAGCACTGGGCTAACACACCATGGCAGTGTTACATGCATACCGGTATAGCACCTCTGCTTGAAGGACTTGAACCCGCGAGCCCTTGAAGTCCTTGAACTCCTGAGCCATTCATGGAACTGTGTAAAATCACAGATATTATAGATATGAAATGTCCTGCTTTATTTTTTATTATGGAGGAGAGTAGAAGGGAAATGCTGTCTCCAAGCAGAGGTTGGTCCACTGGATAGTGGAAGTCATCGTCTTGGTAAGACCAGATGTGCCTCCTAGGAGAGTGAGGATGCACTCTATCAGGAGTGTTACTTCCTCCTGGGTGCTGGCATGCAGTGCCTAACTGGCTGACATCTGTAGAGCTGGGTGACACCTAACATTTGCAAGGTTTTATAACAGCTGTGCAGAGCCAGTGTCCTCCTGTGTACTCACGACCAGTAGCCAGTAGTAGGGAGGGCCCCACTCTGTGTCTCGCTTGCTGCACCATTCCCCTCTATGGACCAAATACATGCACTTATCTTGTTCCTCAGGTGAGTTCCCTGGCTGGTGAACCCTGTTGAAGGTCCTCCAGCACTAGCGGCAGTCAGACATGGAGTAGACTTTAGTATGAATGTGTGAGTGCAATCGCACTATACTTGCTTCGTGGGGTAGAGCATCTGATGCAAATCTCTGCAAATGCAAATTCTCTGATGCAATCTCTCACTCCAATGTGCATTGGCTGGTTTAGTTACACCCGTAGATGCACACTCAGGCGAGAGTCTTATTCGCCAGTTTAGTTCTTAAGTAATGTCTCTGTTCCCTCCTTAGTGACGTAGTAACCTAGACATTTTCATCCTCTTTTACTGTATTATAGAAAAGTCATTTGGGTCTAGAAAAAAATGTGTAAAATTTATTAACTGTGTTTGGTAAATTGAGAGACTTTGGAGTTGATTTTTTTTTTGTGTGATTTTTTTTTGTTATCTTATTTTTTTACAGGAGAGGAGGGTGCTTTTTCACACTGTCATTCATTGGAAACAAATTGTTTGGCAGAGACACAGAAAACGTATGTTGGAACAGCATGCAATGCTTATCTATGGCACCAATCTGCTTAGACACTGCTTCCGTACATGGACCAGAATGGTAAAAAATATAGTAAAAGACTGGATATTATGTATCTGCCCTAGTTACTCTCAGAATTTAAATGTAATCAGAAAAACTCCTTCAGCATTGGGAGGCTTGTTTTATTTCCTTTTATATTTAAAGCAGTAGTTTGTAACCTGTTTTAAAGTACGCCCAGCTCGGGAACTTGGGTCTCAAAATTATCACAGAGCTTTCTAGTAGTAAATAAAACTTGAGAGGGGATTTATGTCCAATTTTTAACTAGGAAACTCATATTTACGATAATTGTTGATGTTAGCATTAAAGAGATGGATGACCCCAAAATGAAAATGTTGTCATCATTTACTCATGTTGTTCGAAAGCTGTATGAGTTTCTTTCTTCTGTTGAACCCAAAAGAAGATATTTTAAAGAATGTTGATGACCAAACAGTTGATGGTAGCCATTGACTTCATTCAGTCAATGCTACCTTCAGCTGTTTCATCATGGCAGTTATTTTCTACATAGGTATATAGCCAAACACGTTCAGCTTATCTACTTGATATTTTCCATTTAATGATAGATGGCATATAAAATATCTGAAATAATAATAATAATAATTTGTTACATTTATATAGCGCTTTTCCAGAGAATCTCCTCAACCACCACCAATATGCAGCATCCACCTGGATGATGCCACGGCAGCCATATTACAAACATAATTTGGCAAAAAAGAGAGATTAATTTTCTTTAGCTTAAATTATGCTAACTGTCTTGTTGTCAATGTTAGAGAAGTAAATTGAGTTGTGAATGTTGTTTAATGTTGTTAATGAATGTTGTTGCTAAATCATTTTTATATATTTAAGGCTTCCACTGTGGACAAATGTAGTTTATATTGTTTTTGTATGTGTTATAGGCAGTGGGGCCATGTTACAAACAGCAGGAGTATGCTGTTGAATGGTTGAAGTCCAAAACAGAGAAACAAAGACTGAACTTGAGCTTCTCTACGTGGGTAACATCTGTAAGCCAGCAGCAGAGTGCCAGAGCTGTTTATTTTTGCACACAACAGAACAGGTACACGTCATATCTGTATTTATTCTGTGTGTCTATTTCACCTCTCATTCACCTGTTTTTTTTCCATAAAGTAAGGATGAATATTGTCTGCACCAGAGAGAACATGTTATCAGAATGTTTTGAGAAGTCTTAATGTTGATAGTGGGAGCCTGAGCTGAGTTCAGCCTTGGAGAAGCTGTGTATCTGTGTGTATGTTAATATGATCTTTGGTGAGGTGATTAACTAGCACCATGAGAAGACGGAATGCTTGTTGTTCTTGACAAGCCATGTGGAAGGTCACAAACCCGTCACCCATGTGATCAACAAAGATATGCTTCAGACTGTCTGCTCTTGTGTGGAAAATTACTAATTTTGTTTACATTTCTTTCTTTCTTGGCCAATCATATTAATTTAACCTTCATAGTTACTTAGGTTACTTACGTAACCCTAGTTCCCATAGAGGGAACGAGACACTGCGTCGAACGCATATGGGAACGCCTTAGCGTAATTGTCTCTTGAAGCGGAATTGAAACTAGGTGTGCGAGTGCACGTAGCCGAGGGTGACGTCATGAGCCAGGAGCATATCAGCACTCAGCTAACTAGCAGCCTCAGCTTGACTAGTGTCTGAAACAGCTGGCATGCGATGGAGCTGAGGCCACGAGACGCAGTGTCTCGTTCCCTCTAAGGGAACTAGGGTTACGTAAGTAACCTGAGACGTTCCCTGTCAAGGGAACTCAACACTGCGTCGAACACATATGGGAACGAAATACCCACCCCGCCTCGGCGAACGGAGTATGCCAAGCTAACGTAGCTCACTACGAAAGGGCTAGGGTTCCTATAGCGGGGTTCAGGTCTAATTGGTAGAACCTAATAAAGGTATGCAGTGAGGACCAGCCAGCCGCATCGCAAAAATCGGCAAGGGGAGCCCCTGCGCAAAAAGCTTTAGAGGTAGCCATGCTCCGAGTAGAATGGGTGCGGACATGCAGTGGACACTGCTGACCCGCTGCATCATAGGCCAGTGAGATAGCCTCGACTATCCACCTGCTTAGAGTAGGTTTAGATGCTGGAGCTCCCTTAGGAGCCCCGAAGCATACAAAAAGTTGGTCCGACCTACGCCATGGGGCCGCTCTGCGAACGTAGGCGTCCAGTGCTCGCACTGGACAGACCTTGTTTTTAGACTCCTGGTCACGATCGTCAAAGGGGGGAGGACATAAGGCCTGCAGTACAATGTGACGAGCGGGGCTCGACAGCACTTTAGGAACATAACGTGGTCTGGGAGAGAGAAAGGCTTTCGCCAAACCAGGGGCAAACTCCAAACAGGAGGAGGCCACTGACAGGGCCTGAAGGTCGCCAACCCTTTTGAAAGAGGAGATGGCTAGGAGGAACACCGTTTTAAGGGTGAGGAATTTATCCGAGATGTTCTCAAGAGCCTCGAAGGGTTCCTGGGACAAGGCCTGGAGGACCAGGGACAAGTCCCACGGTGGAACCCGAGAGCGTACTGCAGGCCTCAGCCTTAAAGTGCCACGGAGGAAACAAACTACTAGGGGGTCCCGACCCAAAGGGGTACCACTTGGGGGTACGTGGTAAGCCGCAATGGCAGCCACGTACACCTTAAGCGTGGAGGGGGACAGCCCGGCAGCTAACTTCTCTTGTAGAAACTCCAGGACGATACCCACATGGCAGGTCACTGGGTCTAAATATTTGTCACTGCACCAGGAAGTGAAGATAGACCACTTCAGAGCGTAGAGATTCCTCGTGGATGGGGCTCTAGAGTGGAGAATGGTCTCAACGACCTCAGTCGAGAGACCTGAGTCTATAAGTCGGGCCCCCTCAGAGGCCAGACCCACAGATTCCACAGTTCCGGGCGAGGATGAAAGATCCTGCCCTGAGCCTGAGACAGAAGGTTCACTCTGATGGGAATCCTCCAAGGAGTGCCGTCTAGGAGGGACACCAAGTCCGAAAACCACACCCGGCCTGGCCACCGCGGGGCAACTAAGGTGAGACGGACCCTGTCCTGGCGAACTTTCTCTAGAACCCCCGGGAGCAGGGCTAGGGGGGGAACGGCGTACAGGGGTAGCCTCGGCCACTCCTGCTGCATCGCGTCCAGCCCTAGAGGGGCTGGGGGGAAAAGGGAGTACCACGGAGGGCAATGGGTCGCTTCGTGGGACGCAAAGAGGTCCACTTGAGCCTGACCGAATTTCTCCCAAATCTGCTCCACCACCTCAGTGTGGAGCATCCATTCCCCGGGCCTCGGCCCCTGCCTCGACAGGAAGTCTGCTCCCATATTCTGGGATCCCGGAATATAAACTGCCTGAAGGGAGCAAAGTTTGTTCCGAGCCCAGAGGAGGATCCGCGCGGTTAGCTTGCAAAGCTGGAGAGAGCGGAGACCCCCTTGGTGGTTTATATAGGACACCACTGCCATGTTGTCGGACTGGACTAACACGTGGTGACCCCAAAGGTCTGGAAGAAAGGCCTGAAGCACCTTCCATACTGCCAGCATTTCACCCCACAGTGAAAACCCCCTGGTCTTGAGCCACCACTGCAGACGCCTCATGTGAAGCAAGCCTAGCGGTATGAGGCACGAGGCTGCTGCGATGAGGCCCAGAATTCTCTGGAAGTGTCTGACAGTGACTAGCTGGCCTAGCTTTATGTCGTTGACTGAAGATAGGATTGAGGTAATGCGCACAGGGGAAAGCCGTGCTGACATTGACACAGAGTCCCATACAACGCCTAGGAAAGTAATGCTCTGCCTCGGCCAGAGCATACTCTTTTGGGCGTTTAGTCTCAGCCCGAGCTCCTTCATGTG
The DNA here is from genome assembly GCA_037043235.1 of Rhodeus uyekii. Taxonomy (NCBI): domain Eukaryota; kingdom Metazoa; phylum Chordata; class Actinopteri; order Cypriniformes; family Acheilognathidae; genus Rhodeus; species Rhodeus uyekii. The sequence continues at coordinate 434,191 of JAWRVZ010000206.1, forward strand.
TGCGAGAACAACATCTCGATGTTGTACCGCTAACTCTTGAGACTGGGCCAAAATGAGCCAGTCGTCGATGTAGTTTAGGATCCGGATCCCTCGAGACCGGAGCGGAGCTAGAGCTGCATCCACGCACTTGGTGAAAGTGCGAGGAGACAAAGCTAGACCGAACGGAAGCACCCGATACTGATAAACCTTCCCCCATAAGGCGAATCTGAGGAACTTCCGAGGCTGAGGGAGGATGGAGACTTGTAAATACGCGTCCTTCAGATCTATCGAGACAAACCAGTCGTTGGATCTGATTTGTGCCACGATCTGTTTCAGAGTTAGCATTCTGAATTTCAGCCGCCTCACTGACTCGTTCAGTGCGTGGAGATCTAAAATAGGGCGTAAGCCTCCATCCTTTTTGGGAACTATGAAGTACCGGCTGTAAAAGCCCAATTGTCTGGCTGAGAGAGGTACATATTCTATGGCCTCTTTCCTCAGCAATGAGTCGGCTTCTCGTTCCATGACCAGAGCCTGCTCGGGGTTCACGGTGTGCGGGTGTGTTCAGTGTTGGTAACACACCCGCAAAACCGGTAGGACGAACCCGGAACTGAATAGCGTATCCTTCTGATACGGTGCACAGGACCCACTGAGAGATACCTGGGAGGCGCTGCCACGCCACCAGGAAGTCTACTAGGGGTATCAGCCTCTCGAGGCCGACCTCTGGACATATAGATTTTGCCACCCCGGGGCCCTGGCCGAAACCAGAGAGCCGCCGGGGCAGATGCTCCAACCTGCCCAGCGCGGCCCGTGAGGAGCGCGACTGGACGAGACTGCCAACGCTGAGCATGGCCTGGGTCCCTCGAGACCCCAGGCCATCCACCGCGCTTAGCATGCACTGGTCCACCCCTCGAGGAGGACCGGTGCTGCGAGGCTGAAAGACAAAAGTGTCAGGGCCTCTTGCTCTTAGCTTTATTGGCCTGGAGGACAGTCCTCAGATCTGTCCTCTTACCAGAAGGCTGCGGCTGGGCTTGACGACCCGCACTGGCACCTGACTGAGGAGGCTGGCGGGAGGCCACGCTCTGCTGCTGAGCAGCGCGGCGGGAGGAGCTGCTGCTGGGCTGCGGCTTGCTCGCAGACCCAGCTGCCCATGAGCGGCGGGGAAGGATCTTTCTGAACGCCACCTCCTGCTTAGCAGCCTCCTGGATTCTCTCGACAGCCATTTTGATGGCATCGCCGAAGAGTCCAGGAGGAGTAAGAGGGGCGTCGATGAGGATATTTTTATCCTTCTCTCTGAGGGTGGTCAAATTGAGCCACAGATGCCTTTCTGTGGCCACCAAGGCTGGCATGGACCGGCCGATTGAACTGGCCGTTTCCGTGGCAGCCCTCAGAGAGAGATCCGTGGCCCTGCGCAGCTTGGCTACTGCCTCAGGGCCAATTCCCCCGCCCTCATCGAGGTCTGAGAGCAATTCCGCCTGGTAGGCCTGCAGCAGTGACGAGGTGTGTAAACATGCTGCAGCCTGACCAGCGGCGGAGTACGCTCTGCCCACCATGGTGGAGGTAACCCGGAGGGGTTTGGTGGGCAGCGTCAGGGTTTTAAGGGGTGGCGATGAGTGAGGGGCAAGGTAGTTAGCCAGCGCCTCCTCCACTCTAGGTATCGCCCCATAGCCGCGCTCTTTGGCTCCCACAAGGGTGGCATAGTTAGCGGAAGCGCTGCTATGAACCCTGTGGGAGGCGGGCCGCTTCCAAGACCTCAACACCTCGGTGTGGAGGTCCGGGAAGAATGGCAAACCCCGGCGCTGAGGTTGTACCCGAGCAAGAAGGTAATGCTCATCCAGCCGACTCTAAGGACGAGCATCCCTGGGCTCGGCAGGCCACTCGAGACCAAGCCTCGCCGTTGCCCGATTAACCACCTCGAGCAGCTCCTCGAATGCAGGGGAGGTTGATGGTGGTTCAGCCTAATCCACATCAATGCTGACCACATCCACCTCCTGCTCCTCAGAACTGGAGAGGTTTAGCAATGAGTCATCACCCAGGTCGGAAGTAATCACCACATGGTGCGCTTCCGAATCCTGAGTGAGAGCAGATTCAGCAGGTCAGGGAGGAGAAAAGGCGCCGCTCATCTCCGACCCCGCTGCTCAATCTAACTGCGATCCCCACTAGTGCAGTCGTCGCTGAGCCTCAGCTACAGCGGGACCAGACCCACGTGGACCGCGAACCTGAGCAGCCTCCTCAAAGACTGCCACGCGTGAGCGGAGAGTGCGCAGCGGCAGCTGCAGACATTCTGCACATTCAGAGCCCTCGAGCGCTGAGCATGCATGATCCTCGCCCAAACAAAAGACACAGAGAGCGTGTGTGTCCTTACCCGTGATAAAACGCGGGCAAGGAGTGACACAACGCCTGAAAGTCTGTGTATCCGCCATTTCTTCAAAAGTAAGTGGAAATTGCCAGCAGAGCAACTCAAAAACACGTTAGCTTCGAGTGCTGTTGAAGACACTAAAGCTGAGGCTGCTAGTTAGCTGTGTGCTGATATACTCCTGGCTCATGACGTCACCCTCGGCTACGTGCACTCGCACACCTGGTTTCAATTGCGCTTCAAGAGACAATCACGCTAAGGCATTCCCATATGCGTTAGACGCAGTGTTGAGTTCCCTTAACAGGGAACAGCCAGCGCTACGGAAAAAAAGTATTTTTCATCGGTTGATTTTTAAACTATATAGATATAGATAGCTTCTCAAATTGTAACCTGTTGTCAGTTTTGGTTTAGTTTTCTCTGTGCTAGTTTCCTTGGTTATTAATTAGCTTTACACCTGTTCCGTTTTAGTAAAACATGCTGTGTATATTTAAGCCATTGGTTTCCTGTTTTTCAATGTCTGTTATCATCGTAGTTTAATATGGCTGTGTTTATTTATTCCCTGTTGGATTTATTTCCCTTTTTTATTAATTAATCTTTTGTGTGTGCTTCTCTACAGCCACCTCACATGACACAACTGTTTTCAACATTGACAATAAGAATTAATTCTTTGAGTAGCAAATCATCAATTCATAATGTTTTGTGAAGGATCATGTGACATAGTAGACTCGAGTAAGGATGTTGAAAATTCAGGTTTACCATCAGGGATAAACCACATTTTACAAAACATTAAAATATACTCCATGTTTGCCTTCAGTCCTTGTGCACATAAAAGTGCCGTTTTGTTTTATAGTTATCAAGTGTTTCAGTTCTAGTTTTTGCACATGAAATTGCATTTTGTTTTGTAGTTCTAATATATTTTTGTTTTAATTTGTTAAATAAATATATCTCCTTGACTCATGTGCGTCCTTGTCTCCTCCCTCCTCTCCTACCTTGTCTCCTCCCTCACCCCCCTGTTACCGTGACAATTGCTGTTCTTGCCGGATCAAATACTGTAAATCTAGCTTTCGTCAGCATAAGATATGTATACACCAAAAATTAGTGATATTATCCAAATGTACTCCTTTTGCATTTTCTCAACTAGGGAGATCTACCTAGCTCACTCAATGGCCACTCATCCCTTTAGCATTGTGGTGTGGGTATTCTGTTCCCCATAATGACCCCTAGGGGATACAGCGTAGAGTTCCCTTTCGAAAGAGAATGTCTCAGGTTACGCATGCAACCATGGTTCAATGAGAACAGGGAACAAGACGCTACCATCTCTTTGCCATGCGATATTCCTGGAGGCTTCTTCTTCAGATACAAAAAGTGGATGACGTATTGCACAGGTGCCATTTTATACTCATGGTTGCTCCAGCGCTGACGTCATATGTCAACTGCCTGCCAATGTCAAGTTTACTGTTATGATTAAACTAATGCTTCAGACAAATGTCATATTGGAGATATTCTCCTTAGTGACCCCTAGGGGATACAGCATCTCGCTCCCTATTCTCATGGCTGCATATGTACACTTAAGATATCTCGCTCTAAATCAAGCAAAATAACAAAGAAATGAAAAAAATGAAAAAGGAAATGAAAAAAGAAAAAAACTATTGTTTTGTCTATAGCCTTAAAGAGGTAATTCACCCAAAAACAAATATTCTGTCATAATTTACTTTGTTATTCAATACAAAATTACTTCCATGAAACAGGAAATTAAATATTTAGCAGAATGTCAAAGCTGCTGGTTTACTGATTGCAGATTGTGATTTGTGTACTACATTCCAATCATCTGAATCTATGTGATAGATTTGTATTAGGAACAGTCCAAAATTGAACAATAACTTGTTGAGGTAATGACTTTTAGCATCAATGACGTTCAACATTTTATGGTGGTTTATGATTAGTTTCTGTCCTCTTCAAAGTTTGACAGATCCCAGTTGCATCATTTTTGTAAAACTGTTTTGTAAACCTTTTTTTTGTGAGTGCCTGCTAGCTAACAATGCATGTGATACCAATCGCAACTTCAACAAACCAGCAAAAGCCCCCAAAATAAAAATAAAAATAAAAATAATGAATAGCATATAATGAATTTACATTACATTTGCATGACAAGTATTTGGATTTATTAGGACTTGTTCTCTATATAGGGTTTTGCTAGCATGGCACAGACAAACCGTGTCAGTACCGAGACTGAGGTACAGAGAAGCCTGGTTCCAGCACAGCAGTGAAGCTCTCATCCAATAGTTTCAGTCAAGTCAAGTGAATATTGCTGAATATATTATGTGCTTTAATTTAATCTAATTTCTAATCAAATCTATTATAATTTACCTATTTGTATTTATTTCTCTTTACAGTTGTTCAAGCGTTGGACACATAGTAGAGATTTGTTGAAAGTGGCAGAAATGTTTTGTGCTAAGAAGGAAAGAAGTGAATCCTGGTTAGCTCTAAGGACATGGTCACTTTGGGCCAATGGTAAACTGGTATTTTTACGCCTTGCAGATACTATTAAATAATATAGAAATTATCAATGAAGTTATACAGGCAATTGAATAAGCTGTTTGAGTCATTCACCAAATGCAAATATAATGTGAACTACAATATAATAATATTGTTTTTGGACGCTTAAGCCACACTTAGACTCAGACTTATTAGTCTGATTATCAATGCATTAGATAACACAATGTTAAACCAAGTGACATTTGTTTTAAAGAAGAAAATACATTTTGCAAGCCTTCACAAAAAGACATCTGAAATAGATGAACTGATATAAATATTATGACATTTGTCAAATGTTTATATTTAATGTTATTTTTTTAATTTCTCATTCATCGTTCATATACTCACAAAATGACTCCAAAACAAAAGTAAAGTCATTGTGAAAATGGTACAATGGTGCAATTACATTTACGCATATGAAGTGTGGCTTAAGTTTCCAAATGCTTCCCCCCAGAACAGAAATCCCTGAGGCAGATGGGCGAGGCTGTGAGTCTGTGGAACTTTCCATCATTGGGTCAGAGTTTTCCAACAATACCAGAAAGCTTCCCACCACAGACAGACACAGCTTTCACACAGGTAAAAACTATAGTGGTTTTAAGTAAAAGATAAATAAAACAGACTCATTCTAGCACATACAGCAATAACCATGTAATAAGTTCAATTTGGCTACACAAAATCCTTAAATTTCAAGACTATTGATACAGTAATGTTACAGTTAGAACTAGATTGTGAAAAAAAGTATAAAATTGGTAATATTATGTCCAATAAACAAAGCTTGAGCTGTGACTGTTTTTAAATAGTGGCTATGAATATCTGGCTAATATTGGCTAAATAATTGGTGACATTTTCATGAGCCATTTTAGAGCTGGGGAGAGAAGAGTGCATGGACTGACCCATCTGTACTGGACGTGTTGGAAAAACCAAACTGAAGCGTCATTGTTGTATCCACAACAAGTAAGAAATCAACATGAACGAACATTTATTATCATGATGGCTCGACAAAATCTGTCTATAAACTGCCAAGCCTGAGGCCACAACATTTAATCGCCAAATGAAAAATAACTGACAAAAGATAAGTGACAATAAATATAGTATAAATAAACTAAAAAAGTATAATCAATTTGCATTATTTAGATATTATTTTTGTTTCAAGCACATTTGGTGATGTGAGCAAAAGCAGCACTTCTGGCACCAAAGGTCTGAAACAATGGCAGAAATCTGTAAAACATGTGGGCAACTGACCCTGTTAAGCCTGATATATTAAACAATAGCCAGAAAGAAATCTGAAGAAACTGAGCAGTGTTACAAGGCTTTAGGAAGAAGGAGAAAAGAAATGATCAATGTAACTTTACTAATAATAAACATAAACAATGAAACGAAAGTAAAGCATTAGCTCCTCACAGATGATTGCCATATATAAACATAAAACACATAAAACACAAAACCGCATAAGTCCAGGCCTAGTTATTCCATTAATGATATTTCTTTGTGTGTTTAGGCCCTCTGTTCCTGTATTCAGTAACCCAAGCTTTATCATTTTTTCATCACTGTTATATCCATTCTTAGTTATTTGTACATCAATTCAATTTTTATCCTTAAACGGTTTTGAGAGTTTTTGGATTTGCTAATTCGGGGAACAGACACAGTCTCTATAGGATGACATCTATAGAGGCCCCATGTCTTTTCAACAGGTTCAGTCTGCCCCAAAATCTTTTCCAATTGTCTATGAACCCTATGTTATTCTGCGGGCACCACTTAGACATCCAGCCATTGAGTGAGGATAATCTCTTATAAAAAATAAGCACCCTTTGCCAGCACTTTTAAATTTGCTTTGACGTCAGGCACTCTGGCTCCTAGCAAACATATGACTGTGGTTTTCACATCCCGAGTAATAGAATCGCCAATCACCAGGGTACTTTCAACAGGTTTCTCAGTGGGTGTGTCACTGAGTGGGGAGAACCTGTTTGATGTTCTTAAAGGAACAGAACTGTGTTTTTTTTTACCCACGACAATGGCGTCTCACACCAGTTGCCCTGCTGCACATGCTCTACAACCAGAACCAAACACTGTGCAGGGTTTGCTAAGCTAGTCACATCCAAAGCAGTATCTAAAGGATTTGCATTCTTACAATCATTGATCAAAGTTTGGATGGGTGTCTCTAGTTCTGAAATATTCAGCCTGACTATATCCCTGCATTTATCACATGTGAAGTCCTCACTGCTGGCAGAGAATGCTAAACTATACATGTAGCAGGCGGTGACAATCACAGGAGATGACATGACTCACCGCGTGTGTTGATTGAACCCAACATACCAGTTGTTTGATGAACTCAGAAAAAGGCGCGAGCGAAAGAAAACAGTGGAAAGAGTGAGATGTTAATGAGATACCATATTTCATATAAGTAAATATTCCCATTCATGGGATCTTGAGCTGCATCGAAAACGCTAGGGGAATGCCTTTGAATGTCTCATGAAGCACTGTGAAATCGTTTACGCGATTACTGAATGATCGTCACAGGTCGGTGATGTCATGATCCAAGATCATAGAACGGCTCTGGAAACCGGAAGCCGCAAAATGGCATGTTTGTATGAAGCTGGTTGATCTGTGTGTGTGATACATAAGTATATCTTTCCCTAGCTACTTTAAAAAGACATGGGACTTCCACACCTTTACATTAATGGCGAACCAACAAGTTTTAGTGTATGTACTAACTAAAAGCTTCCTGGGCTAAACACCTCTTATATTAGACTTCTTTGGAAGAGAGCCCTAATGATCAGTATTTGAGGATGCTGGCTTCAAGCTGCGTTGCTCTGCTCCGGAAAACAAAAAAACAAAACAAAAAAAACCTAAAGGCTGTTTCTAAATTTTTTAGAAAACCGCCCAGGTTTTCGTTCTCAGGGCTCAAACCTCTGTTGCAGAGGCTCAACAGCAATCTTTGTACCGGGGTTCGCATGATATAAAAACATTTGGATCTGGCAGCGGGATTTGAGATGGGCTCACCTTATCTCAGCTCTTACCTGGCATATCTGGTCCTATGCCTGGATCTGAGGGCATGCTCTAGGTTGGTTTCTTCTGACCAGTCAGGGGCACACTGACGCTGCAGCGATCCAGTTCTGAGGAGTTGAGCGTGTTAGTGTCGACGCTGTGGAGGAAGTTTTGCCATCTTCCTCGCAGTTCTATGAGGAGCTTGACGATGTTGTGAATTGCACTGTCTTGCAGCTAAGCATTAAAAAAAAAATTATATATATATATATATAAATGACTGCCGAGAACAGGGATGCTAAACCTAATAAATGCATTTGGATGAACGTCTTATGCATGACTCCATCCCAGCATCAGAGGTAAATCCCTGGCACTGCCCACCAAGCCATGCAGGTCACTTTACTCAGGTGGGAGCATATTCCATATTCCAAGAGCATATTCCGCTATAAACTGGCAGTGGTTAGCTTAAGCACCCTGTAGGTACTTAGCTTAGCTTAAGTACTGCATGCTTTACAAGTGGAGTTGCTAGGGGACCTCGGTGATGGCGAGGGCTCTCTCTCAGCCTCTTCGAGAAGTTGGCCACTCCAAGAATATGGCTCTGCTCCAGCCGCAGCCTTACAGCTCTTCTCCTGGGACTGCTCAAGTGGGGTGTCGCCACCTGTAACCCCATCAAGAGAACCGGGGGATGGAACCGACGCTCTCAGCCTCAGCCTCAGGCATAATGATGGATCTGAGGACCATCCTTGCCCCTAAGCAGGCTAAGAGCATGAGAATATGAAGCTAATGTGCCAGGCCTCACTTAGGCGATCTTCCCCAACTGCCGCTCATGAGTCGGTCGGTCTTAGAGCACTTAATCCAGGCGTTCCCCAAGAAACTGGGCCCTGTGGTGGTAGTTCTTCAAGTACCAGAGGACAGCTTCGATAGGCTGTCCCTCAGTGGACTTTCTGGTTGAGTGTCCCCTATGGGTATTGATTTCCAGTGGGGACCCTCCCATGTTGGGGGGGGGGGGGGGGGGGGGCTCTGGTCATTGAACAAGAAGTATACTCTGCCAAGGCAAAGGGCCATTCACCTCTCTGGGTCATAGGATCAGCTGTCTCTTCTTTGTTCCAAGTGGATGGGGTTCGCGGCCCAATGAGATCTGTGTCTTTTTCAATTGCACAGTAGTGGAAGATCGTGCCATAACCTGAGGACTCGTTGGTCAACTTGTACCTGAAGATGCTCATTCTCACATCTCCATCCATGAAGCTCCGCAGGTTCACCTCTTGGGGGAAGGTGTGCTTGTTCCGGAAGCTTCTTCTTTGGCCTAGCTGTGTCACCCCACAATTTCTTTTTCTCTTAAAATGTTGGGGTTGAGGCTGAACTTAGAGGAGTGTGTCTCCACTGGATCTGTGTTGATGTTTGCACAGATTCCCCAGTGAACATTGATGCCACCCTTTCAGCTGTCAAGAGCTCATTTGGGGCAAGCATATGGGGCTAGCACTCTCAGAGTGATGGGTCACAGGGCAATGACAGTGTTGGTATTCACTAGGGTTGCTGTACCTGGACCACAGCAGTGGTGGCCAGAACCAAAGAGAGGAGTTTTCTCTGAGGAGTAACCACAGATCCGGACTATCAAGACTATCAGCTCCTCCCATATTGTAGGAACCCTGGTTCTAGGACCCGTATCAGAGCTCCGTGCCCACCCATTATGGGTGGGGGTGTGATCCTGTGGGGTCAAGGGGCCAAGCAGAGTGTCGTTATCCGCTACCCTTCCCTAAAAACCAGGGGGTCGGGCCGACGCTCTCAGGCTCAGCCATCTGGAATGGAGCTGGATCTGAGGGATCTCCTCTGCTAAGAAGGCTATGAGCACACCAAGTGTGTCCGACCTCATACTGGCGATCCTCCTCAACTGCCAGAAAGTCCGGTTGCTTTGTGGAGTCACCCCATCCTAGAGTTTCATGCAGGTTCTTGTCTCTAGGACCCATAACTGATGCTCCTGATTGACGCATATGCTATCAACGGATGTACCCTTACGGTTTGGGAGTGGTCCTGAGGGGTCGTATCTATGCCTACCAGAGGTCTCGCAAAAGGTTCTACAAGGCAGACCTAGGGGCCATCAACTTGTTATTCATAATCCGAGAACATGGCGGTGGTCACCTATCATATGGGAGTAGGTGTCCTGTTGAGGCAGGGGCCGAGGCCCGGGGAAACTTGGGGAACTTCTCGCCGTTCTCTGTTCCATCTTTCTTCCAGACCCTCTTTGGGCTGGATGCTAGGTTTCCTCCAGGTGACTTCTCTGTACTTGTTTCCTTCTTGGCTTGAGGCTTCTGTCCTCTCCCCACTTGGTGATCGTGGCCAGAATTCAAGAACAAGGTCATTCCAGTGTGAGCATTGGACTCTTATGTCCACTAGGTCTCCCTGCGGCACAAGAACTGTTATTAGCTGTTATTCTGCCGGGACCCTTGACCCTGGCTTAGGAGTCGGCCGGATTTCATTCTCCGTGAGGGTCCGTGCCCACTCTACTATGAGTGTGGCTGCCTCCACGGCTTTCTTGCAGGGGTCTCCCTTGCTTATGTTTGTGCTGCAGCAGGCTGCTCCTCTCCGCACACATTCCAGAGGTTCTACCAGCTTGACCTCTACTCTGCTCTGGGGACGAGGGTGCTCTCGAAGTGAGCTGCGACACACATGTGGCCGGCATCACTTAGGTGGCATTGACATATCATTCTCTTAGCATTTTCGACACAGCTCGAGTTCCCATGAAAGGGAACGTCTCGGATTACGTATGTAACCTTAGTTTCCTGTGAGGGAATGAGACTCTGCGTCGTTTGCCTCAGCTCATTGTGCCTCCGAGCTTGCTTCAGACACTCTCTGAGCTGCGATCGATTTCACAGTGCTTCTCGAGACTACAAGCCAAGGCATTTCCCTAGCATTTTCATCTCGTTCCCCCTTATGGAACTAAGGTTACATACGTAACCTGAGACGATTTATGATTAAAGCTCTGTCATTTTAAAACAAAATGCAAAACATAGTAAATAAAATTTATTGATAATTGAGAGATGTATTGATAATTGAGAAACAAGTATTCTTAAAAAGTCTGATGTATCATACTTTTACATGATCATTCGTGCATTAGGTAATAAAATCAAAATCATAATAAAATGAAGTAAACTTATGTTGCTTCAGACCACTAAGTCTCAACAAACAGGCAGGGCTGAAGGCGTAGACAGGCAGACTTGGGAGTAGAGCAATCCAAGGTAGAAAACACTGGTAAGCAGGGGAGGCAAAAGCATAGGGATGCCTGGGGGAAAACAGAAGGGAGAAAACAAAACAAAAGGCAAAAAGGCAGAACAAAACTGGCAAAATCCAACAAGACAAAAGTGACTAGAGCAGCGTGTGCACAGAGCACAAACAACAATCTCGCACAAGACAGCACACAAAAGGGGATAAAAAAAGAGACCAAACAAAGAAGACAAGGAACAGGTGAGGGGAGAAGACCAAACAAGGAAATGAGTGGGGTAACGAGAGGGGCGGGGTCAGACACCACAATGACAGCAGAGCACATGGTGAACTGTCAAACCATGTGCCCCAAACAAACAAAACAGAAACCAGGAAGGAGAACAGAACATGAGGACATGACATAGATGAGTTTTCCTGTTTGGTATGATGATATTCAATGTCCCCAGCACACAAGCCACTAACAACCAAAGTCTCTTTGTTTTTTACTATAATTTGAGAACATTATCATGACAACAAATTCTTTAACTTTATCCTTATCTTTCTGGTGCAGTATGAGCGCTCTGTGCTGCAAAGAGTCTGGTTTATCTGGAGAAAGAGAAACATCAGGAATGGAGTGTCTGCTGATTTATCAGCCAAATTTAACAACATGCTATTGTTCCAGGTAAAGAAGACATTGATTAACCCACAACTCTTTGAAATCTCACTTTATTTACACAAGATAAACAGGGTTAACATGCACTTAGTATCTCTAATAGCTAGAGGAGTATATAGTGGATTCACTATAAACTGGTCTGTGCTCAATTAACCCGGTGTTTGTGTCTATGAATAAACTCCTAAACATTGATTTTTACCCTTATGGTTCACAATGTCTTGTCAGTGTTGAACAATGTGGAGCAAAATCTTTGATTTTAGATAGAAAGCTTATCACGTAAGGCTCCCTTGAGAAAAAAAGTGTACTTAATTATACTGAATATGCATGCACACTTCAAATCTAAAACAATATATAATTTTAAAACTGTGATTGCATATAATATTACTGAAATAAAAGACAGCTGAAGGGACTTGATCTTCACCTGATGTGAATACACTTTCATGACCATCTCATGACACATATAAGTACACTGAAAAAAATGTCAATGGTTCCTTAAAGTACATCTCAAAGCATTATGATTTAATTTTCTTTATGTCATACTTTACAGAATTGCACTCATTTTGAAGTGTTGACTAACATACTAAAGCACAAGTTCACACACTCTAAAAAAAAGCTGAGTTCAGACTGCTGGGTAATTTTTTATATTTTACATTTTATCCAAAGCGACTTACAATTTGAGGAAAACAGAAAGCAAGTCATCATGAAGATACAAAAAAAGACATAAGAGTGCTTACAATACAAAGTTTCAAACACTACACTTACTAGTAGTACAAGTCTGGAGAAAAGAGGAAGGATTTTTTTCTATTATATGTATATATATATATATATATATATATATATATATATATATATATATATACAGTGGAGTTCACTTATCTCGAGTCACCCTTAATAAGACAAACTCTCTATTTGTCTTATTATTTTCTTGCTGTACTAGATAAGATTGTACTAGATGTCAGTGTTGCCAACTTGGCGCCTTTGTCGCTATATTTAGTGAGTTTTCAGACCACTCCAGCACAGATTTTCAAAAAAACGACTAGCGACAAATCTAACGACTTTATCTTGAGTTATTGGAGACATTTTTTGAGACTCTCTGAATTGAAAGCACATATCGTTCTTACGCTTCTCAAGGAGCAGCGAGTGCTGCCGCATCCCCATCCCAAAGCACTCACAGGCGGCCCGGTCTGCACAAATATAAATCGCTATATTTATACTCACACAGCCTCAGTCACGTACTCTCATCCACTAAGTGTGTGCGCCTGTCTGTGACAGAAGGTAACTAGCTGGCTTGCTTGTCATGTCTCAGTTAAAACTGTAAACCCAAAAATACAGGAAGGAGTGGGAATCAAACCCTGAATTCCAAGGCTGGTTAAAGCCGTTCATTGGTGAAAACACGCACGCATGCATACACACGCACGCACGCGCACACACAAACACATCCCTGTTTCTGGTTCTGATGTGAGCTCTGCTCAGCGCCCCTTGCGGATTGAAGAACGGATTGAAGGTTGTTAAAAGACGGGATGAAGCCGAATTTGTTGAGAAAGCACATTAGACAGGCAGAACGCAAGAAAGTATGCAATCTAGTACAGCGTGATGACCTCACGAATATGTTATGACTGTTTACGCTGTGAGCGAAATTGTGTTTGCAATGTCGGAGAATATAATTAAATTTTTGTATCGAGAATCGAAGGTGTTTTTATTGTATACTGGTAAATCTCTGCTGTTAGTTGGTGTACATATGCCTTTTGTTGTTAGCAAACATATACGCCAGGTACGCCATATTGAGTGTTGGTTATCTCGCTAAACGGTTATCTCAACGCTTTTTTGCAACCCCCGAGGCCGTCGACATAACCTCCACTGTATATATATATATATAAATAATGTGATGAATAGAGGCATTCCAGTTGAGTGATGAATAACAAATTTTTTTTTAAGACTTAGACTTAGATCAATTATGTCAATTAAGAAACAATAACAATTCTGTCTCTGAGCTCTTCAGGGAGTTCATTTGACCTCATGATTCTCATTTGCTCTGACATGCACTGTGAGCTGTAAGGTCTCATATAGACAGGTGTGTGCCTTTAGTAATTAAGTCCAATCAGTATAATCAAACACAGCTGGACTCAAATGAAGGTGTAGAACCATCTCAAGGATGATCAGAAGAAATGGACAGCACCTGAGTTAAATATATGAGTGTCACAGCAAAGGGTCGGAACACTTAGAAACATTTGATATTTCAGTTTTTCTTTTTTAATAAATCAGCAAAAATGTCAACAATTCTGTGTTATGAATGAATAAGGGGGAAAAAAGAACTTAAATGATTTTAGCAGATGGCTGCAATATAACAAAGAGTAAAAAATTTAAGGGGGTCTGAATACTTTCCGTACTCACTGTATGTATATATATATATATATATATATATATATATATATATATATATATATATATATATATATATATATATATATATATATATAATGTGATGAATAGAGGCATTCCAGTTGAGTGATGAATAACAAAAAACTAATACTTAAGATCAGTTAAATATATCAGAGAAGGGAACACATGGCACACAAATGACACCATTCCCTAAGATTCACCCACACAAATAACTCTGTATACAGATTGATAATGTTTTTTTTACTCTGTAGGTGTTGCAAGTGTGGTGGCAGCGAGCCCAAGGATCAGACTCTGAGCTCTAACCAGTTCTGTCTGTTTACAAGCACTGTTAACGGATGGAAACCTTAGCAGTAACTCCACACATCACCACAACAGTCACCTAAAGGATTCTGGAACTGTTTAACAACACATCTACTTGTTTCTACATTTCATTCTGTGATGTCAAATTCTCCTACTTATTAACCACTCCCATAACTTCCCAGAACTTCCATGGGAAATGTCAGCGGTTCAGAGGGTTCCCTTATGTAACGGCCCTATAGTGAGTGTAGGATGAGTGTGTTAGGTTATGACTCCTCCTCCTCTCCTCATGTGGGACGAGCAATCAGTGGAAGAACCAAGAGCCTTTCCTTTTCCCTGTTGTTTTTCCGAAAAGGTACTAAACCATTTTTATTTTATTTAAATCAAGCATTTGTGTAGAATATTTTCAGGCCTTCTTTGTCTAGTAAAACTTTTTAAACTTAACATCCCACACTTTTTTTCTTCTTCAGTTTTCATGATTACTGAATATTTTTTAAAATAAATAAATTATAGAGATATTAATGGGATAGTTTACAATAAAATAAAAAAAAATGTTTACCCTCGAGCTGTTCTAAACCCGTACGAGTTTCTTTTGTTCTCACTGAAACATGGCTAAACAACAACATTCCGGACTCCGCCATTCAGCTACACGGACTAACCTGCTGCCGAGCGGACAGAGTTTCATCACTGTCTGGTAAGACTCGCGGGGGCGGGTTGTGTGTGTACGTCAACCAAGAATGGTGTAACAACACCGCGGTAGTTTCAAAACACTGTTCACCGCTGGTGGAGTACACGATTGTGAAGTGTCGGCCGTTCTATCTGCCGCGGGAGTTCACGGCCATTGTTATTGTCGTGGTTTACATTCCCCCGTGTGCAAACGCTAAGGACGCGCTTCGTGAACTGTACAGTGCCATCAGTGATCAACAAACAAATAACATTATGTTAACTCCAGCATACAGACCACGACTGAAACTCACCAAACCGGTTCAGAAACCCATCACAATTTGGCCACAGGAGGCTACATCAACTCTACAGGACTGCTTTCAGTGCACAGACTGGAACATGTTTAAAGAGGCGGCCACCTACAACAACCACACAGACCTGCAGGAGTACACTGAAACTGTGACTGCCTACATCTCAAAGTGCATTGATGATGTGACGGTAACCAAGACCATCACCACACGCGCAAACCAGAAGCCGTGGATGACAGCAGAGGTTCGTGGGCTGCTAAAGACCAGAGATGAAGCATTCAGATCAGGAGATAAAGCAGCCCTCAAAACAGCAAGAGCCAACCTGTCCCGTGGCATCAGATATGCAAAACGGTCATATGCCCAAAAAATCAAAAACCACTTCACAGACAGCAGGGACACACGGAGCCTGTGGCAAGCCATTCAGACCATCACTGACTACAAGCCCCCGCCACTGGCCGGTGATGATGACACATCCCTCCCAGATGCACTCAACCACTTCTATTCAAGGTTTGAAATGCAGAATGACACACCTGCACAAAAACTGCCCACACCACCCAACGACCAAGCACTCTGTCTGTCTCCAGCCGATGTAAGGAAGACCCTTTCTAGGATTAACCCACGCAAGGCTGCGGGACCTGACAATATACCTGGCCGTGTACTGAGAGACTGTGCTGCACAGCTGACAGATGTCCTAACAGACATCTTCAACACATCACTGAGCCAGGCAGTCGTCCCCACATGTCTCAAATCAACGACAATAATACCAGTACCGAAGAAATCACCCGTGTCCTGTCTAAATGACTACCGTCCCATAGCACTGACCCCAATTATAATGAAGTGCTTTGAGAGACTAGTCATGCATAATATAAAAACCGGACTCCCAAACACACTCGACCCACTTCAGTTTGCATACCGTCCAAACCGCTCTACGGATGATGCAATCTCCTCCACCCTCCACCTGGCTCTTACCCACCTAGAAAACAAAGACTCCTATGTTAGAATGCTGTTCATTGATTTCAGCTCAGCATTCAACACAATAATCCCACAACAGCTCATCAACAAACTAAACCTGCTGGGCCTCAACAATTCCCTCTGTAATTGGATCCTGGACTTTCTAACCGGAAGACCTCAGTCAGTCCGTGTCGGCCACAACACCTCGAGCACTACCACACTGAGCACAGGTGCCCCACAGGGCTGTGTGCTCAGCCCGCTGCTCTTCACGCTGCTGACCCACGACTGCACTGCCAAGTTCAGCTCCAACCACATCATCAAGTTCGCTGATGACACAACGGTGGTAGGTCTCATCAGCAACAATGATGAAACGCACTACAGAGAGGAAGTGGCACAGCTGGCTGTTTGGTGTGGCTCTAACAACCTGTCCCTCAATGTGGAGAAGACAATGGAGGTTGTGATGGACTTCAGGAGAAACTCTGCTGACCTCCCCCCACTGATCATCGACAGCTCGACTGTGAAGAGAGTCAGCAGCACTAAATTCTTGGGGGTGCACATCACAGAGGATTTCACCTGGACCACCAACACCACATCTCTCTCCAAGAAGGCACAACAGCGCCTACACTTCCTCCGCCGGCTGAAAAGAGCAAGTCTCCCTCCACCTATCCTCACCACCTTCTACAGGGGCACCATTGAGAGCGTGCTGACCAGCTGCGTGCTGACCAGTCTGGTACGGGAACTGTAGTGCAGAAAACCGCAAGACCCTACAGCGGACAGTGAACACAGCTGCAAGAATCATCGGTGCCCCTCTCCCCTCCATCCTGGACCTTTTCCTTGCACGATGCTCCAGCAAAGCCAACAGCATTGTGAAGGACCCCACCCATCCCTCCCACAGTCTCTTCCAGCTTCTTCCATCAGGAAGACGGTTCAGGAGCATCAGAGCCCGCTCCGCCAGACTGCTCAACAGCTTCTTCCCCCAGGCTGTGAGAGCCCTGAACTCAAACCCCCCCTCCCCTCCCACACAGCACTCTACCTCCTGAATAATGGACCAAAAATTGTGCAATCTGAAGGTAGAAACCACCTGTAGAACACACCACTTTCACACACTGCTGTGTGTACACAACCCCACAGTCAGACTCAATTGCACTGTACCCAAGCCAGCTGTTAGACTCACAATGTTCTCTTTACATGTACATTTGTATAGTCTATAGTCTATGTATAATTTGTAATTTATTTTATTTTTTAGTCCGTATAGGTTAACTTTTTTATATATATATTTATAGTCATGTGTCAGTAGGTAAGTCATGTATAGGTTTATATTGTTTCATATTGTTTTTATATTGTTTCATGTCATGGTTGAATGTCTGTACCTATGTAGCACCGTGGTCCTGTGAGACACGACATTTCGTTCCACTGTATGTACCCACATGTAGCGGAATGACAATAAAGCTCAACTTTATTCTATTGAGGAACAAGATAATTGGACTGTGGCTTAGTTTCTGGTCTTACATAGTTGTTTATAAAATAGTAAAAGTTAGTTATTCACATTCTTCAAAACATCTTCTTTAGAGTTCAACAAATTCATACTATTACATATCTGTCAAGTCTCTACCCACTTTCCGTTTCCTCACATGATTCTCCCAGTGTTTTTCCATCCACCTGTCCCTTAATCTTGTCACCTGTCTAATCATATTGCGTGTATATCTACCCATTGTTCCCTTCAATCTTTGTCCGTTGTCGCCAATATTGTATGTTGTGTTTCTCCTGAGACATTTCCAGTTGGACCTTTTTTTCATCCCATTGGACCATTATTTCTGTTTAGCACAAAAAGTGGCCTTTTGTATTTGTTCTTAAAGTGTTTATTTTGAGTTTATTATTAAATCAAGATTCAGTTTATACCTGTCTTCCTCATCCACCTGCACCAACACATACAGGGTATGTTCTGTATTTACATGACCTGAAATTAACTTTTTCACACACCTGCCAACAGCCAACTTAAGAAAATGTACTTAACAAAATATATATAAAAAATATACTTTTTATTAGCCATGACACCAAAATTTCAGCCATGACACCAAAATCTTTTATTTCAATTTCGATAGCACAGCTAACTAATATAGCCTTCACTGACCTTAACTTAATAGCCTTCAATTCTTTTTGACAAGTAAACAGTCAAATGAGAACAAATAATCAAATTAAGAATCAAGAATAGCACAAATAAATAAAAAACAACAAAGACACAAATGAAATAATCAGTGCTTTTCTAGGAGGTCTAATAGTTTTCAGCTACTGTGTGAATGCAATAAAATAGTCTAATCAAATAAACAACACAACAGAGTCTTCATATCCTAAAGTTCATGAGCATTAAGTGACATTGTTTGGTCCTTTATTGTTTGATTGAAATTAAAAATGAGACGTGAGAAGGATTATTAGGATGCTGTCATTTTGAGACAAAATGCACACAAGGATCATGTGTTTTCCTTTCTCAACTGTTTATGCTCACTTAAGACATAACCGGCCGTTTACAAGGATACTCGCACAGATGGGTATTTTTTGTCAGTATTTTAAGTGAATGTGTCTATTCAAGTGCAGGAAGGCATGGAAGCTCAGTACACAGAGTTGTTTATTCATGTTCTCACAATATTGTTAGACTTTAAAAAACCGAATGCAAAAGCTAATTAGTCTAGTGTCTATTAATCTAGTGTTAATTTTAGGCATTTTTGTTTTACGTTACATTACAGTAAGTTTACTCTAAAGGACATACTGTTCATTATCATTACTCAGGACTTTACTGTATAATTACAATGTAATAAGGCACCTTAAAGTGTAACCAATATATATATATATATATATATATATATATATATATATATATAGTTTTCCATGATATTTACAGACGTACAAATCAGTTTAAAAATAACCTGATGTTTTCAGGTTTTGTGGAAAGTTGTAATAGTTATTAGGCATTAATCAAGCATGTTTGTTAATTTAAAAATATTAGGATGTATTGATAAGTCAGTTTTTTAATTGCAGAATGTTAGTGTAACATTTAAATAAATTTGAATGTGTTTGAATGTAGATACTAGCTTAAAAACACCCACACATTGAATTACATATACAGAGAAAATGCAATTCAAAACGTAAACTGCAGAAACTGCTGAAAATAAAATGCACATAAAATGAATAAAATGCTTGCTCAAGCAAATGAGGTCAAGTTAATTTAATTGGCTTCCTTCCAACAAGTGTCATGTTTCATTTAACTATGTGATAAGACAACACGAGTGGTTGACATAACATCTCCTGATGACAGCGCACCCAATCCTTCATCAGCTTCCAGATCTTCACCATTATCAACAGTGGCATGAACTTTGAGATGTAGGTGAACTCCAAATATAAAACATGTGAATCACAGGCAAACAAATCATTGTCAGTGATAATGTCAAAGTTGGATAAGTTTGCACACTGGGAGGCACGCAAGTTTATTGAGTTTTCTTTGGCAGCATGGAAATCATCATAATCCTCAAATGATAAAAAGCTAGGAGGCCAAATACAGGGCAAAAAAAAAAATTGTCCATATGATATAATAATTTGTTCCCTTGATTTACTAAATTGTGGTCATGTAGTACTAATTCATTCCCTCATTATAATTCAACTAAAAGAAAAAATTATTTAAAAAAATAGAGAACAAATTTTTATATTCTGAGCACAATTTACAGTACTTAAAATGAGGAACGAATAACTAAAACAGGCTAAAACATCCGTAAGTGGTAACAATATATATATTTTTTGTCTGCATATTGAATGGGGTTCTGTACAATTAAACATGTTCACTTCCAACTTTCATTTTCATAATATGGCAAAAATTCTACACAATTTCATTGGAAAATAATTTATATATAATTGTTATAATTCTTTGTTTTTTTACTACAGTAATGAACATCAAAAGTATAAAGATTCAATATGGTAATGAATATTTAGAGTAATAATGTACTTAATTGCCATGGGGAAAAAAACCTTTTCAATCTTTAAAGACATAGTTCACCCAAAAATGAATGACAAGCATTTGTCATCATGTTGTACCAAACCTGTAACTTTCATTCATCAGAAAATTAAGATATAAAATTAAAAATGTCCTAATTTTACGAAGAGTGATTGCTTTAACTGATATAGACTTACCTTAGGGTTATATTGAGATAAAAATAATCGATAAACGCTTACACGTATATAACATATGGTCAATGGCCGTACTTGCTTGATGAATGAGAAAAACTTTTTCATTTGAGCTTCTGCTGATCATATTTGATGTGCATGATGATCAAAGACTTGTAGATATCAATATGTGGAAAATATATCGGTTCATAATAAAAAGTTATCATATCTTATCCTTACAAATTACTTTCTGTGTTCATGTACTTTTCAGTTTGAAAATTTTGGTTGCTTGGTTGAGGCAAGTTATGAGAATATTAAAATATCTTAATTTGCATTCTGAAGATGAGCAAAAGTCTTATGGGTGGGATTTTTGGGTGAACAAACCCTTCAAACTAAAATAACTTTTGTTTTTTCTTGAATTTAGACAGAAAAATAACCTATTCGATATAAAAAACAGCAGCCAGTACTGTATTTGTGTCCACACATTTGACCTGACTCACAAGATTGCCTTGCTTTTACAATCATATATTGACCATATGCAGTATCCAAAATGTATAAATAGTTAAAAACATAAGAAAATAGCACTCAAACTAGCCAACCAAGTCCCTTTAAAGATTAAGGCAAATCATCTTGTCCTGTTAGCGTAACCGTTTTCCTATATATTGATGACAAATTAAACTCTGAGAATGACTAAAAATATTGTGTCATTAGAGTAACGTACACTGTCTGTGCGTAGAGAGGTCTCTGGATCAAATAGCAGCGCATACAGACTTTTTTAGTTCAATGATGCTACAATTCATTTCCCTCATCCTGAGCTAGTTGAGGGGAGTCCAGGAGCACAAACATGTCTTCAATCACTTGCCACAAACAGCTGTCGAGTGGGAAATCGTTGTCCACAAGGTTGACGAGGAAGTAGTTGTCATGGATGTACTGAATGATCATGCGCGAGGGCGATTCGTCCTCATACAACTTTGCCCATTGTTCGATCCACAATGCGAAAGCTTCGTCCTGCGGGAAAAGAGAGATCCAAGCTCAGTTTCTAGTCTATTTATCTTTGAACAGCACAGAGTGGCAAGTTTGTCTAAACTGGGACACTGTGTGAATGTGAGGTCAATGAGGGCTTTGAAAGTGTCACATGCGTGAGCAAGCCGTTTAAACGCCTCATACAGGACATAATCGGTTTAAACCTTAAATGGATACATCGGGTATTTAGTGACCCAGGATGTCATTCACTTACATCAACCTTCTTAGTCCTCAATTAATTCACTATAAACAATAACTAGAAATACTTTTTAAAGGTATTTATAAAACAATACCTGTTTTCCATTCTAGTTTTGTTCAAATTGTGTGGAACACAGTAAATACGGTACAACCCCGCCTTACGAAACGCTCTACGTACGACGATTTCAGGGTTTTTTTCGCCCGAGTAACGACAAAATGATCGAGATGCGAAAAACTAAATCTCGGCCGAGGCGCCGATTTCCGAGTTTTGTCGCCACTGACCCGGAAACTTGCACCAATCGTCCCACTCTCCCATTGGCTGTCTCCTGGCCAGTGTTGCCAGATTGCAGTGTGGCAACACTGCTCTGACGTTAGCTTTCGCTGCAGCATCCTGCTCTCCTATTGGTCAGCATCGCTCCCATCAGCCTCTGCGTACCAGCGTTCCTCTCCCATTTCATTTCACGATGAAAGTGAAAGTGAAAGGGAAGAAGAGGATGCTCTCCATGGAGATGAAAAGGGAGATAATTGAGAAGTATGAAGCTGGGATGTGCTTGTCATACCATACTGAACAAGCATAGCTTTATTATAAAATGTGGTGTTTTCGTAGGGATTGGAACGGATTAGGCAATTTATATGTAAAAGCCTGACCGACTTACGAAAAGATCGACTTACGAAGCCAAAGTTTGTTTGTTTGTTTTCAGTTCTTTGAGAATAAAGCTTTCATGAGTTTCAGCTAAAGCCGACCCTGCCTTCTTCCTTCCCGCACGAACAAACATCACTACACTGGTGCTGAAACCCGGGAGGAGGAAGACAACGGTGCGCTCGCTCGGCGCTCAATATTACACACAATATTACCCACTTACGCCGCGCTCGTCTCACGACGATTAATGTTTGATAGATGATTAATAGGTTAAAGAATTATCACCTTCCAGGACATAAAGCTGACTGGATCCACCACGGTGGGCTGAACAATCTCTCTGCCTGGGAATATCCCCCATGTCACAGCGTTGGGCTGCATGTCAGGGGCATTTGTGATATTCTTACCCTATAAAAAGAGAAAATATTTCAAAATGGCAATATTAAAACCTGGAGATTATTTAATGTAATCTGGTTCTGTGCTTTACCTGAACGTTGACGATATGGTAATTCACACGAGGTTCATATTTCTTCAACACTTGTAGAAGTGCAGTAACATTTTCACTTGATGTGAAAAACTCCAAATATGCCTGTTGATTTCAAGAGGTAAAAATAAACATACTGAAATAACTATTTCCTAAAATAAAACAAAACCTTAAATAAACCCACATATCACCAAGTGCACAGTTCCCACTGTATCAGAAGCATTATCAGACCTGTTAAACTGTGTGAATTCATGAATGATTTATTTCACAGAATACATTTACTTTATTTTGATATTTACTGTTTTTCAATGTATTTACAGTTTTAGTAATTTTGTTGTTTACATCATTATTATTTTAATACTTCCAGTTAAACTAAATGAAAAATGCTCCCTTGACAACAAGCTTAAAACAATAAATTAATTAATACAATTTTACATTCTATTTCACTTAACATTTACTTTATTTAAAAAAAATAGTGTTAGATAATGATCGTTATGGAATTTCCATCACTGAATAAAGAAGGTAATTATCTTTTTTTTCTATAAAGTCACAATTGTGAGTTATAAGTTCATAATTCTCAAAATTTAGAGTTTAAATCCCACAATCCTGAGAAAAAAGTAAGAATTACAGAATATAAACTCTAAAAAGTAAATTGAGAATAAACATACAAAAGCACGGAAAGAATTTTACATGGCGGAAACAAGTTTCCATTAGGGATGTGCGTGTGTAGTTGACTAGTTGACTACACGGTACAGGGTGCGTCTAGTCGGAATATCAGGAATATCAGGTAATTGATATTTCACAAGTGTGTGAATATTTTGAATAAATAAGTAAAACTAAATAAATGAGATACATCTGTCATCCGAGCAGAAACTAAATCTTTACCGCAGATCTCCCATGCGTTTTGTTTATATAAAAAAAAAGAACCACTGAAAACCACTGTTGGGAGTATTTTAAAGTAGGAGGAGAAAGAAACGTGTTTTATAAACTGTTATGTTAGTTTAAACATAACTGTTACTGTTATGTTTTTATCTGTTTATTGAACTCATTGTCACGGGTATCACCATGGAAACCGACACACACGCCTCTCGCTACATAAAGCTGCAGTTTTGAGACTTCAGAAGGAAAAGCGCGCCGCAGAAAAGTGACCTTATTTCTAACGGCATTACTTTTAGACTAGTCGGTTACAAAATTTTCGTTTAAACGACTAGCAAATTAGTCGAAAAGCACATCCCTAGTTTCCATAGATACTAAAACTGCATAGTATTGCCCAAAATTTTTAATTGTCAACATTTGTTCATCTTTTTGTCTTTCCAAATTTGTATGACTTTCTTTCTGATATGAATCAGTGAATTACAGTGACAAAAGCTGTGGTCCAAAAACGACAAGAAGGATAAAAGTAATATTTTTTGTGTGCTATATTCAAAATTATACTCGTATGAAATCATACGATAGCTTTGCACCAAATTAAGTAGTAAAACATGGTACGTTGCACAAGGATTGATATGAATGAAATCAACATCTCGGGTTCTTTCATTTCACATTGTAAACGTAGCCCTGGCAAAGGTTTTTTCTATGTTCTATTCTAAAATTTACTTCAAGAAACAATTTATATTTATTTTTTAATGGTTTTTATGTTTTTTTAAAAAAATGGTTTTAGTTGACTATAATAACTCTAAAAGAACAATTGCAATGAAAGGAAATGGTAATTTAAAGCTTTAATTTTTGTGAGTGAGTGAGGTTTTCAGCATAATGACTGCAGTTTCAGTTTGTTCCTCACACAAAACTATTAAAAGATTTGGAATATAACAAGTCCTACAGACTACCTTTAAGGTAACTTTTTATCTAGTCTGTGTTCCCCTTTCACTGTAGGGAAAAGAGCAGTTTGCACATTTATATATATATATATATATATATATATATATAAAACATTTTAAGCATTTGTTCTGACCTTTTGAAAGACGTATCCCCCTGGAGGGCCCCAGCCTACAATGGGGTCGGATGAGGCCTTTCCGTTAATGTTGGGTTGAGAATTAATGGTGAGAACACCCCTGCGGTTCACCTTCTCCAACTCATCCTTCAACAGGTTAGTCTCTGGAGCCAGAGGGTCGTCGTTCCACGGTAGACACATGATCTATGGAAAACATAAAGAAATAAATCCGGTGAGGTGAGATGCCCACACT
The DNA here is from genome assembly GCA_037043235.1 of Rhodeus uyekii. Classification (NCBI taxonomy): domain Eukaryota; kingdom Metazoa; phylum Chordata; class Actinopteri; order Cypriniformes; family Acheilognathidae; genus Rhodeus; species Rhodeus uyekii. The sequence goes on from JAWRVZ010000206.1 coordinate 459,201, forward strand.
TTTCGAGTGATTATATACTTTCAAAATGATCAACTCAATGAGATCTACCACCTAAAAAACACTGCATGCATCTCTACATGGAATTCACCTTCTAATTAAGGAGAAAAAAATACAATTGATACAATAATTGTTATCACTCTAAACTCAAAACACCCACAGCACATCAGATTACAATAGTCACAGCATTTACCTTACTCTGATTGCACTGAATAAAATCAGACAGTTCTGCATACGCAGTAGATTCTGACAACAAGTCTCTGGACAACTTTGACAGCGGATACAATCTCACATTTGTTTTTAAAATCAACCGAAAAACAATGAGTCTGCTGACTTGACAAACACGAGTTTCAGCCTCTGATGGTGTGACTCCCAGAATGAAGCCTATGCTTTAGGCCTGGGCGAGAACAATTTTATTTCCTTCATCTTTGTTTTTCTAAGCTCGCTTCTTCTAATTGTTGTCATACAATTTATTGTCTGTCAGCGTTTCCTTTCTTTTGCATAGCAATACTTGTTTGGCATTTAGAAATGGACATACAGGGAAAAAGTCTTCCTCCCAGTCAAGTTTTTGCAACTCTAATTTATGGAATATGTAGCTTTTCATTTTTTAACCACATAGGAAATTTCCTATACTTTTTCATTCCTTAATCATCATGGCCATATTGTTGGAATGGTAAAACAATAGTTGGAAAGATCACGAAGAATCATTTTCACAAATGAATCCACTCCTCTGAGTCAAGAGCTTAAATTCATTGAGTCTTTGGGATATCAAGTTAAGTCAAGTGATCTTTATTTAAATAGCGCTTTTTACAATAGAGCTTGTTTCAAAGCAGCTTTACAGAGATAACAGGAAAACAATGCAACAAAGATTGATTTGGCTAAACAGCTCTAGAAGAGCAGGACAATTAATAATATTGATGAATATTAAGTGTTAAGTTTCCCCAACTAAGCAAACCAGAGGCGACAGAGGCAAGGAACCAAACTCTATCAGGTGACAGAATGGAGAAAAACAGAAAGGAGAAAAAACTTTGGGTGGAACCAGTTCTCCTCTGGCCAACAAACAAACAGTGCATGATTATGATATAATCTTGCCACTTCGCGGTTCAAGTTTAGCGGCCTCAGTTCATCGTGGAATTATAAAAAATATCGCCATATCGGCAGCCGTATTGTTGAAAGCAGCGTTGTTTCATCGTGATGCGAGAGAAACGGTTTCCCGGGATGCCAGACAAAGAGAGAAACTCTCTCAGAGGCTTTGTACACACCCACAGGGACTCAGACAAGACACGTGATTGGTTACTGGCGCGAGATCGACCAATGAGAGCACGAGTGGAGCGGGAGATTCTTCGCCTCTCTCAGAAGCAAATGTTGACGATCCAGCGCCGATATCTGATGATGAGGCGCTTCCCGAACTGATTTAAAGCCTCATTATACCAGTGCAGTAACACCATCATCATCATCATCACATTCATGAACCGCACAGGTCTGTCATCGTCGTCATTACTGGAGTCTCAAGATACTGCTGTCATTGATGAGTGTAGAACACCATAATACGTATCGTATGAGAGAGAGAGAGTAAATGTATAATATTAAGGTTTTATAATTAATTTATAATGGATTATTAGGAATTTATTAATGGATTTGATTAAAATATATTTAAAGTATAAATATACATATTTTTAACATTCTGGTACCTAAACACACACATAACTGAAATTCCTAAGGGGGGCCAATCCTACTTCGCGGATTTTCACCTATTGCGGGTGTTCCGGTCCCCATTAACCGCGATAAACGAGGGATATCACTGTAGACAACATTTCAGGTCAGAAGTCAGGCAGAGATTAGGATGTGCTGGAGGAGACTTTACAGAGAGCTGGACTTTTGCATTGACTAGAATACAAGATCTGGACTAAATATGTATGTACCTCTAGATGGAAATAAAGGTTGTGATGTCATTTCCATCAATGCATACATTTTTGGTTGGCCTTAAATATTATAATCATGAGACAAATATGTCTAGTTGTGATACTCTTCAGCAGCCACAATCAATTAACTTTCCCTTGTGCTGTTCTGATTAATAACAAGTTCTTACTCATCTTAACTCATTTATAACATGCTGTGATCTTTTGCTGGTACTTTTACCATCATACCGCCCAGCTGTACACGGCTGTATACTGACCCTGGCTGCACCACTGTACCTTGTGTCCACTGCGATTGGTTTGCCCCGTGATGTAGTTGGTGAACACTTCATAAACACTCTCCTCGCTCATTAGTTCCTCACCCCACATCTGCAGCAAGGCCTCTTTAGGAGACTTGCTCTTCAGGTAGAACAGGTAATAGTCTGTCAGCTCGCCAAAGGCTGGTGAGGAGGAGTTACCCCTGTCGAGATGACAGATACGTTAATGAACATTTTTAAAATCCACATAAAGCCCAGACAAAAAGAGAGAGGAAACGTTTTCTGTACCATCTTCCGTTGGGAAAATCATCCCAGTCCTGCGTCCTATAGATGTAGCTTTTGGGTCGGGAAGCCCAGAATATCGGCCGCACGTCTTCCTCCTTGCGCTTTGGATGGGCACTGATGGCCCAGGGCAGAGGTCGCCTAAAGTTCACATAATATCAATGTATATAGGTGAATCATGTCAGTCAGAAACATGCCCATATTTTACACTCAAATTAAATGAATTAAATACAGCTTATTTAATGGGAGTTTCTTCTGAAGCCACGCGAAGCTGCAACTCACGATACTAAGTATGTTTTCATCCAAGTTTTTGTCCAAACCAGTACAATTCTATGTGAATGCCCCCCGAAAGAAGACACAAGAGTCAACGTTTAAAATTAGAGCTGCATAGTTTTGGATAAACTGAGAATCGCAACTTTTTTTCCATTCAAGTAGGAATGCGATCACATGGGTGTTTGAATTGAGATCGCAATCTTTTAAAGGATTAATTGCACTGCTCTATGTTCCGCATCCAGTTTAACTTCCAAGAAAAAAACAACAACTAATGCATAACGCAGGACTTTTAATTATAAGCAAATGGAAATAAATTGTGACTCTTATTTTCTATTCTTTACTACTTTTAGCTGCTCTTTAGACAAGACTGAGATAAACTGCAACTATAACAATCTACAATTGCACAATAAACACTGTAAAACTAAACAAAGTGAATGTTTTGCATAAATGTACACTATTCATTGAATTGCAGTAAAACCACAAGCCTGTAGAACACAAAAGTGCTCACAGTGCAGATGTGTACCAGCTGTACTATCACCAAAACACAATGTGCTGTAGTGAATAATAATAATAATAATAATAATAATAATAATAATAAATAAGTACTTCTAAATAGCAGTTTCTCCAAATAAAGGCAGGGTAGTTGATGCTGGTGGAAATTCACCAAGTTAATTGGACTGAGGAAAGTGTAGGACCTATGCAATAAGACAGACATCAGTCACCGAGCACCACAAAACAAAGCAACAGTTCCTCCTGAACAACAATAGATGAACCTGTGACTTCAATTTATGCATTGAAATCTATCACAGGTTCTATTATTTCAATGATAACTATCGATGCTGAAAAGATTCTGCAGCAGTCATGTGATAAAGGTCAGCACTCTTTAAGTTTTGTTTATTTTTATTGCAATGATATGTGTTTGGACTCATGAGGTAGTTTAACGCTGTGTCTCATGACACCTTTGTTTGGCTTTGGAGACGCTCTGAAGCGAGGGTGAGGGGATCTTAAGCTTTCAACACTAGCTTGCTATTGCTAGCCTCCGAAATTGCCTGCCCTACCTTTAAGGTAGATTTCAAAGCCACTCACCGTGGATCCTCTGCCCATAAGCCCAGCTGTCTGAGCACTTCCATGGTGGCCACCTCTCTGTTGAGCGTGTAAAAGTGCAGGCCTGGGACATCTCCACTGGTCAGTAAAACCTTACACATCTCCACCGCCTGCTGGATGCCATAGTTCCGGATGGCGGCATCATTATCTTTAATGGGCTCGATCACCTGCTTGATCTCCTCCGGCACTTCAAGTTTGGAGAGTTTGACCAGCTGGCGGAGTGAGTGATAGCCCTGTGCAAACAATCAGGATTACAATTTTAAAGAATGTGCAAAAAGCTCCATACAAGTCCATACAAAGTCTTCTGAAAAATTATGATAGTTTTAACTTGAGAAATACAAGGTCTTAGATTTGATACATTTCACAACATTTTATAGAATATAAAATTGTGACAATTCTGGTGATATGACGATTCTGAATAAATGAGTTACAGCGAACATTTTCTGTGAAACTTACTTCAACTTGTATCAAAGGATATTGTATGACTTTAGAAGATTAGAATAGAGTACGCATATGGAGTTTTTGGCTTAGTTGCATGGAGAAGAAGACCTGTGCAGGACAGATTTTTGAAGTTACCTGTCCCGCTTCCGCATAAATTTGTTACCGTTTCCCACAAAAATGTGTTACTCTTTCCCACATGAATGTTACTCTTTCACACAAAAAAAAATTGCGATCTCAAAAAGCTACGTTATTATCAATGAAGCTGCCGCACAATGACTCTCTCGTAATTTCTGCACATTGTTTACTAAAATAGGATTTTCCAGCTTGCAGAATTCAACACTGAACAGAAATTCTGAGGTTGAGCGGTGAGCAGATTCTGTCTCAAATGCATTCATGAAATCAACAGATGTGTCTGTGATCGGCTACATTGCACAAATGGAAAAACATGTTATAAACACAAACTCTGCCTATGTGTGCACCTGTTAATCGTTTTATGTTTTTCTTGTTTGCCACAGATGAATAACAATGTATTTGTTTTTATATTTCTATCTGTGTTGTAAAAATCTCTATATAGAGCTAGTATCAGCTAAAGCTGACTTGACCTGACTATTTTGTGGGACTCCCGGGATCGTTTCATTCTTCCAGGCCTCTAGTGTGAACAGTCTTCAATAACATCTCTCATTTTACATGCCAGATTAACAGTGTCGCACTCCATGCAAATCAATGTATTTTCCTAATCGATTACATCGCCACACCATTTCATACGCTGCTTTCAGACTAATTCAGATCTGTTCTCGTCACGATCTAGAGGGATTGAGGAGATCATCCGCTACTACGCCACAATAAGAATGAATAAAATTACAGAAATTTGTTTTTTAAGAGTCAAATGAGCTAAATGGAAGTGTTTTAAAAACAACTAGAAAACGTGGTGCTGATGGCCTGACAACTAGTTTTTTTACTGCACAGAAAATGTAGTGCAATAAAACAATTTTTTTTACTGGTAATTCCATATTGGACCTAAATTGGTCTTTTGCAATATGGCAGTTTATGCTTGGATTGGATAACTTTCACATTACCAAGGAGCAGTGACTGGTCTGTATCTGCGTTACCTGAATGGGGAAGATTCCTGGGAGAATGGGGCAGGTGATGCCAATAGCCCGACAGTCTTTGACAAATTTAAGGAAGGTTTCTGCCCTGAAAAAGAGTTGGGTGACGATGAAGTGCGCACCAGCATCAACCTTCTCCTTCAGGTGCCTGAGGTCATCTTCATAGCTCTCAGCCTCAGGGTGTCCCGTGGGGTAACCTATAATTACATTTGTGAGGGGTTTCAGACGGTGACATTTTAGAAATCCATGGAAAGAAAATCACAATGAACAAATACTATGACGGCAAATCTAAGCCAAGAAAAAGCGAGTGCAAAACTGATGCTTGCGCGCGTGGTAAATCCGCGAGCGGATACACGGGAAGAAATGGGAGCCCGCGAATTAATTTTAATGCCTCGCTTGACATCTCATCTGCATGCGGTACAAGCCCTCATGCTATGACGTGTCTTAGCGATCATTCCCCACACTCACGCGCTCCATCTTCTTTCACTTGCTGCTTCTGCTTGCGTCAACACTTATTTTTGCTGTTTTAATTGTCACATCAAATGACATTGGTTATTTCCCCTTTTCTGTTAGTTAGTTGTGATTGGACGCCAATTTCAAGATGAAACATGACTTCATCAATTTGTTTATTTTATTATATTTATATTTAATGCAATGTTAATATAGAATAGATCCTTTATTAACAGGAAATCTTCTGTTTACTAGAGATTGAATTATTTTGATGTTAACAGACTGTAATGACTCATTCCTACAGTTATTTGCATTGTAAATACAGTATTACCTCGGTTTACGAGTTTAATTCGTTCCAAGAGCGAGCTCGTAAACCAAAATGCTCGTACACCAAAACAAATTTCCCCATAAGAATGCACTAAAAATCAATTAATTCGTTCCACATGACCACAAATGCCCATTTTAAATATTTTTTTTGATTTTACCCTATTAATTGCAGTTAAAATTGTAAGCATTAAGATCTCATATAAATACTAATTAATAATTGACAATTAAACTCTAAAAATACTTGACAATTTACTGTAATGCACTTCAGGTTTGAGCAGCCTGCTTGGAGGAGAGAGAGGAGGGAGGAGGGGGGAGTGGGGAAAGCAAGGATGAAAGCAAATGAGAGAATTTATTATAATAGTGCAGAAAACAAACAAAGTGATAATCCAGAGTTAAAGTCGTGGAACATGGGAGCCACGAAAGAACGAATTCACGGGAGCCGCGAACGAAGGAACCCGTGGGATCCGCGAACAAACTAATTTGCGGGAGCCGCGAGAGAACTAGGGGAGCGCGCGGCACAAAGTAATGCGGGGTAAATAGTAACAGCGATTTTTTAGATAGTTGCACGGGCATAAATGTGACGTGCTAAAGGGCTTTTCATCACACTGTTTGCACACGTCTTCTGGCCATTTTTCAAGAAATTTCATCGAAGTTTGGATGAGAACCACAGGAAAAACTCTTTTGGCAGCATGTAAATATTTTTTGTTATAGCAGTTGTTTTTCGATTTTCAAAGAATGTGTGAAAGATTGTTAGTCTAATCTTATATTGTTATGATTACCATCTTCTTGGCTAAAAGATGGTACCATTTTGAAAGACGTGAAAAACGCATAGTGGCTGCTATCCGGTCCTGAAGTAAACAAGACAGCGCGGGGTTAGTTGTAACACTAAGCCGCATTGAACAAGTTGCATCAATAATCATATAGTTTGCATTGCATTAACCTATTAAAACGTTTTTCATGTCATTACAGTGTTCAAAACACAACAAAAAAATAAAGGAAAAAAATATATTTAATTCATAATTTATGCTTATGATCATCAAGACGCAACTTTTTTAAACAAATAAAAATACGTGAATGAACTTGCATTGGATAACATGGTGTTACAACTAACCCGCTGTCTGTTAAAACGAGCCCCGCTCACGGGGGAGAGAAGTCACATTTTACTCCTTGCGCTTTTGCCAATACTACAGAGAAACGGCAGGTCTGACAAACATGCTCATTTGTTGGAGAGGCTTATATGTTGTTTGTATAAAAATATGGTTTGTCTAACCCTATTACTTTGTTTATTATTTGGCTAAAACCGTGTATATTTCACTACGTGAACAATAGTGATCACAATTAATTAATGTTTAGAATATGAGGTAAAAACTTCTGTAATTCACTTATAAAAGTATCACTGTGGTGAATGATGCAGCCAATGAATGAGTTAAGGGGTTATAAAGGGGTTGGAGCCTCCTGACTGTGTTATGAGAGGCTGTCATTAGGATATTTCACGTAAAAATGCGCACAAGGATGCTGAGCGTTAGGACTTTTTCCACACAAAACTGTGCATGGGTGAGGGAAATTTTTTCTCATACACCGATACAATGCTCGTACACCAATTCGACCCTCCATGCTCGAACACCGATTTGCTCGTATACCAAGTTGCTCGTAAGCCGAGGTATTACTGTATACCAAAATGTATACCAATATTTTATATTTAGAACACTATGATTTGAGTTATTGAAAATTGAAGCTACAGCTATTGGAGCAAAATGGGAATGCCAAGTTATATGACACTGGATGAAAGATAAATTACTTGTTCATATCAATAAGAGTTGTTGTCTAAGCTTTTTGTCATCATCCTGTGCATTACTATTACAGTAATATCTTGAGATACGAGTGTCTCTATATACGAGTATTCCAAGATAAGTGCAACGGCTTCGGGCAGATTTTTGATAGATTTTTACGAGATGTTCTTCTAGATACGAGTAAATTTTCGAGATACGAGCACACGTACTGACATTCACTTCAGTGTTCACTGATTTCTGTACGCGTTGCCCGCGAGTAGCTGATTTTCTCTCCATTTTGTTCATTATTCTTCATATTAGCGATGAGCTCTAAGAAAGTGAGTGGTAAGGATGGTAGTGAGAAGAAGAAGTGCATGATGACCACGGAAATGAAGCATGAAATTAAACAAATATGGGTGCAGTGCCCGCATGAGTGATCAGCAGCAGCAGGAGGAACTGTGGACTGTTGTTCGAGCTGTAGATGACACACAGGTGTTGCAAGAGCTCAGCATTGAAAAGAAACAGCCTGATCGTCTACTGGTCGTGCTTCGGCACTTTTTGACGACGCGTGCCTTACTTATTTATAAAGAGAGACAGAAACCAATTTCCCTCGATAGGTTAAAAGGTCTACGCCAAGTGAAAGTGAGGGTAGTCAGGCGAAAAAAGGGAAGAAAACAAGCAAAACAATAATATAAAACAGAAAAGTTACAAAAAATACGTAAGCTAAGTTTAGTTCTGTTAATTTAAGTTTACGTAAGTTACGCAGTGTTCGTGTAAGGTACGATACGGAATCAAATGTCGACGTAACAACCATTATAAATGGTTACTAGGTGTTTACAGGCTCCAGGCAGGACCATATTTCAATGCAAGTCTATGGGATATTTTATCCTCTTTCTCGTCCAGCAGGTGAAAATCTGTGAGCAATGACAAATGGTAATTTGCCTTAGCAAACACAGTTAATTGCTTGCCAGTCTAAAGCTCACCTGCAACACAGATGTCAAAATAATCATCGAATTCACAGCGAATGTGCTTGACCAGATCTGTTGCATAGTTGAAACCTCCATCTTCTTCCACCCAATCTTCCCCAATAGGATCTGCAAAATAAGACAATTCGGGTCAAACTAAGTTTCGTTGCTGAGATCATACAGTAGTCTTCGCCATATAAGACCCTCCGGAGCATAAGACGCACCCAATTTTAAAGAAGGAAAATCTAGAAAAAATTATTCTGAACCAAATACTGTAGTAAAATATTTTATATCAACTGTATTAAGTAGACTGTGTAACAGCAGTTTAAGAACAATTTTATGCCAACCATGTAACATATTAAGAACTATCTTTACTCTCATTAACAGTCAGTAAAGTCAGTAAACGGTGAAAGTAACAAAAATAAGGCTGTAATGTTTTTATTCGAACCCCAATAATTCCTCTTCTTCGCTGCTATCAGAAATGAGGAAGGACAGATCCACGCAGTCATTGTCATCACTTTCTTCCTCACTGGTGTCAAATAAGACGTTGTCTTCTGTTCCATCCAATGCATTACTAAAAGTCGTAGTGTTTACTTCATTGTGTTTAAACCTTGTGTATGGTGTGTCTAATAGTTAGGATTCTTTATATTTATCGAATAGGACGCACCAACTTTTCCCCCCCAGTTTTGGGGAAGAAAAAGTGCGTCTTATGCGGCAAAAAATACGGTAACTGCTCCAAAAGCTAGGTAGCAATGTTATGCTCCTTTCAGGCTAATTCTACAGCAGTGCTGCACGTATGCGTCATCGGGAAAGCAAACTCACAACCACAGTGGAAAACAATAATCCAAGATGGTAGATGGACGAAAGAGCTGATTATATTCAATACACTTAAGTTCAAGCTTAGTTTAAAGTTTAAATTTATTTTACCAAATATGTTACGTACAAAGTGACTTGCATTCAAGGCATAAATTGACATTCTTGCTTTCCCTGGGAATCAAACCCATGGCCGTGGCGTTGCAAGCGCCAAGCTCAACTGTTTGAGATACAGGAAAGCCTTCAAAAGTATTGAAGACAGTCACTTATGAGGAACTGTTAAGTTAACAGTTGATTTTTTTTTTTTTGGGGGGGGGGGGGGGGATGTGCTGTTTGAACCAATAAATAACACTCACAGACTTCAAACGAGTCAGTGTTCATACCTCCTCTCAGCGCCATGATATTCTTCAGGCCCAGCCGCTTGGCTTTGTTTAAATGGCCCGTTATTTTCTCCTTTGTCTGATTGCAGCATGTCAAATGCAGGACACTCTCCAGGCCGCAATAATTGACTGCTGTGCTCGCTATCATCATGGAAGACGTCTCTTTATCTGAACCCGGATCTCCAGCGGGATGCCAAGTTATGTCAATGAAGAGAGGACCTCCAGAACCCATTCGGTCAAATCTAACACACAAACAACAGAGATATATTACAAATACCATCATTTTTGGCCTTAAGACAAAGAATTTGTGAGTAAAAAATGACTGATTTTCAAATATGTCACAATGCTAAATAACATGGCCAAAACATACCTGCTGTTTGGATTTAAACAGGCAAAGAGTCATTCTTTAATCTAATTATTTCAGTGATTATTATGCAAGTATTGACCAAACTTTGGAGCACATCTTGATGGAAATAAATGTTGTGATGTTTTTCCATCAAGAGGTGCATCGGTTTTTCATCCAGATCTTGTATTCTCAATGCAAGAGTCAATCTCTCTGTAAAGTTTCCTCCAGCACATCCCAAACACTTTCAGTGAATTTAAGCTCTGGACTCAGAGGAGCTGATTCATGTGTGGAAATGATTCTTCATTCTTTCATAGTTTGAGCTGGATGAATCTTCATATTGTCGTCCTGGAATATGGACACGATGTTTCTTCCTATATGGTTGTTCAAGAAATGAAAAGCTACACACTCCATCAATTAGAGTTAGAAGAACTGCTGGCAAACATATAACGTGATAAAACATAATAATCACTGCAATAATCATTGGAATCACAGACTCTTAACATTTGCCTACAGCAACATTTTTATGGATGGACACTGAGTATATTAGAAGGAATATGACAAAATTAGAAAACTATAACCGCAATTGTTTTGCTTTTTCCTACCTAGAGATGAGATTGACTGCTCCAGATGCTGTGCGAGGTGGGAAGAACTCAAGTGAGAACCAGTGGTCCCCAGACTCTATGCGGCGCTTCATCTTGTCCCGCAACCGGTCGGTGCGGTCGGTGTCCAGCACAGGAGTGGAGCACCTGGAGCTCTCCTTTGAGCTCTCTCCACTGTTACTGGCCCCGCTGGAGTCGCTCTTAGACGACTGCCAACCTATGTCAGCTCTTTGGTTCACCATGGTGTTTCCTGTTTTAAGAATGTCACCCCAACAAGACAGAAAACATGATCACTTTGAGCTAGGTTGACTTTTTAATGTCTCTAAACGCGTCTATGTACAAAAAAAATGCATCGATGACTATGTTCAGAATGGAATATAAGCTCACCACTTAAAGGGACAGTTCACCCAAAAATGAACATTTTTTCCCACTATGATCTTCAAAACATCGTCTTTTGTGTTCAGTAGAAGAAAGAAACTCATACATGGTTGAAACAAGAAAGTTGGTGAATTTCTGGGTGAATTGTTGCTTTAAAACATGATACACAGCATGCAGAACACAATGTTCCTATATGTAACATTATTTCAGTAACATATGCAGTTGAAGAGATAAAACGCACGTTATCATAATAAAATAAACTTTTGAAGTTTACCACTCAAATATGCATTACTCACAGATGATAAGTGTTATAAAGCTTCCCAACAACTCCAATATTTATGCATTAAAGTTCAGGTCATGCACTTCCCAAATATGCATGAAGTTTGATTCAAATAATGATGATCCTGATAGTTACGTGCATGACGTCTGATTCCATAATAAGCCTCATTTGACATATAAGGAAGACGCGTTTATTTAGGAAGTTGCCTTTAAAGGTATGCTTTTAAAGCAGACCATCAATGCAAGCATATGACATAACTCATTTCATATCGTATTAGTGCATGTTCTGATATTTTGCATCGCGCGAGTGGTCCAGACTGGGACATGCGACCTTAAAGCAGCCGAAAGCGAAAGAGCAAGCCGACTCTGCAATCATGTTAATGAGTCTTGGCTCTATTACCTTCAAAACTCTTCCCGATCTCCCAGGAGTGATGCAAAGATTCTCTGGGAGAATAGCGCGTGCGGAGTTACAGAATGGACGCCTGAGAGGGCGGGCTTTACAACACCACGCCCAGTTCAGACGTGAACCCCGCCCACCTCTCGTTCGAACGATCGTCCTATAGGCTGCAGAGTCTGTCATCGCTCATGATGTAAACACACCACATGCACTCATTAATAATTAAATGGGAATCAGAAAAGAAGAATCAACATATTTTAAAGTCTTTGTTTTTGTTTTTCCTGAAACATTTGTAATGTATATGAGTTTTTGTCGAACCCAGTGAGTTTGTACACGTAAAGCTGCGTAGCTGCTGTAAAACGCGACCGAATCAAGCGTGTTTGCGTTAACGCTGCGCAACTGCTGCTCACTCGAGTGGTGACGCATTACTCGCATTACGTCATGACGCTAACTCGTCATATGATCATGTCCGAACTACTGGTATGGCAAGCCCTCCACTTTAATTAATTGACAGATTACGGATTCTTAACGTCAACAATGACGTCAACACGCACATAAATCGAATTATTTATATCAATAATTACATTTCAACTAGTAAAAACTGTAATTCTTGATCTCTGTGAATATATTTTCATAAGTTAAATCTGACCATAGGTTGTTAATATCAATAATTGATTTCTTACTCGTTGACATTTCATTTTCACATCAGAAATGTAATTTGCATTATTAGTAAAATATTTATTTTGATATCAATAATTACTTTCAATGATCAAAGAACTCAGTTGTCATTAGTTGAAATGTCGTTTCTGAAACCTGAAAATGTGTTTCTATTATCAGTAATTGAGCAATTTCAGACATATATTAAATAATTTTCTTGCCAGTAACAATCACATTCATGAAATCAGAAATTAACATTGCCACTAGTAGAGATTGTGTCTGTTCCCCGAATTAGCAAATACAAAAATCTCAAAACCGTTTAAGAGTAATTTTTTTTATTGATTTACAAACAACTAAGAACGGATATAACACAAATGAACAAATGATAAAGCTTGGGTTACTGAATACACGATCCCTTTCCTCAAAAGCACTTATTGTAAATGATATGATTACAGATCATAAACTAGATGTGCTGTGTTTGACAGAAACTTGGCTAAAACCAGACGATTACATTACTTTAAATGAGTCCACCCCTCAAGATTACTGTTATAAACATGAGCCTCGTCTGAAAGGTAAAGGAGGAGGTGTTGCTGTAATTTATAGTAACACGATCAGTACTGCTCAAAGGTCTAATTTGAAATATAATTCTTTTGAAGTGATGGTCCTTAATGTAAAATTATCTAGTTAATCAATGGTTAACATCAAGAACAGATATGTGCACTAGTAACCATACAATTAATGTTATCGAAATGAAAGGTTTTACTAGTGTGAATTGCATTTTTGATGTGAAACTGAAATTTCAACGAGTTAGAAACCAATTTCTTGATATCCACAACTGAATCTGAATGCATCTAAGAACTCATTCAATAGACTTCGTGAGATTTAACTAAAGTGAAACTACATTGACAGATTTCAAGAATTATTAATATTTTTCACTAGTTTAAATTGAATTATTGATATCAATAAGTCGATTTCTCCGAGTGATGACGTCATTGTTTATACATTGTTATTACATTTTTACTAATGGAAATGTAATTCCTGATATCTAGAATCAGCACTTTGTTCACTTAAGGTTGTAGTGCGGCTGATTAGAGGTGTTTTTGGCTTGCCACAGAGCGGCAGCTGAAGATGATGATGGCGTGCTGTGGGTCCGGAGGCTTCTGCTGCTGCCAGTGCAATGAAGGAGAAACCACAACACCAGAGGAGCTGGTATGAGCACATTTACCTGCATGATAATTCCTCGCGTAAAGCGAATTTCTGAAAGACGTGTGTGCTTTCTAATACGCTGCATGATATGTTATTCTCCACCCAAACTCACTGTAAACAACACTGACAAAGAGATCCAGCTCCTGATTTCATGTGCAATTCACTGTTTCTGAAGCTTGAGTTCTCCTTGTGATGTAGTGCATTTACATGTATGCATTTGGCAGACGCTTTTAACCACAGCGACTTGCATTGTATTCGAGATAAACATTGACATTCTAATCAGTTCTTGCTTTCCCTGGGAATCGAACCCACGACCTTTGCGTTGCAAAAGCGCCACACTCTACTGTTTGAGACGCAGGAAAGAAGTGTTGGTATGATAGAGAAATCTTCTGTGTCAGAGTAAACCGTCAGACAGATGCTTTAGAAAGTAAATTAGATCTCATTTTCTAAACAAGTTAACCTGACTGTGTGATTTCACTTTTGTGTGATTGCTGGCTTTTGCTTGTTAGACAATACTGGGAGAAACCAGAGAAGATGATGATGAAATACTGCCAAGAAAAGACTATGAGGTCAGTGAATAATGGACATGAAGCAAATCTGAGACCTGAAATGGAGATCTGATCTTTTGTGTTTGTGATGTTTGAGCAACATAAAAAATAATGTCATGTCTTTATTAATATTTGACATTTCAGAGTTTGGATTATGACCGATGTATTAACGAGCCATTCTTGGAGGTGTTAGAGGGGTTGGATAATAAGGTAAATAGTGTTATCATCATTTATCATATTGTCAAGTCCCTGTTCACTAAGTACATTATATCATTCTTCTTACAGAAAGCCAGAAAGTATGAAGCGATAAAGTGGATTTTGGTCTTTGCAATTGGAGTATCAACTGGACTGGTACGTTTCGGGAAGGTTTATGTCTGAAATGATTTTGATTAGCGTTTAGAGCACACAGTGCCAGAGTGCACAACGCTTTTTATACTTATATTATACTAATACATGTTACTACTACAGTGGAGTTCACTTATCTCGAGTCACGGTTAACTCGCCAATTGAAGTGGAACCACCAAACTCTCTATTTGTCTTAACATTTTCTCAACGGTTACGTCGATTCTTTAATGTCGCCGAATTCTGGTATCTCGAGCACAAAAGAGGGACAAATTTGTCACTCCACATGGTTAACTCGTGGCTCCTAATAGTACCTAGTTCACTGCGTATGCGCCGAGCTCGCTGCACGTGCATGCCATGACCATTTATGATCTTTCCGGCCGCTTGTCATTTTGTCGGATTGTGATCTTACAGCGGTAGGACGCATACGTTTGTCATGTCATAAGGGCTGTATGTTGTGTAATTGATGATTTCATGTTATATAATTGTGACCTCGAGCACTTTTGTGATGTACACAATGTTTTGTTGATTATTTTTCTTCAGACCGTTAAAGGCAAAACTCAAAGCCATAGTAATACGTTCAGATGTGCAATACGTTCACATGTGCAATACGTTCAGAACTGTGTCAGATGAGTGAATGTGTTTATGTGACTGTGTTTATGCTGTGAGCGAAATTGTGTTTGCAATGTTGGAGAATATAATTAAAGGTTTGTATCGAGAATCGAAGGTGGTTTTTATTGTATACTGGTAAATCTTGCACTGGCTGTCAGAGTGGTTGACGTTTGCCTAGATGACAAGCTTTATAGATGGGTTGCACACTCTTCTCAAACACGTAAAGAGCGTAAGTACAAACCAGGAAAGAGAAAACACTCTGATAAACATCACAAATAAAAGAAGGGAAATAGAAACAGTAGATTATGCTATATAACAGTCAGCGGTAGAACGCCCATCTCTTTCCTCACTCACACATACTCTCCTCCTCGCGCGCACAAACCAGAACAGCGCGCACAACAGGATATGCTGTCTTAAAGGAATATTCTCAACATAAACATAAAGTAGCAAAAAAAGAGGTTACAACCTCTGCTGTTAATTGGTGCACATATGCCTTTTGTTGTTAGCAAACATACAGTATATGTACATTTTTATAGCATGCCGATCACTTCATCAACTACATAGATACATTGGCTGTTGGTTATCTCAATGCTTTTTTGCAACCCCTGAGGCCGTCGACATAACCGAACTCCACTGTATGTTATACTACTATATATTATGCTACACATTATACTTGTATATTATACTATTATATTTCTTCTATAGAGTTTGAAATTTATAGAGAATTATAGATTACTTGCAAATATTTAATATTGCAAATACTTAATTTGCTTAAAATCAAATGTCACTGTGGAAATATAATATATATTTATATATATTATATAAAATAAAAAATTAAATTATATAAATATAAAATTCTTCAATATAAAATGAGAACTAATGTTCTTGTTCTGGTCAGTAGTAGTAATATTAATATTGATTATTTGTAACTTAATTTTGTGTTTACATGTATTACATACAAATATATTTAAACTGATGAATCATATTCAGGAAATATTTTACCCTCAATTAAAAAATATGTATTTAAAAATAGAATATAAGCTATTTTGGCACCCTTAAGATTCTTCGGTAACACTATTTTAGGGTGATGTAGTTACATTACTACATGTAAGCTGCTTACTATAGTAACAGCAGTAAATTATGCTTAATTAAAATTAACAAACCCTAACTCTATAGTAAGTACATGTAGTTAATTTCTGTTAGTATGTATTTGAGTAAATACAATGTATCTACGTCGCCTTAGAATAACTTAGAATACTATTCTGTAACCAATTCTTCATATCATTTCCTTTTTGTTTTTCTTTTATTGATTTTGAGGTAAAATATTTGACTTTATCTGCATACAGTTTCTATGATTATTTCTCTCTCTTTTTCAGACTGGTTTGTTTGTGGATTTCTTTGTGCGGCTGTTCACTCAGCTGAAGTTAAGATTGGTTGGACGATGTATCTTTTCTGCTCAACGCTGCTCTGTGTTTTGGTTTGTAATTTAACTCTTTTTACTGAGTGAGTCCTTGACATGTTGTTCAGCTGTGGAGCAATGCAGTGAGAACGGCTGTCTGGCGCTCTCATTACTGGAGCTGCTGGCTCTTAATATGATGTTCATATTCATTTCCAGTGTTCTGGTGCTCATTGAGGTAAGAACATCTGAATATACAATAAGGTACTGTAGCCAATTTCAGAAAAATATATTTATGTACAGTAATACATCGGTTTACGAGTGACTTAGTATATGAGCAAATCGGTGTACGAGCATTGTATCGGTGTGCGAGAAAAATATTCCCCCGCCAACACGCACTTTAGTGTGGAAAAGTCATAATGCTCGGCATCTTCGCGCAGATTTTTACTGGAAATATCCTAATGACAGCCTCTCACAAAGCCCATCACCCCTTCACTCGTTCATTCTCTCAGCGTCGCTCGGTTTAGTTGCATCATTCAACACGGTGCATTATTTTATAAGTTGTTCATTCCGTTGATCATCACGACTGTTACGTGAATATGATGAAACTTTATTAATGGAGCATGTGTTACCAACACGACACATTGCATACTAATGTGGCTCACTTGTGTTCTCAGTCCAGCACCCAGGGGGTAATGACGTTCTTAAAGGGCCATACACTTTTAGAGAACAGCATACTATAACAAAGTTATAACTCCACATATCATTTGTCACAATGTTCTACATAAGTGATTTACAGCGGTTTTACCTCGTGTTGTTGCATTAATTGTGATCGCTATTCTTCACGTAGACGTACAGTACAGCATACAGAAAGAAGGTACGAAATTCTCCCTCTCAGCAGTAACACCCCACCCCCCTCCCCCTCCTCTCGTCTCCATCACAACAGCATCGACGCTACTCAAAGTTAAAGTGTGTTTTTAGAGTTTAATTGTCAATTATTAATTAGTATGTATATGAGATCTTAATGGTTATCATTTTAAATGTAATGGATAGGGTAAAACCCAAAAAAATATTTAAAATGGGCATTTATGGTCGTGTGGAACGAATCAAGTGATTTTTAGTGCATTCTTATGGGGAATTTTTTTTTGGTGTATGAGAATTTTGGGTTACAAGCTCTTGGAATGAATTAAACTCGCAAACCGAGGTATTACTGTGTGTGTGTGTGTATGTATGTATATACATATACATGCATACATATATACATACACAGTAGGTACGGAAAGTATTCAGACCTCCTTAAAATTTTCACTCTGTTATATTAGAGCCATTTGCTAAAATCATTTATGTTCTTTTTTCCCCCTCAGTACACATAGCACCCCATATTGACAGAAAAACACAGAATTGTTGACATTTTTGCTGATTTATTAAAAAAGAAAAACTGAAATATCAAATGTTTCTAAGTGTTCCGACCCTTTGCTGTGACACTCATATATTTAACTCAGGTGCTGTCAATTTCTTCTGATCATCCTTGAGATGCTTCTACACCTTCATTTGAGTCCAGCTGTGTTTGATTATACTGATTGTACTTGATTAGGAAAGCCACACACCTGTCTATATAAGACCTTACAGCTCACAGTGCATGTCAGAGCAAATGAGAATCATGAGGTCAAAGGAACTGCCTGAAGAGTTCAGAGACAGAATTGTGACAAGGCACCGATTACAAGAAAGGTTACAAAAAAACATTTCTGCTGCACTTAAGACACCGTGGCCTCTATAATCCTTATTCTTGTCTTACCATGCTCCTCACTGTGCATTGTGGCAAGATAAACTTGGGACCCCTTCCAGCTTTGTTTGTCACTGTTCCAGTTGTTTTAAACTTCTGAAGGATTCCTCTGACTTTAGATACGGGCAAGTTAAGGCGAGTGGCTATTTTCTTGTAGCCATTGCGTGGCTTATGAAGGACGACACACGTCTGCCTTACTTGAATGGTTGCTGTCTTGTCTTTGCTATGTTGACAAATGGGTAAGAGAATATGTTTAAAAAAAAATCACTTACATTTTTCAGAGGATTCGTTAGGGGTGGCAATAATTGTGGGACACATGATTTCAATTTTTTTTTTTCTAAATGTGTTTTTTTTTTTTTTTTTTACCACCAAAGTAATTAAATGACATGCTGGATCTTTCTCTGTTTTTGCATTTGAGTTCTATGTTGTTTAAAAAAAGGAGAACTTTTAGAAGTCTTTTTTAATTGAGGGCACTGTATATATATCTGTGTACGTGTGTTGACAATATTGCATGCTATTCTTAAAAAAGCTAATTGTATAGTGTTTGTGTGTTTTCTCTGTTTATAGCCTGTAGCAGCTGGGTCTGGAATCCCAGAAATTAAAAGTTACCTTAACGGAGTAAAGATTCCAGGAATTGTGCGGCTGCGGACCTTCATTTGTAAGGTCACTGGTGTCCTGTTTGCTGTTGCTGGAGGTAATTAGGAAAATATCTTTATCAGCAGTACAACGATCAGAATAAAGGCTCTCTCTGTGCTCTATTTGGCTGTTTATGGCTATTAAAACACTTTTTGGTTTATCTTTTCTAGAAAAATGTTTTTATACTGGTAATATGTCAATAAATGACATGATGTTTTCCAGAGCCATGCAGACAGATCTTGTTGATTGACAGTTTTTTTGTTTCAGGGCTGTTTGTGGGTAAAGAGGGACCAATGATTCACAGTGGAGCGATCGTAGGGGCAGGACTTCCTCAGGTACTCCTCCATATGCTGATGCTTCCACTAATCTTTAACCTTTCTGCCATAGAAAGATGTTAAGGTCAACAGTACCATAAGGCTTTAGCTTAAGCTACTATTCTGAACCAATAATTGTAACGAAAAACAGTTGAAGGATGACGTGATTAATTCAGTTAATTTGACTCCATCAAAGTTGTTAATATTCTATAACCTCTTTTTCTTTAAATGCAACTCAAATGGTTTTAACTTGAATGCTTGGCGAAAGTTAGAATCACTAGCTTTCAACATTATCCGTGTAAAATGAAAGATTCTTAAAGGGATTTCTGAAGCAATGTTCACTGAGCCCTACTTTAGAAGATGATGTGCTTTAGATTTTACCTGGTTATTAATTTATGCATCATCTTTCCTGCCACAGTAATGGTTAACTCTTTTGAATGCATGTTTGTTTGTCTGGCTAGTTTCAGAGCATCACCTTCAAGAAGATCCGCTTTCACTTCCCCTATTTCCGCAGTGACAGGTGAGCGACGCATCGTGCCAGCTCTAAATCTCGGATTACACTGTGCAAAATAAATGGAAAACAGCTTTTACCTCCACTGGCAGTAATGTGCTATTTTTCTATGTGCAGCATAGGACATTCTATCCTGTGACAGTGTTTATAGCTAGATTAAATAAATAGTTTTTTGGTTAGCATGAGTAGATTTGGTTAGGCAGATCAAGATGTTACAGGTTATTCTTTTTTTTTTGGTAACAATTTACAATAAGGTTGTCTTGTTGTAAGCTTAGTTTAGCATTAGTTAACATAAAGTAAGAATGACCTAAATAATCTCTACACAGTTCATTAATCATAGTTAATTTCATCATTAACTAATAAATTGTTTTAAATACATAGTTGTATTTGTTAACATTAGTTAATGCACTGTGAACAAACAATGTACAGCTTTATTTGTATTAACTAACATTAACAAAGATCATATTAACAACAACAAATTAATAATAATTGCCATTGTTTGTATGTTAACAATGAGACCTAATCGTAAAGTGTTATCCTTTTTTCTTTAGAACACTATTGTGTGATATTTCATAAAAATTAATCATTTTTATAATAATATTATTTACGTCTTTAGAGTAACATGCACTGCCCAAATGTGCACAATAATACTGAAAGTATGTTATTCACTGGCAACTTAAAACGGCCCTTTTTTATGTTGTGTTCAGGGACAAAAGGGATTTTGTGTCCGCGGGTGCAGCGGCCGGTGTCGCGGCTGCCTTCGGGGCACCAATAGGGGGCACACTCTTCAGCCTGGAGGAGGGATCATCCTTCTGGAACCAGGCTCTCACATGGAAAGTGGTAAGCTGGTGTTATATTTCATTTAGTCATGGTTTTAGTCATGTATTTTTGGTGTGTGCTCAATAACTGTAACCATTATGGGATCAATTATAATTCCCTCTCTCTGTCTCTCTGGCTGGTAGTTGTTCTGCTCCATGTCTGCCACTTTTACACTGAACTTCTTTCGTTCTGGGATCAACTTCAGTAAGTGGGGATCATTCCAGCTGCCTGGCCTGCTCAACTTTGGAGAGTTTAAGGTGAGGAAGTACAGGATGAAAACCTATTATTTTCTTAACCCTTAAATGTATGAATCATTATACAGATCTGGGTCTTTGATGATTAATACTGGGTCTATATTAATATTTGATTGATTTTGGCAATAGCATAAAACTCTCTGGATATTTTATTAACAATTGCAAAATAATAAAATAAAGCATATTTCTTTACCTTTTGCAACTGTAAGGGTTCTTTCAGGATCTTGCTCAGATTTGCATTCCTGCAGTTTTTCTGGAGATGTTTTTCTAATAATCACTGCAGAATACATACATGTCATCATTGTGAACCAGACATTGGTACCTTGGGAAATAAAGTGTAAATTGTACTTATTGAGTCATCAGAGATTCAGAAATTCAGCTATTTAGACTCAAGGCTTCGTGCACATTATTACTGTGAATTATTTAATTATTGGTACATTGTTCTTTTATTTAATTGTAATATGCTTTTCACCTGATGTCATCCAGACCGATTGGGCAGGGGGAAAAACTGTTTACCAAAGCCAAAATGCTATTTGATTTAGCCTAATTTTGTGGGTAATGCAGTTTTCTTTTATTATTAAAAGCTACAAAAATTATGATAAATGCTTTGGCTTTAAACCACATCCTGATCACTTGTGAATGCAGTTCCTATTGACTTCAGTGAAAAAGTTACCAAAGCAGGTTTTATGTGTTTCTTTTGCTGTCTGCAGTGCACAGACGGAGATAAGTCATGTCACTTGTGGACGGCAGTGGATTTGGCGTTTTTTGTGTTAATGGGTATGGCAGGAGGTCTGCTCGGCGCGCTCTTCAACTGCATCAACAAACGCCTCGCAAAATACCGCATGAGAAATGTGCATCCCAAAGCAAGATTCATCAGGTGCTGAGAGATAGCTCAAATATATAGATTGATTGTTTTAAACTTTTAGAATTGTAACTTTCCAGATATGAAGAGAGTAGCTTTCTGACTTATTTTCTTGGCAGGGTTTTGGAGAGTCTGTTGGTGTGTATGGTGACCACTCTCGTGATCTTCATGGCTTCAGTGACTCTGGGAGAGTGCAAAGATTTAGTCTCCACCATAAATAACAACACATCAACACAGGTCAGACTGAGAACAGCTTCTTTTCTCTTTTCTTTGTTTCTTTGCTCCCACTTTATATTAAGTGCCTTTTGATTTTTTTATTAATGG
This sequence comes from Rhodeus uyekii, assembly GCA_037043235.1. Classification (NCBI taxonomy): domain Eukaryota; kingdom Metazoa; phylum Chordata; class Actinopteri; order Cypriniformes; family Acheilognathidae; genus Rhodeus; species Rhodeus uyekii. Next base: position 481,544 of record JAWRVZ010000206.1, read on the forward strand.
TATTCAGCTTAAATTATTTGTTTTGCAAAAAGATACTCAACCCTACAGGTTTCCCTTTGAAAGTATAACTTTTATAGTATATAAAGAGTAATGGGATCGATTACATTGTTCCACCACTAAATGGCGATAAGTGGAAGTTTTTGTGAATATTTTTGTCATTGATTCATTCATTCTGAATATTTATTCAAAAGCGCTGGTTCATCCAGTAATGAAACAAGTGAAGCCTTTCTGAATGAGCCATTGAATCATTCATTCTATATACAGTGGAGTTCACTTATCTCGACTCACGGTTAACTCGCTAATCTTATTATGTCGACGTTTTTGAAGTGGAACCACCAAACTCCCTATTTGTCTTAGCATTTTCAATTCTTTAATGTCGATTCTTTTATGTTGCCAAACACTAGTATCTCGAGCAAAAAAGTCGTCACTTCACATGGTTATTTCGTGAGTCATGATTGTACCTAGTTCACTGCGCATGCGCAGAGTTTGTGTTGCACGTGGATCGCGGTCCTGGTTGCTCTGTCAGTGATGCTTTAGTGCTTCAGTGTTGTCAGATTGGGCGGGTTCTCGCCCAATTGGGTTCCTTTTGGTCACGTCCGACCAGGAAAAAATGCATTGGGCTGGTTAAGATTTGGGCTGGTTTTTGATGCTACTGGCAGGTTTTTATTTTTTGACTAGAAATGTTATTTTATTCCTTTTTACATTAAAACAACCTTTCATTCCTCCCCCCAACAACCGGGCATCGCGTAACCTTTTGCATTAGTTATAACAGTACGCATTTTGGGCTGTTTTTTTTTTTTTTTTTGATGGGCGGATTTTATGCTGTAGTTGGGCTGGAAATCTTCAATCCAATCTGGCAGCACTGACTGCTTCTGTTCTGACGTGTGCTCTGCTCAGCACCGCTGCGGGAACACGGTTATTAAAAGACGGGACGAAGCTGAATTTGTTGAGTAAGCACATTAGACAGGCAGAATGCAAGAAAGTATGCAATCTAGTACAGCGTGATGACCTCACGAATATGATATGACTGCCATATTGGGTGTTGGTTATCTCAATCATCGGTTATCTCAACGCCTTTTTGCAACCGTTTGAGGCCGTCGACATAACCGAACTCCACTGTAATTAAAAAGACTGCAGCTCTTAATATTCTGTCAGAAACTCTAGTAAATTGCGTTCTTATATTTGGTAATCGTGGGAGAATCGTGATCTCAATTTGGAACAAAGAAAAAGTGATTTAGATGTACAAGTTCACAATAATGTACCAAGCAATTAAAAAAAAAGTGAATACTAAGACATCTAATATAAAGTGTGGCCATTTATTTTATTTCCTGGCCTTTTTATCCCATAGTTTGACTGTGTGACACTACAGCTATAGTCTGGCTCACTTTGTAGCTCAATATGGCCAAGATTATCTTGCTTGATTTGGGAGAGACCATCTGGCGGACATTTGTTTCTTTAATGTGTCATTAATGTTTCACAAACCTGAAGCACATTAAGTAAAGATTAGGACATGACTGAAAGTAATTATTACTTGCTGATCTAAAATAACAGCAGCAAGATATTTAAAGAGTGGTGTAAAGCCTGGGGTGCGTTTCCATTACAATGACGTAACTCACTGATTTACCCCATAGAACAACTGATTAATCATTGAAGAAGCTTGCTAGCTATTCACGACCAGTTGAGGTACTTAAAGCGGCCACACCTCTGTAGTTTGAACCACATTAGTATGTTAATGACATCACAGGCAGGTGGTGGAGTAATAACTCCTGCTAATCAGTTGTTTTGTATTGTTTGATGTTTGTTTCATTATGGGTTCCTCTACGTCATTTTGTTTCGGGAAAGGTCAAATTGTTCAACAATGTTGGTAATGTCACAATTTGTGACCATAGTTGGCTTACCATGCTTTTGGGAAGCACACCCCAGGTCCACACATATGACTTCTAATTTATAGAAAGCTGTCCGTTCTCATGTGCAGTGTGAATGGACAGAAGGTGCAGTGATGGTTGGTGTTTTGTAGGGCTCCGTAAATGAGGAGGTGAACTCAACCATACGACGATTCTTCTGCTACAACAACACATATAATGACATGGCGACTCTATTCTTCAACCCTCAAGAGGTGGCGATCCACCAGCTCTTCCACCAGAATGGTAGGAAAGTTAATATTTTAGTTGTTTATTCGCATCATGCTTTACTGTTTTGAATGCACCACCCCTTTTTTCCAAGGGCATGTCAAAAAATTCTACCAAAGGACTTTAATCCTTAAAGACCTTTACCCAAAATATTACATTTGTGTCATTTACTACACCTCAACATCGTTTAGTACTTCAGGACATGTTTTAGTAAACTTTAGTAATGTTTTAATGTTTTAGCACTCAGTTATGGCCAACATAACGGTTTTGGTCAATATTAAGATAATGATTAATCTTTCTACAGGTCAACAGTTTTTTTTTTTCTAAGTCTCTTCTGATCACCAAGGCTAGATTTATTTGATGATAAATGCAGCAAAAACTGCATTAGTGTGAAATATTATTGTATTTGTTTTTATATATTGTGAAATGTTCCTATATTACTGTTTTCTGTTTTAACACATTTTCTAATGTAATTTACTCTTTAGTCTCCAGTGAGGCATTATTTTCCAGATATCATTCTAATGTGCTAGTTTGGTACTAACTGGGAAAAATATGTACCGCAAACGGATCATGTCAAACATTGTTCAGTCCCTGACAAAAGTTTTGTCTATTTTGTAGAAACACCTGCTATTAACATGACTTTTAATGAATCAATTGGTGTTAGAAATAGCTCATATGAAAAGCTAAAACCCTCCCAAATGATGTTTAATGCACTGAAATAAATTGGTTTCACTGAAAAAAGATTTATCATTTAATCTGAAAGGTCAAATTTTGGCGAGACAAAAGTTTTATCGCCTATACAGAAATTGATTTTCTTTTTTTTACTGCAAATTTACTGCTGTGAGATCCAAATTTAATATCTTCCATGAGATTGAAGGACTGCATTCATGCGGTTTGGCAAGGATTCATACAATTTATTGATGAAATTATCAGGAATAGCAAAGAAAGTAGTCTTGCATGCCTCCCAGAGTTCATCAATATTCTATGGTTTCATCTTCCATGCTTCCTCTTTCATCCTACCCCACAAATGCTCAATGGTGTTCAGGTCTGGCCAATCCTGGAGCATCTTGATATTCTTTGACTTGAGGAACTTTGATGTGGAGATGGAAGTATGCGATGGAGCACCATCCTGCTGCAGAATTTGGCCTCTTTTATGGTTAGGCTGTGGGCCATGGCAAATGCCACACGGTTTTTCAATTGTCTTTTATTTATTGCTGGCTTCTGGGCACTGATTCGACCATGGACGCCATTTCGAGAACGAATCCGACAAACTGTTTGGTTGACACAGGGACTTCAGGTGACCAGGTCTAGCAGTGGAAAATGGGCTGGCCTTGAATTTTCGAGCCAACAGACTGTCCTCTCGAGCAGTTATCTTGTGAGGTCTGACTGGCCTGGGCTTTTCAAAAACGTCTCCAGTCTCTACAAATCTTTTTTTATCCTCTGTACTTGACGCTGAGACACATTGAAGGTGTCTGCCATATCAGCAGTGAATCTGGTCTTCAGCCTCTTGACAATCAAAACTTTAGTCTCAGGGTGAATGTTAGACATGTTTGCAGAGGTACTGGGGTTCTTTTTATACACACCTGAGACCTAATTGGTCCACTGTTAGTCACAGGTGAAGCTCATATGACAAGGCGACAACACTTATGTCTTTGCAAAAATTGACTCAATGGGCTTACCAAACTGTGAATATTAGAATACTTTTTTTTTTCAGGTCAATTTGTACACAAGCGACAAGACTCTTGTCAGGGACTGTATATATTTTAAATAGTTTATCAACATAAATGATAATTAACAAGTTTCCTGTGATGTATATCTACACCACTCTATTTTCTAACCCTCTCTGTTTTTTCCCCCCCACTTGTTCTGATTTTGTTCACAGCTACCTTTAGCCCGGTCACCCTCTCGTTATTCTTTGTGCTGTATTTTTTTCTGAGCTGTTGGACATATGGTGTGTCCGTCCCCAGTGGTCTTTTTGTCCCGTCTCTTCTCTGTGGAGCTTCACTTGGACGCCTGGTAGCCAATGTTCTCAAAATGTAAGATTTATTCCTTTTTATGGTGTCTTAGAACTGCCAAGGTCACCTTTTGGGACATTACACATGTATTTAATGCATCTTATTCATCTTAATATTTGAATATGTTATTTTACTGTTTGTAATTGCAGTAACTTCCACATGCAAATCTACTCGGGGACCTTTGCCCTGATTGGAGCAGCTGCCTTCCTCGGAGGTGTGGTTAGGATGACCATCAGCCTGACGGTCATCTTAATTGAATCCACCAATGAGATCACCTACGGACTTCCCATTATGATAACACTGATGGTATGAAAACAAAAATCATTATAGCTGATGTCTGAATCTATTTGATGCTTTGTCTTATGTGGATGTTTGTGTGGTTATAAACACAATTATTCGGACAATTTGTGCGACCTTTCAACTATCAGATCACATCTTATATGAATTTCTTCACAACATAGCGTAATTAGTCAGTTGTCACCTTCATTTCTATAGCGCTTTCTACAATACAGATTGTTTCAAAGCAGCTTTACAGTGACAATAGGAAATGAATGCAACAAAGAATGTTTTTGGCCTTTGAAGAAAGTCATGTATTGATCATTTTCGTAGTAAAATCATTAGTTGAGGCGATAGTTATTAACTTAATAGGTACACAAGGCTCCACCGAACCCCTAAGACTGACTCACCGAACCCAGGTTAAGAACCACTGCTCTAGGTGTTATAAGCTGGCAAGAATTTTGAGATGGAAATAGACGTGAAGGACTATGATGTGTTAAGAGATCACTCAAGTTCTGGGGAGCAAAACCATTTAATGCTTTTATGTGAGTAATTAGCAAGATTTTAAAATGTATTCAGTGTTTAATAGGGAGCCAGTGCGGTGTTGACAGAACTGGCTAATGAGCTCTTGAGTTTTCTGCATTTGTCATTGAGTGAATGCTGTAATTAATATGGCAAAACATAATCTACAAATGATGTCTCATTCTTCGCTTCATTGAAATGTACACTTCTAACTGCCATTGTTTTTGTCAGGTGGCCAAATGGACAGGAGATTTCTTTAATCAGGGGATATATGATATTCACATTCACCTGAAAGGAGTCCCGCTGCTGGAGTGGGAAACAGAAGTCGAGATGGACAGGCGAGACCTTTGTATCACACATGTTACTGTGGCTTTTTATTGTAGATCACAGAGACTCCCAGAATTTTAACTTTTAAGATAGACTTAAAAATCGCTCCGTTTCAAAACCTTATTTGTAAAATTATCCAAGTTCTAGTAAAAATTATAATACATATTTTGTAATGCAATGATGTTCATACGTGATGTGTCTAAATACTTTTTGGACTACTTCATTTATTAATTAATTCAATGCTTAAAATCCTTAGCTCATCTCTTAAAACTCATTCAGTCACTGCTTAAAATTTGTTCGTTGCTTAAAAAGTAATTAATGAATTTCTTAATCTTCTAAATCATCTTTTCAGTCAGTCATTACTCAAAATATTTAGTTCATCTCTTAATTAATTAATTAATTCATTCATTAATTGCTTAAATAGGTAGTTCCTCAATTCATTCTATTCCTTAGTTCACCTCTTAAAGTTAATTTGTGCATGAATGAATGAAGGATAGTCTCGAACAATTTTGTCTGTTTGTAATTTCTCTCCCTGTTTTCAATTGAATCCCTTTTTAATTAATCTCCCTGTTAGATTGATAGCCAGTGACATCATGGAGCCTAACCTGACATACGTGTATCCTCACACCCGTATTCAGTCTCTGGTCAGCATCCTGAGGACCACAGTCTATCACGCCTTCCCCGTCGTCACAGAGAACAGAGACAATGAGAAGGAGTTTATGAAGGGAAACATGCTCATAAGCAACAATATTAAGTTCAAGGTACAACATCACACCATTTGTAACACTATTTAGCTATTTGGTTTTGACCACAAGATGGGGCAAATTGTCTACTGTTTGTACGTCTTGCTCAGAAGCACAGAATCCCTGTTTCATTGTTCACAAACAAGAATGGTTTGCCATGCTGAGAGCATCACAATGCACGGCATCAGTGTTTTCTGGAAAGTGATTGAAAAAAAGCTCAAGGCTACGTTTTGTCTTGCATAGCGTATTTATCATTTTCAACGGTACAAAATGTACACAGTACTCCTCTATGTGAAATATTGATTGCAAGGAATTGGATCTTTTTTTTCACATTCAGGGTTTTCCTGGGTCAGAAATGTTGTTATATCTATATAATTTTAGATGTGCCTGTTGCCAGGAGCAAAAACGTACACCTAAGATCACTGGAGTGTTTCTTCTTTAGAAAGGCATTTTATACAAACACAGAGAATTTAAAGATAGTGTGAATAAAAATGCCTTTCTTTGATTAAACATCTGTTGTTTGCCTTAAGCTTATAAATGAATAGCCATCACAAGTACAGCAGTTATTAGATCACGTAAGGTGGCCAAATATAGGACAATTTATGCAGGATGGTTAAAGTGTACCGCAAAATATAGCATTTAGGGTAAAAGAAACTACACTTAGTGTGTAGAAAGCACACAGTACTTTTACAGATTATGACTACTGGTTACGACTGGAACAGAGAATCCGGGTAATGTATTTTTATCAGCATGATATGAGCAATTGATAATGTAGGAAACGATGAAAAGAATGAGAAAATCTGGATTTTAATTTGACAACTTAAAAAATATTTATTTATTTTAATTCTCTTTTTGTGAAATATGCATGCTTTTACTGAACATTACTTCGAAATAAACCTAATACATTTTATTGTGCACAATTCAATTTTTCTAAAGAAATTATATGTTTGTGTATTGTTGTAAAATACAAAATAAATGTATTTGTAAGTGCAGAAATGTTAAAACATTAACCAAAATAATAAATGTATTTATGATTCCTAATTCTTTGTTTCTATATCCAAAAATGGAAACAAACTTCACTCTTGTTTCTGCTCCTTCAGAAAACCAGCGTGTTGACGCGTGCGGGGGAGCAGAGGCGGAGGTGTCAGTCAATGAAATCATACCCGTCAAGTGAGCTACGCAATGTGTGTGATGAGCAGATCATTGTGGAGCCAGCGGAGGAAGGGCAGGACATCCTTCAACAGATGCTGGAGAGGAGGTCAGTTGGATGAACTTTGACCTTTTACCTCCAGAACTATCATCACCCTGTTCCGGTTGAAAAGCATCTATGTTATGAGAACTTTGAGACAAGATGAATTTGCAGGCAGTGTATGTTGTCACACAAATACACCCCTTATTCACCCACTTTAGAGCATTTATAGCTCTGTATAATTTTACAAACGACCATTTGTTGACATGACCACTTCCATCCTCTTTTTTTACACTTTACAATTTAATAGATGTACCTTTAGTGAAGTGACGTAAACTCATGTATGTCCTTTGTATTTAATATTGGGGGTCAAGTGCCTTGCTCAAGGGTACCTCAGTCATTTCCTGATGGTATTGAGAAAGTCTTAACTCTCTAACCACAACCGCCCACCATTAGGCTACCATTAACCACCCCTGCACTATTCATTAAGGCTTTTATATACCGTATAATCCAGTGCAGACCATTTAACTAAATTAACTAAAATATAAGAGATCATGTTAACAGCAAAAACATTTAATGAAAATTGACGCATGTTTATTTTCAAATAAATTCTAAATGTAATATAAATGCTATGGGTGTGCTGGGGAGGAGCTTAGGGTTGTGACAATATTGTGCCTTTTATTTAAAAAGAGTAAGAGAAATCTATTGTCCCACCTGAGCCCTTTACATGAGACTGGTTTATGTTGTTGGATTTGGCAGGCATGTGCCGTACCCAAACCTTTACCCGGACCAGTCGCCCAGTGAGGAGTGGACCATGGAGGAGAGGTTCCGCCCACTCACCTTTCACGGACTCATCCTACGTTCACAGCTCGTCAACCTGTTGATCCGCGGTGTCTGCTATGCTGAAAACCAGTCGGTCAGCATTATTTAAACACCGCCTTATATTTCCTTTCTTCTGTCTTCTTCCCTTTTGTTTGGTCTCTTCCTGTCTCATCACCTTTTCTCTTCACTCTCATCATCATTTAAGGCGATCAAATCATGTATGTCCTATAATTATTTCAAAGTGCACATTTAAATTAAAATTTAAGTAATGTAATTTATTAAAAGTTTAGCATTCTCCACCATTTTGCTAATCAAAGCAGAATGAGAACATATTTAACCACACTCATTCTCTTTTATATTTTCAGCTTTCTTTAGTGAGTAATGTTGCTTTCCGAGCATGAAAATGGTTTGCAAATTTAGAAAGTGTTTGTGAATTTTTCTCTGTCAGAAAGCACAGATTCTGAACTCCCTGAAATGGCTCCATTATAGTCTTGAGGTTTCGTCTGGGAACAAACACATCACATTATCATTTAAAGGCACACTGAAGTTTTTTCACACATTTTTCAATGTGGTGACGTGATTTGCTCTTAAACAGGAAGACAGGGCGGGACAGCTCCTCCCCTTTAAAAAAAGAAAAGGCAATAGAATTTGATTTATAGCACACAGCTCGGCCAGAGCCGTTGAGATCAGTAAAGCCACAGTTTCCTCCTAATCTCTTTCTGTTTCTCCTCCTAATCTTCGCTATATCACTTTTAAGTACAGCATTCATGCAGAATTCCAACATTTACTGGTGTTATCACTTAATATTCATCAACATTATTGATTGGCCTGCTCTTTTAAGGCTGCTGTTCAGCCAAAACAAACTTTGTTTTTATTGTTTTCCTGAGACCACTGTAAAGCTGCTTTGTAACAATCTCAATTGTAAAAAGCGCTATAAAGCTGACTTGGTCTGCGTCGACTCAATCATTTGCTCTGTGCTGTCGTGTCTCTGGACCGGAGCTGTGGTGGTTGACGTGACACTAATCTGAAACCAGATTTCCCTATCAGTCGCATTCGATATTACGTCAGAACTGAACTGACGAATTGGGATCCTGCCTTAGAGCCCCATCACCCTATCAAGTGTAAATTCAATGCGCTTGCATCAAATTATCAATGAGTGTGCTTACAAGTCGGATTAGCTTGTCACTGGTGGTGGTGTGATGGTGCATCAGGGGTGGTTGCGATCTCTCTCTGGGTTTTTTTGCACACTGCGGGCAAAGTCCTCTGAACTGTGCTGCAACCTATTTCCCTTGTGCGCTTCAGCACTTAAACATTGTTTTCTTTTTGAAGATGTCATTCCACCCGTATGTGTTTCTATGTGGTCATTTCCTGATTCCGTCGGACAGTCACTCTCGCTGCCTCATGCGTCTGGGATGTGGTGACGTTCATAGATGGGTCTTGCACCCACTGCAGGATGATAACCATTTCTTGGGGCACCCCATGCTGGTTCTCAGTGACCTGTCTCTTTGCCATTCTTTCCAGAAATGCACAAGCAGGTTACCAGGTCATGGAATGCTCCTTTTTCTGCACAAAACCAAGCTGAAGCCTCCTCACCCTTCACTACCCTTGATGGTGGGCAGCCAAGGGGTACGTGGAGATCCCCCTGGTGGAGCGGTCAGTTGCGATTCAGCTATGTCCAAAAAGTCAAGTCATCTTTATTTATATAGCGCTTTTTACTATAGAGATTGTTTCAAAGCAGCTTTACAGAGATAACATTTACATTTATGCATTTGGCAGACGCTTTTATCCAAAGCGACTGACATTACATTCAAGATACACATTGACATTCTAATCAGTTCTTACTTTCCCTGGGAATCGAACCCATGACCTTGATGTTGCAAACGCCACCCTCTACTAAATCCATGACTTTAATATACGAGCGCAAAACTAATGTTTCGCGAGCGGAAAACAGAGCTACACGGGTACGCAAGCTCAAAAATAAAAAACAATAAAAATAACTCACTGCTCTTGACTTTTGTAACTTTAATAAATTCCGATATTTTTAATATATATATATATATATATATATATATATATATATATATATATATATATAGTGAATTCAAAGCTATTTTACAATTGATTATTTTAATCAAATTAGCTGAGAGTAATTGCTGGTTCTACCTGAAAAACACTACTGTGTTTGTTCTTCTGAGCCCTGATGAAGGAACACTAAATACATACTGTTTTATTGAATGAAAGATAAAATATGACAACAGAAGCATGAAAATAACTGAGGGAAATATATATAGGGACATGACCAGAGCAAAGGCAGGATATACTTCCCTCAATTTAAAATATTTATTGACTTCAAAACTGGTGTATGAGCTCTAAGTGTCATGTACATTTTATTCTAACGTACACTATATTTCCTCTTGTATTTGCAGGTCATGTTCTTGAATGCAGCAAATAATAACGTTGACAGCATACAACTTCTTTTCAGAAGGTCGTACCTGTGCATTTACTTATAATAAATCCTAGAAAACTTGTATAAAGTATAGTTTGGTCTTAAATCACTCGACTGGGACACGTGAAATTACAACAAAACAATATTAATACAATTGAATCGACAGAAAAACCATAATATGCAATGTGACTGAATCATATCTTTGCCTCAGCTCTAGATTGACAATCACAGGCGTCCAATCACAACTGACCTCTGGAAAAAAGGGAACTAACCAATGACATTTGATGTTACAAGAGCAAGCTCCGCCCACGACTGACAAAAATAAAAGTGCTCGCGCGAGCAAAAACAGCAGATGAGAGCGGGCGAATGTTCGCGCGTGCGCAGATTAGATGTCACGCACGCGCGAGTGATTATGATGAGCTCGCGGGTACCCGTATTTACGCGTGTAGCTCTTGCGCTCGTTCCTTTTTAGCACGGAATTAACGCTATAAAGGGGGGTGTAGAGGGGTTTGCGACACATGCCTACTCTCCACCACACTTTCAGCGCCACTGCCGCTTGCAGCCGCGACAAAGTGACATTACAGGGAAATGTAAAATGAAGGTTTAATATAGGTTCGGCAAGTTCGGCGGGCCGGATTAAAAATTTAAACGGGCCGGATATGGCCCGCGGGCCGTAGTTTGCCCACCCCTGGTCTAGTCAGACGATGTCCACACTAGTGGCCCAGGACTTCAGGTCCATCTGTGGCTGAACCTGGTGGATATGAAGGAGATTGATTCCTTTCTCAACTACTAGCTTGCCCTGTTCTGTAACATGGTTGAGAACTCTGCCAAGCAGTTGTCGTCTGCACAGAAGGAAATGGAGGCAATGATCCCCGTAGCGTCTTGCGCTCCTGCATGGACTCAGCAGCAGCCTCCACCTAGGCCTTAGTGTGGGTCTGGCCACAAGAAAGCACTGCACTGCAGCTCATCCCAGCCCGTGTTTAACCTACCAAGTGCTAGGTCAAGCAGCTACCTGAGACAGGTGACATCTCTGGGTCCCAAGAGGTTGTGGATGGCAGTATACAACGCTATGCCTTTCCACTCTCATCCACTTCAGAATCTCTCATTCATTTTCAAATGCGTTTGTCCCCATGATGGACCTGAAGGACGTTTACTTTCATGTCTCGATCCTCCCTCGACACAGACCTACACTTTGTGTTCGAGGGGTTCTCCCCACCCCATACAGAGGATTTCTTTTCCTGCGGAGGAGCTGGACTCAATCAACCTCATAGCATGCCTCACATGCTGAACTGACTGAACTCCTTAAGGCAGTGGTTCTCAAATAGTGGGGCGCGCCCCTCTGGGCGGGCGTGGAGCGATGCCAGGGGGGGCGCGCGTGACCCTGGCGTACATGCTTTTTTTTGCCAGGGAGTAGGTTTTCTTTTTTTCTGAACAATAGCAGCATATATGAAGTTTAGATAACCGTCCCCTCATCCTTTGACGTGTACGATCACACCGGTGTTCATATGCGTCACATGATCAACCACTGAATTCACACGTGTTTTCATGCGATATCTGGCACTGATCCAAAACAAGACTCGCTCAGAGCTTGTCATTTATCACAACAATTCAGTGTTTTTAACCACATAAGATTTTTTTTTAGGTTTCAATGAGTTGAGCCAACAAGTTGGTGACTATTTTGAATTATCTATTATACAGCGCTTTTTGTGACTGCGGTATGTCCCGTGACAAGCATGGAAACAGCATGTTGCCATGGAAACAATAAGGCGAAAGTTCCAAAATGGGGGAGGGGGGGGGGGCGCGTGAAATTTTTACCTCTTCCTAGGGGGGCATGACAGAAAATAATTGAGATGCACTACCTTAAGGGCAGGACAGTAGCCCCACTGAAATTATTTCAGAGGCTCCTGGAGCATATGGCATCAGAAGCTGCAGTAGTGTCACTCGATTACTTGATATGAGGCCCAAGATAGACGTGGCAATTCAGCTTGCACCCCATCCTGCCGACAGTCTGTGGTTGGACCTTGCGTTTCTACAGGCCGGAGTTCCCCTAAAACAGTTGTCCAGGCATTCTGTTGTCTCCTCTGTTGACTCTGCTATCGACTAGTAAAGTACATGTTAAACCAGGGGTGGGCAAACTACGGCCCGCGGGCCATATGCTGTTGGGCTTTTTAATCCTTGTAATGTCAGTGTTTCCCCAACAGACGGCGTACTCTAAAGATATTGAGCTTTGTTTGAGTGTGATGTTTTGCACTTTGAGCTCTTCAGTAAAAACGAGCGGACCGAAGAAAAGTAGACAGTTCGCTGACGTCCAATTAAGGGCTGTATATCTGATATGCCAAGAAACTCTAGCGGTTTTTGAAGAATACAACATCAGCCGTCATTTTGCAACAAAACATACCAACTACGCTAGCAAACAGTCTCCAAAAAAAAACAGACGGCTACAGCTCTGACGGCAAATTAACAGACTCCGAGTCAGTACAGAAGATGCTGACGTTATTTGGCTCAACCCATGTGTGTGAACAGACATTCAGCGTCATGAACATCTTCAAAGCCCGTCACAGAGCCAAGTTAATTAGCCAACAGCTATTTCTCAGGCTTTCTGGTATGCAAATTTTGGTAGCCTTCAGCGACTAATTTCATTGGTTTAACTGCACCTATCAGGAGCGAGCACACCTGGCGGCGTCACCATTGGTTGAGCTGTGTGCCTCTTTGCTGTGATTGGTGCATGATCCCCCATGTTTTCAACTGATCTGCATCTCTTACGGGGATTGAACACCGCTATCGAAAGGGAACGTCTCCGGTTACTATCGTAACCTATGTTGCTATTTGAGTAGGATTCAGGACATGAAAATAACCATTGTGTTCACGCTTGTCTAGCTGGGCAGAGTTCAGTCATGATTATGAATTTTGTCAAATGGCTGCACTTTTGTTAATTAATCTGTCTGTCAGCCAGAGCTGCATCGAGTGGTCATCCCAAAAGGTTTCAGAAGTTATGTGGAGGACTGGAGTTCGGATCTGTCCTGAGAATCGCCACAACAAAACTAACTCCAGACTTTGATGCACTTGCAAATAAAGTAGATCAACAACCCTGTTCTCACTGAAACTGAATGGGAGTTATTAAATTAAGACATTTGGAAAACAATTTGTCAATGAACCCTGATGTTTTGGTGCATGTTAAAGGCCAAATCTTTTAATGTAATGGTTTTTACATTTCATTTATATTAGTTCACACAAACACACTATCCTTCTATTCTGGCCCGGCCCTTTTGTCAAATTTTAGAAACCAATGTGGCCCGCGAGACAAAAGGTTTGCCCACCCCTGTGTTAAACCATTGTTTTAATGATCTTTTGACAACCACATGTAAGGTACTTGATTTTGATTGTAACTGTTGTGTGTTATTCAGTAGGATGCATTTAATGTATTTTTAAATATACAGTAATACCTCGGTTTACGAGTTTAATTCGTTCCAAGAGCAAGCTCGTAAACCAAAATGCTCGTACACCAAAACAATTTCCCCCATAAGAACTCACTAAAAATCACTTGATTCGTTCCACACGCCCATTGCCCATTGTAAATATTTTTTTAGTTTTAACCTATTAATTACATTTAAAATTATAACCATTAAGATCTCATATAAATACTAATTAAGTATTTTTTGAGTTTAACTGTCATTATTAACTATTTACTGTAACATGCACTTGGGTGGGGTTACTGCTTATATATTTCACTATATATTTTGTTGCTTCTTTTAATAACCAGACAGGTTCCTTCTCATTCAGAGATTTTATTGAGAACTATCGAATTGCGGTTCTTACATGTAATGTCTGAATGTACCACTAGGTAGTGCTGTAGCCTCTAGGCTACCTATTAGTATAAAAGGTGGTAGAGAAGAAGCAGGAGGTAGGAAGCATGTGCTAGGCATCTAAGGATCTTCCTGCGAGAAGCTGTTTTTGTTTTGTACCCGGTGTTCGAGGAACTTTTAGTTCAAAGGCTCAACTGTGAGTACGATTGTTTGTCTTTGTGTAGGATGTTTAGGTCATTTAGGTGTAATTAATGTTCATGTAAATAGTAGCACTAAGTTTGTCATTTTTGTTTAATGCAGCGGGTTCTTTGTAAGAATGAGGATACAGCTAACATTAATAGGACTTGTCTAAGAGAGGATCACCAATCGACCACGCCTTCAGCTTCAAGCATTTACTACATCGGCTGGAGTTGTGTTTTCTGTCCACTGGCGGATATGTCCTCAACTGCAACTGGCTTAAGTACTCTTTCTTCCCACTGTTACCTCTGCAAGGACTGAACTCTAGGTGGCCTAAAGCTACAATTGGACTGCTCTTAAAAAGGGAAAAAGGAAGTAATTTGTGTTTGTATTTAAGTTGATGTTTGAACGATTTTGTTGTTGGGTGCTTTAAAGGATTAAAGGTGACTCATTGGAATTTAGGATGTCTGGTCCCTCAATTTATTATGCAATTAGTGATTTAAGTTTGAATTAAGACAAACTGTTGCATAAAAATGGCGCCCGAACAGGGACCCCCGAATTCCAAATTCAATTGAATCTTAAGACATATATCCTACTTTCAATGAGTCATTTTGTCTGTGCATTTATTTAGTTACACATTTTGAGTCACCGCATTACCAAAATATTTGATACTTGGTGAAAAATGGCCTCTTTGGAAGCCGAGAGAGAGGGTGATGTTCCTTTAACCCCAGACTATGCTTCAGAACCTTTCACTATTCGTCGTGAGCCTGTCCAAGACCTTATTCATTCTCTCAGTAATTTGTATCTGGAACATGAACAGGAGAATGTTGACCAAGACTGTGATTTCGATGATACTCTGTTACCTCCACCTCCACCAAATGAAGATGATGACAGTTTGGTAACTATGATCATGGCTTCCAGAATAAATAAATTAGAAGGTAGAATGGAAGGGTTGGAAAATTCCTCTGATATTCATTTTAAAGATATGCAATACCAGTTAGATGTGCAAAGTAGTCGGTTGACTGTCATTGAAACTCAGCTGCAATCCTTGCTAAACCAGCACAAAGACCATCATGCAGAGCTACAGCGTTTAGAAAACTCACTAACCACCCAGCTGAAGGTTGAATGTGGCCGAGTAAAAGACGCTTTGGAAACTAAAGTCCAGGAGTTGGGACAAGCGGTTATGGATTGTCTGAAAAGGAGAGATGGCCAGCTGAGAGCCCTAATTCAAACTTCAGGGGGAACGACTTCGACTCCAAGTTTCCACCACACAGTATCAACCCATGGTTCTTCGCGACCTGTGCATTGCCAGACACCCATCAAGATGGAATTTCCAAAGTTCGGAAGTTTAGACGGTGAGGATCCCATTACATATCTAGAGCGATGTGACGAATATTTAGCTATGCAACCTTTGAACGATGTAGAAATCTTATCTATGCTTCCTGCTGTATTGACACACACCGCTAAAGACTGGTGGGTAGCAGAGAAAAGGAAGGTAAGAACTTGGGCACAATTTAAGATTGCTTTTCGCCAATCCTTTTTATCTGATGATCATGAAGCGGAAGTAGAACGAAGAATCAGAGAGAGAAAACAAAGAGTTGATGAAAGTATCCGGACATTTGCATACCAATATAGAGCACTATGTCTAAGATTGAAACCAGCTATGACAGAGCGGGAAATCCTCCAAGCGACACTTCGCAACTGCAATCCAAGAATAGCAAGTATTCTAAGGGGTACTGTTTCTACAGTGGACGAACTGGTACGTGTAGGAACGCTCATAGAGAGAGACATTAGTGAGGAGAGAGCTTTCTGGAGACAAAGACATCAAGACACCACCTCTAGGCCTCAAGAAGCTAACAAGTCCCAGAGAGGACGGTCATCCAATCCACACATTGCCGTTGTTACAGAAGACAAAAGAAAGCCGCTAACAACATTGACATTACCCATAACCATTCGAAGTCATCAATATCAAGCAATATTAGACACGGGAAGTACGTATTCTTTGGTACAAGAGTCATGCTGGAAGAAGTTGAAATTAGATCAAGAAGTCATGCAATCAAGTAGAGGACAGACCTTTTCCCTTGCTAATGGGTATGTACAGTCAGCCTTAGGAATAATAGACTGGAAAGGTACATTCCATGGGCATAATTATCCTTTAAGAGCGTATGTGATGAGAGACTGTGATTTGACGTTCTCAGTGGTACTAGGTCTCGAGTTTCTGGTGACCTCAGGAATCCTTATTGATTTTAGAAACTCCACCTACAAACTGCCCGAAGAAGGTGACTCAATCCACACCTTCATGACATCTTCACCCTCACCAACGGTCAGTCTGCACATTGCATTACCTTTAGAACCAACAACTTCCTCTACACTAACTACCATAAAAGAGTTAGTGAATCGAGCAGATGCTTCCAAAGCACAAAGACGTCAGCTAGAAGGCCTAATGCTTGATTGGCCAACAGTATGCACCGATAGTTTGGGACAGACCACTTTAATTCGCCACCAAATCCATACCATCGATGAGATTCCTGTTCGCAAGAAAGCTTACCCTGTTTCTGTCACCAAACAAAAGTTCATAGATGAAGAAGTAGCAAATATGCTGAGCAAAGGTATCATAAGACCTTCTGTTTCCCCTTGGGCAGCACCAGTAGTCTTAGTGCCAAAGAAGGATGGTGGTACTCGTTTCTGTGTTGATTACAGAGCTCTGAATTCCAAGACTCCTTTGGATGGGTTTCCAATGCCACAAATTCAGGATATCCTAGAGTCATTGTACGGAGCAGCTGTATTCACTACCTTAGACCTTAAATCTGGTTACTGGCAGGTAGGAATGGAGGAAGGTAGCATCAAAAAAACTGCCTTTGTCACAAAAAACAACCAGTTTGAATTTGTTCGTCTTCCTTTCGGCCTCAAAAACGCCGCCGCAACCTTTCAAAGGCTTATGAACAATATTCTGAGAGATTTCCTAGGAAAATTCTGTTTTGTCTATCTCGACGACATTGTAATTTACTCCAAGTCCATTCCAGACCACTTCCAACACCTTAAACTGCTCTTCACGAAACTGGAAGCAGCAGGATTAACGCTCAACCTCAAGAAATGTTCCATGTTACAAAAAACCATTACGTATCTGGGTCATGTTGTTTCTGCAGAAGGTGTCCGTACTGAAGCCTCTAAAGTCACAGCAGTGAATGATTTCCCAGTGCCAAAGAATCTCAAAGAAGTCCATAGATTTGTAGGTCTTGCAAGTTGGTACCATCGTTTCATTCCCCACTTTTCTGAGCGAGCAGCACCTCTATATGCCCTAAAGGCCAAGGACGCAGCTTGGGAGTGGACTGTTGAATGTCAAAATGCTTTCAATGATCTTAAGAACGCCCTCCAACGAGCCCCAGTTTTAATGCCACCTGCATGGGTGAAAGTTTTCCGTATTATGACGGAATTCCGTATTTTGAACCTCGCCAGGAACCGTTTTTCCAAATCGCGTAAATCCGTTGAGATTTCAGTTCGGGGGGGGGGGGGGGGTACAGGGCGACAGACCAACAGACCAATGTCCATGGCGACAGACCAATAGACCAATCGTACCTACTCGGCGATCTTCGGAGATAATGTGATTACGTAGAGAATTACCCGAGAAGTTCCGGGTGGGCGACAGACGAACCGCGCGGAGTGCAGTTGTGTCGGCGATTCTGATTGGTCAGTGAGACTCCGGCGTCCAATCGTATTTTTCAATTTACACTCGCTTGAGGACAACAACAGGTACAAGAAAACAACGCTCGCAAATTTTAAAAGTAATCTGAAAAAAATGAAGAATTTGCCGGTTGGTTATAACACGAAGCAGCTTGAAGCTAAGATAGCAAAGTCAAGAGCATTGTAAATAGTGTATATCTTTGTGTATTGTTGAAGACAGTCAAAGTCAAGAGCATTGTAAATAGTGTATATCTTTGTGTATTGTTGAAGACAGTGACATTTATTGGATGTTTAAAACAAGTTTAGATGGATCTTCATTAATGCTAAAATTGTTTACTTGCTATTAGTTTTTAACTAGTGTTAGTTTACTAGGTTTTCACTGACATGAGTAGCACTCCGAGAAAGTATGAAGACCTTTTGTTTTCAAATCACAGTATTACAGTTGTGCTTGTTTATTTTATGGGTATACTTGTTTCTGTAATTGCATGTTGTCGGGACTGTTGGCTTGGTGTGCAATTTTGTGTTCATAGTGCATATTCAATATTTCAATTCATATTACACTTCACATGTAAAACTCATGTGCTACCAATGAAAATACAATACTAAAATGCACTGTTAACAAACACCTGTATTTGTGTCTTTTTTGATGATGATGTAATGGATTGTGGTGATTAGAGAAAGTGAATTAAGTAACAAACCAAAATTAAATATAAATGTTAGTTATAGAACAACAGATGCAGAAGCAAAACCAATGACAGAGTTATAGAATACAATACTTCTGAAGGATTCTAGTAATAATTTAGAACTCCCAAAATTGGTGAATATTTTCTCAACTGCTAACTTGAAATACTTATTTCACACCCTTTTTATAGTAGCTGCAAGTTGCCAGGAGAGGTCGTTTCTACACAATAATTTGCAAGGAATGCAGGAGCTTCCAGGGGGCCTCCGGCCCCCTAGACCCCTGGCCCCCAGGCCCCCAGCTTTAAGTTTCAGTATTTTCAGTTTTGCCAACTTTCACCCATGCACCTGACTTCACGAAGGATTTTAAAGTGCAAACTGATGCTAGCGATATAGGATTAGGAGCTGTGCTGACACAGGACTTGGATGGTGCAGAACATGTCATTGCATATGCGTCACGACTTCTACAAGGTGCAGAGAAATCATACTCTACTGCAGAGAAAGAGTGTCTAGCAGTGGTGTGGGCTGTAGAGAAGTGGAGACAGTACTTGGAAGGAAGGAACTTCGAAGTACTCACAGACCATTCCGCTCTGACTTGGGTATTCAATCAGCCTAAGCCATCTTCACGCTTGACCAGGTGGGCTTTACGACTACAAGGTTTTAATTTCACGGTCAAGTACCGGAAAGGGTCCTGTAATGTAGTACCTGATGCTTTGTCCAGAGGTATGCCTGTACAAGAGGAAGTAAGCCATATTGCCCTATGTCAACCTACGAAGCCAGATCCGAACTTGCCAGTAAGCTGGGATGAGATTGGGAGAGCTCAGAAGCTTGATACATCTTTACAGCCTTTATGGGAAGTAGCTAAACAACCTGCCGCAGACCCTAACCGCATCACTTACCTCATACAGAATGACTACTTATTCCGTAGTGTGCCTGACAAGCAACACGGCTGCACTCATCAGTTAATCATACCCACACCGCTAAGAGAAACGTTTTTGCACTTCGCTCATTCAAACCCATTGAGTGGACATCTAGGAAGAATGAAAACCTTGAGGAGACTACTCAATAATGTCTACTGGCCTGAGATTCGCAAGGATGTTTGGAGTTTCTGCACTCAGTGTAAGACATGTCAAGCTTACAAGCCTAGAATCTCAAAACTCTCCGGACTGTTGCAGTCAACCCCGGTAGTAGAACCTGGTTATATGATCGGAGTAGATTTGATGGGTCCTTTCCCAAGAAGCCCTAGATCCAACGAATATCTACTAGTCTTTGTAGACTACTGCAGTAAGTGGGTAGAACTCTTTCCGTTGCGATCCGCAAAAACCCATCTAATAACCAACATCCTAACAAAGGAAATGTTCACCCGTTGGGGCGCTCCAGCGTATTTAGTTTCTGACCGTGGGCCTCAGTTCACTGCTCAGTTGCTCAACGATGCTTGCAAACGGTGGGGTGTTATCCAGAAACTTACTACAGCCTACCACCCTCAGACTAACCTGACTGAAAGAGTTAACAAGACATTGAAGACAATGATTTCTTCTTACGTTCATGACAACCACCGAGATTGGGACAAATGGATTCCAGAATTCAGGTACGCCATTAATTCCGCGTGGCAAGAAAGTACAGATCTCACTCCAGCAGAGATAGCACTAGGACGTAAGCTGAAAGGTCCACTCGAGCGATTGGTACGCAAACCACCAAATCCTGACCACCTAGCCTATAACACGGTTGAAAGGCAGAAAATTCTTCTTGACCAAGTGAGGAGGAAAACTGGCCAAGCTCAAGAGAGACAAGGCAGGTACTACAACAAGCGTAGAAAAGTTGAGTCTTTTGAGGAAGGAGATCTAGTTTGGATACTTACTCACCCTCAATCTCGTGCTGCTGACTATTTTATGGCTAAATTAGCTCCAAAATGGCAAGGTCCTGCTAAGATTATAAAAAAGGTCAATAATGTCAATTACAAAGTTGTAATGCTTGATAACCCGAACCAAAGTGATACTTACCATGTGGAAAAGTTAAAGAGATTTTTTGGGACTGTGTAATGTTTCTTTTGGGGGAGGGGTGTGTAACAGTTTTACTGCTACTTTTTGTGACAGTATTTGGTTATACATGTAATGTCTGAATGTACCACTAGGTAGTGCTGTAGCCTCTAGGCTACCTATTAGTATAAAAGGTGGTAGAGAAGAAGCAGGAGGTAGGAAGCATGTGCTAGGCATCTAAGGATCTTCCTGCGAGAAGCTGTTTTTGTTTTGTACCCGGTGTTCGAGGAACTTTTAGTTCAAAGGCTCAACTGTGAGTACGATTGTTTGTCTTTGTGTAGGATGTTTAGGTCATTTAGGTGTAATTAATGTTCATGTAAATAGTAGCACTAAGTTTGTCATTTTTGTTTAATGCAGCGGGTTCTTTGTAAGAATGAGGATACAGCTAACATTAATAGGACTTGTCTAAGAGAGGATCACCAATCGACCACGCCTTCAGCTTCAAGCATTTACTACATCGGCTGGAGTTGTGTTTTCTGTCCACTGGCGGATATGTCCTCAACTGCAACTGGCTTAAGTACTCTTTCTTCCCACTGTTACCTCTGCAAGGACTGAACTCTAGGTGGCCTAAAGCTACAATTGGACTGCTCTTAAAAAGGGAAAAAGGAAGTAATTTGTGTTTGTATTTAAGTTGATGTTTGAACGATTTTGTTGTTGGGTGCTTTAAAGGATTAAAGGTGACTCATTGGAATTTAGGATGTCTGGTCCCTCAATTTATTATGCAATTAGTGATTTAAGTTTGAATTAAGACAAACTGTTGCAAGTATGCAATGTGTGGTGTTGGTAACATGCTCCATTAATAAAGTTTCATCATATTCACATGTAATCATATTCACAACAACTTATAAAATAATGCACTGTGGTGAATGATGCACCCATACTGAGAGACACTGAGAGAATGAACGAGTTAAGGGGTGATAAAGGGATCTTTTCGACGCAAAACTGCGCATGGGTGAGGGAAATTTTTTTCTCGTACACCGAGACAATGCTCGTACACCGATAGGACCCTCCATGCTCGTACACCGATTTGCTCGTATACCAAGTCGCTCGTAAACCGAGGTATTACTGTATTGGACATTTATCATCACAAATTTGTACTTTACAAATATTTAAATATATGATGTTTTTGCCCTTGTTTGAACTCTTGAACCATTTGTGAGCAGCCTATCTCTGTATCTCCCTGTAGAGTGCCTCGCAGCCACGGCTCTCTCATTCAGAGATGACTGAGGACTACCCACGATTCCCTGACATCCACGATCTCGACCTGGCCCTTCTCAATCCACGCATGATTGTGGTAAAGTCCTCTGACCTATACAACGCTTTAGGGAATACCATGATTCTCACAGCATTCAAACTTCTATATATCTCAGTTATACATGGCCGTTAATTGGTGTTAATTGGAAGTGTTTAAGAGCTCTTGTTGTAAAGTGAGCCATGCTGTGATGACAGTTTGTTCAGTACTCTCTCTCAGACATAATTAGCCCAATTTGTCTCTGCAGAAACCTTTTCTCTTTTTTGTTAATAATAATATATATTTTTTTAATACAGGATGTGACTCCTTACATGAACCCCTGTCCGTATACTGTCTCTCCAAACACACGTGTCTCCCAAGTATTCAATCTGTTCAGGACCATGGGGCTTCGACACTTACCTGTAGTCAATGCCGTGGGAGAGGTATGTCTTAGACTGAGGGGGTTTGCACTACACCTGAAAATTTACACGAGTAAAGTTTTGGGGGCCTCAAAATTGGCTTCTGGCTTTACATTTGGCATATGACTTGAGGATAACAGAACTTTTATTTTTGGATAAACTTTATTTTCTCTCAGAATATAAGGAGCTCAGTAAAACTGCAAAAAATGGTGTCATAAATGTGTTTTTTGCTCTTTGTGTATCTTGCAGATTGTTGGAATTATCACCAGGCATAATCTTACCCATGAGTTTTTAGTTGCTAAACTTCGACAGTATTACATCACAATCTAAGACTCCGCTGGTGCCGTCTGCGATCAATCAGTGGCTCGCTGGAGATGAGCCGAGCTGAGCGCTCCAGGGACCTGAACCCCCACTTCGGGTCGCATTCTTAAGCCATCCCTAGTCACTGCGTGGACCGCTAGAGTTCAGTACCTGACCCGTCCAGGCACAAACACGCATCATGCTAGCACTAATGCAGGTTAGGTACTGTTAATCAACACATTTCAGGGAAGCATCCTGGTTTCCCCTTACTGACGATGTTTGTTGCCTGTGCTTTACCAACCTCACTGTAAGCACTTTTAAGTTCTGAATGTTTTAAATTGTGCTGACCATTTCCGTGTATTTATGAATGTTTGCTTTTGCACAAAGACCACAGTCCCTGGGTAAATATCATGAAACATGTTTGGGTCATTATTCACCCTGGAATCAAAAGAAAGATTTGTGTTGTGTCAAGAAAATGCTGCTTTATTTTATTGCAGTTATACACATTTTTTTTTTTTTTTACCTGAATAAAACAATGTAAAGAGAGTCATTAATACTTGAATAATTACAATTGTTAAAAATCTATTTATGGCACATAACAGTAATTAGAAAATGTTCAATTAATGTTAAAATGCAGCAAATTAATTTGTTAAATAAGGATTAATTTACTCTAAACAATATTGTTTCTTCTCTTTGAATGTGACCTGTCTTCATAGACATTTGTCAATTAAGTAAAAGCAGTGCAAATGTGGCATTAAAGATTAGTAGGCATTAAATTCCAATGTTTTGGCGTTTATAACAAGTGGAAAATATTTTGGTTGTAATTGTGGCGTTAACAATATTTTTACAGTTATTAGCGATCTTTTTTTTTTTTTTAAACATTCAGTGGACATTTCAATGAACTCATTTCACATTTTTCACATTCCATTGAAAATTCTTGACATTGTTTTGTCGGGGAGAAAGTTCTCAGGGTGTGTTTGTAAAAACGAACCAATCAAACCACCATCCAAATTACAGGGATTTATGTAATCTGCTTGTTTTTGTAATCTAACATCCACTGTTTTGTACAGTTATGATATCAGCATCATAATCTGGCTGTGCTTTGAGGGACTTATAAGAGCAAACTAAATAGTATTTGAAGAAATGATGGCATATTTGTGTACTACTCCTTCCTTCTTTTTTCAGTCATTGTAATTATTTTTTTATTTGATTTATTTAAGATGTTCTACTAAGGAGATTGATTTCATATATATGCGGCAAATAATGTTTTAATTTATGCTTTAAAATGACATTTATATATTACAGTTGTTTATTTTGATGTGAATCGATCACAGTTTTATTTGTCTTCTCAAATGTATGTTTTATAACAGTTTATTTGAGGTTTCTTTGAATTGTGTTGGAGGAATGGAGAGTTGACTGAACACCAGTCTGTTATAAGATCTTCATAATGTGATCGTCTGTAATCTTAATTCTCCATTTTCATCTATATACTTTGTGAACTATCCTGTATTCTGACATATATGACGAGCACATGAAGATGCCCTTTCATAGGAATGAGCGCTTTGGGATGAATAAAGAATCGCTGCACCTGCTTGTCAGTCTGATACTCTCAGCAGAGCTCAGTGCCTTCAGTGATTCATTACGTTCTTCACAGCGAGCGCGTGGAGTTAAACACGCCCTGACACATGCATCAAACCTCCTAATGGAGGCTGATGTGTCGGACATGGCCTGTTTCAGCACAAATCCCATTTCCACCAAGGAAACAAGGCTCATAAAATGTTGAGAGCTAATTGTGGCTCCTCTCAATTTGCAAATTAGGATGTTGTCATTTTGTTTTCATTCCAGTTCACATCTGTGCTTTTGCACTGAGGATGCATTGACAATAAATGAGTAAGGCATTGTTTTGGTGGACTATTGTGCATGTTCAAATCCTTTAAAGGTTTCCAATCTTAGACAAAGATGTCACAGATTTTTCTGCTCAAGACTTTTTTAAATGTTTATGATGTAAAGAATGTGAAAATGTTAAGTTGAAGCCCATAAGATGTAAAAGTACAACATATAGTGAAATTCAGGTAAACTGATTTTTTTGACAGTCATCTCAATTTGATCATATGCTTGTCATATATTACTAGAGCTGCTCTGTCATGCTTCTGTCAATAGTTTAATTCCTTTAATTTGGGTCAGAAATCCTGTCCTGAGAGAAATCTAGCCATGAAAGTATAGAAATGATTGTCATCCCCCGTGGAGGACGTTTTGCCTATGATCATACATCATATCGGCCACTTTATCTCTCAGTGTCGTGGATTAACCCGCTGGCTAACACCAATCCTCACTTTCAGGCATGACCCGAGTCTTGCAGACGGCTCGACTAATTGGAGGATGTGAAGGTCTCGCTCTTTCTATCTAACTGGATTCACACTAGACCAGAGAAATCAGTCTCTGACAGTCTATTAGTATGTGACGCACTCACAAAGGAGATCTGAAGTTTATAATGAGAGCCGTCCACTGCGGCTCTGGTCTGAAACATGAGGCATTATTCATGCAATCAGCAGAGACCCCGCTGAGCTTGCGTAAGAGGATTAAGACTGACATGGCTGTAGTTTTTAAGGCTTAGGGCAGGTGTTGATAAGCTCAGGAGTAATAACCACCTGCAGCTGTTCGACAACTCATTATAGTGTCGTTCTGATGTGTCCTGTAATGGGTCTGATCATGACCATTAGAAGAGATGGTGTGGGTGTTAAATGAGTCACAACAGACTCTTTATGAAAGGGTTAAAGTTTCTCTGTTCGCCGTCAAGTTCAACATTAACCAAAATCTAGAACTGAAATAATTTAAAACCAGGATTTTATTAAGCATAGACAAAGACCTTAAAACCTAAGCATTCAACAACAACAAAAACCATACAAAAAGGCACGTGTTTACATTTTATTTCTAAGTAGAGTTTCAGCTGTAGAAATGTGTGAATCACAAAAAGAATAACAGAAGTGCTACTTAGAGAAAGCCTAACAAAACAGAATGTGTTTCAAATCTCACAAACCTTATAAATGAATGCAGAATGAGTAAAGCATTAATAATACACATAGATATGTCATGAACTGTATGCATTTCAACATTCCTTTTTGCATTCGACTACTTGAACATAATAAATATATCAAACAAACATGAACCAACAGATTATATAAAGGAGACGGAAGGGATTGTAAAATATGGAGATTTTTTTTTTTTTTTTTTTTTACAAAGTTCTTGTTGGTTTACAGTAATTTCCACATGTTACATTAGTTTAGATTTAAACAAACTTTTCTCATAGTACATTTTGTAACATACTCCTATAATCCATGTTTCAGATGTTTTCCATGTCAACCATAATTATTAGTTTAGTTTTTTTTCATTAACTCATATTTAAATGAGATCATACTCCAAGAAAGGTCAGAAACATTGGGTAAGGTGTTAATGTGAAGTAAAAAAAAAAATCTGTCTTTTTTTCCTCTAGAATTTGTTTTTCCCTTTCAGTGCTTTGATTTAGATATGCTTTCCCTTACAAATATATGTAAAGTTTAATCTAAAATCCTAATTTTGAATGAAAAAAAGTGGAAAACTATCCACATGTAAAATAATTTATGTACCATAAAAATAAATTGTAATTCTAACGTCACTGCATTCAGTTGTTACAGCTAACCTTTTTTAGAGTTGCACCCAAGGGTGCTGGAAGAGCCTATGCGATCCAACCTTCCCCCAAAACAGCCAGACAGGCTTTTGCTCCGGGTTGAAACAAGAAGATCTATTAGACGATTTCTCTGTGTCTCAAGTCCATCTGCGGGGCTGTTGTCCTCTGCTGGAGGTGCATCGTCCTCTCTGTCTCTGTCCCTGTCCCAGGATGTGGCAGCGGGGCTCTGCTCCAGCAGGGTGTTGCTGTCTTCATAATCCACAGCTCTGTCTTCAGTGGCCAGGGCCTCCTCAAACTGCTGCAACAAGCTCTGGAAAAGCAGCACAGTCAAACTCAATTGAGTAATCACCTTTCCGCTGAAATATTTTCTTTTAACTCATTTAGTGCCTTTAATATTCTTTGCTTGATAATATACACAAAAGGTTTCACAGTAATCTCATATTTCCGTTTTGGTTTCCTCAACAAAGATGTGAACAGTTCTTGGTACTAATTTATTTCGATGCTCCAGTAGAACAGATATTCTACTGATTTTACAACTATGTAAACTTACCCTAACACTAACATAACAGTCAATTAATACTCTAATGAGAGTTAGCTGGCATGTAGCTTAGAAAATCTAAATAACCCTTTTTTTCCCCTTAAAAGTTTTGAACAATATGAAGAGCACTTTAAAGAACCTTTCTGTGCAATGGAAAGGTTAAAGGTTAAAGTGTAGTTTTTCCTTATCTCACAATAAGTCTCATTCAATTCATGCCTTGATAAGTAAACTGATCCAAACTATCTAATTTCACAAGAAGTATTCTTGAATTTTATGGAAAGGGATTCAAAGCAGAAATACCTTCAGCTTGGCCATGTTGATGGCAGAACTGTGTTTGGTCAATGTATGCGCTTGTACATCCATCTGGTACCAAACCAGGACCAATAGTCCTGTAAGAATTAGTCCTCTGATCATCTCTGGATTCTTCTGGATGCCGTCTCTTGCCCTCTGAACTGGCTGTCTGCCTGCTTCTCTCTTATATAGGGACAGTTGACTGTCAGTAGCTCATCCTTTGTAGACTGTGTGAAGTGCATTCCAACACTTCATCCCTGATAACGCGCCTGGACTAGATTTCCTTTTAAGTGGCTGTTTGGTGCAGTGTGAGGTGCTGGAGAACTCCTGATCTGTGGTGGGTCCGGTAACTCGGACACAAACAGTGACCTCAGTCATCATCGGGAATGCATCCGCTACATGAGTGTCTCACATGGTTCCGGCAACACCTCAGAACTGATACAAAAGACATCTAAGTATACCATAGGGGGTTAAAGCAAATGATGGTCTATATATAGCCCATTGATGTTGACTGAAAAGGTGACTTTATGAAAGGTCAAATAATTACCTCAGTAATTCTTTTAAGACTTGACAACAAAAATGGTTTACTGTGATGGGAAATATGTAAATATTCAGGGTAAATATGTGCTTATGCATTTATATAGTATTTAAATATTAAATTCTAAAATATATATATATATATATATATATACTATGTTTGACCCTCTTTCGCCTTCAGAACTGCCTTAATTCTATGTGGCATTGATTCAACAAGCTGCTGAAAGCCATTTGAAAGCCATGTTTCTAGCATCTGTAAAACGGCATTCTTCCATCTTAAAAATGTATCTAAATTGCGACATTTGCTCTCTAAGACAAATATGGAAAAGTTAGTTCATGCGTTCATGAGTTCAAGGCTAGATTATTGTAATGCTCTACTAGGTGGTTGCCCTGCACGCTTAATAAACAAATTCCAGCTGGTCCAAAATGCAGCAGCTCGAGTTCTTACTAGAACCAGGAAGTATGAGCATATTAGCCCTGTTCTGTCAAACCTGCACTGGCTTCCTATTAATCACCGAATACATTTTAAAATCTTGTTAATTACTTACAAAGCATTAAATGGTTTAGCTCCACAGTACTTGAGCGATCTCTTAACACATTATAGTCCTTCACGTCTATTGCGATCCCAAAATACTGACCAGCTTATGATAACTAGAATATCAAAGTCAACTGCTGGCGGTCGATCCTTTTCTTATTTAGCTCCTAAACTCTGGAAAAGTCTTCCTAATACAGTTCAGGAAGCAGACACACTCTATCAGTATAAATCTAGACTTAAAAAACATCTCTTCAACCTGGCATACACGTAACACATTATACAGTAATACCTCGGTTTACGAGAGACTTGGTATACGGGCAAATCGGTGTACGAGCATGGAGGGTCGAATCGGTGTACGAGCATTGTATCGGTGTAAGAGAAAATTTTTCCCTCACCCATGTTTTGTGTGGAAAAAGCCCTAACGCTTTTTTTACATGAAATATCCTAATTACAGCCTCTCATAACAAGGTCAGGAGGTTCCAACCCCTTTATCACCCCTATCACTCATTCATTCTCTCAGCTTAGCTTGGTTTGGCTGCATCATTCACCACAGTGATACTTTTATAAGTGATTTACAGAGGTTTTTACATCATATTCTAAACTAATTAATTATTATCGCTATTGTTCAAGTAGTGAAATATACACGTACAGTACTTCTAAGCAGTAACTGTCACGGTTCATGAATTCACTGTCTCCTAGTTCTGCCTAAGTGTGTATGTGTGTGTGTAGTCACTGAGCTGATTGTCATATCATCTGCCTATCTCCCGCTTTCGCGGCTCCCGCGCATTCGTTCTCTCGCGGCTCCCGCGAATTCGTTCGTTAGTGGCTCCAGCCGGTTCGTTCATTCGCAGCTCCGGAATTCGTTCGTTCGCAGCTCCCATGTTCCACGACTTTAATTATGGATTATCACTTCGTTTGTTTTCTGCACTATTATAATAAATTCACTCATTTGCTTTCATCCTTGCTTTCCCCGCTCCCCCCTCCTCCCTCCTCTCTCTCCTCCAAGCAGGCTGCTGAAGCGCATTACAATAAATTGTCAAGTATTTTTAGAGTTTAATTGTCAATTATTAATTAGTAATTATATGAGATCTTAATGGTTAAAATTTTAACTGCAATTAATAGGGTAAAACAAAAAAAATATTTAAAATGGGTATTTGTGGTCATGTGGAACGAATTAATTGATTTTTAGTGCATTCTTATGGGGAAATTTGTTTTGGTGTACGAGCATTTTGGTTTATGAGCTCGCTCTTGGAACGAATTAAACTCGTAATCCGAGGTATTACTGTACATTTTAAAATCATGTAAAATGATTGTTAGGCTGCATAATTCAGCCAGAACCAGGAACATTCCCATAATACCTGATGTACTTGATACATCAGAAGAAGAATGGCATCTACGCTGATATTATTCTCTGTTTATTCCAAGGTTACCGTGGTCAGCCGGATCCGGGCCGCATCCAGATTCGATGAAGGACCTGCACATCTGGATACGAGCACAGCACTGCCCTGAAGTGATCATGGACCCATCTCCAATCGGATTGAATTGGACTTAATATTGGACTTGATATTGTTGTCAATATAATAATCAAACTATCAATATCAACAATCGAAAAAATAATAAAAACTTAACACTTAATATTAATCAATTGTATTAATTCGCCTGATCTTTTAAGGCTGCCGTTCAGCCAAACAAACTTTGTTTAAACTGTTTTCCTGTGACCACTGTAAAGCTGCTTTGAAACAATCTGTATTGTAAAAAGCGTTATATAAATAAAGGTGACTTGACTTATACTTAATACTTCCTGCTTTGCTACTGTTCGGACGCTCTTGCTTACAGCTCTGCGCTTTGCTCTATTGCTTTTAAATTTTATCTCCTAATTTTAACTTCAGCAAATCAGCACAGTGCTCAAACGACAAATATTGGCACCAACAAAGTTTCTAACTGGAAGAATTGCAACAAAAAAGGGGAATTTTTCTCAAACCAGCCTCCCATTGACGGCAGCCATCAGCTTACATTCCGGAGAAGGGAAAACACAGCTGCCTACACTAAATAATATGCCTCCTCTGGTTGAAGAATCTACCTGCTGCACAAACTGCCACAGACTTCTACAAAGGATTGCAGTTCTTGAAACAAAGCTACTTGTGGGACTACCAAACCAGACGGAACACACAACAGAGCTTCATCATGGACGTCCCCAGCACACAGCCGGTGAGTCCCATGAATCTAATGCTCCTAAACAGGCCATACTGAGTGCCGAAATTGATCAACATACTAATCGATGGCACAAACAGGGAGCGAGACCCAAAGGCACTCGAGACATCAGATTGTCACGAGTATCGCATTTTGTAGCGTCCTCTACCCCAAACACTAGCTCCCTACCACCGCCAATACATCTGGAGAACAGATTTGAAGTGTTAATGAATGTGAGTGAGGAATCTCCAGACATGATGAATGTGGTTGAGGAATCCCCAAACATGATCGGACACAGATCAAATCAGCCAGCAGCTAACACTGATGCTAACTGCCGCTCAAGGTGGAGCAGACAGCGACACTCAGCTCTTAGAGCAGCCGAGCCCAGGACTCTGATAGTGGGTGACTCTATTATCAGAAATATTAGCAGCAGGGATACAACTACATGCTGCCTTCCACAAGCAACAGTTTCCGATGTAAACAAGGAACTTAAGAGCATTCTGATGAAATATAAAACTGCAAACCGACTAATCATCCACGTGGGAAAGAATGATATTCGGAAGGAGCAGTCAGAACTCCTTAAAAGGGATTTCAATGAACTTTTTGAAATACTCAGAAGTCTAAAAGTTCAGTCGTTCATCAGTGGACCACTCCCAGCAAGAGGAACAAATAGATTTTTTAATAGACACGTTTTAAATAGACACGTTTGCTTGGGCTTAACACATGGCTGAAAAAAACCTGCAACTTAAAGGGACTGAATTTCATCGACAACTTCAATCTGTTCTGGAGTCAGAGACAGAGTTTCACACATGATGGTCTGCGCCCAAACAAACTGGGCTCAAGAGTGCTAAAGGACAATATCTACTTCTCCCTCCATCATCCTTCAGCAGTGTGTGCAAATCCACCTAATCTGAATGGCACAAACACACCTGGACAGAGTACAGCTGACCACAGGACTTCATTTCAGCACCTGAATGGACATGCGGCTGACACATCCCACAAGGACAGCGATAACACCACGCAGCCACAACAACCACTGTTCACGGACACAATCCTGACTGAGCCCTGCCCAGAAAGCTCACCGATAGACAGTGACGTGTTAGAACTGCTCCAAGTTTCAGTAGCCATGGACGACTTTCGGGAAAACAGCCAGGGCCAGGACAACATATTACAGCCACCAGTAACACCAGAGCAACAGCCTCTCTCACCGGATACGTTATCCCTCTCCCCAGCATCCCCCCTGCTGTGTTTCTCTGAGAAAATGGAGGAACTGGTGTATGCTGGAACCAAACTCGCCCACTCTTTTGCTGCGAGCCCCCAGACATCAACAAAAAAGCGGCGAGCTCCACAACCACCAAAGCCTGTGGGCCCAGCTCGACCTCCCATTCCTCCTGCAAGAGCTCTTCGGCCGCTACCACAACGCCAGGGCCCTCACCCTCCTCCATCTGTTCTAGGTGAACCAAAAAC
The DNA here is from genome assembly GCA_037043235.1 of Rhodeus uyekii. Taxonomy (NCBI): domain Eukaryota; kingdom Metazoa; phylum Chordata; class Actinopteri; order Cypriniformes; family Acheilognathidae; genus Rhodeus; species Rhodeus uyekii. Next base: position 513,560 of record JAWRVZ010000206.1, read on the forward strand.
AACTGATAAAAGCTCTCAGTGATGTGTGTCGGGTCCCCGCTATGATAACAGTGACTTTGTCAAATGTTTACAGAACAAGCGGGGACCCAGTGTGCCTGTTGCTTTCGCTATTTCAGTTTTATTACGTGATAGAAAGCCAAAGGCCTTCTCAAACCGTTTGGCAAACCCACTTAATCTGTTGCATATTACACGCCAAACTAAGATTACTGTAGAGACAGAAAATAAGACTGTTAAGTTAGCACTTTTAAACATCCGTTCACTTAAAAATAAATCACTTCTAGTCAATGATTTAATAACCACAAACAATCTAGATTTTATGCTTCTAAATGAAACATGGCTTGAAGACAGTTGCAGTGCAACAATCCTGAATGAAACAGCCCCTCCTAACTTTACTTTTATGAGTGTCTGCAGAGCTGTTAGAAGAGGTGGAGGTGAAGCTGCTCTATTTAAAGATGTCTATCAATGCAAGCAAGTGTCATTTGGTGATTACTTGTCTTTTGAATATTTGGGTATTGTGTTAAAAGGTGCTCCTCGCATTCTACTTTTAGTCATTTACAGGCCTCCAAAATACTCTCCAGCCTTTGTGGAGGACTTTACAGAACTGTTATCAGCAACTTCCTCAGAGTTTGACTGTCTTGCTATTACTGGGGACTTTAACATCCACATAGAAAATGCAGAATCCAAAATGGCAAAAGAAATTCTAACAGTTTTGAATACTTTTGATCTGACTCAGCATGTACATAGAAACACACACAATCGAGGACATACACTAGATTTAATTATCAGTAAGGGTCTAAACATCTCATCCATTGTCATTAAGGATGTAGCTCTATCAGATCATTTCTGTATTTTCTTTGATATATTGATCTCTCCGACTGTTGAAGCTAGATCTATCTCGGTCAAAAAGCAATGCTTAAATGAAAATACTAGTGCTCTGTTTATGAAGGCTATATCTTTAACACCAAGCATATCTGCAGACTCTGTTGATTTTCTTCTTGATTCTTTTAACTCAAAAGTTCAGAATGTTATTGATAACATTGCTCCTGTGAAAGTCAGGAAGAAGAGTGGCAGACAAAAAGCACCCTGGAGGAATTCAACAGCAGTGCAAAATATGAAAAGACAATGCAGAAAAGCTGAGCGCATGTGGCGAAAGACAAATCTTGAAATCCACTATAACATCTATAAAGATAACCTTCATGCTTTCAATGTGGAACTAGGCAAAGCTAGACAGACCTTCTTCTCAAATATTATAAACAGAAACTTAAACAACACCCGCACTCTTTTTGCTACTGTAAAGACTAACAAATCCCCCAAGTCAGATTCCCAGTGAAATGCTCTCAGACAGCAAATGCTGTGAGTTTGCTTCCTTCTTCTCTGAGAAAATAAATAATATCAGAAAGGCGATCAGCACATCCTTGAGCTGCACTGGGGTAAAACAGATCAGACCACAATCTCAGAAAGTAGCTATTATGTCTGTTTTCGAAGCAATTGATGGTAAAATTTTGGAAGAAACAGTACAGCACCTTAAAACATCAACCTGCGCCCTTGACATACTTCCCACATCTTTTTTCAAAAGCGTGTTTTACTGTTTAGAAGCAGATATCCTAGAAGTGGTAAATGCCTCACTTCTTTCTGGGACTTTTCCAAATTCCCTAAAAACTGCAGTTGTTAAGCCCCTTCTGAAAAAGAGCAATCTGGACAACATCATATTGAGCAATTACAGACCAATCTCAAATCTACCTTTCATAGGCAAGATCATTGAAAAAGTTGTTTTCAATCAGCTGAACAAGTTCTTAAGCTTGAATGGATACTTTGACAACTTTCAGTCTGGTTTCCGACCACATCACAGCACAGAGACAGCACTCATAGAGATAATAAATGATATTCGTCTTAACACAGATTCAGGTAAATTATCAGTGCTGGTTTTACTCGACCTCAGTGCTGCGTTTGACACCATAGATCACAACATTCTCCTTGACAGGCTGGAAAACTGGGTTGGGCTTTCTGAGATGGTTCTTAAATGGTTCAGGTCATACTTAGAAGGGAGAGGTTATTATGTGAGTATCGGTGACCATAAGTCTGAGTGGACATCCATGACATGCGGAGTCGCTCAAGGTTCAATACTTGCACCCCTCCTGTTCAACTTATATATGCTGCCACTGAGCCAAATGATGAGAAAGAACCAAATTGCATATCACAGCTATGCAGATGACACCCAGATTTACCTCGCGTTATCACCTAATGATTACAGCCCCATTGACTCCCTGTGTCAATGCATTGATGAAATTAAAAACTGGATGTGCCTAAACTTCCTTCAGTTAAACAAAGACAAAACTGAAGTCATTGCATTTGGAAACAAAGATGAAGTTCTCAAAGTGAACGCATACCTTCACTCTAGGCGTCAAACAACTAAAAATCAGGTCAGGAATCTTGGTGTGATTTTGGAGTCAGACCTGAGTTTCAGTAGCCATATAAAAACAATAACTAAATCAGCATATTATCATCTCAAAAATATTGCAAGAATTAGATGCTTTGTCTCCAATCAAGACTTAGAGAAACTTGTTCATGCTTTCATCACCAGCAGTGTGGATTATTGTAATGGGCTCCTCACTGGCCTTCCCAAAAAGACCATAAGACAGCTGCAGCTCGTACAGAACGCTGCTGCCAGGATTCTGAGCAGAACCAGAAAATATGAACACATCACACCAGTCCTTAGGTCCTTGCACTGGCTTCCAGTTACATTTAGAATTAATTTTAAAGTACTGTTACTTGTTTATAAATCACTCAATGGCCTAGGACCTCAATACATTGCAGATATGCTCATAGAATATAAACCTAACAGATCACTAAGATCATCAGGATCAAGTCTCTTAGTAATACCCAGGGTTCACTCAAAGCAAGGAGAGTCTGCTTTTAGCTGTTACGCCAGCCACAGCTGGAACCAGCTTCCAGAAGAGATCAGGTGTGCTCCAACAGTAGCCACATTCAAATCAAGACTCAAAACACATCTTTTTACCTATGCATTTGCAGATTGAGCACTGTGCTATGTCCGAACTGTTTGCATTTTATTTTATACGTATTATCTTTTTATTCTTTTAATCATTTTTAATGTTTTATTTTTATCATTCTTCTTTATGTAAAGCACTTTGAATTACCATTGTGTATGAAATACAAATACAAATAAACTTGCCTTGCCTTGCCTTGCCTTGCCTTGACTTGACTTGACTTGACTTGACTGAAGGCATTCATTAGAAATGTTGGCCCATATTAATAGGATAGAATCTTGCAGTTGATATTTGTGGGATGCACATCCACCCTGGAGCTCTATCTCCAAAATAACCGTCTCAGAGTCCTGGGCTCTGTGTCTTTTCGAGAGACACCACAACTTAAAATTCTGGACCTGGCCAACAATTCAATCACAATGCTTTCCTCCAGTGCCCTTCTGGGACTTAGAAGCTTAAAGGTCCTCAACATAAGCAAGGGACACCCCTGTGAGAAAGCCGTAGAGGCAGCCACACTCCTAGTGGAGTGGGCATGGACCCTCACGGAGAAGGAAATCCAGCCAACACCTAAGCCAAGGTCGAGGGTCCCCGGTAGAATAACAGTTGGTCGTTCCTACGCCGCAGGGAGACCTAGTCGACATAAGGGTTTGATGCTCACACTGGAATGACCTTGTTCTTGAATCCTGGCCATGATCACCAATGGGGGAGAGGACAGAAGCCTCAAGCCACGAAGGAAACAAGTGCCGAGAACAAGTCACCTGGAGGTACGTGGTAAGCAAGGCAGCCACGTAAAACCTCTCGGGTGGGGGCAGAGAACCCTGTAGTGAAGCTGTCCTGCAGGAAACAGCATGACTTAGGGGTGTACAGTTTTCTCGTGGTTGGGGCTCTGAAAAGGAGAGTTGTCTCAGCAACCTCGGTTGAGAGACCAGAAGCTATGCGCTAGGCCCCCTCGGAGGCCAAGCACAGAGATACGCACTCTCGGCAGAGAGTACGAACATAACCTCGGCCACCTCCGAAACCTTGTTTCCAGCCAAAAAAAGGGTTAATTGTAACGCATGTTATTCAATGGAAGTCAATTCATGAATTTTTATTTCTTAAAAAAAGTTGAGTCTTGATGATCATAAGCATAACTTGTGAATGAAATATCCTTTTTATTTTTTTTATTTTTTATTTTCTATGCTGTGAGCAATGTAATGATATGAAAAAAAATATATAATAGGTTAATTCAATGCAAAATATCTGATTATTGATGTAGGCTATGCAATGTACTTAGTTGTAACACCACCTCAGGACCGGCTAGCAGTCACTATGTGTTTTTCACATCTATCAAAATGGTACTATCTTTTAGCCAAGAAGATGGTAATCATAACAATTTAAGATTGTGTGAAAGTATGTTAGTCCTTTCTTTGAAAACCGAAAAACAATGCTGCCAAAAGAGTTTTTCACGTGGTTCTCATCCAAACTTCGCTGAAATTTTTCGAAAGATGGCCAGAAGACATGTGCAAACAGTGTGGTGAAAAGCCCGTTAGTATGTCATATTAAATCCTTTGCAACTATCTAAAAAGTCTGCGTTACTATTTACCCCGCGCTCCCCTACTTTAAAACTTTATCACCTCCATCGCAGGCCTATGGATGATGAGGATTATGACCCAGAGTTCCCGTGAGTAATGTGAAGGGATGTCGCTCTCCGTGGTACTGAAACGCCACACATTGATAATGATAACCTCAGGATGGACTGATGGACAGTTTGATAACTGTAACCATGTTGCTGTTGTTGTTGTTGTCAGGCAAACAGTACAAAGAAATTATCACTCCCCTTAAAATATAGTACTTGAAAAGAACTAGCTATCTTCCTTGAGTTTGGGAAAGGAGCTTTAAAAATAAGATTATTATTAAAAATGTGTATGTAAATATGTAGTAAAGAAACCAGACTAGAGTTAATATATATAAATATAAATGTAAATATAAACTCATTGCATTTATGCTCTACAACTTGATTATGTATTGTGAAAACTCTTTCTATGATCATATGCATTGGTTCTTATAGAAAGAAAGAAAATCAAGTGAGAATGAAAGACATCCAAAACCAAGGCATGTGTAAACATTTATTGTAAATTAAAGAGGGCATATACAACTGATTTGACTAACAATTAAATTAAAGATGCATATAAATACATAACTCCATTATTTGAATAATTTAAGAAATAAATATGCAATATTAAGAACATTTTTGGAGTCTGTTGTAGATAATAACATTGAAATATGTTTTTTCAGGTAACCTAAAAATGGGCTTCAGATGATCGCATCTAAATTTAAGTTTTTTTGTTCAAGTCAGCACAATTTCTCTGAATAATATTAACCTGAATACAGGGGTTACACCAAAAGCCATTGTAAGGTCAGATCAACTAACAACTTCACAGTTTCAATGTTTACAGTATTGAAACTTCTAATCATTAAGACTTCACTTCTTCTTAGAACCTGAAACAGAGAGAAAAAAGGAGAGACATGTGTCAGTTAGTGAACAGTCCATCATATTGAGTCAGTATTTTAAGGAGTTGAGAAAACGCACGTCGTCCAAGAACTGTTCATTCATTTTGATTTAACATATGATATGGTTCAATTAACTGTACCTCTGCGATAGACAAGTGAAGTCATTACCTGACCGCCGGACTGTGTTACATCCCAGGGATGACATGGAACCGATTCTGTCCAGTTTGCTCCCGAAACACCCAGAGAATCTTTTAGAGTCCTGTCGGACTGTCCTCATGTCCCGTGCAGACAGATAGTCTCTCTTGTCAGTTTTGGGATGAGGTTCACTGAAGGTTCCTTGAAGATTGATCGCTTCTTCTTCCACTTTTGGCAGTGTTTGGTCTTGAGAGGAAGCAGGAATGGACTCTTCCAGTCGCTGAAGAAGAAGCTGCAAGGAATGAATGGGGCTCATTATTCACTGTTACAGTGCCATTATTAATCAAGCTTTATTTCTCTTACTTCAGATTTTGGACTTACCGTTAAGACATTCATGTCCTCGGTGGTTAAGGCTGTATCTTGCAGTGGTAATGTGCCTGCAAGCTGAACGCTGAAGACTAAGATAAGGCAGACAAGAGGAATGTCATGCGATTTCATGTTTCCTGACTTTGCTGTTCTTCTGTCTTCTCTCCGTCGCTGTCTGTATATTCTCAGCAGAGCCTCAAGCTCTTTTATACCCAAATATATGGCATGCCAGTAATGTGAAGAATGACTGTTGCATTCCAACACCTCCGTCTGATAAAGGCTGCTGTCGGAAATGAGTCCTTTAAAGCTTATAGATGAGTCCTACATTATACTCTCTTCCCTAATTAATTCACATCAAGAGTCTTACATGGTTCTTAAAAGCAAGTTAGGCTACATGAGGTTTTACAATTTATAAAAATCTAACTTTATCTAACTTAATAATAATTAGTATAACATTAACAAACATGCTTTTATGTTCTTTAATAAAAAAAAATCCTCATGAAAAGGATGTTCAGGCTAGAGAGGAATGGAAGAAAACAACCAAAGGAAGAAATCATCCTTCATCCATCACAGAGCCTCCATTTAAATAGCTACTTTTACTTTTCATTTTGTGTTCTATTTACTTCTTTAAAAAAACACAAATATCAATGAGACACCAATATTGTGTCTGTCTAGAGCTTTTTCAATTGGACGTTTTTGTCCAGATAAAATCGATTTCATACTAAATTGCTTGTTCATAACTTTCACTTCCCATCGTGCTATGGAAATGAAAAAGATTAAGAGAGTAAATGTTGAAATAAAATAGCTTGTGCATTTTTTTTGCAAGATAATAAAATGGGGAGTCTAGTTAATATTTTATGTTCTATTGTTTTGGTATTTACATTTTTCTGTCATGTTAGTGGTTTTGTGGTAAAATGTTGAGCTTCTGGCTTGCTTAAAAACCTGCTTACAAGAACTCAAATGGTTGGAATAATAGGCTAGTATAAATTCTGGACTACCAGCAATGAACATTACATGTGTTAAAAAAGGTTATATTTAATTTGCTGTGATGTATTTTAAAGGACTAAACAAGAAGCATTAGTTCCCTTTCAAGGGGACGAGACGCTGCGTCGAACGCTTTGGGGAATACTTGGACGCTGTCTCGCGAAGCTCAATATGTAAACTTCCGTCGACTGAGTGTGAGTGACGGTCGCAGGTCGGTGACATCACGAACCAGGTCATAAAAGGAGCACCAGAACCCGGAGACAGTAGCTTTTGGTGTCTTCGCAAGCACAAGTGTGAGAGTGTGTTGTGTTGTCACGCTGGTTGTTTGAGTTCCTTCGACTGATCTATTCTCTAGACTAGTTTCTCCTACTTCCTGATCTTGAACTGTGCAGACGGGTTTTCTTCTCTCTGCCCTGCTCTGCCCTGCGCTTTGGCATTTCGTCTATTTGTCTTTTTTTCTCTGACCCGCTGCCTGCTGGACTCCTAAAATACTGAGATGGAACTGATTAACTGGTCAATCAGCGCGATTGATAAGATTTTTTCACAAAGAAAGGCTTCTCCGGGAGAGCCCACCTGCCCGGATGGGACTTTTGCTGCTGGGTATGCAATGGACCCGTGGAACAACTGGCAGGTCCTGTGCCTGGAGGCCCTGTCCGTAGAAGATGCAGAAGATCTATATATGATTGGATTACTGATAGCGGGGTTCCTATTCTTTGGCTTTGGGATTGCCCTGACCTATCGAAAAATTGGTAAGACAGCTGCAAGCAAAAATTCACCCAGCCGCTGTCTGTGGAAATTAAGGAATGCCTCGGGGCGGTGTGTGATCGACTGAAGGAATTAGATCAGAGAATGACACAGATTGAGGAACTGAACCGTAATTTATGCAAACTGAACCGTAACAATGCAGTCCGAACAGTCAGATCAGTGAACTTTCACGGTCTGTAACCGGTCTGGCCATGAGGTTAGACAAGGATCGAACGCGAACGCTGAGGACCAGAACTGATTGATTGTTCATGATCCGGACAAATTACAGAAGATCATCAAATGGATTAAAAAATGTATTTGCCCCTATCTGTCAGTTTGGGAAGTCAGCTGACAGCCTGGTATCTCTCTCTTTCCCTGGGAACTGCCTTATCTCCAAGGACAAACCATAGAACTGAACTGAAACATCTGTTGTTTTGGCTCCCACAGATCTGTCTGCCTGTCTGTCTTATCTATCCTTACCTGCCCCCTCTTCCACCACACAAAAAATTCCAACATGTAACCACGTGTGCTGTGACAATGTCCTGTTATCTTGTTTGTTTTGCTATGTAAGGATTGCTAAACTGCATTCTTGTATTTCTTGCATTTCGTGTTTGCATTTCTGTATTTCTGGAGAGCGCGTGGTGGCGCCTGGTAAAGGCTGCGGCTCGGAGGCTTGCTCCATACATCATTTCGTTATACTCTACTTGTATATGTGTAATGACAATAAACTTGAATCTAATCTAATCTAATCTAAAAGGAAAGGGCTCACCAATTTTCAAATGGCGAATCAAACATTTGTGCAATGCGCGTCTCCCTGCCTTCACTACATTTCGGGTGGGAACGCACACTCAATATGTGTGTGCGTGGGAGCAGAGCATGCTCGGACAGCGCGTGAGCACGCTGTCTGTAATCACTGCAGCCAGCCACCGCTGCAGGTGCTCCGCTCCCGCCCGGCAGCCTTTTATACTGAGTCCGCCCAGGCTCGCGCTCCCCAGGGCTCTGATCCCGCTGTAGTCGAGGCTATGCGGTGGTCTGGGTCCTGGGCAGTGGCGTAGCAATTTTCAATTGTTCAATTTTCAATTGTTTAAAATCGCGACTGTGAAAACGAAAGTGAAAGCACATATCGCCCGCCGCACAAGACGATCGCAACGCACCCCCAAAGTCAAAAATGGAGCACTGCGCGCTACACCACAACCAGTCCTGGCTGAGTGGTTAAGGTATTAGACTATTAATCCATTGGGGTTTCCCCACGCAGATTAGAATCCTGCCGACTGCCCCCCGCCCCCCCCCCCCCCGTCAACAATTGCGCGCAGTTTGGCCCCCTCATTTTAAGCTGGGCCCCCTCAAAAAAAAAAATCTGGCTCCGCCCCTGGTCCTGGGATTCGCGAATGGATCAGACGGCGGGGTGTGAGTCGAGCGCTGCCTTATCTCAGCCTTTTCCCGCCAGATCCAGTGCCCGTGCATCCCTGAGGGCTGTTACATATGATCAAACAGAGGCTGCAATGATCTATATCTGAGGATTTTACATTGTCAGCATTTAATAATGAGAGAATATTCGCCACTTTTCTCTCCAGTATGAGGAGTTATTCGAGGAAGTGACTCGCGCGCCATGATGACTATTTATTGCCGGCAAAGAAGCGTTCGTCCTAAGAAAATAAATAATTAGATGAACACTTCTGTCACAGTCATGTCATGATCCTCCTGTTTTGTCCCTCATGTGTTCCCGTAGATGTCTTAGTTTAATTACCCATTTAGTTACGCCACCTGTTTGCAATCTCCTCTTGTATTTAATCCTCCCATTCTACCATGTCTTTGTCAGTCGTTGAATGTATTTTTGTCATTTGTGGAAGTATGCTCCTTGTTTCCCCTTCCGAGTTTTCTGTTTGCACCCTCGCGTGCCTTTTTGTTTATTGTTTCTAATTAAAGTTACATTTTGAGTTTATCCTGTTCTCCCTGCGTCTGTGTATCTTCGCGTTTTACACACAGCCTCCGCAGTCGTTACAACTTCCTGTTAGCGCGAGTCACCCCCCCACAATATATGTCACGGCTCTGTCATTCCAGTTTGCAGTTTTCGAGTGTCTGTTGACAGAGCCCTGACACTGCCCCTTGATTGTGTCCTGTCATTGTGCAACCCCGCCCACCTTGTTACCTCGTTTCCCTTGAATGTTCTCAGCTCGTTACCTTTCCTCATGTGTTCCCTATATATAGCCCTTGTGTTTGCAGTTTGGTGTGGTCTCGTTGTCATTTTGTTGGATGTCATTCCTGTCTAGATCATCCTGGATTTCCTGGTTTGTTTTATGCTTTGAGTTATGATCTGGTTTATGTTATGTTTTCCCCCTTGTGGGTTGTTTCCTTTGTATGTTATGTTCTTTTGTTGTTATAATAAATCCTCACCGTCACCCCGCACTTGAGTCCTCCCTGTTCGTTCCGTGACAATATATTAAAGGATCAATCCTTTCCTCAAAAGCACTTATTGTAAATGATATGATTACAGATCATAAACTAGATGTGCTGTGTTTGACACTCTCCTCTTCCCCCCCCCACCATCCCACTCCCATCATAGACTCCTCTCTCCCCCACCACCATCCCACTCCCCTCATAGACTCCTCTCTCCCCACGACCATCCCACTCCCCTCACAGACTCTCCTCTTACCACCATCCCACTCCCCTCATAGACTCCTCTCCCCCCCCACCAACCCACTCCCCTCATAGACTCCTCTCTCCCCCACCACCATCCCACTCCCCTCATAGACTATCATCTCACCCCCTCATAGACTCTCCTCTCAACCCCCACCTCCCCTCATAGACTCCTCTCTCCCCCACCACCATCCCACTCCCCTCACAGACTCTCCTCTTACCACCATCCCACTCCCCTCATAGACTCCTCTCTCCCCCACCACCATCCCACTCCCCTCATAGACTCCTCTCTCCCCCACCACCATCCCACTCCCCTCACAGACTCTCCTCTTACCACCATCCCACTCCCCTCATAGACTCCTCTCCCCCACCATCATCCCATTCCCCTCATAGACTCCCCCCCCACCATCCCACTCTCCTCTTACCACCATCCCACTCCCCTCATAGACTCCCCCCCACCATCCCACTCTCCTCTTACCACCATCCCACTCCCCTCATAGACTCCCCCCACCACCACCATCCCACTCCCCTCATAGACTCTCCTCTTACCCCCCACCATCCCACTCCCCTCATAGACTCTCCTCTTACCACCATCCCACTCCCCTCATAGACTCCTCTCTCCACCACCACCATCCCACTCCCCTCACAGACTCTCCTCTTACCCCACCACCATCCCACTCCCCTCATAGACTCTCCTCTTACCACCATCCCACTCCCCTCATAGACTCCTCTCTCCACCTCCACCACCACCACCATCCCACTTACCTCAAAGACTCTTCTCTTACCCCCCCCCCCCGCCACCATCCCACTCCCCTCATAGACTCCTCTCCCCCCCACCACCATCCCACTCCCCTCACAGACTCTCCTCACCCCCCACCACCCCACTCCCCTCACAGACTCTCCTCTCACCCACCACCATCCCACCCCCCACTACACCAGACTCCTTCACTGCCCCCCCCCCACTACTACCCTTATAGACTCTTTGCTCACTCTGTTACTTATTTATGCCATTTGCACTGCCGACTGTTCATTACAGTAACAACTGTTTACTGTTTACAGTAACAACTGTTTACACTTGCACCTTGCACTACTGTACTTTAGCTGGAACATGCTCATTTGCACTACCAACTGTTCATACAGTACCAACTGTTTACATTTCGCATTTCACTTATTTGCACTGTCCATGCTCATTGCACTACCTTAAATCTACTGCTTACCTTAAGCTAACAATTGTATACATCTACCTGTAAAATTCTGTTTATAGTTAGAGACATCTGTATATACATTTACATTTATAGCACATATTCACCTGTAAATGCTGTTTATAGACACCTGTAATTATATTTATAGCACACACTCACCTGTTATAGTGACAACCATCTGTATATTTATATTCATTGTACATATTACCTGTAAATCCTGTACATCTCCATATCCTGCACTTATGCAACCATTGTACATATCCTGCACTTGCTGCTATTGCACTTCTGGTTAGACCTAAACTGCATTTCGTTGCCTTGTACCTGTACTTGTGTAGTGACAATAAAGTTGAATCTAATCTAATCTAATCTTGACAGAAACTTGGCTAAAACCAGACGATTACATTACTTTAAATGAGTCCACCCCTCAAGATTACTGTTATAAACATGAGCCTCGTCTGAAAGGTAAAGGAGGAGGTGTTGCTGTAATTTATAGTAACACGATCAGTACTGCTCAAAGGTCTAATTTGAAATATAATTCTTTTGAAGTGATGGTCCTAATGTAAAATTATCTAGTGCAAGTAATAATCCCTGTTTAACTTTTGTGCTGGCTATTCTATACAGGCCACCAGGGCACCATACAGACTTTTTCAAAGAATTTGCTGATTTTCTCTCAGAATTAGTAATGTCTGCAGATAAAGTCATAATTGTCTGTGATTTTCATATCCATGTAGATAATGAAAAAGACGCATTGGGATTGGCATTTAGAGACATTTTAAACTCTATTGGAGTTACACAACATGTATCAGGACCCACTCATTCTCGTAATCATACTTTAGATCTAATATTGTCATATGGGATCAATGTTGATACTGTTAAAATTCTGCAGCAGAGCGATGACATCTCAGATAATTACTTAGTTGCGTGTAGATTACCATTAGCCAAAGTCGAAAAACTAACTCCCTGTTATAAATATAGTACAACTATCACTCCTAACACAAAAGATAGCTTTATAAATAATCTTCCTGATCAGTTTCATCTACTTAACATCCCAGATAGCCTAGAAGAACTTGATGTTCCAACAGAAACTATAAACTCTCTCTTTTCCAGCACTTTAGACACTGTTGCTCCGTTATGCTTAAAGAAGATTAAAGAAAATAGTCCAACACCGTGGTACAACGAGCATACCCGGGCCCTCAAGAGAGCAGCCAGAAAAATGGAGCGGAGCTGGAAAAAAAGTAAGCTAGAGGTTTTTCGCATTTCATGGAAAGACAGCTCTATTGCTTTCAGACAGGCCTTAAGATCAGCTAGATCTACTTACTTTTCTACCCTCTTAGAAGAAAACAAATACAACCCTAGGTATTTATTTGATACAGTGACTAAATTAACAAGAAATAAAGCCTCAACCCCAGATGCTTTAAATCAGCACAGCACTAATGACTTCATGGACTTTTTTACTTGCAGAATTCATAATATTAGAGAGAAAATTATAACCATGCAACCGTCTACAACAATATTCCAAAATACAGTAAATTTTAGTGTCCCTAAAGAAAAATTCCACTCCTTCATTGCTATTGGGGAGGAAGAATTGTCTAAACTCGTTAAATCATCAAAATCAACAACATGAATACCAACTAAGCTACTGAAAGAGATGCTTCCAGAGATCATAGATCCTCTTCTTAATATTATTAATTCTTCTTTGTCATTAGGATACGTACCAAAAACCTTTAAGCTGGCTGTAATTAAACCGCTTATTAAAAAACCACAACTTGATCCTACAGAATTAGTTAATTACAGGCCGATATCGAATCTACCTTTCTTGTCAAAGATTCTAGAAAAGGCAATATCTTTACAACTATGTTCCTTTCTAGAAAGAAACAGCATCTACGAGGATTTCCAGTCAGGATTTAGACCATATCATAGTACTGAGACTGCTCTCATTAGAGTTACAAATGATTTGCTCTTATCATCCGATCGTGGTTGTATCTCTCTGTTAGTGTTACTGGACCTTAGTGCTGCATTTGATACAATTGACCACAAAATCCTTCTGAATAGACTTGAAAATTATGTCGGCATTAGTGGAGTTGCATTAGCCTGGTTCAAGTCATACTTATCTGACCGTTATCAGTTTGTAGCAGTAAATGAGGAGATGTCATATCGGTCACAGGTTCAGTATGCAGTTCCTCAAGGTTCAGTACTAGGACCATTGCTTTTCACCCTGTACATGCTTCCTTTGGGTGCAGTTATTAGGAAGCATGGCATTAGCTTTCATTGTTACGCTGATGATACTCAGCTCTATATTTCTTCTCATCCTGATGAAACAAACAAATTCACTAAATTAACAGAATGCATAACTGATATAAAAAATTGGATGACTAATAACTTTCTACTGCTTAATTCTGAAAAACACAGAGATTCTAATTATTAGACCAAAAAGTTCAGCACATAATAATCTACACTACTGTCTAACACTCGATGGCTGCTCTGTCAAGTCCTCGTCGTCAGTTAGAAACCTGGGTGTGCTCTTTGATACCAATCTTTCATTTGAAAGCCATGTTTCTAGCATTTGTAAAACGGCATTCTTCCATCTTAAAAATATATCTAAATTGCGACATATGCGGAAAAGTTAGTTCATGCGTTCATGAGTTCAAGGCTAGATTATTGTAATGCTCTACTAGGTGGTTGCCCTGCACGCTTAATAAACAAATTTCAGCTGGTCCAAAATGCAGCAGCTAGAGTTCTTACTAGAACCAGGAAGTATGAGCATATTAGCCCAGTTCTGTCAAACCTGCACTGGCTTCCTATTAAACACCGAATACATTTTAAAATCTTGCTAATTACTTACAAAGCATTAAATGGTTTAGCTCCACAATACTTGAGCGATCTCTTAACACATTATAGTCCTTCACGTCTATTGCGATCCCAAAATACTGACCAGCTTAAAATACCTATGTCACAGTCTTGTCTCGTCTCTCACCTTCCGGGTCCTTCTAGAGTGTTCCACACCTGTCTCGTTAATCACTGCCCAAGTCCCGTCAGCTGTGTGTAGTTTCCTCGTCTCCATAAATACCCTCCTGTGTCCCTTTGTGTTTGTCGGTGTTCGTCAGAGTTCCTCGGTCGTTCCCCGCGTGTGGATGTTCCTCCGTGTTCCCTAGTGTTTACATCAGGTTTGCGTTTGCACCCTCGAGTGCCTTTTATGTTTGTATTTAAAGTGTTTTCAGTTTCTCCGTTTATTAATAAACCTGAGTTCAGTTTGCATCCGAGTTTCCTCGTTTCCTCGTTCCTCTGCATCACACGCCAGCACACCCCGTTGTATGACAGAAACACCGACCGGGTTTGTCACCCCCAACAGACTTCGAGTTAATCCATATGGATTTTGAAGAACGGCTTCTGACAATCGCGCTAATGCGCAGCAAGAACTTTGGCCAGTTCATTCTGGATTTCTCCTTGGTGGCTTGCGACGCACCGTTGCCGGATCAAACCATCTCCGCACTGTTCTGGATCGGGGCGGCCCGCCATTTCGCAGATGATCCTCCAGACACCACGGGTCTAAACTGGATGGAGACGATTGTGAAATGTGTTGAGCGCCTCTACCCTCAGTCCGAACAGCCAAGGCTCACCTCCCCTGCAGCAGCTGCAGCGCGCGCGCCTGCTTCAACGCCCGCACCTCGTGAGGCTGTACCTGTGCCCGCTGGAGGGCAGCCTGGATCAGTATGTCTCGCTGGTCAGTCTGCAATTGCGCCCACAGCTCTTCAGCCCACTCCTGCGCCCGTTAGAAGCCTGATAGCACCTGCAGTAAGGCTTGGGAGTCCCGCGAATGAGCCAGAACCGAGTCCAGCGTCCAAGCCTGCTCCTCTTCGTCCAGCGCCTGTTCCCGCGCCTCGACACCAGTCAGCGCCTGTTCCCGCGCCTCGACGCCAGTCAGCGCCTGTTCCCGCGCCTCGACGCCAGTCAGCGCCTGTGATCCTCCAGCCAGAGCCTGTGATCCTCCAGCCAGAGCCAGAGATCCTCCAGCCAGAACCAGAGATCCTCCAGCCAGAACCAGAGATCCTCCAGCCAGAGCCAGAGATCCTCCAGCCAGAGCCAGATATCCTCCAGCCAGAGCCAGAGATCCTCCAGCCAGAGCCAGAGATCCTCCAGCCAGAGCCAGAGATCCTCCAGCCAGAGCCCGAGATCCTCCAGCCAGAGCCCGAGATCCTCCAGCCAGAGCCCGAGATCCTCAAGCCAGCGCCCGAGATCCTCAAGCCAGCGCCCGAGATCCTCAAGCCAGCGCCCGAGATCCTCAAGCCAGCGCCCGAGATCCTCAAGCCAGCGCCCGAGAGCCTCAAGCCAGCGCCCGAGAGCCTCAAGCCAGCGCCCGAGAGCCTCAAGCCAGCGCCCGAGAGCCTCAAGCCAGCGCCCGAGAGCCTCCAGCCAGAGCCCGAGTCCAGCCTGCCAGAGCATCCCACTGACCTGGAACTCCCGCCGTGGCCTGAATCGCTGGACCTGCCCGGGCCTCTGGATTGGCCAGATCTCCCGTGGCCCGAACCGCCTCCGCCGGTGCAGCCGGCCCTCCCAGAGCCTCCGCCGGTGCAGCCGCAGCCGGCCCTCTCAGAGCCTCCACCGGTGCAGCCGCAGCCGGCCCTCCCAGAGCTGTTTTCAGTTTCTCCGTTTATTAATAAACCTGAGTTCAGTTTGCATCCGAGTTTCCTCGTTTCCTCGTTCCTCTGCATCACACGCCAGCACACCCCGTTGTATGACAACCTAGAATATCAAAGTCAACTGCTGGCGGTCGATCCTTTTCCTATTTAGCTCCTAAACTCTGGAACAGTCTTCCTATTACAGTTCAGGAAGCAGACACACTCTGTCAGTTTAAATGTAGACTAAAAACACATCTCTTCAACCTGGCATACACATAACACTTTATACATACATTTTTTATCCAAATCATGTAAAATTATTGTTAGGCTGCATAATTTAGGTCAGCCGGAACCGGGAACATTCCCATAACATCTGATGTACTCGATACATCAGAAAAAGAATGGCATCTACGCTGATACTGGTCTCTGTTTATTCCGAGGTTACCGTGGTCAGCCGGATCAGGGCCGTATCCAGATCAGATGAAGGACTTGCACCTGGACACAAGCACAGCACTGCCCTGAAGTGTCTGCGCAGACCGTGACTCTACTAGACCCTCCCCTGTGACGATCATGAAACCATCTCTAACCAAACCAAATTGGACTTCATATTGGACTTGAATTGTTGTCAATAAAATAATAATGCTCTGTTTGGCGGTTGGCCAGAGGAGAACTGGTCCCCCGACTGAGCCTGGTTTCTCCCAAGGTTTTTTCTCCATTCTCTTCTTCAATCATTACGTCACCTGCCGGAGATTTGGTTCCTTGCCGCTGTCGCCCATGGCTTGCTCAGTTGGGGAAACTTAACACTTAAAATTCATCAATTATATTAATTCGCCTGCTCTTTTAAGGCTGCTGTTCAGCCAAACAAACTTTGTTTATATTGTTGTTTTTTTCCCTGTGACCACTGTAAATCTGCTTTGAAACAATCTACATTGTAAAAAGCGCTATATAAATAAAGATGACTTGACTTGACTTGACTATGGCTACATACGTAACCTGAGATGTTATTGGATTATTCAGATCAAATGAAAACCATTTATGTTTTATTATAAACTTTATCTTAAAACTATGTTTTAAGATAAACTAAAACCTTTCATTTAAGTTAAATGAACACTATTGATTCTAGTTAGTTGTACACCATTGATTCTATTGGGTTTTACTCAATCATCTTCAGCCAAAGATCATTTTTTGAATACTGTGGCTCTTGATTCACCACAAAGACTTGATGTCCTGGTCACAGATGAGCCAGCGAGATGCACACCAACAGTCTGTCCTTTTCTGGACTCTGATATGTCTCTCATTATGTAGTGTGGATTGCTATATTGTATATGGGCTGCAGCTGTGCTTTTGCTCTGTTGAATTCCACTAATTCAACTGTCAGTGCTCAAGGCTTCAGTGTAAAACCAGGCATATATGAGTGTGAAACCTCCAGCACCAGTGTTTCACCTCCATTGTCAAACCCATGTATAACATATCTCAGTGCTGATTTAAAGGTCTCAGCCATCACTTCTAAAAATTTAATTTCATTTGCTGTGAATTGCAAATAAAGGAAAACTTATAGACAGGTTTATTACTTAATATGAATGAATGAAGGAATGAGGTTGGTTGTGTGACCAATTATTACTAATCACGAGTTGTTTCTCTCAGTTTTTAGCTTGTTATTTATCAGGACTTGTGGGAGTGGAGTGACTTAAACAGCCTATGCTTTTAAACTAAAATTAAATGCTAGTTTAACTGCCAAAGAAGATGAAATTTCATAAATGTTTAGTATTTTAGTCAGTATAGCATTTATGTATTAGCTACTCTAAACGAGTTTTTCTGTATTGTACATGGCCTGATTTTTATTTATTTTTTTGTGTGTGTGTGTGTCTTTCGCACTTTGAGTCACACATAAATTAAATAGGTTACGTAAGATCTCCCTTTTCTCTACTCCCCATGCTGGTGCTACTTATATTCAGAATGTTTGAAACTTTGTTTTGTAAGCGCTCTTATGTGTTTTTGTATCCTTTGGACAAATTGCTTCTATATTCCTCAAATTGTAAGTCGCTTTGGATAAAAGCGTCTGCTAAATGAGTAAATGTAAATGTAAATGTAAATCTCACTGTAAATTTATTTTATCTGATAATGTCAATCAATTATCCAAGTGATCCACGTATACTGTAAAAATGTTTATCATATAACCTAAATGTTTAAGTCATGCAACATCTAAATAAATAAAAAAATATAAATATCTGGTAAGAATCGACACACAAGATCAACTATCCTTTTAGTCACATTTGCACTTTTGAGTCAATGATTTGTTATGAAAATCAATGTTAAAAAAAGTATAATGAAACTCTTGCAACACCTTGCAGGGAGAAAAGATGCTTTTAAGTTTAGTTTTTGATCCCTGTCTCCCTTTGCTTTTATAGAAGCACCTGAGCATACGCAATAATTTATATTCTAATTTCATTGTCAGATTTACTCACAATTTTAGACCACATTGACACACATGTTATGCAAAATATTTATTTTGCAACAATATACATTATCTATAGGAGTAGATTTAGAGAGAGCATAAATACAAATAAATAAATAAATAAATAAGTACAGATGCAACAGTACAAAGCAGCAGTCATGGACTCTTCAAATACAAACTATTTACATGTCATAAATCTTTAATAAATAATGAGCAGCACATACAGCATCACTTGAACACAGGTGAACTACAGTAAACTTACAATCAACACATCATTTTTTAAATCGAAGATATGCCTGCCCAAGTGTCTCAAGTATTATAGTCCCAGCCTGCAAGAAGTTACATGACATGAAGTAATAAGACATGACTTTTTTTTTTTTTCTAATGCGCTTATGAACAATTTGCAGGGTTTAAATCTGCCGAGAAGACCTCACACCTTTGCTTAACAGCCGAGCCCGCTAAAAGACCCGATTCTTTCGAGTCTGACCCCGAAGCAGCTCCTCAGTCCGCCTTTCTTGAAGCGGCTCCATGAGCGCTTGGATGTGGCCAATAAATCCCCCAGGATCCGCTCGAGCGCGCGGTCTTTCCCGGCCAGCGCCGAGTTGCGCGCGTCTGACTCCCACATCTCCGGCGCGTGCTCGTCCAGCGCGCTCTTCTCCGCTCGAGCATCTTTCTCAGACTCATCCATCTCCGAAAACGGCGTATTGACTTCCTCATCTAACAACTGCTGAAGGCTCTGTTATCAAATGCGCATAATTAGAGAGGGTCTGATAGACGTTTACGAGTAGTGACTGAGAATAGAAAACTCACCTGTAAACTGGAAACTGGTTTGGCACCGACCAAGTTTAAAACTAGAAGTGAAGACATGAAGAAAAGAGAGATGTTGGCAATCATTGTTGCAGAAGTATTGAGGAGAGCAGCTCTTCTGCGGTGTGTGTGCACGGCTCGTACCCAAGCACCATGTCCAGGTGCACTCTTTTATTCTGCTGATTTCGTCACGGTCACCCAGGAAAATCCAGCAGATCCTATGGGGAGGGCTCTTCATTTTCATCAAGATCCCACCTTGTTGACCGATCTTTAATTTGGTGACATGCATGATGGAGCCTCCTTCAAAGGGTCAATGCATTGTGCGGAGATTCATCAAGTGTCTCAACACAAGTCTAGCCTCATATGTGCATTTCCCAAGGGTTTTCCTTGTCTCACAGCAATGCCATAGAAAAAGGTTCTATTAAAAAAAAAGGTTTCAAAAGGGAGGTTGTATAGCGACGCCATGGACTAACCATTTTTGGTTCCCCAATGAACTTTTCAGTGAACATCACTTGAAAATATTCAATGTCAATCTAACTAATTTTATTTTCTACTATAAAGAACATTTTGTTCTCTGAAATATTGGATGTTCTTCGTGGAATCATCAATGCCATCTAATCTCAGGGTTTCATACAGAAAGATATACCCAACCCAGTCTTTTTTACTTTGTGCATTTAGTTCAAGAATTACACAAATTTCCAAGGCAAGTAATTAGTGATGGTATATTTTATCTGCAAAGAAGCTGCCAGGTGTTTGGTCTTGATATATTCATTTGCAATATTTATGTTCCTAAAATTAGACATGAAGCAAAACATCCCTGAACTGGCCAGAGCAAACCTCATTTTGACTTTACGAGCACAACATGAAAAGATGAGACTGTTTTTCATGAAAGCTAAAAACAAGCTTCCTCAACAAACAAGCTTTGGAAGCAACATGTATTCTTCATTTATGGCATCCCACAGTCCTGCATGTGTGGTTTGGTGGTGATGGAAAGAACAAAAATGGCAAACTAAGATAAACTAATTTGTACAGAAAAATGATCATTGTTGTTGAATTTCAATGTGAGCGGTGCAAAATTATAAGTAATATAGGAGTTTTACACAGCATTTTACAGCGGATGCCATTGAAAGGCCACACTTTCATACCTGTCATGGCGCTGCTCTGAATAAGGTTTATAGGAAGGCAGAAATATGCTTCCAAAAAGCTTCAAATAATAGAAAGAGCCACACACCATTTCCATGAGCCACACTCCGTTTTCAATATCAATCAATATTGAAAGACTTTGAAAATCAAGTCATATTTGTAATAAACATATCTCATACAACACCCATTAGAAAGCACTAGCTGAAATAAGAATTGACTTTCTGTTATTTCTTGTAGAAACATCTTTGAGTTAGCCGCTTGGAGGTTTGTTTTCCTCAAATCCTGTGACTTTGTGGTATGATCAAAACATTGCTTTTGTGTTTTGGCCTGGCATAGCAACATGGTCTCAGCCAATAATGATATGCCGTGAACAATGGCAGACAGGAGTAGTGTTCAGGAAACATAATTGAAAACAATCGTGGCTTTTACAATTTCTTTTGTTGATGTCAGTGGCTCCAAAATGACAAAAATGTAAGCTTTAAACCATCTTTGTCTCTCATTACCATCATGTTATCCATTGGTGTTATTATGTTCGCTCATATTTCATTTGGTAAGCTCTTAACTTCAAGCACAGTTCACTGAGCACTGCTCTTTCCCTGATGAGAAGCTGATGGGGCTAATTAGGATTTTAATGACAGGCTGCACAGCAGTCTGTTCCAAAAGTCATTTATTTGCTAAAGAAATCATATTCATGATGTATAACAAATGTGTTAGAAAAAAAAGATTGGTCCACTGCAAATCACGATTACATAATTCAGTATTTAGATATTTGATTTTAAGAAAGTATCATTCTAACATCAGCTGTTTCAATACAACAATTAGTGTTTACAATGTTTTTGGTCACATCATTAAACATGCAGAGGGAAAGATATCCTCCAGATGGCCTCCGACCTGTTTTCCTAATAGCTGCTCTAGATGCCGATGGCTGCTAAAATGCTAATCAGTCCCTGGTTGCCTTCATACTGTGCTCCAGTGGAAAGCTTGCAAGAGATCATCAGTCAAGCCCTTGCCACCTGTCCTCCTCACGCTGGGTGGAAACCAGCCTCAGGGCTTTATTGGTTGGAGCCAGTCCTCTCTTGGTGTTCAACACAAATGTGAATAGCCAGCGGTCATGTTAGAAGGATGAGATACATTTATCTTAAAGTCTCTTGCCCTCCATTGATCTTGCCATTAGACAGACATTTTTACAGCATAAAGCTGCTCAAAGGCTTTAGTTTCACAAAAGTGGCTTACCTATTTTAAAGGAATATTCAAAGTTAAACTTAATCAACAACATT
Source organism: Rhodeus uyekii (assembly GCA_037043235.1). Taxonomy (NCBI): domain Eukaryota; kingdom Metazoa; phylum Chordata; class Actinopteri; order Cypriniformes; family Acheilognathidae; genus Rhodeus; species Rhodeus uyekii. The sequence continues at coordinate 535,418 of JAWRVZ010000206.1, forward strand.
TTTCTCTGTACATAAAATAATTGTTTGGGTTATAAAGCATTCTTTGGCTATGTTAATGCTGATATTGTTTGGCGGCTGTACTAAAACAATGAGTATTTTATTTGTTTGTGGATTTGCCCTATTCACTTCTCCACTGTAGGAAAAAGCTAGGCTGGCAGAATAATCCTGCAAAAATACAGAACAAACTTAAACATATTTACAAAACAACCTGTACATTTCAAAGTATAAAACTTTACAACTTCACAAAACTTTAATTTACAAACAAGAAACTGCTCAATTTACCATTAATAGAGAAGGAAAAGTTTTCCACATGTTTGCTAGACCTTCAGAATAACTGTAAATATAACTTGTTTGTTTGCTACACAGTAAGCTATCTTTTAATTCAGGGCCCCATGAAATCCATTTTTTTCATCAATACTTTAAGAATTAAATTTTAGTATACAATAGTTATACAAACCCGATTCCTAAAAAGTTGGCACACTGTGCAAATTGTGAATAAAAACAGAATGGAGTGATGTGGAAGTTTCCGATTGCAATATTTTATTCAGAATACAACATCGATGACATATCAAATAAACTGAGAAAATGTATAATAACAACTAACTAAATAATAAAATGTATGATAACAACTTGGCTTGTCCTTATCCTCTTTAGTATGGATGACTTGGCATCCCAGTTTTCCAAAAATAACTTCAAATTCCCCTTCGAAAGGGAACTCTATGATGCGCCCCCCGTGTGTTTTGGGGAATAACTCTAGTAGACAGGTGTCTGAAGAATTAATCCAACCACGACAATGGCCGGCAGCAGCCTATGACGTCATCACATCTGCGACTGCAGGTATAAAAGAGGCACCTTGAACATTACGTCATCCTCTTCATATCTTCAGGTGACAGCATTGTCTGCCACGATGGCCAGCAAGGAAAATCAGGTTTGTTCTATTCATCCGTGTCAGCGTTTCAGACACCTGGAATTGGGGTATCCATCTATGGGTAGATGGGGCTTTCTGGCGAATCAGTGAAAGTGTTTTTTCTCTCAGCCATCAGACGCTGACGTGAGCGACCTTTTGCGGGAGAACACGTTCTCTCTCTCTCATTATGGTTGAGCACTCTCTCACTTTTGTGTGGCAGGCAGTCGAGGAAGCAGGAAACCCGGAGGTTCCACAAGGAGAAGCAGCCCAGGGCAAGCATAGAGGTGTGCGTCCTGTTGGCTCAGGGACTAATTCAGCTAGATAGGTAGCTAGGTAGTTCCCTGTCAAGGGAACTCGCACTGCGTCGAGACGCGATTGGGAACCCTTCAGTGTATATGTCTCTTGAAGCACAATAAAACCAACGTGCGGGCGTGTACGTCGCCGAGATGACGTCATCACGTCATGACCAAGGAGTATAAAGGCACGTCACGACCCGGAAGCGGGTTAGCTTTCAGTGTCTTCACAGCGCTCTAAGCTCAACGTGTGTGTGTATGTATTTGCTGGTACGCGTGCCCCGAGTCTAGTTTAAAAGAAAAGGGATTTCACGTGTGATTGAGAAAAGTGCGCAGATATGGCAAACTTACCAACTGCACCTTCACTAAGGCTTGGGCACTGCGCCTTCAAGATATCCATGTTCTGAGCCTCATCATGGCTCAGTCATGACAGTTAGCAGTTCGGCATCGAGGTGTCGTTCTCGCTCACTGGAAGGTGCGGGGGAGGGCTAATCTTACATGGTAGGCGCTCGAGGGCGTCGACTGTGTAGGTTGCCATTCCTGTCTGACAGTCTTCGAGGAGACTGTGCAGACTCGCGGTTTAGGTCCTGCTGCAGCTGAGGCTCAGCGGCGATCCCTATCGCGGGGACTTCTCAAGGTCCGGAAGCACGCCCTGTGCGGTTTCTTCCGACTTGAACAACAACCCGGCCAACTTTGTGCCATCAGTATGGTAATAACTGCTGTGGTACAGTGGATATTGTGTTTGCCTATCATGCTGGAAACTGGGGTTCGAGACCCGGTTGAACGCACTTTTTCCAGCACCGAGGTAAATGGGTGAGAAGCATGCACGATCAGCGCTCGAGGGTACTGATTGTGCAGATTGTTTTGCAAATGAGTTTGCGAACGCTCCGATCCCGCCTGGCGGTTTTCGAGGAAACCGCCCAGGCTAGCGTTCCTCGAGGTTCCGGTCCTGCTGTGGCTGAGGCCCAGCGGCGGCTGCGATCATGGGGGTCGCAGATGGACTTGTCAGAGGGGTTGGAGACGGGCTTGGCCTTTTCTCCACCCTTACCTGGCAGGTCTGGCCTCGTTCAGGAACCGGAAGCACGCCCTGTGGCGGTTTCTTCCGACCCTGACGAGGTGATACTGCAGCTATCCAGCTCCAAGGAACTGGACGTTGTTAGTATCGGCTGCTGATGAGGAGGTCCTACGTGCATGGCGATCCCGCCTAGCGTCTTTTGAGGAAGTCGCTCAGGCTCGCGGTCCCCGTGGTTCCGGTCCCGCTGTTGCTGAGGCTCAGCGGCTGTCTCGACCATGAGGATCGCAATTGGATTTGTCAGCCTAAGGGGATACTGCAGCTATCCAGTTCTGAGGAACTGGATGTTGTAAGTGTCACATTGATGAGGATCTTCCTCACCAGCGATTGGGGCATGTGTAGCCGGTGCGTGAGCGCACTGTGCTCGCTGTCGCTCCACTCTCACCTGGCAGTCTCCTAGGGGACTGCCTGGGCAAGCACCCTTTAACGATTAACTGCGTGCCTGGTGTCCCGAGGTAACCAGGTCATGCACGTTTGAGGAATGGCCGGTCACTCACTGAGCAGCTGAGGCTGCTGGGCGTCAAGGCAGAGTTTCCAGTGCTATGCACTCAGTCACCTGTACTTGTGTTCCCTTCAAAAGTGGCTCGGAACCGTTCCCATGGGGAGGTTTTGTTGGACACTGTGCTGCGTTGGTATCCCGAGGGAGCCAGGCACTCAGGTCCGAGGCGGGACTCTCTAGTCGCCACCCATACTTCTGGTGGCGCTTGGGAGGTCGCCCCCTCTGAGGAGGGTCTTAGAGCACTCACTCCAGGTTTCCCCTGCAAGCAGGGCCCTGGAGCGGATGTTCGAGAAATACCAGAGGCCAGCCTCGAGAGGCTGGTTACCTTATTGGAGTACGGTTTTGTCCCAATGGGTCCTGCAGTAATATCCAGGGTGCCTGCCCGAGTGGTAGCCCCCGAGCAGGCTCTGGTTATGGAACAGAAGTGAACGCTCAGCTGGAGTTCCCAGCCAGAGTTTACGGGCTTCGGTCTGGTTCTTCTGTTCAGTCTAGCTTTTACCCTGCACCTTCAAGGTTTCTGATTTCATCAGATTTCATCAATGTTTGGTTGATTCTGGTAGCAGTTTGGCATCGAGATGTCGTTCTTGCTCACTGGAAGGAGCTGGGGCTCAGACTGTACGCAAGTAAGAAGGTGTTGTATCCTCATTTGGGAGCCACCTTCCGAAGCGTTGTTGGGATTCTGTGTCGTTGCCAGCACGGCTTTCACCCGTGCTCATCGACATCATCCCACCAGCAGTCAATAGCAAAAGCTAGACCAATCACTCACTGAGCAGTTGAGACTGCTGGGCATCATGGTAACAGCTTCCAGTGCGGTGCACTCGGTCGTCTGTATATGTGGCCCCTTCAGTGGTGGTTCAGAACCAGAAGGTTTTCCCAGACGAAACCGCTTCCACACTATCAAGGTCACGAGGCAATGCCTACGCACCTCAGGTATGTGGGAGCAATTCTGGTTCTCGTCCCATAAAAGGCCCACACTGAGAGCACTCTGTCACTGCGTATGCCGTCGACAGATACTTCTCTCATGGGTTTTGGGCGGTCCTGAGGGATCGCTCAGTATAAGGTCTGTTGGACTTTTCTCCCAGACATTAGGGACGTCATGCTGTTGTTCAGCTTCACTAGCTTCCCTAGCTCCACGATTCTGGGCTGTGTCTCATCAACGATCTGTTGATCCTTTTCTCAGTCACGGCAGGTAGCAGTCTGGCATCGAGATGTCACTCTCGCTTACATAGCATGCGGACGGCTCTTCCTCGTGCGCATTGCTACTGTTTTGCCCACAGTCCAGAATATCAAGCTAGGCCAGCTAGTCACTGTACAGACACTTCGAGAGAGTGTTGGGTCTCATGGCGGCAGCGTCCAGTGTTATCCCACTCGGCCTGCTCCACATGAGACCCTTGCAGTGGTGGCTCAAAACCAGAGGGTTTTCCCCGAGGGGCAACCCCTTCCGTCTGATCAGGGTTTCAAGGCGATGCCTTCGAGCCTTGCATCCGTGGAAGGAGAACTGGTTTCTTTCCCAGAAGCTCGCACTGGGGCCCATCTGTCACCGCACATGCTGTCGACAGATGCGTCCCGCTCGGGCTGGGGGGCGGACCTGAGGGACCGCTCGGCCCAAGGTCCATGGGACAGGCACATCTCTCCTGGCATATCAACGCCTTGGAAATGATGGCTGCCTGGATGGCGCTATGGGCGTTCTTCCCCGACCTCAGAGGCCATCATGTAGTAGTCCGGACCGACAATACGTCGGTGGTCTCCTACTTGAACCACCAGGGGGTTTCCGTTCTCGTTGACTTTCCAAGTTGGCGATCAGGATCCTCCTCTGGGCCCAAAGGGAACTGCTCTCTCTTCGAGCGATATATCCTGGGGGCCCAGAACCTGGGGGCAGACTTCCTGTCGAGACAGGGGCCGAGGCCTGGGGAATGGCGACTCCACACTCAGGTGGTGGAGCAGATTTGGGAGAGATTCGGCCAGGCTCAAGTGGATCTGTTTGCGTCTCGAGAGATGACTCACTGCCCACTCTGGTTCTCCCTTTATCTTCCAGCGCCTCTCGGCCTGGACGCCTTGAGGCAAGGGTGGCCAAATCTACCCCTGTATGCCTTTCCCCCCGTAGCTCTGCTCCCAGGGGTTCTGGAGAAGGTTCGCCGGGAGAAGGTCCGTCTCACTCTAGTTGCCCCGCGCTGGCCGGGCAGGGTGTGGTTTTCGGACCTGGTGTCCCTCCTAGACGGCACTCCGTGGGATATTCCGGTCAGGAGGGACCTCCTGTCCCAGGCTCAGGGGAGGATTTGCCATCCTCACCCAGAACTGTGGAAACTGTGGGTCTGGCCCCTGAGGGGGCCCAGCTCATAGAGTCTGGTCTCTCAGCCGAGGTTGTAGAGACCATTCTCCCCTCCAGAGCCCCGTCCACGAGGAAACTGTATGCTCAGAAGTGGAAGATTTTCACTTCTTGGTGTTGCGAAAAGCAGCTGAACCCAGTTACCTGCCAGGTTGGCACCGTGCTGGAGTTCCTGCAAGAAAGGTTCGCAGCAGGGCTGTCCCCCTCCACACTAAAGGTTTACGTGGCTGCCATAGCTGCTTACCACGTACCTTTGAGTGGTGCCTCTTTGGGCAGGGACCCCCTCATAGTTCGTTTCCTACGTGGCACTCAGAGGCTGAGGCCTGTAGTACGTTCAAGGGTGCCTCCTTGGGACCTGTCCCTGGTGCTCCAGGCCTTGTCCCAGGCTCCCTTTGAACCGCTGGACGAGATTTCAGATAAGCACCTTACTCTTAAAACTCTCTTTCTTCTCGCCATTTCTTCCCTCAAGAGGATTGGTGACATGCAGGCCCTCTCTGTGGCCCCTTCATGTTTAGAGTTTGCGCCCGGCTTGGCTAAAGTTTTTCTCTATCCCAGGCCGGGTTATGTACCTAAAGTGCTTTCTAGTCCTATGCGCCACATAGTACTACAGGCTCTCTGTCCTCCTCCATTTATTGATCATGACCAGGAGTTAAAGAACAAGGTTTGTCCAGTGCGAGCACTGGACGCCTACGTTCACAGAACTGCCACGTGGCGTAGGTCAGACCAAATCTTTGTCTGTTTTTGGGGCCCCCAGAGGCTCCCCTGCTTCTAAGCCTACTATGAGCAGACGGATTTCAGAGTCTATTTCTTTAGCTTATGAGCTGGCAGGACAGCAGTGTCCACTGTCTGTCCGAGCTCATTCTACTCGGAGCATGGCTGCCTCGAAAACCTTTTTCGCAGGGGCTTCCCTCGCGGACATTTGTGATGCGGCTGGCTGGTCCTCACCGCATACCTTTATTAGGTTCTACCAGTTAGACCTAAACCCCGCCTTGGGATCATTGGCGTTATCGTAGTGAGCTACGTTTCGCTTGGCATACCCCGTACGCTGAGGCGGCGTGGGTATTCCTCGTTCCCAATCGCGTCTCGACGCAGTGCGAGTTCCCTTGACAGGGAACGTCTCAGGTTACGTACGTAACCATAGTTCCCTAAGAGGGAACGAGACACTGCGTCTTGCAGCCTCAGCTCCTAGGCATGCCGGCCTGTTCAGACACTGTTCAAGCTAACCCGCTTCCGGGTCGTGACGTGCCTTTATACTCCTTGGTCATGACGTGATGACGTCATCTCGGCGACGTACACGCCCGCACGTTGGTTTTATTGTGCTTCAAGAGACATATACACTGAAGGGTTCCCAATCGCGTCTCAACGCAGTGTCTCGTTCCCTCTTAGGGAACTATGGTTACGTACGTAACCTGAGACGTTTCTTGTGTAGACTCACTCCATGGTAGGCTCTGGGTCCTTCCTGGCCAGAAGCCCTCGCAAATGCTCGAGAGCATAGCACAGAGCTATTTCTGTTGGTCTCTGGAACTCTCAGTCAGCATTCAATAAAGCTACCTTGATTTCAGCCTTTGCTACTAATTCTGCTCTCAATATCCTAGGTTTGAGACATGGATTTGTTCAGAGGACTCTGCAACTTCTGCTGCTCTCTCTAACAACTTCTCTTTTTCCCACACTCATCATCAGTTTGGGAGGGGTGGGGGTACAGGTCTAATCATTTCCAATCAATCTTCTTTATTTAAGTACAATTCGTTCACATCACAGACAACATTCTAGTTAAACCACTGCATATTTATGACAATTTTTTTCATTACATTTCATGTGCAACTTTCTACTTCAACACCAACCTCTCTACCAGTAACTTTCAGGTGAAACGCTCTCTTTCTTTTTCCCATTTTTCCTCTGTCATTTTATCTTCTCTTCGTTCTCCCAAACAGTTCTCATCTCTGGATGTGAATACTACAACAGACATTTTATCTTCCACTCTAACGTCTTGTCTAGACAATATGTGTCCACTCTCTTCCAGGTCATCACGTGCTACTCCGTCTAACCCCTGGCTAACGGATATTGTTCATGAACACCAGACCAAGCTAAGGGCAGCTGAGAGAAAATGGCACAAAGGACCTGTCTGACCTGAGTTTGTATAACTCTCTGCTCTCTACCTTTTCTACTGATTTCCATTCTGCTAAATCTTTGCATTTCCTCACCAAGATCAATAGCGCTTCTAACATGCATGCACTTTTCAAAACATTCAACTCTTTCCTCTGTCCCCGTCCACCACCACCCTCTACCTCTTTAACTGCCAATGATTTTGCCCATTTCTTTATTAACAAAACTGCAACTATCAGCAGTCAGTTCTCGGATCCACACACACATGAACAACCTTCTCTCCACTCACAGAGGTAGATGTATCTAAACTTCTCCTCTCCAGCCACCCAACCACCTGCCCTTTAGACCCCATCCCCTTACACCTTCCACTAGCTCTTCACACGGGAACCATTCAAGCAGGCTTGGGTAACCTCATTGCTCAAAAAACCCACATTAGACATCACTTGTTGATAATTACAGACCTGCCTTTCTCCTACCATTCATATCTAAAACTCTTAAACGTGTTGTCTTTGACCAGGTATCTTCTTTTCTCTCTCAGAATGGCCAGTTGGACATCAACAAGTCTTGCTTCAAGAAGGGCCATTCAACTGAGTGTGCACTACTATCAGTCACTGAAGCTCTAATGAGTGCAAAAGTGGATTTAAAATAGTCAGTTCTCATTCTTTTAGATCTATATGCTGCCTTTGACACTGTTAATCATCATATCCTTCTTTCTACCCTCTCGTGACTAGGCATCACTGGTTTCTCTTAAACACAGCTCTGGCTATTATTTCAATCAGATGATCTAATGGTGGCTGCGAGAATCACAGCCACCATAAGTGGTGGATGAAAGAGCATCATCTGCAACTCAATCTGGCAAAGACAGAGCTTTTCATCTTTCCCGCCGATTCAACTCTACGACTTCACTGTCCAGATTGGCGCCACCACGATTACCCCATCAAGGTCTGCCAGAAATCTTGGAGTAATCTATGAGGACCAACTGATCTTCAAAGATCACATTGCAAAGACGGCTCAATTATGCAGGTTTGAACTGCAAAACATTAGAAGGATCAGGCTGTCCATCACTGAGCAAGCTACACAACTTCTGGTGGTGCAGGCCATTTCCAGACTTGATTACTGAACAAATGCTCTTTCGGTCGGACTTCCTGCTAGTGCAATAAAAGCCCTGCAACTGATCCAGAATGCCGCAGCCCATCTGGTCTACAACGAACCCAAAAGGACTCATGTCACACCACTCTTTATCTCACTACACTGGCTCCCGCTTGCAGCACGCATCACATTCAAACCACTGACTCTTGCATACAGAATTTATACAAGCTCAGCACCATCATACTTCCACTCACTGTTACAAATATACAAACCTACCAGAAACCTTTGATCGATCAATGAGTGACGACTCGTGGTTCCATCACAGAGAGGCAAAAGTTCACACTTGAGAACATTTTTATTCACCGCTCCTTGCTGGTGGAACAATCTTCCTGCCCTCATCCGGAATGCAGATTCCTGGTCAAGGTTTAAAAGACTATTGAAAACAGATCTCTTCCATGAGCACCTAACATGACACACACACACACACACACACACTTAAAAAAACTCTAACTCCCTCTATCTCACATGCTTGTACTACTTGTGTATGTAATGTTCGAAAATTATTATTTAAGTACTTTTGTATCTTCAGGACAGATCACTTTCGGTACTCCTCAAATTGTAAGTCGCTGTGGATAAAGGCGTCTGCCAAATGCATAAATATAAATGTTTCAATTTAAGAAGTCGTGAGTGCCTTCACTCCTTGGGGTCCCGCAGAGGTAGTAGTCCTCTGGTTCGGCAGACATACCGGGGGGCGTCTTTCTGCCACTATGGTTCTCCCTCACGCTACCTTTGGTGTAGTTGCCACAGCAGCAGATGTGGTTGAGGCTACATCTGCATGCTTCCCAGAGTCTTCCCTTCACAACACTTCTCTTCACACGGGAACCTTTCCAATCGCATTCAAGCAGGCTTGGGTAACCTCATTGCTCAAAAAACCCACATTAGACATCACTTGTTGATAATTAAAGACCTGCCTTTCTCCTACCATTCATATCTAAAACTCTTAAACGTGTTGTCTTTGACCAGGTATCTTCTTTTCTCTCTCAGAATGGCCCCTCGCAAGCAGCCTGGAGTACAGATAGAGTAGGGCCTTGCAAACCCTAATGGTGCCCCCCCCCCCCCCCACTCAGCTCCCTGTATATGACAATTTTTTCTCAAATTAAACTCTGAGCTCTCAAGGCAGTTCTGGAGATAGATTTCATGTGCTCATGTCTTTATATATTTAGATGCAGATGCTGTGATCAGTCACGCATGTTTGTTTGTAGTAAGCACAAGACTCATTTTCGCATGTGTTTATGTGTTCTAATGTTAGGTGATGATGGGATAATCGAACACCACAGCAATGCAAATATCTATATTATATTCTATTTACTTTTACATTTACAGTTATTCATTCATTTAGCAGATGTTTTTAACCAATATGACTAACAATTTTGAGGAGTACAGAAAGCGATTTGTCTTGAGGATACAAAAGTACATAAGAGTGCTTACATCACAAAGTTTCGAACATTATATACACAAGTAGTACAAGCATGGGGAATAGAGGTAGAAAAGAGTTGTGCTTTTTTTTAAACTTTGACAAGGAATCTGCATTCTGGATGAGGGCAGCTGGGGTGGTGAATGAAAATGTTCTTGTGATTGATATTTTTCCTCTATGTGATGGAACCACGAGTCATCGCTCATTGATCGATCGAAGGTTTCTGGTAGATGTATAGATTTGTAGGAGTGAGTGGAAGTATGAAGGTGCTTAGCCTGTGGTAGTTCTGAATGCAAGAGTCAGTGCATTGAATTTGATGCGTGCTGCAATTCACGAGTTCACACTTACAAATCTTACTAGAACCAGGAAGTATGAGCATATTACCCCAGTTCTGTCAAACCTGCACTTGCTTCCTATTAAACACCGAATACATTTTAAAATCTTGCAAATGACTTACAAAGCATTAAATGGTTTAGCTCCACAGTACTTGAGCGATCTCCTAACACATTATAGTCCTTCACGTCTATTGCGATCCCAAAATACTGACCAGCTTATAATACCTAGAATATCAAAGTCAACTGCTGGCGGTCGATCTTTTTCCTATTTATCTCCTAAACTCTGGAACAGTCTTCCTAATACAGTTCGGGAAGCAGACACACTCTGTCAGTTTAAATCTAGACTAAAAACACATCTCTTCAACCTGGCATACACATAACACATTATACATGCATTTTTAATCCAAATCATGTTAAATGATTGACAGGCTGCATAATTTAGGTCAGCCGGAACCAGGAACATTCTCATAACATCTGATGTACTCGATACATCAGAAGAAGAATGGCATCAATGCTGATATTATTCTCTGTTTATTCTGAGGTTACCATGGTCAGCCGGATCCGGGCCGTATCCAGATCAGATGAAGGACCTGCACCTGGACACGAGCACAGCACTGCCCTGAAGTGTCTGCGGAGACCGTGACTCTACTAAACCCTCCCCTGTGTAGATTATGAACCCATCTCCAATCGGACCAAATTAGACTTAATATTAGAATTGAATTATCAATTTAATAATCAAACTATAAATCAATCAAATCGATCAATAATCATAACTTAGCACTTAATATTCATCAATTGTATTAATTCGCCTGCTCTTTTAAGCCTGCCGTTCAGCCAAACAAAATTTGTTTATAATGTTTTCATGTGACCAATGTAAAGCTGCTTTGAAACAATCTGTATTGTAAAAAGCGCTATATAAGTAAAGGTGACTTGACTTGACTTGACAAATGATTCAGGAGTAGTAAATGTTACGTTACATTATATTATGTTAGATGTGTTAATATTGTGTTTGTTCATTATTTTAAGGAGTGGTGTTGGATTGTGTTCTCTTTTTCTCTCTCTCTCTTTTGCTCTTGTTAACGGTTTTCACTTGATAGGTTAATGACTACCACCTGTGTTCCATCAACCATGTGAGTTCCTCGCGTTCTGATTGGTGCTTGTCTTGTGGAAACCAGTATAAAGCTGCAAGGAAGACACTGAGGAAGGAGAGAGACAAACGCAACGTTTGAGAGTATTCTGCCCTCCAGTCCTAGAGGAGTAAGCGTGTTGTGCGCATCTCTTGTTTTGTTGAGTTACTAACAATGAGTTGTAGCAGTTATTGAGTTGATTTCATTTATTATTAAGTTAAGCATTTTTGGGTAATGTAGGGTGGAGGATCCTTATCTTTAATCTTGTTTATTAATTATTTAGCTAGTAAGGGAAGGTATGTGTATCTTTTTTTCTTTCTGTTTGTGTATAGGTAATTTAAGGTTACTTTTGTCAGTGAGGTAACACACAAGACTGGATTCAATAGCAAATAAGTGATGTTTATTTACAAGTGAGGTGAAACACAAACAATGTCCAACAGCTGACTGGCGGTGACGCAGGGATCCAATGGGCAGATGTGCTGACGAGGTGAAGCGGTAATCCAAGGTGAAGATGTAATCCAATGGTGAAGAACGTGAGACACGGAACATGGACAACAGGAACTCAGGAACTCAGGAACTCGGGGACGATGAAACATAACAGAAAGGCAACGACTCGACAGCAAGGTGGTGGAGATGGGTGAACTAAATAGGCAGACAAGATGAGCATCAGGTGTGCGGAATGAGACAGCTGCAGTGATCAGTGACCACGCCCCCACTCACACTACACACACACACACAAACAGGCAGACAGGGAGACAATGAATCTATGAACCGTTACAGTACCCCCCCTCTTAGGCCCTCTCCCTTGAGGGCCTACCTGTCGATTGAAGTCATCGATGAGGGAGTGATCCAGTATGTCTCTAGCAGGCACCCAACTCCTCTCCTCCGGACCGTAACCTTCCCAGTCCACCAAGTACTGGAATCCGCGTCCCCTCCTTCTTGAATCCAGAATACGATTTACCGAATAAGTAGGTTCCCCGTCTACGAGACGCGGCGGTGGGGGAACTGGGGTGGGCGGATTAATGGGAGAACAAATAACGGGCTTAATTTTGGAAACATGGAAGGCGGAATGAATCCTCCCGTACGCGGGAGGCAGCTTGAGGCGGACTGTCACCGGACTAATGATTTTGGTGACAGGAAACGGGCCAATGAATTTGGGAGCAAGCTTATTACACACGGAGCGGAGAGGAATATCCTTGGATGAAAGCCACACTTTTTGACCAACGACGTAAACGGGAGGCTTCGACCGGTGGCGATCAGCCTGAGCCTTGGTGCGCGCTCCCACCTGCAGTAGAGTCTCACGGGCTCTACTCCAAGTGCGATGACACCTCTGGATGAATGCGTGAGCGGAGGGGACCGCGACTTCGGATTCCAGACTAGGAAAGATAGGTGGCTGGTACCCTAGACTACATTCAAAAGGCGAAAGGCCCGTGGATGACACTGGTAACGAGTTATGTGCGTACTCAACCCACGGGAGTTGTTGGCTCCAGGAAGCAGGATTCTGAGACACGGTACACCGCAAACATCTCTCAAGGTCTTGGTTGGCTCGTTCGGTCTGGCCATTGCTCTGGGGATGGAAACCCGAAGACAGACTCACGCTCGCACCCAGTAATCTACAAAATTCTGTCCAAAATTTGGAAATAAATTGGGGACCTCTGTCAGAGACCACGTCCGTCGGGAGGCCATGAATGCGAAAGACATGCTCAATAACAGACGCCGCTGTCTCCTTAGCTGATGGTAATTTGGGTAAGGGAATGAAATGTGCAGCCTTCGAGAACCGGTTCACTACGGTCAAAACAACCGTGTTCCCCTGGGGGGGCGGGAGGGCGGTGACAAAATCTAGCGCAATGTGGGACCAGGGTCTCGATGGCACAGACAGCGGCTGAAGCAACCCATCTGGTGAACGATTGGAAGTCTTACCCTGGGCGCAGACAGAACAAGCCAACACAAAATCTCGGATGTCCCGGGCCATCTTAGGCCACCAGAATCGTTGTTTGACTAAAAAACTAGTACGACTGATTCCTGGATGACAGGCTACCTTGGAACAGTGTCCCCACTGGATGACCTCGGATCTGACTCTCTCCGGCACGAATAACCGACTCGGTGGACCCCCGGGCGGAGGCGTAACCCCTTCTAAGGCCGATTTGACCTTCGCTTCGATCTCCCATACTAGTGTGGAAACAATGAGTTTCTCAGGAAGAATGCACTCGGGAGTAGACGGGCGTTCGGAGCGGTCAAAAATACGCGACAAAGCATCGGGTTTGATGTTTTTGGAACCCGGGTGGTATGATAGTAAAAAGTCAAAACGTCCGAAAAAAAGAGCCCACCGAGCCTGCCTGGAGTTAAGTCTTTTGGCTGTTCTGATGTACTCTAAATTCTTGTGATCGGTCCAAACTAGAAAGGGTACCCCTGACCCTTCTAACCAGTGACGCCACTCTTCCAAAGCTAGTTTGACTGCCAACAACACTCGGTTACCAATATCATAATTGCGTTCTGCTGAGGACAAACGGTGTGAAAAGAACGCGCAAGGATGCATCTTACCGTCCGAGGAAGAGCGCTGGGAGAGAACCGCACCTACCCCCACCTCTGAAGCGTCGACCTCCACCACAAACTGACGTGTGGAATCAGGGGCAATCAGAATGGGGGCCGAAACGAAGCGGCTCTTGAGGTTGGAAAACGCCGCTTCGGCAGCGTTGCACCACCTGAACGTCATTCGGGGAGAGGTCAAGGCTGTCAGAGGAGCGGCTAGTTGGCTGAAATTGCGGATGAAACGACGATAGAAGTTGGCGAACCCCAGGAACCTCAGCAGGGCCTTGCGAGAGTCCGGGGTTGGCCACTCTACCACAGCCCTAACCTTGTCGGGATCCATGCGCACTCCCTCAGACGAAATGATATACCCTAGAAAAGGAACAGACTGTGCATGAAAAACGCATTTCTCCGCCTTGACAAAAAGCCCATTCTGTAGTAACCGCTGAAGCACTCGTCGGACGTGTTGCACGTGTTCCTGGAGAGACGAGGAAAAAATCAGTATGTCATCCAGGTAGACATACATGAACTGGTCTATCATGTCTCTCAACACGTCATTGACGAGTGCCTGGAAGACAGCTGGGGCGTTGGACAGCCCGAACGGCATGACCAGATATTCAAAATGTCCCCGAGGGGTATTAAAAGCTGTCTTCCATTCATCCCCCTCTCTTATGCGAACCAAATGATAGGCATTACGTAAATCCAATTTCGTGAAGATAGAGGCTCCCTGCAACCTCTCGAACGCTGAAGACATCAACGGCAAAGGATAAGTATTCTTTACCGTGATGTTATTCAGCCCTCGGTAATCAATACAAGGTCGCAGTGAGCCATCCTTTTTCCCCACAAAAAAGAATCCCGCCCCCGCCGGAGAAGAAGAGGGGCGGATGAACCCGGTAGCCAAAGAATCAGAAATATATTTCTTCATGGCCTCCCTCTCGGGAGTAGAAAGAGAGTACAACTTGCCTTTAGGCGGAGACATACCTGGCAAAATATCTATGGCACAGTCGTAGGGACGATGCGGGGGAAGAGAAGCTGCCCGAGACTTACTGAACACTTCCTTCAGGTCGAGGTACTCAGGGGGCACGTTAGACAAATTCATTGGCTCCTCCTGCAACACAGAACTAGACACAGACGAACATGCAGACACAAGACATGAAGCATGGCACTGATCACTCCAGTTAGCAATAGTGTTGTGTCCCCAGTCCACCCGGGGATTGTGTTTGATGAGCCAGGGGTGGCCGAGGACAACGGGAACCGAGGGGGAGTCTGTGATGAAAAAGTCTATGAGTTCAGTGTGATTCCCTGCGACGGTGAGAGTGATGGGAGTAGTTATCCATGAAATGTCCGGAAGGCTCTGACCGCCAAGAGCATTGACTGGAATGGGGTGAGTGAGTGGCTTGGTGGTGATTTGAAGTTGCAGTGCCAGCGAACGGTCCATGAAATTGCCCTCAGCCCCAGAATCCAGTAACGCGTGACACAGATGAGAAGTGTTGGCCCATTGGAGTCTTACCGGGAGGAGAGTCGACGAAGAAGTACTGTTGGTGGAGATGGTGCCCGTCAGTAGCCCCCTTCTCACTGGTGGGCGCGGGCCCTTAACTGGGCAGTGGAGGAGGAAATGTCCCTCCCCTCCACAGTAGATACAAAGCCCCAGGGTCCGACGACGCTCTCTCTCCTCCCGGGAAAGCCGAGCTCGACCTTCCTGCATGGGCTCGGGATCGAAGATAGAACTGACCGCGCCAGGATGGTGAACAGAGATGGTCGCTGGAGACCCTGGATCTGCGGCTTGGGTAGTGCGAAACCTACCCCGCTCAATTCTCGCGTCCACCCGAAGAGCCAGTTCAATAAGTCCGTTAAGCCGAGGGGGCAGATCCAGGGTGTAGATTTCCCGTTGGACGCGGTCAGCTAGCCCATGCAGGAACCTGTCCCACTGCGCCTCCTCGTTCCACTTGCAGTCGGCCGCGAGTGTGCGGAACTCGATCAAGTAATCTGAAACTGAACGATCGCCTTGTTGGAGTTCCGCTAACTTACGTGCTGCCTCGCGGCCGACCGCAGACCGATCGAACACTCTCTTCATTTCTTCGGAGAAGGCCTGGAAGGAGGAGCAGCAAGGATCTTGATTCTCCCACACCGCCGTTCCCCACTTTGCTGCTCGCCCCGAGAGCAGCGTTATAACCAGTGCGACTTTTGATTGATCGGTAGCATATGTCAATGTTTGAAGAGAAAAAAACACAGAGCACTTCGTGATGAAGGCTCTACAGAAATCCGGTTCACCGGCATACCTTTCTGGAGGTGGAAGGTGGGGCTCTTGCTGCCCTGCGGGACGACTGATGAGTGGGGGAACTGGCGGTGGGTCTGGCGCAGTGGCAACAGGCAGTTGTTGTATCCTATTGGTGAGCTCGGACACCTGCGCCACCAGCACTTGTATGGCGCACCCAGTAGCTAGCAGCTGTTCTTCCTGTTGATCCAGGCGCGCCATGTTGTTGGTCGCAAAGTCCTGCCAGCCAGCTGCATTTGCTGAATCCATAGTTTGGGTCGAGTCGTTCTGTCAGTGAGGTAACACACAAGACTGGATTCAATAGCAAATAAGTGATGTTTATTTACAAGTGAGGTGAAACACAAACAATGTCCAACAGCTGACTGGCGGTGACGCAGGGATCCAATGGGCAGATGTGCTGACGAGGTGAAGCGGTAATCCAAGGTGAAGATGTAATCCAATGGAGACACGGAACATGGAAAACAGGAACTCAGGAACTCGGGGACGATGAAACATAACAGAAAGGCAACGACTCGACAGCAAGGTGGTGGAGATGGGTGAACTAAATAGGCAGACAAGATGAGCATCAGGTGTGTGGAATGAGACAGCTGCAGTGATCAGTGACCACGCCCCCACTCACACTACACACACACACACAAACAGGCAGACAGGGAGACAATGAATCTATGAACCGTGACAACTTTTCTCTGAGGTAGAGGTGTTTTGATTTTTCTTTTGTTTGGGTCCTCCTCCCGAGGTAATTGTTTGTTTATATTGTACTTTATTTATTTGTTTACTTTAAACCCTATGTGAGAACAATAAATGGTACACATGCCATCTTTCTTTGAAAGTTTTATTGTTTAGTTGTTATTGTTGCTCTGGGACTGGAGAGCTGAAGATCCTCAAAGTATCTATCAATTTAATTTGTTCGTCGCGCCCTATTTACCCCTAGACTAAAAGGGAGTGACGTAACAACTTTGACAAGGTATCTGCATTCTGGATTAGGGCAGCCGGGGTGGTGAATGAAAATGTTCTTGTGATTGATCTTTTTCCTCTATGTGATGGAACCACGAGTCATCGCTCATTGATCGATCGAAGGTTTCTGGTAGATGTATAGATTTGTGGGAGTGGGTGGAAGTATGAAGGTGCTGAGCCTGTGGTAGTTCTGAATGCAAGAGTCAGTGCATTGAATTTGATGCGTGCTGCAATTCACGAGTTCACACTTACAAATGATTCAGGAGTAGTAAATGGTATGCGTATTTGGCGTGCTGTCCGAGGAGAGGGCTCCGAGCTCGGTATTTAGCCTCAAAAATTGCCACCAAGTCGGACAGCCGCTAAAGATTTTGATGACCCCCCAAAGAATTGCGAGGTTACAGCTGGGGGGGGGGGGTTAATTGCGAGTTTGCGAGGGCAGGTGAGTATCACTGTAGAAGGCTTGAGGCGCGGAGGAGATGATATTGCTTTAGTATTGGAGATGCGTTTGTTGTTCAATTTGTTATAAGGTGAGTTGGGTGAAATTTGGTTCCTGGGAGTATGAAGGGGTACCTCTGAAATTCCTCCACTGGGCTGGCATGGGAGTAGGGAGGCATGTCGCCACCGCGGCGGTGGAAACCCCGTGGTCGCTGCAGGAGCGGGAGGTACGTCACTGGTGTGATAGTGGAGACCCCTCTGGGCCGCTGCGGGAGCGGGAGGCACGTCGCTGCCGTGACGGTGGAAACCCCTCTGGGCCACTGCGGGAGCAGGAGGCACATCACTACCGTAGCAGTGGAAACCCCTCTGGGCCCCCGCAGCAGCAGGAGGCACGTCGCTACTACTGCAGTGGAAACCCCTCTGGGCCGCTGCAGGACCAAAGAGGTACGTTGCGGTGGTGGAGCTGGTTTTGAAGCGATTGACTCCCTTGGGAGCATAAATCCACAACGCCCCTGTAACTGAAATCCTGCAAGAGCGTCACTGCTGCGGCAGTGGAAGTTAGAGAGAGCTGGCTCCTGAGGGAGCGTCACTCTTGCGGCAGTGGATAATTAGAGGGCGCTTGCTCATGCGGGAGCGTCACTGCTGCGGCAGTGGAATTTAGAGAGAACTGGCTCCTGTGGGAGCATAATTCTGCGGAAATGGAAAGGTAGTGGCCATGAAGTTGGTGGACAGAAACTGATGCTTAGCTGATGAGGAGATGGGCAGCTGGGATGGCGTTGGGAGGCGAGATGATTAGGAAATCGTCAAGCAGGTGAATAATGTAAGGAGTTTCGTGTTTGTTAGAAAGGATCCAACAAATTGCTTCTGATAGCATGTCAAAAATCTTTGGGCTGCTTTTGCACCCGAACGTTAGGCGGACGGCGAAATAGAACATGTTACGCCAGCACACTCTGAATATATGCCAAAAATCCGGGTGGATGGGCATTACTTTGAACGCTGAAGTGATGTCGATTTTAGCGAGCCAAGCGTTGCGACCGGCGTTTTTAATCTGGGTAATAGCTTGATCGATATTGTGATAATGGAGAGAGTATTCTTCAAGAGGAATGAGACTGTTAATGCTAGGGTGCGGGGAATTTTGCGGGGCTGAGAGATTGACTATTAGACATTTTTTTACCTGAAAATTTTCTGGTAGCCACTCCACAGGGCTGATGTGAAAAAGGTGCAAAACGGAAATGTGCAAAAGGTGGAGCGTTAAAAGGACCGATCATGAAACCTGAGTCAATCTCTTTTTTTATCAGGTTGTCCACTATATCGGGTTCAGCGAGGGCGGATTGGAGATTATCAAAGATAATATTTTGGGTGGGCAGGCTTTCGACGCCGGGTTTGAAGCCGTGCTCGAGACCGGACAGGAGGACATGTTTAAAATTGGTGTCAGGGTGCATAGATAATTCTACAGCTAACTAAGAGATATTCACGGGAGTGAATCTTTATTTTGGGAACTTTTGACGGGGCAAATGGTGCGGGCGTGGGCGCCGCCACAATAATTGCATAAATGCATGAAACGGCAACGCTGTCTTGTGCACCTTCCTATGTTGAAATTACCACAGACTTGGTTTCTGGAAGTGAAGTTTTCCAAGTAACATTTGTGGCGGAGGGATTGGAGTTCGTAATGACTTGCCGCGGGACGTAGCTTGTTGATTTTGGTTGTGGTGAAGCCAGGGCCGCATGTGGAGGCAGCCTCACGCTTGGGTTGGCCCCTGGAGCTTGGGGAGGAACGGAAAGATTAGAAAGACGGAGAGTTTGGGGAAGGAAATTAGAAGGAAAAGAAGCCGGGGCCGCATGCGGAGGCAGCCTCACGCTTGGGTCGGCCCCTGGAGCTTGGGGAGGAACGGAAAGATGGTACGGAAAAAAGAACGGAAAAAAGTGGGGTGTCTGGGCCTGAACCACTAACGGAGGCAGCCTCGCGCTAGGATTGGATGTAGGGGCTGCAGGCCAGACGTAAGGGGAATATGGATGCCTTGATGGTGGAGGTGAGGGCAAGCCTCTGCGTCGAGGGTATCGGGAAGCGGCGCGGCCTGGCCGGCAACCGCGTGGTGTAGTTGGCTGCTCGGCTGCAGAGTCTTGCTGAGCGCGAGTGCTCCCTGCATTGGTGGAATGCGACGGAGGAACCGGAGCAAGGAGATGATCGTCATCAGACGGGTAGAGCTCGATTTCGGACATTGATGCAAAGGACGTGGCAAAATGCCATAAACTGTCGAGAGCTGCCGAAAAATGTCGAGATATGTAGGTGAGTCGAAACATGTCTATTTATACACGTTTCCTCTCTTGTTGATAGGATGAGGTATAATTGCTGATGATGAGTTGATTGTGTTAATCCTTTGAACGTGTTCCTCCCGAACTTTGTTAATAAAACATCATGTGGGTGCCAGTGTAGTGAGATGAAAAGTGGTGTGGCATGATTCCTTTTGGGTTGGTTGAAGATCAGATGAGCTGCAGCATTCTTGATCAGTTGCAGGGATTTAATCGCACTTGCAGGAAGTCCAACCAAAAGAGTGTTGCAATAGTCCAGTCTGGAAATGACCATGGCCTGCACCAGACGTTGTGTAGCTTGCTCAGTTAGAAACTACCTGATCCTTCTCCTCCTCCTTTTGCAGTGCAAACCTGCACAATCAAATCATCTTTGCGATGTGATCTTTAAAGAAAATCTGCGTGCATTTTGGTTATGCTTTGACTGTGCATGTGTAACAAAAGGAACACACAGGCAGGGATCCAATCGCGTGTCTTTATTAAGAATGGTCATACAGGCAGATGGTCAGGACAGGCAGAAAGCATACATAAACGATAGTCCAGGCGGGGAAGTCAAGATAGACAGATAACATACACGAGTGATAATCCAGGCACAGGTCGGGGCAGGCAGACAGAGTTGGTAATGGGTAACAGCAAGGTCAGACACAGAACAACAGGTAGGATATAAACGCTTGATAATATCAGTAGTGCTAGAACAAGACGTAACCTTGAACTGCTGGGAAAGCAGGTTTAAATAGTCTCTGTGAATGTGTAATTGTTTGCAGGTTGTAATCCGTAATCAGTCCAATGAACATCATCATGGGAAATGTAGTGTGTGTGTGTCAGTATATGTGTGAGCTCCCTCCAGTGGCCAGAGAGGGGAGGTGTGTAGCTCATATTCATAACAGCATGACTGTGAGGATGAATATGGTTATCCATAAAACATTCACTACTGAGCTTAATAGATATAACCAGTTTAGATGAAAATTATCTCAAGCTGACTAGCTGTAGACATTAATGTGGCTATACCTATTAATAGACAGTAAAATCCAGCATAGCGCTACAACAAACGTAACTCATTCACAAAAGATAATGCTTTACCGTGAATTATGTTAGGGAGCTACATATGGCAATTTATCTGTTCAATAAAATACCTTATCTGTTGAAGAATAAGAACACATCTCTGCATCAGTTTTATAACATTTCAAATCCCTGAGGTCTCAACTGGTCTATGGTTTATGCTATTACATATGGAGGATTTTGGCATGATAATTAGAATCTCAGTTTTTTCAGAATTAAATAGTAGGTCTAGCCATCAAATTTTTTATTTCATGCGTTCTGTTAATTTTGTGAAATGGTATTTTTGTGGTATAATGGTATATTGTGTTATATCGCGTACCTTCAAGATTTTAACCTTGGAGTTATAAGAAACATTAACATGAAACCCCCTCATAGTTTCATTATACTTTGACCCAGTAAGCAACCAAACTAACTTTTCTCAAATCACTCAGATTAAGAACTGTATTGTGTCCTGGCAACCCACCCCTAGAATCATAACAGGTTTTCTCTAAAAATGTATTGCTTTTGTTTATTTTACTATTTTACATTATTGGTCGTGTTTATATGTTTAAAGTATAATTTTAATGATGAATATTTCTAATAGTTTACATTTAAAATTCTTAAGTCTAAACAAATAATTAACAATCGCTTACCAATATTTCAAAGCAATATGACCATGCAAAGGAGTAAGAGAGTTATTAGTCACACATAGCCATGTCCGTTAAAGGAATCTCAGAGCTGATAAAACACAGGATGGTCTGTCGGACATTCATCCTGTCAGCAACTTCCTCAAACTCTCTGGAATGACACTCTTGAGTTTTATCATGGGACCTAGTGGTAACAAAGCAAGCGTATTACCGTAAATGAACACTCAACAATGATTCCATTCCAATAAATAATTGATAACGCCAGAACATGTAAAGAGATTTCAAAGCAAATCCCACTTGTTTTGAAATCTAATGCAATGGCATTCACACATTCTTTTGTTGTCTTTTGTCAATAACAGGAAATATACATAAAATACATGCGCATAAATTCTGGTAGACTTTTACCCATCCAGGAGGATACATTTCAGTGCTAAAATCCTCTGAGCCCTTTAAATTTATTGATATAACTTGAGTTTTAAGCTCATTTAATTAATTGACAGATCACTCGCTTTCAAATTCATTAACACCTCACAATGATTTATCTCTTCAGAATGTTGCCTCTTTCTCAACATCCCTCCCACATCCCCTAAATTACATCATTGTTCACCCATGGTTTATACAGCCCACCGCATTCCAAACTACTGACAGCATTCCAAACTACATGAGTATTGTCACCTCTGCACCATCAACTATGGTGCTATTTTAGTAAAGATAAGGCTAAGCTAAGGTCTAGTTTGATATATTTAGCCTTGCCCTCTGCTATATTTGACTTAAATGCAAATAGGACAATTTACTATTTAGGTTTTGCTTAACAATAAAGTAAAAACAGAACACTTGTTTCCTCCAATTATGCATCCAGTGTTCTAGTTTACTTAGGTGTTGCTATGCAGCTCTAAGGATGTTCTCTGTGGTTGCTAAGATATTCTGGGAGTCAGCAAGTTTTTGCTTGCTGAACTCGACAAAAGAGCTAAAACTTTTTTTTTCTATGATATTCTGGTCCCTAGATTTTTCTCAGGTCTTTCCGTCAAATGTAAATACCAACACACCTCACTTCAAGCCACATGAAGACAAATCAACAATTGGTGCAGGAACAGGTTAAGTGCTAAAGTTTAAGTATGATCTATACTAATAGTAATATTTACTTCATCAAACACAACAAAGCAATCTAGGTCTGTGGGTAAAGCAGTCCCATACCATATCTCTCTGCTACCTTGCTTCAGCTTAATGAATTCCATTGAGGATCAACTGTTTCCATTTCCACACCACAGTAATGTGGTAAATATTCTACCCTGAATCTAGACCAAGCATGTTACTTATTGGCCTGTAAAGGGTAAATGTGTTGTTGCTCTTAAACTACCCTGTCTTTGGTATTGAGGTGTTTTGGGAAATGTAACCATAGATTATGGAGAAAATAAAACCAACTGCGCAAATCTTTTACATTTCAATACAACATTTTGTTCAGTTTGAAACTGTTTATCAGAATAAAATTGTAAATCCACTTCACCTAATAGATAACATCTCAAAGGATTTTCCTTTGTAACTAAATTTAAATTTACGGCTGCATGTGCATGCCAATGCAAAACAATTAGTAGATTTATTGTTACACTTTCAATCAGCTAAATTATGGACCAGTCTGAATGTTGTATAATCTATGTGACAACATGTCTACACAGTATAGTTAATGAGATACCCAACTCTTTTGTCACAGTCATGTCATGTCTCATCACTCTACTCCTGTGTGATCCTTCTGTGTTCCCGTCGACTGTTACGTCAGTTCCTCCCCATTTGCTAGTGGTGTCTGGTGCTCCCCGTTTCCCTATCTATTTAAACCTTCATATTCTCCCTTGTCTTTGTCGATTGTTGCGTTATCTGATGTGCTCGTGTGCTATGTGTGGATGTTTCCAGTGTTTGCTATGTTCTGAGTTTTGCACTGTTGAGTGCCGTTTTTGGTTTGTTTTTGAATAAAGTGTTTTCAGTTTGGATTTCCGAGTTTCCTGCGTTTCTCCGCATCGCACACCGTCTCCGTTCCGTGACAGTTTTGGAGTATGAATGAGTAATTTTTCCCATGAGGTACTAATCAACTCAACTCTGCTTAGCTTCAGTGGCAACAAGTCTTGGTCTACAGGGTGATATTTTACAGGACTTTGAAATTTACTCAAAGAATGTAAACATAAAACAAATCTAGTAAATCTAAATCTAATCAAAATCAAAATCTAGTAAATTCATACCTGAACTAACTCAATATTCAACGTTGAAATGATGTGTCTTTTTTTTAAAGTGTCATTGTGTATTGGTTTTGTTTTCATTATTTTCCCTGCTCTTGTTTCCCTGAGTTCTCATTGATTATTAATTGACATGGATAAGTTACGTACCTGTTCCATGTTATGTGGATTAGTCCCTATTTGCATTTAAGTTGTTACTTACCTCTGTTCATTGTTCAATGTTGTTTATGTTTTATGCGGTAATATTTCATATACAGTGGAGTTCACTTATCTCGAGTCATGGTTAACTCGCCAATCCTATTATGTCACAATTTTTGAAGTGCGACCACCAAACTCCCTATTTGTCTTAGCATTTTCAATTCTTTAATGTCGATTCATTGATGTCGCCAAAATCTAATATCTTGAGCACGAAACAGGGAAAAAGTCGCGACTTCACATGGTTATTTTCAGTTTTCATGGTTTTAGTTCACTGTGCATGCGCTGAGTTTGCCTTGCACGTGGATCGCAGTCCGCTCATGGTCCGCTCATGGTCGTTGATCTCGTCTGAGGGAGAACGCGCTGTAGCATCCCGCACGTTTTTGTGGTTTTGTGAGTAGTCTTTGTGTTTGCATTGTTGGAGAATATAATTAAAGCTTTGTCTCAATAATTGAAGGTGTTTTTATTGTGGTGGTTTTACATACGCCTTTTGTTGTCAGCAAGCATATACACAGTAAGCCTACAGTGTATGTACATTTTTTAGATGAATGCCAATCGCTTCATCAAACAAATCACGCCAACACTGTGGTGTAAAAAGACACCAAAAACTCAAGCATGTACATTCTCATTTAATAACTCACATAATTTACATCAATACATTTTCATTTTTCTTTCTTGTGAGGGTTGTTTGGCACTGGTCTTGCGCTTCACTTCCACCATCACTCTGACAGCTGAGCTGATAGGCTGTCTGACCTGTCAATCATGTAAGAAGACATGATTGGCTGTGCTGCCATGAGGGCGGGCTCTTCTCATCTCATCCGACACACTTTTAAAGGGACGATCAGCTGCTGCGCAGCACAGCGAGAGAGACTACCTTGTCTTTTTCTTCTGATTCTGACTTGTTTTTGTTTTTTTATTGTGTGAATTTTGTGCACAAGCCGGGGGTTCTTCGGAATCTCTTGCCGGTCCCAAGCCCGGATGAAGGAGGAGGGTTGGGTGAAGGGTTAGCAACCCATCCCCGTAAAAACCTTTACTGCTACTGAAACGCAAACAGGAAATATAACAGGAATTCCGGACCTGGGAGAGGATGGACCTCCGACCAGAGGTACTATGACGTCTGGTAGTGAAAGCCAAACTTGTTTGGAAGCTGCCAGGCTGACGACCATCATCTCTACCAAGACCACCATCGATATCGGTACATGGAATGTCAGGACCATGTATGCAACTGGCAAGTCTGCTCAGGTGGCGGCTGAGATGAGAAACTACAACCTCGGTGTATGGGAATCAGCGAATCTAGGTGGACTGGTTCCGGACAGATGAAAATTGCCTCAGGAGAGCTGATATTATACTTCGGACATGAGATAGATGCACATCCCACACGCACGGAGTAGCACTGATGCTATCCAGGACAGCACAGAGAGCACTTATTGGATGGGAGGCACATGGCCACAGACTCCTGGCAGCGACGTTCCGAACTAGCAAAAGAAGCATAAACATGGACATTATCCAGTGCTATGCCCCAACAAATGACAGCAATAAAGAAGAAAAGGAAAACTTCTACAACAGACTGAAGTCGACCACTCGAAACATCATCATTGCAATCGGCGACTTTATCGCCAAGGTTGGCAGTGATAACAGTGGATACGAAGAGGTTATGGGACAACAAGGACTTGGGGAAATGAACGAAAATGGTGAATGGTTTGCCGACTTCTGCGCCACTAACACCTTGATCATCTGCGGTAGCTTTTTCCACCACAAGCGAGTGCATAAAGCAACGTGGAGGTCACCAGATCAGGCAACAGAAAACCAGATCGACCACGTGTGTATTGGGAGGAAGTAACGCAGATCTCTTCAGGATGTGAGAGCCAGAGGAGGAGCAGATGTCGGATCAGACCATCACCTTGTAGTGGCTAAGTTAAAACTAAAGCTGAAGAGAAACTGGTAAGAAACCCCAATCCAACGGCAGCTCTACAACACCATGTCGCTGAAAGATGAAAACAAGAAGGAAGAGTTCAAGATTACACTGTCCAACAAGTTCCAGATCCTACAAGAACTTATGCAAGAAGAGACCATAGATGGAATGTGGCAGGGGGTGAAGGAAGTAATAACATTGACATGCCAAGAAGTGCTGGGACCCAAGAAATACACCCACAAAGAGTGGATCTCAGCAGCAACCTTACAAAGCATTTCAAAAAGAAAGGAAAAGAAGGCAGTATTTAACAACAGCCTTACAAGAGCTAGGCAAGTGAAAGCCCAGGAGGAATATGCTGCAGCCAGCAGAGAAGTGAAGAGGAAGCTCAAGGAAGAGAAAAGAGCCTACATGGAAACACTGGCTGCAGAGGCAGAAGAGGCAGCCTACTACGGTAACACAAGAGGCCTTTACTCCACCAGCAGGCGACTGTCTGGGAAATGCAGAGCATCAGAGAGACCAGTGAAGGACTGTGATAGCTTTTCAGCTACCTAGAGGAAAAGGCGGGGTCGTCTTTAGACAGACTAGAAGTCACTTTTATTCTGGACTTTATAACCAACAGAATATGCTCGAGGGAAACAACAAAATAAACAGAAAACACTCATTGGCAGTTTCCAAAGCAGCAGGGTTAGCTGGCAGCGCTCAGACTTTTCAGCCCTCTCCCCAGTCAGCCTACTCTCCTTCTCCTGGGCCCAGCTTTTATCCTGTCTCTCGACTCACTGCAAAATGAAGACACCTGTTAGATCTCGTTAACAAGAGGCGTGTCCCTTAACCATTAGCCCTCCCAAACTCCTCCTCTGCCTGCAACAGACTCAAAACCACGCCCCGCTGGCCACAAGGACAAAAACAAAAAAACGATCCCAGATGAAGAAGGACAGCGGAATAGATGGGTAGAATTCTTCGAAGAGTTGTTGAACAGGCCAGCTCCACAAAACCCACCAGTAATTAAACCAGCGGACAACGACCTACAAATCAACTGTGGGGCGCCAACATGTGAAGAAATTCGCACAGCGATAAGGCAGCTGAGGAACGGCAAGGCAGCTGGGCCTGACAGCATTACGGCAGAAGCGCTAAAAGCCGACATCGACACCACTGTTAACATCCTTCATTCTACGCCGTTGACCCACTCGTGACCAGCAGGCAGGATTCCGCAGATTGCAACCCTTCGCATAATCCTGGAGCAATCGATGGAGTGGAACTCGCCCATCTACGTCAATTTCATAGACTATGAAAAGGCGTTTGACAGTGTCGACAGGCAGACCCTGTGGAGATTACTTAGGCACTATGGTGTACCAGAAAAGCTGACCTCCATCATCAAAAACTCCTACGAAGTTCTGACGTGCAGGATAGTCCATGGACAGAAACTCATGGATGCCTTCCAAGTGAAAACAGGAGTAAGAAAGGGATGCCTGCTGTCACCGTTCCTATTCCTGCTGGCCATCGATTGGATCATGAAAACATCAACCATGAACCAGCAGAACGGTATCCAGTGGACACTTGGTACGCAGCTGCACGACCTGGACTTTGCGGATGACCTGGCTCTCCTGTCCCACACGCAGGAACAGATGCAAGATAAAACATTAACGGTTGCAGCAACGTCCTCACAGCTGGGGCTCAACATCAATCGAGCCAAGATCAAGGTCCTCAAGATGAACGTAGCCAACAATGCTCCAATCAGGGTGTACAGCGAGGCGCTGAATGAGGTGGAAAACTTCACCTATCTTGGCAGCATTGTCGACAAGCTGGGAGGAACTGATGCTGATGTAAAAGTATGCATTGATAAGGCAAGAGCTGCATTCCACCAGCTGAAGAACATATGGGGAGCAACAGATCTGACTCTCAAGATAAAGATGAGGATCTTTAACACCATGTTAAAGCCCATACTACTCTACGGTGCTGAGACATTAAGGACTACCGCTAAGCTGATGAAGAAACTTCAGACCTTCATCAACACCTCTTTCAGAAGAATACAGAGCAGCAACCAGTAGAGGAAGATGTCTTCATAAGACGATGGCGATGGATTAGCCACACCCTAAGAAAACTTGCATCCAGTACTACAAGGCAGGCACTGAGATGGAATCCCCAAGGAAAAAGAAAAAGGGGGAGACCTAGGAACACATTGCGCCGAGAACTGGAAGCAGGGGCTAATAGCATGGAAAAAACGTGGGATCAGCTGGAAAGACTCGCCCAAGACCGGTCTGCCTGGAGAGCTCTTGTATGCGGCCTATGTCCCAACCAGGGTAACAGGTGCAGAGAAGAGAGAGAGAGTGTTAGGATGACCGGCAGATGGAAATCAAAAATGACATCAGGAAAAACTGTTGTTTCCACTTTAAGAGATTTTATTGTATCAGCAGCTCACACAGCCAAGACAAACTACCATTACACTCCCCACACTGTGTCATTGGAGCCATTTTATAGGCCTGACTCCTCCCCCTGGATTGTACCATCCTACAGTTAAACATATTAAAGACAAACATACTTGACATAAAACCACATAAATAATAATAAACAATATCAACAACAACATGCATATCATAAGCAATACAGACATGCAAAACCAATATAAATAAAAAATAAATATATACATTTTACAAACACAACTAATGGAATCCCCTGTGACATCACACGCAAGTGTGATGCACCACTAAGATGGCAACAATTCAGATCTACCAATAAACCATATTGTCAATTCTGCAATATATACAGCACATACATACAGAGAATTGAAATTCTGTAACTCTCAGACCCAAGGTGCAACCAGGTTACATTAACAGCAACAATATATATATATATATATATATATATATATATCAACAACACCAAAAATATATATATATATATATATATATACAAATAAATAAATAATAATAGATAAAATAAAATAAAATAGATTAAGGAAATAAAGAGAAAGTCGCGATGGTAAAGACAGTGCAAACAATAGTGGGGTGGGGGGGGGGGGGGGGGGGGGGGGGGTCAGGTGCATGGGGCAAAAGAGAGGAAAAGGGGCAGAGACGGGAGGGAGTTCAATGCCCTGACAGCTTGGGGAATGAAGCTGTTCTTCAGTCGGCTGGTCCTTGCCTGGAGACTGCGTAGCCTCCTCCCTGATGGCAGCAGACTGAAGAGGCTCTGGGATGGGTGGGAGGGGTCTCTCGCAATGATGAGGGCTTTGCGGGAGAGGCGGGAGTTATAAATATCCTGGAGGGGTGGGAGAGAGACACCAACGATCTTCTCAGCTGCTCTCACTATGCGCTGAAGTGCTTTTCGGCAGGATGCGTTGCATGCGCCATACCACACAGTGATGCAGCTGGTCAGAATGCTCTCGATGGTGCCTCTGTAGAAGGTGTGCATGATGGGGGCTGGGACTCCGGCTCTTCTCAGCCTGCGGAGAAAGTAGAGTCGCTGCTGTGCTTTCTTGGTCAGTGCTGTGGTGTTGGTGGTCCAGGAGAGGTCTTCTGTGATATGCACACCCAGAAATTTGGTGCTCCTCACTCTTTCCACGGTCGCACCGTTGATGGTCAGAGGAGGGTGCTGGGTGTGCATTCTCCTGAAGTCAACAACAATCTCCTTCGTCTTCTCCACGTTCAGAGAGAGATTGTTGTCGCCGCACCACCTGACCAGGTGGCTCACCTCACTCCTGAAGTTTGTCTCATCGCCGTTGGTAATGAGACCAACTACAGTCGTGTCATCCGCAAACTTGATGAAGAGATTGCTGTTGTGTATGGGTGTGCAGTCATGGGTCAGCAGAGTGAAGAGGAGGGGGCTCAACACACAACCCTGAGGGGCTCCAGTGTTCATAATGATGGAGCTGGATGTGTTACTGCCGACCCGTACTGCCTGAGGTCTTCCCGTCAGGAAGTCCAGCAGCCAGTTGCACAGCGAAGTGCTGAGTCCCAGCTGAGACAGTTTTTGGGTGAGCTGTTGAGGGATGATTGTATTGAAAGCTGAACTAAAATCAATGAACAGCATTCTGACATACGTGTCTTTTTTGTCCAGATGTGTGAGTGCTGAATGGACAGCAGTGGCAATGGCGTCATCGGTCGAGCGTTTTGACCGGTATGCAAATTGGTGGGGGTCCAGGGAGGGGGGGAGGACAGATTTAATGTGGTGCATGACTAGCCGCTCAAAGCACTTCATAAGGATGGGGGTAAGTGCGACTGGGCGGTAGTCATTGAAGCAGGATGGAGATGATTTTTTAGGGACAGGAATGATGGTGGTTGCTTTGAAGCAGGTGGGGACAACAGCTTGACTCAGTGAGATGTTGAAGATGTCTGTGAAGACATCAGTGAGTTCCTCTGCACAGTCTCTCAATACACGACCAGGAATGTTGTCAGGACCCGGAGCTTTGCGTGCGTTGACCCTGCTGAGGGATTTACTCACGTGGTGCTGTTGTGTGCCTCAAAGCGAGCGAAGAAGGTGTTCAGCTCATTCAGTAGGGGGGTGGTACTGTCACACGTCCGTGCAGGGGGTTTGTAGTCTGTGAGGGTCTGAATCCCCTGCCACAGACTGCTTGAGTCTCTGCTGTCGCTGAAACAGTGGGCTACCCTCCTGGAGTACTGTCTCTTAGCCTTCCTGATGCCGCGTGACAGGTTGGCCCTTGCTGTCCTCAGGCCCACCTCATCTCCAGCTCTGAAGGCAGCGTTACGCGTCTTCAGAAGACTGTAGACATTCCCTGTCAGCCACGGTTTTTGGTTGGGCCAGATGGTGATGGTCTTTGTGACTGTTACATCCTCAATGCACTTGGTGATGTAAGAAGTAACAGTCTCAGAGTACTCCTGGAGGTCTACGGTGTTGTGGTAGGTTGCAGCCTGTTTAAACATGTCCCAGTCCGTGGTGTCGAAGCAGTCTTGAAGAGCCACTGATGACCCTTCAGGCCAGACTTGAATCTGCTTCTGGACTGGTTTGGTGACTTTCACGAGTGGTCTGTATGCTGGCAATAACAATACAGTGATGTGATCTGAAGCACCAAGGTGGGGGAGGGGAAGGGCTTTGTAAGCTCCTCTCTGTGTAGTGTACACTAAGTCCAGAGTATTATTTCCACGTGTCGGGAAGTCAATATGCTGATGAATTTTTGGAAACACACTCTTAAAGTCAGCATGATTGAAATCCCCAGCCAAGATGAGAAAAGCATCTGGGTGGGCTGTCTGCTGATCACTGATGTGTTTATAAAGATTATTAAGTGCCTCACTCCTGTTGTTGTTGTTGGAGCTGGGGGGGATATATACAGCAACAAGTATAATAGCTGTATATTCCCGCGGTAGATAAAAAGGCAGACACTTAATAATCATTATCTCCACCAGGGGTGAGCAGTGTTTGCAGACTACAACAGCATCACGGCACCACGCATCATTGGTGTAAACACAGAGTCCGCCGCCGCGGGTCTTACCTCCCTCGACGAGCACTCTGTCCGCGCGATGGCATGTGAGCCGATCGAGCTGAATGGCGGAGTCCGGAACGCTATTGTTGAGCCATGTTTCCGTAAACACAAAAACACAACAGTCTCTTACAGTCTTCTGAGTAGAGCGTAGAAGTTGAAGATCGTCCAGTTTATTATCCAACGAGCGTACGTTAGCCAGGATGATGGTGGGGATAGCAGGTTTGTGTGGGTTAGCCGTTAATCTAACCTGGATACCTCCGTGCTTCCCCCCTCTTCTGTTTCCTCTCGCACCATTTGTGGCGCGTCCACTGTGGGGGAGGTGCAGTAGTGGGGGACGGTGATGGAGTAGGCCTCCGGAGAAGACCATGGTTGGACCACCGCAGTTCTTGTACGAGCGCCGAGCTTGGATTGGAAACTGAAGTCTTTCCAACCTCGAGCATAAACTCACGTCTGTAGCTGTGTTTGCAGACGAGTGGATGCGACAAGGACGTACAAAAACGCTGTGATTTACACGACAAAAAACATGAAAACACCGAACTGTCGGGAGAGAGAGAAGCCGCTGCGTGTGCACGCGCCGCCATTCTGCGTACTTAAAGATTAAGATTGTCACTGGTTTGCACCGTGAAAGAGAGCAACATGTGAAATTCTAAATGTGATCTTACACAAAAAAGTTCATCAATCTATGTGTCACAGGTCCAGCCACGCCCCCCGCACCAGACTCAATCACTCCTCCCACACGGTCCCAATCACCCGAATATTAAACACCTGTCACTAATCATCAACACTCTTAAAAGCAACTCTCAGCCTGCATTATCTGTCCGGTCTCGTCTCTGACAACCTAACTCCCGTGCGCGCTACCACACTCGTGGATTCCAAGCATTTCCTCCTGTGACATCTCTGATCATCCTGAACACTGCTGCCAGCTTCTTCACCTCAGATAAGATCGTTACACTGTCGTTTCTCCTCCCTTCTGTGCCTCCTCTGTTCCCTGCTCAAGTCTGCTGTTAAATAAACAATCTGAGTTGACTAACGTCTGTGTTCGCCTATTAATCATGACACTGGGTGCGGGTTATGCCAGCAAATTTTTTTTTTTTTTTTTTTACACAAAACCCAAAACCCGCTGGCTATATGAGCATGCGGATTACATGCGTCTGCAGGTTATATGTGGGAAAATACTGTATATGTTAATATATGTCATATGGGTTATCTCGCTAAACGGTTATCTCTATGCTTTTTTTTTGCAACCCCCGAGGGCCATCGACATAACCAAACTCCTCTATATTAATATTTTTGTCATCTCCTGTTTGTTCCTTTTGAATTTATGATTTAAATTGTGTTTGTTTAATCCTCCGTCAAGTCACCTTTACTTATATAGCGCTTTTTACAATACAGATTGTTTCAAAGCAGCTTTACATTGGTCACATGAAAACATTATAAACAAAGTTTGTTTGGCTGAACGGCAGCCTTAAAAGAGCAGGCGAATTAATACAATTTATGAATATTAAGTGTTAAATTTTGATTATTAATTTTTTGATTGATAGTTTGATTATTATATTGATAATTCAAGTCTAATCTTAAGTCTAATTTTGTCCGATTGGAGATGGGTTCATGATCTACACAGGGGAGGGTTTAGTAGAGTCACGATCTCTGTAGACACTTCAGGGCAGTGCTGTGCTCGTGTCCAGGTGCAGGTCCTTCATCTGATCTGGATACGGCCCGGATCTGGCTGACCATGGTAACCTCGGAATAAACAGAGAATAATATCAGCGTAGATGCCATTCTTCTTCTGATGTATCGAGTACATCAGATGTTATGAGAATGTTCCCGGTTCCGGCTGACATAAATTATGCAGCTAACAATCATTTTACATGATTTGGATTGAAAATGTATGAATAATGTGTTATGCGTATGCCAGGTTGAAGAGATGTGTTTTTAGTCTAGATTTAAACTGACAGAGTGTGTCTGCTTCCCGAACTGTATTAGGAAGACTGTTCCAGAGTTTAGGAGCTAAATAGGAAAAAGATCGACCGCCAGCAGTTGAATTTGATATTCTAGGTATTATAAGCTGGTCAGTATTTTGGGATCGCAATAGACGTGAAGGACTATAATGTGTTAGGAGATCGCTCAAGTACTGTGGAGCTAAACCATTTAATGCTTTGCAAGTCATTTGCAAGATTTTAAAATGTATTAATTAATAGGAAGCCAGTGCTGGTTTGACAGAACTGGGGTAATATGCTCATACTTCCTGGTTCTAGTAAGAACTCGAGCTGCTGCATTTTGGACCAGCTGGAATTTGTTTATTAAGCGTGCAGGGCAACCACCTAGTAAAGCATTAGAATAATCTAGCCTTGAACTCATGAACGCATGAACTAACTTTTCCGCATTTGTCTTTGAGAGCATATGTCGCAATTTAGATGAAACGCTGTATGCACAATGCTAACGCGTTTAGCGACTAAGATTAAAGCTAACGATTACAGTTTATTAAATAATCTAGTTTTGTATTGTATTTGGCAATAAGAACGAACGTCGAGTTTAAAATCTAAAATAAAAACAAGTTTATACGACGCAAACAAACGCAATCCACTCAAGCAAACAGGAAACAGCAGCAGTGCAGCAGTCAAAATGGTCCGTCTGAAACGAACAGTTAAGTGATTATTATCAGTTAACCATCATTATGTAATTACTACAGCCACTTTGACAGCACACTGAACCAAAAAAAAAAAATTTAACATTTAATACTATAAACTTACCAGCTGTCAGCCTGGTCTGCTTCCAGCAAGATAATCACAGAATATTTTAGACTACACAAGGATTTTAGACCTGGTGTTCCTTACTCTTACACATTTTCTGGATCTGCTTTAATCCAGACTAGCCTGAACGAGCGAACTGAGGCACTACATATACTTTAGATCTAATATTGTAATGTTGGCATGGGATCAATGTTGATACTGTTCAAATTCTGCAGCAGAGCGATGACATCTCAGATCATTACTTAGTTCCGTGTAGATTACCCTTAGATAAAGTTGAAAAACTAACTCCCTGTTATAAATATAGTAGAACTATCACTCCTAAAACAAAATATAGCTTTATAAATAATCTTCCTGATCAGTTTCATTTACTTATCCCAGATAGCCTAGAAGAACTTCTCTAGTTCTAACTCTCTCCTTTCCAGTACTTTAGACACTGTTGCTCCGTTACGCTTAAAGAAGATTAAAGAAAGTCCAACACCGTGGTACAACAAGCACACCCGGGCCCTCAGGAGAGCAGCCAGAAAAATGGAGCGGAGCTGGAATGAAACTAAGCTAGAGGTTCTTCGCATTTCATGGAAAGACAGCTCTTTTGCTTTCAGAAAGGCGTTAAAATCAGCTAGATCTACTTACTTTTCTACCCTCTTAGAAGAAAACAAATACAACCCTAGGTATTTACTTGCAAAATTCATAATATTAGAGAGAAAATTATAACCATGCAACCGTCTACTACAATATCACAAAATACAGTAAATTTCAGTATCCCTGGAGAAAAATTCCACTCCTTCATTGCTATTTGGGAAGAAGAATTGTCTAAACTCGTTAAATCATCAAAATCACAAACATGTATGCTAGACCCAATACCAACTAAGCTACTGAAAGAAATGCTTCCAGAGATCATAGATCCTCTTCTTAATATTATTAATTCATCGTTATCATTAGATACGTACCAAAAACTTTTAAGCTGGCCGTAATTAACCATATCATACTACTGAGAATGCTCTCATTAGAGTTACAAATGATTTGCTCTTATCATCCAATTGTGGTTGTATCTCTCTGTTAGTGTAACTGGACCTTAGTGCTGCATTTGATACAATCGACCACAAAATCTTTCTACATAGACTTGAAAACTATGTTGGCATTAGTGGAGTTGCATTAGCCTGGTTAAAATCATACTTATCTGACCGTTATCAGTTTGTAGCAGTAAATGAGGAGATGTCATATCGATCAAGGGTTCAGTATGGAGTTCCTCAAGGTTCAGTACTAGTACCATTGCTTTAGGAAGCATGGCATCAGCTTTCACTGTTACGCTGATGATACTCAGCTCTATATTTCTTTTCATCCTAATGAAACGTACCAATTCACTAAATTAAAAGAATGCATAACTGATATAAAAAATTGGATGACTAATAACTTTCTAATGCTTAATTCTGAAAAAAACAGAGATTCTAATTAGTAAACCAAAAAGTTCTGCACGTAATAATCTAGACTACTGCCTTACACTCGATGGCTGCTCTGTCAAGTCTTCGTAGTCAGTTAGAAACCTGGGTGTGCTCTTTGATACCAATCTTTCATTTGAAAGCCACGTCTCTAGCATCTGTAAAACGGCATTTTTCCATCTTAAAAATATATCTAAATTGCGACATATGCTCTCAAAGACAAATACGGAAAAGTTAGTTCATGCATTCATGAGTTCAAGGCTAGATTATTGTAATGCTCTACTAGGTGGTTGCCCTGCATGTTTAATAAACAAATTCCAGCTGGTCCAAAATGCAGCAGCTTGAGTTCTTACTAGAACCAGGAAGTATGAGCATA
Organism: Rhodeus uyekii; assembly: GCA_037043235.1. NCBI lineage: Eukaryota > Metazoa > Chordata > Actinopteri > Cypriniformes > Acheilognathidae > Rhodeus > Rhodeus uyekii. The sequence continues at coordinate 571,147 of JAWRVZ010000206.1, forward strand.
TTACCCCAGTTCTGTCAAACCTGCACTGGCTTCCTATTAATCACAGAATAAATTTTAAAATCTTGCTAATTACTTAGAAAGTATTAAATGGTTTAGCTCCACAGTACTTGAGCGATCTCTTAACACATTATAGTCCTTCACGTCTATTGCGATCCCAAAATACTGACCAGCTTATAATACCTAGAATATCAAAGTCAACTGTTGGCGGTCAATCCTTTTCCTATTTAGCTCCTAAATTCTGGAACAGTCTTCCTAATACAGTTCAGGAAGCAGACACACTCTGTCAGTTTAAATCTAGACTTAAAACACATCTCTTCAACCTGGCATACACATAACACATTATACATACATTTTTAATCCAAATCATGTAAAATGATTGTTAGGCTGCATAATTTAGGTCAGCCGGAACCGGGAACATTCTCATAATATCTGATGTACTCGATACATCAGAAGAAGAATGGCATCTACGCTGATATTATTCTCTGTTTATTCCGAGGTTACCATGGTCAGCCGGATCCGGGCCGTATCCAGATCAGATGAAGAACCTGCACCTGGACACGAGCACAGCACTGCCCTGAAGTGTCTGCGGAGACCGTGACTCTACTAAACCCTCCTCTGTGTAGATCATGAACCCATCTCCAATCGGACCAAATTAGACGTAATATTAGACTTGAATTATCAATATAATAATCAATCAATCAATAATCAAAACTTAACACTTAATATTCATCAATTGTATTAATTCGCCTGCTCTTTTAAGGCTGTCATTCAGCCAAACAAACTTTATTTATAATGTTTTCGTGTGACCACTGTAAAGCTGCTTTGAAACAATCTGTATTGTAGAAAGCGCTTTATAAATAAAGGTGACTTGACTTGATACAGTGACTAAATTAACAAGAAATAAAGCCTCAACCCCAGATGCTTTAAAACAGCAGTAATGACTTCATGGACTTCTTTACTTGCAAAATTCATAATATTAGAGAGAAAATTATAACCATGCAACTGTCTACTACAATATCACAAAATACAGTAAATTTTAGTGTCCCTGAAGAAAAATTCCTCTCCTTCATTGCTATTGGGGAGGAAAAATTGTCTAAACTCGTTAAATCATCAAAATCAACAACATGTATGCTAGACCCAATACCAACTAAGCCTTTGAAAGAGATGCTTCCAGAGATCATAGATCCTCTTCTTAATATTATTAATTCATCTTTATCATTAGATACGTACCAAAAACGTTTAAGCTGGCCGTAATTAAACCGCTTATTAAAAAAAACACAACTTGATCATACAGAATTAGTTAATTACAGGCCGATATCAAATCTACCTATTTTGTCAAAGATTCTAGTAAGGCAATATCTTCACAACTATGTTCCTCTCTAGAAAGAAACCGCATCTATAAGGATTTCCAGTCAGGATTTCCAAGGTGTCACACTTGGTCCTGTCTTTCTGTGTCTTTGTCACTTCCCTGTTACTGAGGTCATGGGGTCACTTCCTGTTGTCACTCCCTGTCTATCGTGATATCACTTCCTGTTCACTTCCGGGGCTTTCTAGAATCTTCCACACCTTTCTAGTTTCAATTACCTCGTCAGTGTCTCCAGGTGTTTACCATGTCTGTCTCTATTTATACCCTCTTGTGTGTCCTTGTCTTTGTCAGTTGTTGAACCTGTAATGTTGACTTCAATGTTGCTACTTCGTGTTTGGATGTCTGCTTCTTGTTCTCCTTGTCTCCAGTGTTCTCCTTTCCGAGTTCTTAAGTAAGCTCCTTGGTCCTTGCACTAAGAGTGCCGTTTTGTTTTCTGAAGTGGTTTTGTTTTTCGAGTTTAAATAAAGAAGAGTTTCAGTTCTGGAACCTGCCGCTCCTCGTCCTTCCTCCGTATCGCACACGTTCCCGATCTGTAACAGAAGGAGTGGAGTTTTTCTTCAGGGACACTATAATTTACTGTATTTTGTGATATTGTAGTAGACGGTTGCATGGTTATAATTTTCTCTCTAATATTATGAATTTTGCAAGTAAAGAAGTCCATGAAGTCATTAGTGCTGTGCTGATTTAAAGCATCTGGGGTTGAGGCTTTATTTCTTGTTAATTTAGTCACTGTATCAAATAAATACCTGGGGTTGTATTTGTTTTCTTCTAAGAGGGTAAAAAAGTAAGTAGATCTAGCTGATCTTAAGGCCTTTCTGAATGCAATAGAGCTGTCTTTCCATGAAATGCGAAAAACCTCTAGCTTAGTTTTTTTCCAGCTCTGCTCTATTTTTCTGGCTGCTCTCTTGAGGGCCCGGGTGTGCTCGTTGTACCACGGTGTTGGACTATTTTCTTTAATCTTCTTTAAGCGTAACGGAGCAACAGTGTCTAAAGTTCTGGAAAAGAGAGAGTTTATAGTTTCTGTTGCAACAAGTTCTTCTAGGCTATCTGGGATGTTAAGTAGATCAAACTGATCAGGAAGATTATTTATAAAGCTATCTTTTGTGTTAGGAGTGATAGTTCTACTATATTTATAACAGGGAGTTCGTTTTTCGACTTTGGCTAAAGGTAATCTACACGCAACTAAGTAATGATCTGAGATGTCATCGCTCTGCTGCAGAATTTGAACAGTATCAACATTGATCCCATATGACAATATTAGATCTAAAGTATAATTACGAGAATGAGTGGCTCCTGATACATGTTGTGTAACTCCAATAGAGTTTAAAATGTCTCCCAATGCGTCTTTTTCATTATCTACATGGATATTAAAATCACCAACAATTATGACTTTATCTGAGGACATTACTAATTCTGAGAGAAAATCAGCAAATTCTTTGATAAAGTCTGTATGGTGCCCTGGTGGCCTGTATAGAATAGCCAGCACAAAAGTTAAACAGAAATTATTACTTGCACTAGATAATTTTACATTGAGAACCATCACTTCAAAAGAATTATATTTCAAATTAGACCTTTGAGCAGTACTGATCGTGTTACTATAAATTACAGCAACACCTAATCCTTTACCTTTCAGATGAGGCTCATGTTTATAACAGTAATCTTGAGGGGTGGACTCATTTAAAGGAATATAATCGTCTGGTTTTAGCTAAGTTACTGTCAAAACAAAGCCAAACAAACTTTGTTTATATATTTTTTTTCTGTGACCAATGTAAAGCTGCTTTGAAACAATCTACATTGTAAAAAGCGCTATATAAATAAAGGTGACTTGACTTGACTATTGTAAAAAGCGGTATATAAATAAAGGTGACTTGACTTGACTACTGCTTGATGGTCCTCTAGAGACATTCACAGAGAATGTGGAGTGAATACTGGTCCAGAGTTGATCCTCTTTTAACATCTACATCGAGGAATTGGACAACACCAAACCAAAAGCCTTTAGACATGTCTACCACAGACCAAGAGACTGAGGCCATCACAAAAACAGTACCAGAGACTATGCTCTCACTGCTAAGGATGAGCTTTTCCTTATTATTTGACAGTTTAGAAAATATTGGAAAAAGTCTACTGTTGCCATTGGTCCTGCTCTACAAGTCTCCATTGTCACAGATGGTCCCACACATCCTCCAAAACTCCTTCCTCCTTTGCTTAGCCATGCAGTTCCTTGGTGTCACCAACACTGGATTTTAGTCCCTCAGCTCTTTTGTTGGCTCTTCTCTGCCTGAAATTACACTTAATATTCTTCAATTTTATTGATTTGCCTGCTCTCTTAGAGCTACTGTTCAGCCAAAATAAACTTTGTTTTCATTGTTTTCCTGTGACCACTGTAAAGAAGCTTTGAAACAATCTGCATTGTTAAAAGTGACATATAAATAAAGGTGACTTGACTTGACTTAATTTTTGAATGTTAAACAATTGTAGTTCTGTGCTGGGTCGTTACTTGATGTCCAAAGTAAAATCAGGGTCATAAAACACAACCAAAATCTTAGCTGTAATTCAACTGACTTTAATTTAAATATGGGATAGTTTATACAATTATTTGCTTTAACATGATGTTATATACTTTTGTCCACAGTAAAAGATACAAAAAAAGATTCTGATCCTATTTTTAATAAATTTATCACATTGGCCCTTCCAGACATAGATTCTCTCCCATTATGCATCCATTAGCCGTCCTTTCAGCTTCATTAAACTGTCTTTGCTGAGTTACTGACAGATATCAATGACAATCTGTAGGACTTGGGTTCCCTGCGGAGGCTACTGTTTGTGAAACAACAAGAGAAAAGGAAAAATTAAGCTGTTCTAGTCAGGGTGAAAGATACATTGCCTTACAAAGTTTTCTCTTTTTTTTTTTCTTTTAACAATAGGGTGAAATGTCTGTGACATTTCTTTATTCACTGTGCTGTTTCAGACATTACTTTTTACCCAGTATACATAAAACCGTGGGTAATTAGTCTTTAATTAATCCGTTGAATTAATGAACAGATTTAAAGGATTTTATAAAGGGGCATGCTGGTGAAACCTTAATAAATCAAAGCTTCATTGTTATTCTGCAAATGTGTGAGGTATGACTACCTTTGAAATCTATCCAAATACCCAAAAGCACTAGCTGTGCCATTCAAACCTGGAAAGTCACTGAATCACATTAACACGAGCAAGAGTTGTAAGGAGTGATCTGCATATTTGGTTGTTGTGTTGTCAACTCATGCTGGAGTTGCTGACTCTATCTGCCCCACAGCACTGCCTTTTTTGGGGTGGAATGTGGCAGGTCTCTCGGCAGACACAGCTCCTCAGATACCTGTGAAAACTATGGATATAAGTACAAAATGTTGCATTATGGGCCATGGGTTTCTCTCTTCAAATTTAGGGGAAATATGATAGCTGAACAGAAGTTGTTTTCCAGAGAGATCCTAATTTTTGTATGTGGTTCATCTTTTGTTTTCCTCATTTGATCCTTTGAATTATTACATTTTATTATATTGTATTGGTCAAACTTGACCCTTTGTGAAAAAAGAAGATTTAATTGGTTATATTGAAGTCCAATGTATTTATAATGGCAAAATCAAAATGGACTACATTATATAACACCTTTGAAAATAACATTTTTAACATTCCCTCTATGACACAAAAAACATCTTGGGTAAGTCAAGTCAAGTCAAGTCACCTTTACTTATATAGCGCTTTTTACAATACAGATTGTTTCAAAGCAGCTTTACATTGGTCACATGAAAACATTATAAACAAAGTTTGTTTGGCTTAACGGCAGCCCTTAAAAGAGCAGGCGAATTAATACAATTGATGAATATTAAGTGCTAAGTTATGATTATTGATCGATTTGATTGATTGATAGTTTGATTATTATATTGATAATTAAAGTCTAATATTAAGTCTAATTTGGTCCGATTGGAGATGGGTTCATAATCTACACCGGGGAGGGTTTAATAGAGTCATGGTCTCCGCAGACACTTCAGGGCAGTGCTGTGCTCGTGTCCAGGTGCAGGTCCTTCATCTGATCTGGATACGGCCCGGATCCGGCTGACCATGGTAACCTCGGAATAAACAGAGAATAATATCAGCGTAGATGCCATTCTTCTTCTTATGTATCGAGTACATCACATGTTATGAGAATGTTCCCGGTTCCGGCTGACCTAAATTATGCAGCCTAACAATCATTTTACATGATTTGGATTGAAAATGTATGTATAATGTGTTATGTGTATGCCAGGTTGAAGAGATGTGTTTTAAGTCTAGATTTAAACTGACAGAGTGTGTCTGCTTCCCGAACTGTATTAGGAAGACTGTTCCAGAGTTTAGGAGCTAAATAGGAAAAGGATTGACCGCCAACAGTTGACTTTGATATTCTAGGTATTATAAGCTGGTCAGTATTTTGGGATCGCAATAGACGTGAAGGACTATAATGTGTTAGGAGATCGCTCAAGTACTGTGGAGCTAAACCATTTAATGCTTTGTAAGTCATTAGCAAGATTTTAAAATGTATTCGGTGTTTATTAGGAAGCCAGTGCAGGTTTGACAGAACTGAGCTAATGTGATCATACTTCCTGGTTCTAGTAAGAACTCGAGCTGCTGCATTTTGGACCAGCTGGAATTTGTGTATTAAGCATGCAGGGCAACCACCAAGTAAAGCATTACAATAATCTAGCCTTGAACTCATGAACGCATGAACTAACTTTATAACGTATGTAACCTTAGTTTCCTAAGTGGGAACGAGACACTGTGTCGAAACGCTAGGGAAATGCCTTGGCATGTAGTCTCTTGAAGCACTGTGAAATCGATTGCGCGTTTGTGGAATGTTCGTCGTGGGTCAGTGACGTCAAGGTCAAGGATTATAAAAGGGCGTCGGAAACCAAAAGCGGCAGCTCAGAGAGTGTCTGAAGCAAGCCCGGGTGGGCAAAGAGCAGAGGAAAACGACACAGCGTGTTGTAATTCTCGTTGCTCCTTGGGGAACTAAGGTTACAAACGCAACCCAAGAATACCCGTAATCCCTTTCAAGGGAACTCAAGCTATGTCGAAACACTAGGGGAACGATGCCACCTCAGTGACGCCGGCCACAGGTGTGTTGCAGCTCACTACGAGAGCACCTTCATCCCTGGAGCAGAGTAGAGGTCGAGCTGGTAGAACCTCTGGAATGTGTGCGGGGAGGACCAGCCTGTCACAGCACAAACATAAGCAAGGGAGACCCCTGCTAAAACACCATAGAGGCAGCCAGTGGGCACAGACCCTCACGTAGAAGGAAATCTGGCTGACTCCTAAGGCAGAGAGATAGCCTCAGAGGCCTCTATCTTCTCAAAGTAGTTTAGATGCCGGGGCTCTCTCGAAGGTCCTGAGCAGAAGAGCGGTCCTATGCCACAGGGAGACCTAGTGGACATAAGTGCTCACACTGGAATGACCTTGAATCCCGAGCATGATCACCAAGTGGGGAGAGGACAGAAGCCTGAAGCCACGAAGGAAAGAAATACAGGGAACGAGTCACCCGAAGGTACGTGTTAAGCAAGGCAGCCACTTGAACCTCTCAGGTGGTTGGAGAGAACCCTGCAGTGAAGCTGTCTTGCAGGAAACAGCACGGATAGGGGTGTACAGTTTCCTTGTGGTGTGGGCTCTGGAGAGGAGAGTGGTCTCAGCAACCTCGGTTGAGAGACCGGAAATTATCCGCTAAGCCCCCTCAGATGCCAAGCATGGAGATAATAATAATAACAATTCATTACATTTATATAGTGCTTTTTCATAGACACGCAAAGCACTTTACATGGATCTCCTCAACCATCCACCTGGATGATGCAATGGCAGCCATATTGCGTCGGAACACTCACCACTCAGCAGCTTATTGGTGGAGAGGAGACAGAGTAACTGAAGCCACTTGGAGTATAGGGATGATTAGGAAGCCATGACGGACGAATTTGGCCAGGTTGTCGGGGTCAAACCCCTATTCTTTACGAAGGACATCCTGGGATTTTTAATGACCACAGAGATTAACATCTCATCTAAAGGACGGTGCCTGTTACAGTAACTATACTGGGGCATTAGGACCAACACAGACGGAAGGATGAGCACCCCCTGCTGGCCCCCTAACACCTCTTCCAACAGCAACCTAGTCGTTCCTAGGAGGTCTCTCATCCAGGAACTAACCAGTCTCAACCCTGCTTAGCTTCAGTGGGTAACCAGTCTTGGTCTAGGGTGACATTGCTGCTGGAGACACACTTCTCCAGAACTCCTGGGAGCAGGGCGATCTGAGAAAGGTACGGACATGGCATCGGCCACATTCAAAACTTTGTATCCATTTTTCGTATCCATCCATCCCAAAAGAGGGTCTGAAAAAAGAGGGGTATACTGCAGAGAACTACAGGGAGTTCCCCAATTTTTCTTGGGCCTCGGCCCCTGCCTCGACAGGACACCTACTGCCATATGATAGGTGACCACCGCTGTGTTGCCGGACAACAAGTTGATGGCCCCTGGGTCTGTCTTGCAGAACCCATTGGGAGACCTCTGGTAGGCTTAGAAATATGATCAGAGACTCTTCAAAGGGAAACAGCCTCTCGAGGCTGTGTTTTGAGCAATGAGTAGGACCCCTGAGAAGCGGGGTTGAGGAGCCCCGAACAGAATGGAGTATCCTGTTGATACTGTGTGCAGGACCCAACGATGCTGAAGTAAGATTCTGAAGTAAGTCGCAGATAGGCATACAGGAAATATGGTAGGAAGCATCTTGTTCCCACTTCAGTTGAAACCGAGACGTTCCCTTTCAAGGGAATTTGTGCTGCATCAATTCATGCTGTGAGAATGCTAATGCCCCCACTGCTATAGTAAAAAGTGACACTCTGGTGTCAAATCGTACTAAGACAATAAAATCTTGATGTAGAGTCCACGTTTAGGTTGTAAGTCGACTTACGAATGTGTGTGGTAAGGACCAGCCCACCAAACCACATACATCTTGACAAGACTACTGACAAGAGGGCTTTAGAAGCAGCCATACTCCAAGTTGAGTGGGCCCCAGTAGCCTAAGGGGTAGACAACCCAGGCGACTCATAAACGAGTGAAATCTCCATTTTCCACTTGCTCATCCTCTGCTTTGATGATGGAGACCCTTTACTTGGGGCACCAAAGCATACTAATCACTGTTCAGATTACGCCACATTGTGGACATAAGCATCTAATGGTCTAACTGGGCAAAGCAGATTACTCTTTTCCTGGCTCTATAAGAAAGGAGTAGGACAAAAGGCGTGCACTTTAATGGATCTAGACCAGGGGTGGGCAAACTATTTGTCTCGCGGGCCACATTGGTTTCTTAAAATTGACAGAGGGGCCGGGATTGTTGACGGGGGGGGGGGGGGGGGGGTTTGTGGCAAATCCATGACTTTAATATATGAGCGCAAAACTGATGTTTGTGTGCGCGTAAATTACATCCGCGAGCGGAAAACAGAGCTACACGGGTACGCAAGCTCAAAAATAAAAAACAATAAAAATAACTCACTGCTCTTGACTTTTGTAACTTTAATAAATTCAGATATTTTTTATATATAGTGAAGACAATTCAAAGCTATTTTACATTTGATTATTTTAATCAAATTAGCTGAGAGTAATTGCTGGTTCTACCTGAAAAACACTACTGTGTTTGTTCTTCTGAGCCCTGATGAAGGAACACTAAATACATACTGTTTTATTGAATGAAAGATAAAATATGACAACAGAAGCATGAAAATAACTGTGGGAAATATATATAGGGACATGACCAGAGCAAAGGCAGGATATACTTCCCTCAATTTAAAATATTTATTGACTTCAAAACTGGTGTATGAGCTCTAAGTGTCATGTACATTTTATTCTAACGTACACTATATTTCCTCTTGTATTTGCAGGTCATGTTCTTGAATGCAGCAAATAACAACATAACGTTGACAGCATACAACTTCTTTTCAGAAGGTCGTACCTGTGCATTTACTTATAATAAATCCTAGAAAACTTGTATAAAGTATAGTTTGGTCTTAAATCACTCGACTGGGACACGTGAAATTACAACAAAACAATATTAATACAATTTAATCGACAGAAAAACCATAATATGCAATGTGACTGAATCATATATTTGCCTCAGCTCTAGATTGACAATCACAGGCGTCCAATCACAACTGACCTCTGGAAAAAAGGGAACTAACCAATGACGTTTGATGTTACTATTACAAGCCCGCCCCGCGACTGACAAAAATAAAAATGCTCGCGCGAGCAAAAACAGCAGTTGAGAGCGGGCGAATGTTCGCGCGTGCGCAGATTAGATGTCACGCGCGCGCGAGTGATTATAATGAGCTCGCGGGTACCCGTATTTACGCATGTAGCTCTTGCGCTCGTTCCTTTTTAGCACGGAATTAACGCTATAAAGGGGGGTGTAGAGGGGTTTGCGACACACGCCTACTCTCCACCACACTTTCAGCGCCACTGCCGCTTGCAGCCGCGACAAAGTGACATTACAGGGAAATGTAAAATGAAGGTTTAATATAGGTTCGGCAAGTTCGGCGGGCCGGATTAAAAAGCCCAACCGGCCGGATATGGCCCGCGGGCCGTAGTTTGCCCACCCCTGATCTAGACACATTAGTGGGATATAACCTGGCCTAGGGTGGAGGGAGTCTTCACCATGCCAGGTGCAAATTCCAAAGACAAATGGGCAACTGACAGTGCTTGCAGAACTCCAATTCTTTTGGAAGATAATAGCAAGGAGGTACATTGCTTTGAGAGTCAGACTTGACTGGAAACTCTTAGAGAGGTTATCTTAGCTCACAGAGAGCTAGGGATAAATCCTATTAAGGAATTATTGCGTGTACTGCAGGCCTCAGCCTCCAAATGCCACAGAGGAAACGTGTTACCAATAGGTCTCTCCCTAAATACATTCCACAAAAAGGAATGTGTAATGCAACAAAGGTCACCACATATACCTGGAAATGGAAGAGGATAACCCAGCAGTGAACTTCTCTTGCAGGAACTCCAGCACTGTACCAACAGGGCAGTCAATGGGGTCCAGTTGATGAGCACTGCACAATGGAGTTTCCACTTCATGGCATACAGTTTCCTCAAGGAGGGAGCTCTGGAGTGTATTCTATTCTCAACAATCTTAGCTGAGCCAAGTTACCTTTATTTTTACAGCACTTTTTAAAATACAGATTGTTTCAAAGCAGCTTTACAGAGATAATAGGAAGATAATGTAACAAAGTTTTTTTTTTTTCCTCTATATAGCAGCTCTAGACGAACAGGCCAATGAATAATATTGATGAACATTAAGTGTCTTGACTAAGTAAGCCAGAGGCGATCATGTAAAGGAACCCAAACTCAGTCAGTCAATAGAAATTTACTTCTCTCAATCAATAAAAAAAAAAACAGGCTCAGTCAGTAATTTCAGGTCAGAAGTCAGATTTAGATTCAAAATATTTAATCCAGTTGCATCTGGTTGAAGATTGGAATAATCGAACTGGTACAAAAAAGGCATTTTGTTGAGGATCTGTGCCAATGGCTGTTAATGAGGCCTTCAAAGGGGAGGGCCCTGCAGAGTCAGAGTCACTGCTGACACTTGTGCATTGTGGTCGCGTTGTGGTTGTATCCATTACAATAATCTAGCCTTGAGTTCATGATTGCATGAACTAACATTAGTCATTGAGAGTATATGTCTTAATTTAGATATATTTTTAAGAAGAATGTGTTTTTTTACGGAAACGTGGCTTTCAAATGAAAGACTGGCATCATCAAAGAGCACAGTCAGGTTCCTAACTTATGACAAAGATTTCACAGAGCGAACATCAAGTGTTAGACCAGGGGTGGGCAAACTATTTGTCTCGCGGGCCACATTGGTTTCTTAAAATTGACAGACGGGCCGGTGTGAGCGGTAGTGATGGCGAGATGAAGCCTCATGAAGCATTGAACCTTTTCAGCTAAGTGGTTCACAAAAGGGTTTATTTCTCGAAGCCTCATTTGCTCACAAAACCATCTAGTGGCCAAAGAGTATAAAACAATCAGATACATTACATATCTTGTGGTATATAATGATTGTGTTAACATAACTTTGTAATAAATGTATTGACTTGAAATTTATGGGACTTTCAACTATATCCAACTATTGTTGGATTGTCTGTGTTTTTATAATTTGTCTGAAACTATGTGTGCCGTTTTTGACCAGGTCTCCCTGACGGAAGAGATTATGATATTTCATTGTGAGCGGTTCGCGACTGTTGACGGGGAGGGGGGTGTAGAGGTGTTTGCGATACACGCCTACTCTCCACCACAGATTCAGCGCCACTGCCGCTTGCAGCCACGACAGAGTGACATAACAGGGAAATGTAAAATCAAGCAGGTTTGATAAAAGTTCGGCGGGCCAGATTAAAAAGCCCAACGGGCCGGATATGGCCCGCGGGCCGTAGTTTGCCCACCCCTGTACTAGACCCTCCCCTGTGACGACCATGAACCCATCTCCCACCGGACCAAATTGGACTTAATATTGGACTTGAATTGTTGTCAATATTATAATCATGCACTGTTTGGCTGTTGGCCAGAGGAGACCTGGTCTCCCCAGAACTTTTTTCTCCATTCCGTTCTTTATTCATTCCGTCACCTGCTGGAGGTTCGGTTCCTTGCCACTGTCACCTATGGCTTGCGCAGTTGGGGAAACATAACACTTAATATTCATCAATTGTATTAATTTGCCTGCTCTTTTAAGGCTGCTGTTCAGCCAAAACAAACTTTGTTTATATTGTTTTCCTTTAACCACTGTAAAGCTGCTTTGAAACAATCTGCATTGTAAAAAGCGTTATGTTAGTACTTGACTTGAGTTGACTTCTATACTTTCTTTGCAGCAAGGGGTGTGCAATGCAAATCTTGCACACCAGTGTATATGCTTAGTTGATTAATCAAAGATGATTGAGCTCTCAGGCAAGATCCCAAGTCATCAGTCGTTCTGACGTAACATTGAACAAGACTGACTGCAACTACATATCAACTTTTTCTACTCACCCTAACACCTTATTCTACCAACCCTAACCATGCCCCTAAATGTCTACTAATATTGTCATGAGAATAAGTTGACATGTAGGTGCAAACATTAATTTTAGTCAGAAGAATGTCTAAAGGGGACCATCAAAATAAAACGTAACCAGTTTTTCTCTTCTGAACAAACTATTTATATACAGGCTAATACAGTCAAGCATTGCAGTGCTGTTTGGTTACCAACCTGTGGACAAAAAGTTAAGCCATACTCAGACAAGCGCAATAAACCAAGCAACCTTTTTCTAGGAATATGAAGCAGTATCACCATGGTAACTGTTCAGTGATGATGCTGTTTAGTACCTCTGTCCAAATAATTCTTTGGAAGCAAAAGAACGTTTAGTAAATATCAGTTCATCTGTCCAAGTGTACCTTCAATCCACTGGGGAAATGATTTCAAATTATACTTCAGGCATTAGTATTAGGTTAGTCAATAAGCCATAACATCATAACCATTTAATTATTCTGCCTACAGAAAAATAATAACTACTGCTTTGCTTCAAAATAACATAAGCAAAGCAGTATTAAGGAATATATAGAATATTACTTTCACATATCTTTAGACAGCACATGATTACCTTTAGATTTGTATACATAGTTCAATGTAACGTTGGTCAAATACCAAGAAAAACAAATAAACAAAATAAATGGTTAAACAAACATATAATTTATTATTATTTCATTAAATAATAAAATAACCTGAATTTTGAAATATTTATGAAACAAAGAATTCACAATTCTTGTGAAATAAGTGTGCTTAATTTTATTGAATGTGTTCTTCAAATGTACATTTAAGAAAACTACTTAGATAGTACAATAAAATAAAAGACCATTTAAGTGTACTTTAAAAGAGTACACATCCATATGTTTCTTAACACACTTAAGAACACTTTTAAAAACGTCTCAGGTTATGTATGAAAGAGGGAAGAGGGAGCGAGACTCTGCGTCTAAACGCTAGGGGGATGCCTTGGCATATCATCTCGTGAAGCACTACTGAATTGATCGAAAGAGTGTGAATATACGTTGCGGGCCGATGATGTCATGAACCAGCAAGTGACAAGTGTCTGAAGTAAGCCAGGAAGGCACAAGGTGCTGAGGCAGAAGATGCAGCATCTCGTTCCCTCTTCAGGGAACCATGGTTACATACATAACCTGTAATGTTCCCTTTCGAACTCGTGTTCATGTGCAAAACGCTAGTGGAATGATATACCAACGCCACATCAGTGACGAAGACTGATGAGTGTAACGTAGCTCACAACAAGAGCACCCATTGTCTGATGTCAGCAACATCCAATGTTATACCTTACAATTCTGGCCTGAGGGGCAATCCTTTTTGGATGATAAAGGTCACACAGTGAGAGACTGCTTCCCACAGCCCCGTGCTGCTTTGTCATCGCAGAATGCTAATCGGGTGGGGAACAGTCCCAGATGGACGCTCAGGCCTGTGGAGGGGATACCATCTTTCCTGGCACACCAACTGTCTCGAAATGATGGCTTCCTGATCTTCCTGTCTCCCAATGGGTTCTCAGAATCTTCCTCCCAGACTTTAGGGGCCACTATGTCCTTGTCTAGTTAGACAACACATCAGTGGTCACATAAATAAATCATCAGGGGGTTTGCATTCGCATCCACTGCAAATTTGCACACCAAATCCTCCTTTGGTCCTTCTTTCATCTTTCATACAAAAATCAGGGAGCAGACATCCTGCTGAGGCAGGGGCTGAGGTCCAGGAATGGAGACTACACCCTGAGGTGGTGGAGAAGATAGAGAGGGTGTTCGGCCAGGCCAAGTGGATTCTGAGACTCAAGAGACGTCTCACTGTCCCCCTCTGGTTCTCCCTCATGCATCCAGCTCCTTCAGATCAGACGCTATGGTATAGATGTGACTGAGGCTATGACCACAGGCTTTTCCCCCAATCGCTCTGATCTCAGAAATTCTGAAGAGAATTTGCCGGGACAAGGTCTGTCTCACCTTAATTGACCCGCAAGTGGCAAGGCAGATTGTGGTTTCGGAACTCGTGTCTCTCCTCGATGGCTTTCCCTAGGACTAGAGTCGGCAACCCAAAATGTTGAAAGAGCCATATTGGACCAAAAAACAAATATGTCTGGAGCCACAAAAATTAAAAGCCTTATATAAGCCTTATAATGAAGGCAACAAATTTTGTATGTATCTATATTAGCTATATTAGCCTACAATCAAAATGATTAGGTTGACCATGAATGCATAATGAGCAGTTCTGATTATATGTTTATTTTCCCTGCAGTGCATTCTGTAGAGAACGACGCACGACGCGACTGTTCTGTTGTACGATGTCGCCTCAAGTTTAACTTCATTACAATATTAATGAATTATGTTTGATTGCTTTGATGAAATTAAAGAAATGCAATAAAGAAATCCGATTTTTTATGTCATTTTTATTTTGAGGATTCGAAAAAAAAATGGAATGTGCATAACGTTCCCCTTATTTGAGCACTAAACGCAGCCTGCATTTATAAAAATAAAACAGCAGCCTTTTGAAAAAGTATATAAACTCAAATTAATACAATTTAAGTTTGACTCTGTGCAAATGCCAAGCAAGTCAGTGCAAGGGTAAAACGCGAAAGTTTGAACTGTCAACGGTATTCCACGCTTTATTATCTCCCGGGTTGCAACAAAAACTTGCAGCAGTAGTGGAGTTTGTAGATGCAATCCACTTCTTAAATCTATTTTTGCGCCCCTCTAATTTCTCCAGAAGTAATGCAATCGCACTTTTTCTCTCTTCTCAAAAACTTGGTACTCGGCTGCAAATGTAGCATGCCTTCCCTGGAAATGTCTTTCCACCTTACTTGTTTTGCTATTTGACAACTTCTCGCTACAAAGCAAATCTGAATGCAAATGATTCGGTCCAAGAAGCGTTGAATCCTCTGTTCTCCTCAGTAATTTTTTTCTTTTCCCCTTGGGATCAATGGCCCATCACACATCCGCCGGTTTGTTTACAACAGCCTATGCCACATAGAAACGTGTGTCGCAGCCTATGACGCAAATCATCGTTGATAGAAATGTTGAAATTTAATATTTATTCTACACATTCTTACAGCATTGGAAAACGTTAAGAATGTTTGTGTCATGTTTGTCCTCCTATAGAAACCATATTAAATATATATATATATATCCTTTTTTTTTTTCTTCCATTTTCAAACATTTTTGAAAAAGGTCCAGGGAGCCACTAGGGCAGCGCTAAAGAGCCGCGGGTTGCCGACCCCCGCCCTAGGAGATTCTGATCAGGAGGTTCCTGTTGTCCCATGCAGGGGACTTGATTCACCCCACCCAGAACTGTGGATACTGTGGACAGACTCTGGTCTCTAACCTCAGATAAGATAGGTCAGATAAATCCCAACACATAGAGACACTTTTACCTAGATATCATCATATAGAGACTGTATCTGTATTTGTTTAACGAATTGAGAAATACAATAAAACTCTTAAAACCTTTTAAGAAAAAAAACATTTAATTGCTGTCCAAACAACAAAAAAATGGATATAACACTGATAAACCAATGATAAAGATTGGGTTACTAAATATATGATCCCTTTCCTCAAAAGCACTTGTTGTAAATGATATGATTATAGATAAACTAGATGTCCTGTGTTTGACAGAAACCTAAAACCAGACAATTACATTACTTTAATTGAGTCCACCCCTCAAGATTACTGTTGTAAACATGAGCCCGAAAGGTAAAGGAGGAGGGGTTGCTGTAATTTATAGTACTACTGTCACAGTCTCATGTTCCACCTCCGGGTCCCTTTGAATCCTCATCACCTGTTATGTTAATCAATTACCTTGTCTAGTCCTGCAGGTGTTCCTAATGTGTGTTCTTGTTACCCTTCTGTTTCCCTGTGTAATCGTGGATTGTTGTAACTGTTTGGTCTTTGCTTCCGTGTGGATGGTCCGTGGTTCCAGTTTCCCGGTTTTTGCACATGCGTGCCGTTTTTGGTTGTTAAAGAGTCTTTCGTTTACGTTTTGAAAGAATAAACCTGAGTTTGTCGCAGTGCTGTTTCTCCTCGTTCCTCGGCATCGCACATCGCACCTCCAGCCGTAACAGAAACAATCCACCAGGTTTGTTGCCTTTAAAGACTGTTCTAAGACGAAGGTATGGATTATGAACGGCAACTTTTGACCATTGCCCAAGGCCACCGGGATTTCCCCTCATTTGCTTGGGACTTCGCGTTCGTTGCCGTCCGTGCTCCATTGGACAATGAACTCGTTAAGACACTGTTCTGGATTGGGGCTTTACAGCACTTCCCTGAGGGCATGCCAGACTTTACCGGTCTACACTGGATGGAGGCTGCAACTAAGTGTTTAAAGATCTTCGCGCTCCGATCCAGACAGTCCCAGCAATCAAACCCAGAGCCTGAGCCCGCGAGCTGTCAGCCTGAACGTTTGGCCGCACATCAGCGGACTGTGCCTGTGCCTGCAGCTCAACAGCCTGGACCAGCATGCCTCGCTGGTCAGCCTGTCCGCAGTCCCTCAGCCCGCTCCAGCTTTGAGCTCCCGCTCAAAGCTGACCAGATCACGCCCACAGAGAGTGAACCGAGTCCTGAGAGTCTCCCAGAACCTCCTCCAGACCTCCCAGAACCTCTCCAAGACGCTCCTCCAGACCTCCCAGAACCTCTCCAAGACGCTCCTCCAGACCTCCAAGACCCTCCGCTGCTGCCCCTCGCCCTGCCGGCTCCGCTGCTGCCCCTCGCCCTGCCGGCTCCTCTAGACCTCTTGGCCACCACCCAAAGACCACCTAGGCCTCCCTGACTGTGACTGTGTACCGCGGTCTCCAGGGTGCCCACCCTCCCACCCATGTTTTGATGCTATGTCTACTTTGTCCTCCGCCTTTTCCCCCTCCCTTCCCTCCCTAAGGTGTAACTATCACGGCGTGAGGTCACGCCTTTTGGAGAGGGGGCGTTATGTCACAGTCTCATGTTCCACCTCCGGGTCCCTTTGAATCCTCATCAACTGTTATGTTAATCAATTACCTTGTCTAGTCCTGCAGGTGTTCCTAATGTGTGTTCTTGTTAAATACCCTGCTGTTTCCCTGTGTAATCGTGGATTGTTGTAACTGTTTGGTCTTTGCTTCCGTGTGGATGTTCCGTGTTTCCAGTTTCCCGGTTTTTTGCACATGCGTGCCGTTTTTGGTTGTTAAGAGTCTTTTGTTTACGTTTTGAAAGAATAAACCTGAGTTTGTCGCAGTGCTGTTTCTCCTCGTTCCTCGGCATTGCACACCGCACCTCCAGCCGTAATAACTACATTCAGTATTACTCAGA
The DNA here is from genome assembly GCA_037043235.1 of Rhodeus uyekii. Taxonomy (NCBI): domain Eukaryota; kingdom Metazoa; phylum Chordata; class Actinopteri; order Cypriniformes; family Acheilognathidae; genus Rhodeus; species Rhodeus uyekii. Next base: position 588,893 of record JAWRVZ010000206.1, read on the forward strand.
GGTCTTGTTTAAAATTATTTTAGTGATAGGGATAGGGCTTCATGCAAAATTTTCTAGTGCAAGTAACAAGTCTGTTTGATTTTTGTGCTGGCTAATGTATACAGGCCACGAGGGTACCAAACAGACTTTATCAAAGCATGTGCTGATTTTATGTGAGAGTTAATAATAAAATCATAATTCTTAGTGATTTTAATATCCATGTAGATAATGAAAAAGATGCATTGGGATTGGCACATAGAGACATTTTAAACTCTATTGGAGTTTGTAGAAGAAAACAAATACAGCCCTAGGTATTTATTTGATTTATTTAAATGTAAATGTTATTTGATGCAGTGATCAAATTAGATAGAATAATTAAAGCTTCAACCCCAGATGCTTCAAAACAGCAAAGCAGTTAGGAATTCATGAACTTCTTTACTTGCAAGATTCATACTATTAGATATCAAATTGTAACCACAAAATACAGTAAATTCACAGGATACCGAAGAAACATGGGTACCGTGAACTCCAGTGCAGACCATGTCTGGGGGGGGGGGGGAAATAGGAAACCAGGAATGTTAAACATAACCATGGCACGTAAGCATCGCCTTGTGACTTTGATTATGAGAGGTGGGTTAACCCCTCAGGGACAAACCCTCTGCTTTCAAGACACTACTGAAGAGGCCACATGTGCAGGTGACCGAGTGAGTAACACTGGAAGCTGTTGGAATGATACCCAGCAGCCTCTGCTCAGTGAGTAACTGGCTCACTTATATTAAGCTATATTATTGAATGGTGGATATACATTTGACTGAATGAAGTTTTAGATGGAAGATGTCTTTCTTCCTTTTTCACAGCTGGAGATTGAAGTGGTGAAAAATAATCCCCAGTTATCCTAAGAGCTCGATAACTGCAGCATGAATACCTCTATCGAGATGAAAGTAACCGCTTAGCACATGCTTCCAGATCCTAGGAGAGGGATGGGACCTGCCTGGTAAGAGCACAGATAAGGTCAGGGCCATCTCTAACCCTTCTGACAGGTCCAGTGTAAACCTGAGAACAAAATCACCGCTGTACCTTGGCCTCAGTAGGACCCAACCGGAGGATAACTAGCCTGGGTGGCTATTTTTGGATAAATAAATTTTCTTGTTTGCTTCGCCATAGTAAATCTAATATGGTGAGGGATGCCCTGTTCTTTTTAAACTAGGTGGGGATCTCTGAACACACACACACATATACACACACACAGAGAGAGAGATCTTGCAAACACACATTTTGCTCCAGCACTTAAGTCAACTAATTATTGTACCAAATATCTCTGCTCATAATAACCTAGAGTACTGTCTAGTAGAATCAGGGTCTCCGCAGACACTTCAGGGCAGTGCTGTGCTCGTGTCCAGGTGCAGGTACTTCATCTGATCTGGATACAGCCCGGATCCGGCTGACCACGGTAACCTCGGAATAAACAGAGACCACCATCAGCGCAGATACCATTCTTCTTCTGATATATCGAGTACATCAGATGTTCCCGGTTCCTGCTGACCTAAATTATGTAGCCTAACAATCATTTTACATGATTTGAATTAAACATGTATGTATAATGTGTTACATGTATACCAGGTTGAAGAGATGTGTTTTTAGTCTAGATTTAAACTGACAGAGTGTGTCTGGTTCCCAAAATGTATTAGGAAGACTGTTCCAGAGTTTAGGAGATAATAGGAAAAGATTGACTGCCTACAGTTGACTTTGATATTCTAGTTATTATAAGCTGATCAGTATTTTGGGATCACAATAGACATGAAGGACTATAATGTGTTAAGAGGTCGCTCAAGTACTGGGGAGCTAAACCATTGTAAGTAATTAGCAAGATTTTAAAATGTATTCTGTGATTAATAGGAAGCCAATGCAGGTTTGACAGAACTGGGCTAATATGCTCATACTTCCTGATTCTAGTAAAAACTTGAGCTGCTGCATTTTGGACCAGCTGGAATTTGTTTATTAAGCATGCACGGCAACAACCCAGTAGGGCATTACAATAATCTAGACTTGAACTCATGAATGCTTAAACTAACTTTTCCGCATTTGTCTTTGAGAGCATGTTGCAATTTAGATATATTTTTAAGATGGACGAATGCCATTTTACAGATGCTAGAAACATGGCTTTCAAAAGAAAGATTGGTATCAAAGAGCACACCCAGGTTTCTAACTGACAATGAAGACTTGACAGAGCAGCTATCGAGTGTTAGGCAGTATAGTCTAGGTTATTACATTATTTGCACTGTCCATGCTCATTGCACTACCTTAAATCTACTGCTTACCTTAAGCTAACATACAATTGTATACATCTACCTGTAAAATTCGGTTTATAGTTAAGAGACATCTGTATATTGTTACATCCTGTGTTACATTTACACTTGTAGTACATACTCACCTGTAAATGCTGTTTATAGTAAGAGACACCTGTAATTATATTTATAGCACACACTCACCTGGTATAGTAATAACCATCCATATATTTATATTGTAACGGTGCGTAGAGCAGTTACTAGGGTTTTTTGCTGTAATACTTCTCCTATACTCAAGAGGGCAGAGTACTAATTCCTCTGATATAAAGGTCAGAGAAAAACAGATTAAGAGTATGTTTGGTTGGAGAGAAGCATGGCCTTCACTGAAATTAACTTGCCACTATAGTCCGGGTTGGGAAACGGTTGTTTTAGTTCAAGTTCAAGTTCAAGTTTTTTATTGTCACATTACCACAGCACATGTGCCTTGGTAAGTGAAATTCTTGGGAGCATGCTCCAGAAATTTGCAGAAACAGTTAACATATAACTATACAAACTTCAATAGGTAAAATGTGCAATGTGCACAAACATAGTCAGTACACACAGTGTACCATTGGCATGCTTACAGTTAGTGCTACACTACACATTATACTCAGAATATACATACAGTTAACATCACATTACACTATACATTGTTTACGCAATTACACAGAATATACAAACTACATTATTGACATATATACACATAAAAATAAAAATGCTGAAGTGCCACAGATTGTACGTGAACTGGAAAGAGATGTGATGGATGTGCCTGATGTAACAGGTAGATGTTAAATGCAGTGTGTGTGTATATAGTGCAGTGTTGACTCAAAGTTAAGTGCGGTGTGCCTTATTGTGGGGGTATGCTGTAGGGTGTATTAGTTTTGAATGTTTAGTAATCTAATAGCCTGTGGGAAAAAGCTGTCCTTAAGTCTGCTAGTGCGGGACCGGATGCTGCGGAGACGTCTTCCTGAGGGCAGCAGAGAGAGCAGTCTATGGGACGGGTGGCTGGAGTCACTGGTGATCCTCCGGGCTTTCCTTACACACCGCCTGGTGTAGATGTCCAGGAGGGAGGGAAGCTCACCTCCAACAATGTGGCTGGCAGTTCGCACGACCCTCATCAGAGCTTTACGGTTGCCAGCGGTGCTGTTTCCAAACCAGGCAGTGATGCAGCCCGTCAGGATGCTCTATAGTACAAGTGTAAAACGATCTGAGGATGCTGGAGCTCATTCCAAACTTCCTCAGCCGTCTCAGGAAGAAGAGGCGTTGATGTGCCTTCTTCAGCACTGCGTCAGTGTGTGCAGTCCAGGTGAGATCCTCGCTGATGTTAACGCCGAGGAACTTAAAGCTGCTTACCCGCTCCACAGGTGTCTTGTCGATGGTGATGGGTCTGTGTTCTCGGCTCTGTCTCCTGAAGTCCACCACCAGCTCCTTAGTCTTGTCGGTGTTGAGTGAGAGGTGGTTCTCCTGACACCATTTAGTCAAGGTGCTTACCTCCTCTCTGTAGGCCGTTTCATCGTTGTCAGTGATCAGGCCTATCACCGTTGTGTCGTCGGCGAATTTGACGATGACGTTGGAGCTGTGTGTGGCTGTTTTAAGCCCATCCAAGTAAGTGTTTAGTTCATTCTATTCTTTTGGTGTTCTTTTGGTGTTGTTTAAGTTTTGTATTGTTGTATTTATAAGATGTTTCAAAGTATTGTTTGGTTCTTATGTTAGATTATATGTTTCTGTTTAGAAAGGACTTCATGAGTTTCCATCTTGCCTCATGGGTGTCTTGATTATTCTTATGTTTAAACCATCAGTGGATAAAACAATTGGAGAATCTTTTGCATCACACGGTTCCATGTTTGGGAGAGCATGTATGATGACAGAAACATTGTGACATTATCTATTATCAGATTGACTTTTGTTTCCCAACTCCTCGCCTTCTCTTCTCCTGTACACGAATACTTCTGGAGGACTGCGAATGCAATATCTTTTCTATGTTATATTCTTTGGGTTTTGTACATATGATGATTGTGTGTGTGGGTTATTTAATATAAACATTTTTGCATATAATTTATTTGATTGGTTTTGCGTTGATTCTGGGTCTCAACATCAATTATAGTCAGAGTCCTCCTTCTAAATATAATATGGTATTTAGTCTGCTGGGAGTTCTCAGTTGAGCAGTTACAATATTCCTTGCACATATTACCTGTAAATCCTTATCCACTTATACAACCATTGTATATATCCTGCACTTGCTGCTATTGCACTTCTGGTTAGACCTAAACTGCATTTCGTTGACCTGTACTTGTGTAATGACAATAAAGTTGAATCTAATCTACATGCAGAACTGCTCTTTTTTTTCAGAATTCAGCAGTAGAAAGTTATTAGTCTCCAATTTTTTTTATATCAGTTATGCATTCTGTTAATTTAGTGAACTGGTACGTTTTATCAGGATGAGAAGAAATATAGAGCTTAGTATCATCAGCGTAACAGTGGAAGCTAATGCCATGCATTCTAACAATTGTACCGAAAGGAAGCATGTATAGGGTGAAAAGCAATGGTCCTAGTACTGAACCTTGAGGAACTCCATACTGAACCCGTGACCGATATGATCTCATTTACTGCTACAAACTGATAACGGTCAGATAAGTACGATTTGAACCAGGCTAATGCAATTCTACTAACGGTAACATAATTTTCAAGTCTATTTAGAAGGATTTTGTGGTCAATTGTATCAAATGCAGCACTAAGGTCCAGTAACCCTAACAGAGAGATACAACCACAATCGGATGATAAGGGCAAATCATTTGTAACTCTAATGAGAGCTGTCTCAGTACTATGATACGGTCTAAATCCTGACTGGAAATCCTCATAGATATGGTTTCTTTCTAGAGAGGAACATGGTTATTGAAGATATTGCCTTTTCTAGAATCTTTGACAAAATGGGTAGACTTGATATCGGCCTGTAATTAACTAATTCTGTAGGATCAAGGGGTGGTTTCTTTAATAAGCGGTTTAATTACGGCCAGCTTAAAGGTTTTTAGTATGTATGACGGCAATGGTACCCTGTAGCCTCCGACTGGTTGCCTACTAAAGCCAAGCAGGGTTGTGCCTGGTTATATTTTTCTGGATGGGAGGCTTGATTGCTGCTGGAAGTGTTGTTAGGAGGCCAGCAGGGGCTGCTCAACATCTGGTCTATGTGGGACCTACCACCCCAGTATAGTGACGGGGACACTGTGCAGCAACAAGCACCGTCTTTCAGATGAGATGATAAACTGAGGTCCTGACTCTCTGTGGTCATTAAAAATCCCAGGATGTTTTTTTTCGCAAGAGTAGGGGTGTAACCCCGGCATCCTGGCCACATTTGTCCATCATGGCGTCCTAACCATCCCTATTGTAATCTCTGGCTTCATCACTTTGTCTCCTCTCCACCAATAAGCTGGTGTGCCAGGTGGATGCTGCACCCTAGTCGCGGTTGAGGAGATTCCCCCGTCCATGTAAGCACTTTGAGAAAGATAAAGCGTTGATATAAATGTAATGAATTATTATTAATAATGACAAAGAGGAATTAACAATAGTCAAGTCACCTTTACTTATATAGCGCTTTTTACAATACAGATTGTTTCAAAGCAGCTTCACAGTGGTAACATGAAAACATTATAAACAAAGTTTGTTTGGCTGAACGGCAGCCTTAAAAGAGCAGGCAAATTAATACAATTGATGAATATTAAGTGTTAAGTTTTGAGTATTGATTTGATTGATAGTTTGATTATTATATTGATAATTCAAGTCTAATATAAATTCTAATTAGGTCCGATTGGAGATGGGTTCATGATCTACACAGGGGAGGGTTTAGTAGAGTCACGATCTCTGCAGACACTTCAGGGCAGTGCTGTGCTCGTGTCCAGGTACAGGTCCTTCATCTGATCTGGATCCGGCTGATCACGGTAACCTCGGAATAAACAGAGAATAATATCAGCTTAGATGCCATTCTTCTTCTTATGTACCGAGTACATCAGATGCTATGGGAGTGTTCCCGGTTCCGGCTGACCTAAATTATGCAGCCTAACAATCATTTTACATGATTTGGATTAAAAATGTATGTATAATGTGTTATGTGTATGCCAGATTGAAAAGATGTGTTTTTAGTCTAGATTTAAACTGACAGAGTGTGTCTGCTTCCCGAACTGTATTAGGAAGACTGTTCCAGAGTTTAGGAGCTAAATAGGAAAAAGATCGACCGCCAGCAGTTGACTGATATTCTAGGTATTATACGCTGGTCAGTATTTTGGGATCGCAATAGACGTGAAGGACTATAATATGTTAAGAGATCGCTCAAGTACTGTGGAGCTAAACCATTTAATGCTTTGTAAGTCATTAGCAAGATTTTAAAATGTATTTGGTGTTTAATAGGAAGCCAGTGCAGGTTTGACAGAACTGGGGTAATATGCTCATACTTCCTGGTTCTAGTAAGAACTCGAGCTGCTGCATTTTGGACCAGCTGGAATTTATTAAGCGTGCAGGGCAACCACCAAGTAAAGCATTACAATAATCTAGCCTTGAACTCATGAACGCATGAACTAACTTTTCCGCATTTGTCTTTGAGAGCATATGTCGCAATTTAGATATATTTTTAAGATGGAAGAATGCCGTTTTACAAATGCTAGAAACGTGGCTTTCAAATGAAAGATCTTGACAGAACAGCCATTGAGTGTTAGGCAGCAGTCTAGATTATTACGTGCAGAACTTTTTGGTTTAATGATTAGAATCTCTGTTTTTTCAGAATTAAGCAGTAGAAAGTTATTAGTCATCCAATTTTTATATCAGTTATGCATTCTGTTAATTGAGTGAATTGGTACGTTTCATCAGGATGAGAAGAAATATAGAGCTGAGTATCATCAGCGTAAAGGTGAAAGCTAATGCCATGCTTCCTAATAATTGTACCCAAAGGAAGCATGTACAGGGTGAAAAGCAATGGTCCTAGTACTGAACCTTGAGGAACTCCATACTGAACCCGTGCTCGATATGACATCTCATTTAATGCTACAAACTGATAACGGTCAGATAAGTACGATTTGAACCAGGCTAATGCAACTCCACTAATGCCAACATAGTTTTCAAGTCTATTTAGAAGGATTTTGTGGTCGACTGTATCAAATGCAGCACTAAGGTCCAGTAACACTAACAGAGAGATACAACCACGATCGGATGATAAAAGCAAATCATTTATAACTCTAATGAGAGCAGTCTCAGTACTATTATTTGGTCTAAATCCTGACTGAAAATCCTCGTAGATGCTGTTTCTTTCTAGAAAGGAACATAGTTGTGAAGATATTGCTTTTTCTAGAATTTTTGACAAAAAAGGTAGATTTGATATCGGCCTGTAATTAACTAATTCTGTAGGATCAAGTTGTGGTTTTTTAATAAGCGGTGTAATTACGGCTAGTTTAAAAGTTTTTTTTTGGTACGTATCCTAATGACAAAGATGAATTAACAATATTAAGAACATGATCTATGACGTCTGGAAGCACCTCTTTCAGTAGCTTAGTTGGTATTGGGTCTAGCATAAATGTTGTTGATTTAGGGTAGATGCTATGTTGGTTTGACAGATGCTAGAAATATGGCTTTCAAATGAAAGATTGGCGTCAAAGAGCACCCCCAGGTTTCTAACTCACGAGGAAGACTTGACAGCAGTGTCAAACAGAGACCACTATCAGCATTGGTTATTACACACTCTTTTTTGTTTAATAATTGGAATCTTTGTTTTTTTTCAGAATTAATTAGTAGAAAATTACTAGTCATCCAATTTTTTATATCAGTTATGCATTCTGTTAATTTAGTGAATTGATACGTTTCATCAGGATAAGAAGAAATGTAGAGCTTTTATGTGTCTGTTATGAAGAGAAAGGCTATTTTCAAGTAGAGGTTGGCCCACTGAAAAGTGAATGGTATCTTCATGGCATTCCAAGCCCAAGAATCACCCTGGCCCCCTCTACCAGGAGTGTTTGTGCATATCACCTTGCTGGCAGACATTTTTAAAACTGCAGGCTGTGCAACGCTAACACATTTAGAAGGTTTTCTAACTTCTGTGTAGAGCCAGTGTCCTCCCTTATACTCACCACAAGTAGCCAGTAGCCTGTTTTCTAAAACCTCACAGAGCAAGTCAAAAGAAACAGCAGTGGTTGACTTCTCTGGCATTAAGCCCAGTCCCATCCTCCACCCCAGCCAAGTGAAGGGGGATTAGGCAGCTTACACAGTGCACTGGAAGTAGAGGCAATATTGGTGCTTTGGTTCAGCTCCTCAGCAGAAAATCTGAAGGTGCAATTACACCCGCTCCCATTCTCACTTCGTGGGGCAGGATGAGCAATGAAAGTCTCTCTTTAGTTTACACTTGAAGGTGATTGGTCTCTCAAGCAAGGTTAAGCCAATTCATCAGTGATTCCCTCCTTCATGTTTAGTCTGTCGAATGTCTTTTGGAGAACCGTCAATGATCTTGTTTACACCTGGAATTAAGTTGCGTTCTGGTCGATCGGATCACAAATGGATGATGCTAGATACAGGTGTAAATGGGGTCTAAAACATTTTCAGGTTGTCCACTTTCTAACACTCAGAGGTAGTCAAAAACACATTCTACCAGAATGCTTTCATAGTGTAAATGGTCACATGGTCAAATACGTTCGAACAGATTGCCAACTCTACACCTACTGACCTAATGCTTAAACATTAACAAACAAGGCGGTATTTAACCTTTGCCGCCTGAAGATCAAAATTTGGTTTACCACACACAATGTTCTCTCACCATTCCTGATTTCTAACTTGCCCTCACATCATTTGCCATGATCTTGAGTCCTTCAGAGCAGAAACGAAAACTGCTGATATCCGTATGCTCTTCCGTCGTCTCCAGTCATGTTCAAATGTAAATCACATGAGCTTATCTGGTCCATTAGATTAAAAGATCTAAAAAAGCCCAGACATTTACCCGTCCTTAGACCCTCCCCTTGAAGAAATTAAAGAAGAGGATTAAAACACCAGGTGTAAATTGGTGTGTCGTCTACTTGTGATCCGATTGACCAAAATGCATCTTAAAACCAGGTGTTAACAGGGCTAAAATAGTCTTTTCATACTCAACTAACACTCTAATGAGAGCTAGTTAACATAAGTGCAACGTCACTTATTATAATCAATAAATTGTTTATAGTGGACCATCAAAATGACCAACCAAAAAAAAAAAAAATCTTTAATTGATTAGATTGTTTTAAAAAAGTTGTGAAAATTGTCCAAGTGGGATTCACATTACATTGGCAACTATAGGATGAGACATTGCTTTTATTATACACGCAAGCTGAAAAGTTCCATGCTACACTTTTCAATTATTTGCCAGAATTACGCACTTCTTCATAGCGTCACTTCAAAACAGACTATTGGTGAACAAGATGCAGTTACTCTGTGTGAGCTGTGGATCATGACTGTCAGCGTGGGGAGAAAAGAGGCTCTCTTTCTGATCTCAGAGGTGGCAGGTCTGACCATGAAGCGCTCCTTGTCGCGTCTACCCCCATGACTACCACATTATCTGTAGGAATGTGAGCGAGTCATTTCCAATAATGATTCCGCCAGCTTCCACACCTCCAGACAAGTGAGTGTGGGTGACATGGGGCTGGAGAGGGAGGGAGTTTGAAATGCTTGCCAACTTGACTTCAAGCCCCTCATTCACTATAATGTGATGCAGAGGTTAATTGTAGAGCTGTGTCATCATTGTTAATGTTGTTGCCTCGGTTGTGTCAGTATAGTTGTGCAGGGGACATTTGATGAATCCCTGTCTTTACTAGTGAAATATTCACTTATTTATATTGTTTTAGAATACCAAATATGCTTCATGTTTAGCCATTAAAGATATTGGTAATGCAGGGAACAGCTTACTTACAATCTATAATGAGCTGGATGACATGCATTTGCCAAAATGTGCAGTGTGCGAGATAATTCTTTGTTAAAAAGAAGTGCACTTAATTCCATTGAATATGCAATTGTAGTTTTTTTTTTTCAAATCTTAAATTTACAGTTTATATTTTCAAGTCAAGTCACCTTCAGTTATAAAGCACATTTTACAATACAGATCATTTCAAAGCACCTTTTCAATGGGAATAGGAAATTAATAATTTTCCACTGCACTTTTACAGCTTTTCGGATAACTTCTGTCCATACTTTATTGCACTACCTTAAATTACTGCTCACATTAGGCTAGCATACAATTGTATACATCTATCTGCAAAATTCTGTTTATAATAAGAGACATCTGTATAGTATATTATATTTATAGTACATAGTCACCTGTAGATGCTGTTTATATTAAGAGACATCTGTATATTTATAGCACACATTCACCTGTTATAGTACTGTAATGACCATCTGTATATTACATTCATTGTACATATTACCTGTAAATCCTGTTATAGAAATAACCATCTCTCTACATATATTTTGCACATATCCATATCCTGCACTCATACAGCCATTGTATATATCCTGCACTTGCTGCTATTGCACTTCTGGTTAGACCTTGTCTGTACTTGTGTAATTACAATAAAGTTGAATCTAATGTAATGCAACAAATATTGTGTTTGGTTGTACAGCAGCAGCTCTAGGAAAAAGTCAATGTCCAGCTTAAGTAGTTTTTTGATTGATTCATTGTACGCAGCAGGGAGAAAGTGTGCAATGCTGTCCAGGTTTTAAAAGCAAGCTCAGTGCCCTTTATACACACTAAACCCACACTTATCTCGAATACTGCTTCAGAGAATATCCCATCATGCAGCATGTTCAGAAGCT